>CATKUP010000020.1:2049428-2732571 GCA_949786385.1 Onychomys leucogaster | reverse complement strand
CCGAACAAATGAAAGGTGTTTCTTACACATAGGGAACATATATACTTCAACTCTGCTTCTAAAACTGATACAAACCACAGGGTCTCTAACATCCGTGCTTATCACTTAAGAGCGAGAAACATGTGAGCTTTGTGAACAATGTAGCTTCCTTTGAGATGAAAAGTGACTGCGTTTACATGAAACGAACTATTGCCTGTAGGAAGACACAGAGCCTGGGATTTAACTCCATTTCTGATGGGAAACACACAGCACAGTTCTCATCCATGAAAAACACTCTGCTTTAGAGCAACAACCAAGCTCTTGCTTTCTAGAGTCTCTAATACTGCATGAAAAGTGAGTGTGCTCAGAACAAAAGAACAGTGTTTCCTAAACATCCAGAACATATCTAGTTCAACTCTGCTTCTGAAACTGATAAAAACCACAGGTCCTCTAACATCCAATGTTTTTCAATTAAGAGCGACAAACGTGTGAGCTGCATGACCGATGTAGCTTCCTTTGAGCTGAAAAGTGACTGCGTTTACATGAAACGAATTCTTTCTTGTAGGAAGACACGGAGCCTGGGATTTAACTCCATTTCAGAAGGGAAACACACAGCACAGTTCTCATCCATGAAAATCACTCTGCTTTAGAGCAAGAAGCACGCACTTGCATTCTAGAGTCTCTAATACAAAGGGAAACATGAGTGTGCTCAGAGCAAAAGAACAGTGTTTCCCACAAATAGGGACCATAACTAGTTCAACTCTGTCTGAAACTGATACAAACCATAGGTCCTGTATCATCCAATGCTTATCCGTTAAGAAGAGAAATGTGTGAGCTTTATGAACGATGCAGGTCCTTTGAGCTGAAAAGTGACTACCCTTACCTGAAAAGAAATTTTGATTGTAGGAAGACACAGATCGTGGAATATAACTCCATTTCTGAAGGGAAACACACAGCACAGTTCTCATACATGAAACACTCTCTGTTTTAGAGTAAGAAGCACGGTCTTGCTTTCTGGAGTCTCTAAAACAGAAGGAAACATGAGTGTGCTCAGACCAAAAGAACTGTGTTTCCCACACATTTGGACCATATCTAGTTCAATTCTTCTTCTGAAACTGATAAAAACCACAGGTCCACTAACTTCCAATGCTTTTCATTTAAGAGCGACAAAGGTGTGAGCTGCGTGAAGGGTATAGCTCCTTTGAGCTGAAAAGTTACTGTGTTTACATGAAACGAATTATTGCCTGTAGGAAGACACAGAGCCTGGGATTTAACTCCATTTCGGAAGGGAAACACACAGCACAGTTCTCATCCATGAAACACACTCTGCTTTAGAGCAAGAAGCATGCTCTTGCTTTTTATAGTCTCTAAACCAAAGGGAAACATGAGTGTGCTCAGAGCAAAAGAACAGTGTTTCCCACAAATAGGGACCATATCTAGTTCAACTCTGTCTGAAACTGATACAAACCATAGGTCCTCTAACAACCGATGCTTGTCCGTGAAGAAGAGAAATGTATGAGCTTCGTGAACGATGCAGGTCCTTTGAGCTGAAAGTTGACTACCCTTACCTAAAAAGAAATTTTGTTTGTAGGAAGACACAGAGCGTGGGATATAACTCCATTTCTGAAGGGAAACACACAGCACAGTTCTCATCCATGAAACAATTTCTGCTTTAGAGTAAGAGGCACGGTCTTGCTTTCTAGAGTCTCTAAAACAGAAGGAAACATGAGTGTGCTCAGACCAAAAGAATTGTGTTTCCCACACATTCGGACCATATCTAGTTCAACTCTGCTTCTGAAACTTATACAAACCACAGGTCCTCTAACCTCCAATGGTTTTCAGGTAAGAGCGACAAACGTGTGAGCTGCATGAACGATGTAGCTTCCTTTGAGCTGAAAAGTGACTGCGTTTACATGAAACGAATTCTTGCTTGTAGGAAGACACAGAGCCTGGGATTTAACTCCATTTCGGAAGGGAAACACACAGCACAGTTCTCATATATGATAAAACTCTGCTTTAGAGCAAGAACCAAGCTATTGCTTTCTAGAGTCTCTAATACTGCAAAAAAAGGGAGTGTGCTTAGAACAAAAGAACAGTGTTTCCTAAACATACGGAACATGTCTAGTTCAACTCTGCTTCTGAATCTGAAAAAAACCACAGGTCCTCGAATATCCAATGCTTTTCAATTAAGATCGACAAACGTTTGAGCTTTGTGAACGTTGTAGCTTCCTTTGAGCTGAAAAGTGACTGTGTTTACCTGAAACGAGGTCTTGCTTGTAGGAAGACACAGACCCTGGGATTGAACTCCATTTCTGAAGGGAAACACACAGCACAGTTCTCATCCATGAAACACACTCTGCTTTAGAGCAAGAACCAAGCTCTTGCTTTCTAGATTCTCTAATACTGCAGGAAAATTGAGTGTGCTCAGAGCAAAAGAACAGGGTTTCCCACACGTACGGACCATATCTAGTTCAACTCTGTCTGAAACTGATACAAACCATAGGTCCTCTAACATCTAATGCTTGACCGTTAAGAAGAGAAATGTGTGAGAGACGTGAACGATTCAGATCCATTGAGCTGAAAAGTGACTACCCTTACCTGAAAAGAAATTTTGTTTGTAGGAAGACACAGAGCATGGGATATAACTCCATTTCTGAAGGCAAACACACAGCACAGTTCTCATACATGAAACACTTTCTGCTTTAGAGTAAGAAGCACAGTCTTGCTTTCTAGAGTCTCTAAAACAGAAGGAAACATGAGTGTGCTCAGACCAAAAGAATTGTGTTTCCCACACATTCGGACCATATCTAGTTCAACTCTGCTTCTGAAACTTATACAAACCACAGGTCCTCTAACCTCCAATGGTTTTCAGGTAAGAGCGACAAACGTGTGAGCTGCATGAACGATGTAGCTTCCTTTGAGCTGAAAAGTGACTGCGTTTACATGAAACGAATTCTTGCTTGTAGGAAGACACAGAGCCTGGGATTTAACTCCATTTCGGAAGGGAAACACACAGCACAGTTCTCATACATGATAAAACTCTGCTTTAGAGCAAGAACCAAGCTATTGCTTTCTAGAGTCTCTAATACTGCAAAAAAAGGGAGTGTGCTTAGAACAAAAGAACAGTGTTTCCTAAACATACGGAACATGTCTAGTTCAACTCTGCTTCTGAATCTGAAAAAAACCACAGGTCCTCGAATATCCAATGCTTTTCAATTAAGATCGACAAACGTTTGAGCTTTGTGAACGTTGTAGCTTCCTTTGAGCTGAAAAGTGACTGTGTTTACCTGAAACGAGGTCTTGCTTGTAGGAAGACACAGACCCTGGGATTGAACTCCATTTCTCAAGGGAAACACACAGCACAGTTCTCATCCATGAAACACACTCTGCTTTAGAGCAAGAACCAAGCTCTTGCTTTCTAGATTCTCTAATACTGCAGGAAAATTGAGTGTGCTCAGAGCAAAAGAACAGGGTTTCCCACACGTACGGACCATATCTAGTTCAACTCTGTCTGAAACTGATACAAACCATAGGTCCTCTAACATCTAATGCTTGACCGTTAAGAAGAGAAATGTGTGAGAGACGTGAACGATTCAGATCCATTGAGCTGAAAAGTGACTACCCTTACCTGAAAAGAAATTTTGTTTGTAGGAAGACACAGAGCATGGGATATAACTCCATTTCTGAAGGCAAACACACAGCACAGTTCTCATACATGAAACACTTTCTGCTTTAGAGTAAGAAGCACAGTCTTGCTTTCTAGAGTCTCTAAAACAGAAGGAAACATGAGTGTGCTCAGACCAAAAGAATTGTGTTTCCCACACATTCGGACCATATCTAGTTCAACTCTGCTTCTGAAACTTATACAAACCACAGGTCCTCTAACCTCCAATGGTTTTCAGGTAAGAGCGACAAACGTGTGAGCTGCATGAACGATGTAGCTTCCTTTGAGCTGAAAAGTGACTGCGTTTACATGAAACGAATTCTTGCTTGTAGGAAGACACAGAGCCTGGGATTTAACTCCATTTCGGAAGGGAAACACACAGCACAGTTCTCATACATGATAAAACTCTGCTTTAGAGCAAGAACCAAGCTCTTGCTTTCTAGAGTCTCTAATACTGCAAAAAAAGGGAGTGTGCTTAGAACAAAAGAACAGTGTTTCCTAAACATACGGAACATGTCTAGTTCAACTCTGCTTCTGAATCTGAAAAAAAACCCCAGGTCCTCGAACATCCAATGCTTTTCAATTAAGATCGACAAACGTTTGAGCTTTGTGAACGTTGTAGCTTCCTTTGAGCTGAAAAGTGACTGTGTTTACCTGAAACGAGGTCTTGCTTGTAGGAAGACACAGACCATGGGATTGAACTCCATTTCTGAAGGGAAACACACAGCACAGTTCTCATACATGAAACACACTCTGCTTTAGAGCAAGAACCAAGCTCTTGCTTTCTAGATTCTCTAATACTGCAGGAAAATTGAGTGTGCTCAGAGCAAAAGAACAGGGTTTCCTAAACAAACGGAACATGTCTAGTTCAACTCTGCTTCTGAAACTGATAAAAACCACAGGTCCTCGAACATCCCATGCTTTTCAATTAAGAGCGACAAACGTGTGAGCTCCATGAATGATGTAGCTTCATTTGAGCTGTAAAGTGACTGTGTTTATCTGAAACGATTTCATGCTTGTAGGAAGACACAGAGCTTGGGATTTAACTCAATTTCTGAAGGAAATGCACAGCACAGTTCTCATCCATGAAACACACTCTGCTTTAGACCAAGAAGCACGCTCTTGCTTTCTAGAGTCTGTAATACAAAGGGAAACATGAGTGTGCTCAGAGCAAAAGAACAGTGTTTCCCACACATATGGACCATATCTAGTTCAACTCTGTCTGAAACTGATACAAACCATAGGTCCTCTAACAACCAATGATTGTCCGTGAAGAAGAGAAATGTATGAGCTTCGTGAACGATGCAGGTCCTTTGAGCTGAAAGTTGACTACCCTTACCTAAAAAGAAATTTTGTTTGTAGGAAGACACAGAGCATGGGATATAACTCCATTTCTGAAGGGAAATACACAGCACAGTTCTCATCCATGAAACAATTTCTGCTTTAGAGTAAGAGGCACGGTCTTGCTTTCTAGAGTCTCTAAAACAGAAGGAAACATGAGTGTGCTCAGACCAAAAGAATTGTGTTTCCCACACATTCGGACCATATCTAGTTCAACTCTGCTTCTGAAACTTATACAAACCACAGGTCCTCTAACCTCCAATGGTTTTCAGGTAAGAGCGACAAACGTGTGAGCTGCATGAACGATGTAGCTTCCTTTGAGCTGAAAAGTGACTGCGTTTACATGAAACGAATTCTTGCTTGTAGGAAGACACAGAGCCTGGGATTTAACTCCATTTCGGAAGGGAAACACACAGCACAGTTCTCATATATGATAAAACTCTGCTTTAGAGCAAGAACCAAGCTATTGCTTTCTAGAGTCTCTAATACTGGAAAAAAAGGGAGTGTGCTTAGAACAAAAGAACAGTGTTTCCTAAACATACGGAACATGTCTAGTTCAACTCTGCTTCTGAATCTGAAAAAAACCACAGGTCCTCGAACATCCAATGCTTTTCAATTAAGATCGACAAACGTTTGAGCTTTGTGAACGTTGTAGCTTCCTTTGAGCTGAAAAGTGACTGTGTTTACCTGAAACGAGGTCTTGCTTGTAGGAAGACACAGACCCTGGGATTGAACTCCATTTCTGAAGGGAAACACACAGCACAGTTCTCATACATGAAACACACTCTGCTTTAGAGCAAGAACCAAGCTCTTGCTTTCTAGATTCTCTAATACTGCAGGAAAATTGAGTGTGCTCAGAGCAAAAGAACAGGGTTTCCTAAACAAACGGAACATGTCTAGTTCAACTCTGCTTCTGAAACTGATAAAAACCACAGGTCCTCGAACATCCCATGCTTTTCAATTAAGAGCGACAAACGTGTGAGCTCCATGAATGATGTAGCTTCATTTGAGCTGTAAAGTGACTGTGTTTATCTGAAACGATTTCATGCTTGTAGGAAGACACAGAGCTTGGGATTTAACTCAATTTCTGAAGGAAATGCACAGCACAGTTCTCATCCATGAAACACACTCTGCTTTAGACCAAGAAGCACGCTCTTGCTTTCTAGAGTCTGTAATACAAAGGGAAACATGAGTGTGCTCAGAGCAAAAGAACAGTGTTTCCCACACATATGGACCATATCTAGTTCAACTCTGTCTGAAACTGATACAAACCATAGGTCCTCTAACAACCAATGCTTGTCCGTGAAGAAGAGAAATGTATGAGCTTCGTGAACAATGCAGGTCCTTTGAGCTGAAAGTTGACTACCCTTACCTAAAAAGAAATTTTGTTTGTAGGAAGACACAGAGCGTGGGATATAACTCCATTTCTGAAGGGAAACAAACATCACAGTTCTCATCCATGAAACAATTTCTGCTTTAGAGTAAGAGGCACGGTCTTGCTTTCTAGAGTCTCTAAAACAGAAGGAAACATGAGTGTGCTCAGACCAAAAGAATTGTGTTTCCCACACATTCGGACCATATCTAGTTCAACTCTGCTTCTGAAACTTATACAAACCACAGGTCCTCTAACCTCCAATGGTTTTCAGGTAAGAGCGACAAACGTGTGAGCTGCATGAACGATGTAGCTTCCTTTGAGCTGAAAAGTGACTGCGTTTACATGAAACGAATTCTTGCTTGTAGGAAGACACAGAGCCTGGGATTTAACTCCATTTCGGAAGGGAAACACACAGCACAGTTCTCATACATGATAAAACTCTGCTTTAGAGCAAGAACCAAGCTCTTGCTTTCTAGAGTCTCTAATACTGCAAAAAAGGGAGTGTGCTTAGAACAAAAGAACAGTGTTTCCTAAACATACGGAACATGTCTAGTTCAACTCTGCTTCTGAATCTGAAAAAAACCACAGGTCCTCGAACATCCAATGCTTTTCAATTAAGATCGACAAACGTTTGAGCTTTGTGAACGTTGTAGCTTCCTTTGAGCTGAAAAGTGACTGTGTTTACCTGAAATGAAGTCTTGCTTGTAGGAAGACACAGACCCTGGGATTGAACTCCATTTCTGAAGGGAAACACAAAGCACAGTTCTCATCCATGAAACACACTCTGCTTTAGAGCAAGAACCAAGCTCTTGCTTTCTAGATTCTCTAATACTGCAGGAAAATTGAGTGTGCTCAGAGCAAAAGAACAGGGTTTCCTAAACAAACGGAACATGTCTAGTTCAACTCTGCTTCTGAAACTGACAAAAACCACAGCTCCTCGAATATCCAATGCTTTTCAATTAAGAGCGACAAACGTGTGAGCTCCGGGAAAAAAGTAGCTTCATTTGAGCTGTAAAGTGACTGTGTTTACCTGAAACGATTTCATGCTTGTAGGAAGACACAGAGCTTGGGATTTAAGTCAATTTCTGAAGGAAATGCACAGCACAGTTCTCATCCATGAAACACACTCTGCTTTAGAGCAAGAAGCATGCTCTTGCTTTCTAGATTCTCTAATACAAAGTGAAACGTGAGTGTGCTCAGAGCAAAAGAACGGTGTTTCCCACACATATGGACCATGTCTAGTTCAACTCTGTCTGAAACTGATACAAACCATAGGTCCTCTAACATCTAATGCTTGACCGTTAAGAAGAGAAATGTGTGAGAGACGTGAATGATTCAGGTCCATTGAGCTGAAAAGTGACTACCCTTACCTGAAAAGAAATTTTGTTTGTAGGAAGACACAGAGCATGGGATATAACTCCATTTCTGAAGGCAAACACACAGCACAGTTCTCATACATGAAACACTTTCTGCTTTAGAGTAAGAAGCACAGTCTTGCTTTCTAGAGTCTCTAAAACAGAAGGAAACATGAGTGTGCTCAGACCAAAAGAACTGTGTTTCCCACACATTTGGACCATATCTAGTTAAACTCTTTTATTGAAACTGATAAAAACCACAGGTCCTCTAACTTCCAATGCTTTTCAATTAAGAGCGACAAAGGTGTGAGCTGCATGAATGAGATAGCTCCTTTGAGCTGAAAAGTGACTGTGTTTACATGAAACGAATTATTGCCTGTAGGAAGACACAGAGCCTGGGATATAACTCCATTTCTGACGGAAAACACACAGCACACTTCTCATCCATGAAAACACTCTGCGTTAGAGCAAGAACCAAGCTCTTGCTTTGTAGAGTCTCTAATACAGCAGGAAACGTCAGTGTGCTCCGAACAAATGAAAGGTGTTTCTTACACATAGGGAACATATATACTTCAACTCTGCTTCTAAAACTGATACAAACCACAGGGTCTCTAACATCCGTGCTTATCACTTAAGAGCGAGAAACATGTGAGCTTTGTGAACAATGTAGCTTCCTTTGAGATGAAAAGTGACTGCGTTTACATGAAACGAACTATTGCCTGTAGGAAGACACAGAGCCTGGGATTTAACTCCATTTCTGATGGGAAACACACAGCACAGTTCTCATCCATGAAAAACACTCTGCTTTAGAGCAACAACCAAGCTCTTGCTTTCTAGAGTCTCTAATACTGCATGAAAAGTGAGTGTGCTCAGAACAAAAGAACAGTGTTTCCTAAACATCCAGAACATATCTAGTTCAACTCTGCTTCTGAAACTGATAAAAACCACAGGTCCTCTAACATCCAATGTTTTTCAATTAAGAGCGACAAACGTGTGAGCTGCATGACCGATGTAGCTTCCTTTGAGCTGAAAAGTGACTGCGTTTACATGAAACGAATTCTTTCTTGTAGGAAGACACGGAGCCTGGGATTTAACTCCATTTCAGAAGGGAAACACACAGCACAGTTCTCATCCATGAAAATCACTCTGCTTTAGAGCAAGAAGCACGCACTTGCATTCTAGAGTCTCTAATACAAAGGGAAACATGAGTGTGCTCAGAGCAAAAGAACAGTGTTTCCCACAAATAGGGACCATAACTAGTTCAACTCTGTCTGAAACTGATACAAACCATAGGTCCTGTATCATCCAATGCTTATCCGTTAAGAAGAGAAATGTGTGAGCTTTATGAACGATGCAGGTCCTTTGAGCTGAAAAGTGACTACCCTTACCTGAAAAGAAATTTTGATTGTAGGAAGACACAGATCGTGGAATATAACTCCATTTCTGAAGGGAAACACACAGCACAGTTCTCATACATGAAACACTCTCTGTTTTAGAGTAAGAAGCACGGTCTTGCTTTCTGGAGTCTCTAAAACAGAAGGAAACATGAGTGTGCTCAGACCAAAAGAACTGTGTTTCCCACACATTTGGACCATATCTAGTTCAATTCTTCTTCTGAAACTGATAAAAACCACAGGTCCACTAACTTCCAATGCTTTTCATTTAAGAGCGACAAAGGTGTGAGCTGCGTGAAGGGTATAGCTCCTTTGAGCTGAAAAGTTACTGTGTTTACATGAAACGAATTATTGCCTGTAGGAAGACACAGAGCCTGGGATTTAACTCCATTTCGGAAGGGAAACACACAGCACAGTTCTCATCCATGAAACACACTCTGCTTTAGAGCAAGAAGCATGCTCTTGCTTTTTATAGTCTCTAAACCAAAGGGAAACATGAGTGTGCTCAGAGCAAAAGAACAGTGTTTCCCACAAATAGGGACCATATCTAGTTCAACTCTGTCTGAAACTGATACAAACCATAGGTCCTCTAACAACCGATGCTTGTCCGTGAAGAAGAGAAATGTATGAGCTTCGTGAACGATGCAGGTCCTTTGAGCTGAAAGTTGACTACCCTTACCTAAAAAGAAATTTTGTTTGTAGGAAGACACAGAGCGTGGGATATAACTCCATTTCTGAAGGGAAACACACAGCACAGTTCTCATCCATGAAACAATTTCTGCTTTAGAGTAAGAGGCACGGTCTTGCTTTCTAGAGTCTCTAAAACAGAAGGAAACATGAGTGTGCTCAGACCAAAAGAATTGTGTTTCCCACACATTCGGATCATATCTAGTTCAACTCTGCTTCTGAAACTTATACAAACCACAGGTCCTCTAACCTCCAATGGTTTTCAGGTAAGAGCGACAAACGTGTGAGCTGCATGAACGATGTAGCTTCCTTTGAGCTGAAAAGTGACTGCGTTTACATGAAACGAATTCTTGCTTGTAGGAAGACACAGAGCCTGGGATTTAACTCCATTTCGGAAGGGAAACACACAGCACAGTTCTCATATATGATAAAACTCTGCTTTAGAGCAAGAACCAAGCTATTGCTTTCTAGAGTCTCTAATACTGCAAAAAAAGGGAGTGTGCTTAGAACAAAAGAACAGTGTTTCCTAAACATACGGAACATGTCTAGTTCAACTCTGCTTCTGAATCTGAAAAAAACCACAGGTCCTCGAATATCCAATGCTTTTCAATTAAGATCGACAAACGTTTGAGCTTTGTGAACGTTGTAGCTTCCTTTGAGCTGAAAAGTGACTGTGTTTCCCTGAAACGAGGTCTTGCTTGTAGGAAGACACAGACCCTGGGATTGAACTCCATTTCTGAAGGGAAACACACAGCACAGTTCTCATCCATGAAACACACTCTGCTTTAGAGCAAGAACCAAGCTCTTGCTTTCTAGATTCTCTAATACTGCAGGAAAATTGAGTGTGCTCAGAGCAAAAGAACAGGGTTTCCCACACGTACGGACCATATCTAGTTCAACTCTGTCTGAAACTGATACAAACCATAGGTCCTCTAACATCTAATGCTTGACCGTTAAGAAGAGAAATGTGTGAGAGACGTGAACGATTCAGATCCATTGAGCTGAAAAGTGACTACCCTTACCTGAAAAGAAATTTTGTTTGTAGGAAGACACAGAGCATGGGATATAACTCCATTTCTGAAGGCAAACACACAGCACAGTTCTCATACATGAAACACTTTCTGCTTTAGAGTAAGAAGCACAGTCTTGCTTTCTAGAGTCTCTAAAACAGAAGGAAACATGAGTGTGCTCAGACCAAAAGAATTGTGTTTCCCACACATTCGGACCATATCTAGTTCAACTCTGCTTCTGAAACTTATACAAACCACAGGTCCTCTAACCTCCAATGGTTTTCAGGTAAGAGCGACAAACGTGTGAGCTGCATGAACGATGTAGCTTCCTTTGAGCTGAAAAGTGACTGCGTTTACATGAAACGAATTCTTGCTTGTAGGAAGACACAGAGCCTGGGATTTAACTCCATTTCGGAAGGGAAACACACAGCACAGTTCTCATACATGATAAAACTCTGCTTTAGAGCAAGAACCAAGCTCTTGCTTTCTAGAGTCTCTAATACTGCAAAAAAAGGGAGTGTGCTTAGAACAAAAGAACAGTGTTTCCTAAACATACGGAACATGTCTAGTTCAACTCTGCTTCTGAATCTGAAAAAAAACCCCAGGTCCTCGAACATCCAATGCTTTTCAATTAAGATCGACAAACGTTTGAGCTTTGTGAACGTTGTAGCTTCCTTTGAGCTGAAAAGTGACTGTGTTTACCTGAAACGAAGTCTTGCTTGTAGGAAGACACAGACCCTGGGATTGAACTCCATTTCTGAAGGGAAACACAAAGCACAGTTCTCATCCATGAAACACACTCTGCTTTAGAGCAAGAACCAAGCTCTTGCTTTCTAGATTCTCTAATACTGCAGGAAAATTGAGTGTGCTCAGAGCAAAAGAACAGGGTTTCCTAAACAAACGGAACATGTCTAGTTCAACTCTGCTTCTGAAACTGATAAAAACCACAGGTCCTCGAACATCCCATGCTTTTCAATTAAGAGCGACAAACGTGTGAGCTCCATGAATGATGTAGCTTCATTTGAGCTGTAAAGTGACTGTGTTTATCTGAAACGATTTCATGCTTGTAGGAAGACACAGAGCTTGGGATTTAACTCAATTTCTGAAGGAAATGCACAGCACAGTTCTCATCCATGAAACACACTCTGCTTTAGACCAAGAAGCACGCTCTTGCTTTCTAGAGTCTGTAATACAAAGGGAAACGTGAGTGTGCTCAGAGCAAAAGAACAGTGTTTCCCACACATATGGACCATATCTAGTTCAACTCTGTCTGAAACTGATACAAACCATAGGTCCTCTAACAACCGATGCTTGTCCGTGAAGAAGAGAAATGTATGAGCTTCGTGAACGATGCAGGTCCTTTGAGCTGAAAGTTGACTACCCTTACCTAAAAAGAAATTTTGTTTGTAGGAAGACACAGAGCGTGGGATATAACTCCATTTCTGAAGGGAAACACACAGCACAGTTCTCATCCATGAAACAATTTCTGCTTTAGAGTAAGAGGCACGGTCTTGCTTTCTAGAGTCTCTAAAACAGAAGGAAACATGAGTGTGCTCAGACCAAAAGAATTGTGTTTCCCACACATTCGGACCATATCTAGTTCAACTCTGCTTCTGAAACTTATACAAACCACAGGTCCTCTAACCTCCAATGGTTTTCAGGTAAGAGCGACAAACGTGTGAGCTGCATGAACGATGTAGCTTCCTTTGAGCTGAAAAGTGACTGCGTTTACATGAAACGAATTCTTGCTTGTAGGAAGACACAGAGCCTGGGATTTAACTCCATTTCGGAAGGGAAACACACAGCACAGTTCTCATATATGATAAAACTCTGCTTTAGAGCAAGAACCAAGCTCTTGCTTTCTAGAGTCTCTAATACTGCAAAAAAGGGAGTGTGCTTAGAACAAAAGAACAGTGTTTCCTAAACATACGGAACATGTCTAGTTCAACTCTGCTTCTGAATCTGAAAAAAACCCCAGGTCCTCGAACATCCAATGCTTTTCAATTAAGATCGACAAACGTTTGAGCTTTGTGAACGTTGTAGCTTCCTTTGAGCTGAAAAGTGACTGTGTTTACCTGAAACGAGGTCTTGCTTGTAGGAAGACACAGACCCTGGGATTGAACTCCATTTCTGAAGGGAAACACACAGCACAGTTCTCATACATGAAACACACTCTGCTTTAGAGCAAGAACCAAGCTCTTGCTTTCTAGATTCTCTAATACTGCAGGAAAATTGAGTGTGCTCAGAGCAAAAGAACAGGGTTTCCTAAACAAACGGAACATGTCTAGTTCAACTCTGCTTCTGAAACTGATAAAAACCACAGGTCCTCGAACATCCCATGCTTTTCAATTAAGAGCGACAAACGTGTGAGCTCCATGAATGATGTAGCTTCATTTGAGCTGTAAAGTGACTGTGTTTATCTGAAACGATTTCATGCTTGTAGGAAGACACAGAGCTTGGGATTTAACTCAATTTCTGAAGGAAATGCACAGCACAGTTCTCATCCATGAAACACACTCTGCTTTAGACCAAGAAGCACGCTCTTGCTTTCTAGAGTCTGTAATACAAAGGGAAACATGAGTGTGCTCAGAGCAAAAGAACAGTGTTTCCCACACATATGGACCATATCTAGTTCAACTCTGTCTGAAACTGATACAAACCATAGGTCCTCTAACAACCAATGATTGTCCGTGAAGAAGAGAAATGTATGAGCTTCGTGAACGATGCAGGTCCTTTGAGCTGAAAGTTGACTACCCTTACCTAAAAAGAAATTTTGTTTGTAGGAAGACACAGAGCGTGGGATATAACTCCATTTCTGAAGGGAAACACACAGCACAGTTCTCATCCATGAAACAATTTCTGCTTTAGAGTAAGAGGCACGGTCTTGCTTTCTAGAGTCTCTAAAACAGAAGGAAACATGAGTGTGCTCAGACCAAAAGAATTGTGTTTCCCACACATTCGGACCATATCTAGTTCAACTCTGCTTCTGAAACTTATACAAACCACAGGTCCTCTAACCTCCAATGGTTTTCAGGTAAGAGCGACAAACGTGTGAGCTGCATGAACGATGTAGCTTCCTTTGAGCTGAAAAGTGACTGCGTTTACATGAAACGAATTCTTGCTTGTAGGAAGACACAGAGCCTGGGATTTAACTCCATTTCGGAAGGGAAACACACAGCACAGTTCTCATATATGATAAAACTCTGCTTTAGAGCAAGAACCAAGCTATTGCTTTCTAGAGTCTCTAATACTGGAAAAAAAGGGAGTGTGCTTAGAACAAAAGAACAGTGTTTCCTAAACATACGGAACATGTCTAGTTCAACTCTGCTTCTGAATCTGAAAAAAACCACAGGTCCTCGAACATCCAATGCTTTTCAATTAAGATCGACAAACGTTTGAGCTTTGTGAACGTTGTAGCTTCCTTTGAGCTGAAAAGTGACTGTGTTTACCTGAAACGAGGTCTTGCTTGTAGGAAGACACAGACCCTGGGATTGAACTCCATTTCTGAAGGGAAACACACAGCACAGTTCTCATACATGAAACACACTCTGCTTTAGAGCAAGAACCAAGCTCTTGCTTTCTAGATTCTCTAATACTGCAGGAAAATTGAGTGTGCTCAGAGCAAAAGAACAGGGTTTCCTAAACAAACGGAACATGTCTAGTTCAACTCTGCTTCTGAAACTGATAAAAACCACAGGTCCTCGAACATCCCATGCTTTTCAATTAAGAGCGACAAACGTGTGAGCTCCATGAATGATGTAGCTTCATTTGAGCTGTAAAGTGACTGTGTTTATCTGAAACGATTTCATGCTTGTAGGAAGACACAGAGCTTGGGATTTAACTCAATTTCTGAAGGAAATGCACAGCACAGTTCTCATCCATGAAACACACTCTGCTTTAGACCAAGAAGCACGCTCTTGCTTTCTAGAGTCTGTAATACAAAGGGAAACATGAGTGTGCTCAGAGCAAAAGAACAGTGTTTCCCACACATATGGACCATATCTAGTTCAACTCTGTCTGAAACTGATACAAACCATAGGTCCTCTAACAACCAATGCTTGTCCGTGAAGAAGAGAAATGTATGAGCTTCGTGAACGATGCAGGTCCTTTGAGCTGAAAGTTGACTACCCTTACCTAAAAAGAAATTTTGTTTGTAGGAAGACACAGAGCGTGGGATATAACTCCATTTCTGAAGGGAAACACACAGCACAGTTCTCATCCATGAAACAATTTCTGCTTTAGAGTAAGAGGCACGGTCTTGCTTTCTAGAGTCTCTAAAACAGAAGGAAACATGAGTGTGCTCAGACCAAAAGAATTGTGTTTCCCACACATTCGGACCATATCTAGTTCAACTCTGCTTCTGAAACTTATACAAACCACAGGTCCTCTAACCTCCAATGGTTTTCAGGTAAGAGCGACAAACGTGTGAGCTGCATGAACGATGTAGCTTCCTTTGAGCTGAAAAGTGACTGCGTTTACATGAAACGAATTCTTGCTTGTAGGAAGACACAGAGCCTGGGATTTAACTCCATTTCGGAAGGGAAACACACAGCACAGTTCTCATACATGATAAAACTCTGCTTTAGAGCAAGAACCAAGCTCTTGCTTTCTAGAGTCTCTAATACTGCAAAAAAGAGAGTGTGCTTAGAACAAAAGAACAGTGTTTCCTAAACATACGGAACATGTCTAGTTCAACTCTGCTTCTGAATCTGAAAAAAACCACAGGTCCTCGAACATCCAATGCTTTTCAATTAAGATCGACAAACGTTTGAGCTTTGTGAACGTTGTAGCTTCCTTTGAGCTGAAAAGTGACTGTGTTTACCTGAAATGAAGTCTTGCTTGTAGGAAGACACAGACCCTGGGATTGAACTCCATTTCTGAAGGGAAACACAAAGCACAGTTCTCATCCATGAAACACACTCTGCTTTAGAGCAAGAACCAAGCTCTTGCTTTCTAGATTCTCTAATACTGCAGGAAAATTGAGTGTGCTCAGAGCAAAAGAACAGGGTTTCCTAAACAAACGGAACATGTCTAGTTCAACTCTGCTTCTGAAACTGACAAAAACCACAGCTCCTCGAATATCCAATGCTTTTCAATTAAGAGCGACAAACGTGTGAGCTCCGGGAAAAAAGTAGCTTCATTTGAGCTGTAAAGTGACTGTGTTTACCTGAAACGATTTCATGCTTGTAGGAAGACACAGAGCTTGGGATTTAAGTCAATTTCTGAAGGAAATGCACAGCACAGTTCTCATCCATGAAACACACTCTGCTTTAGAGCAAGAAGCATGCTCTTGCTTTCTAGATTCTCTAATACAAAGTGAAACGTGAGTGTGCTCAGAGCAAAAGAACGGTGTTTCCCACACATATGGACCATGTCTAGTTCAACTCTGTCTGAAACTGATACAAACCATAGGTCCTCTAACATCTAATGCTTGACCGTTAAGAAGAGAAATGTGTGAGAGACGTGAACGATTCAGGTCCATTGAGCTGAAAAGTGACTACCCTTACCTGAAAAGAAATTTTGTTTGTAGGAAGACACAGAGCATGGGATATAACTCCATTTCTGAAGGCAAACACACAGCACAGTTCTCATACATGAAACACTTTCTGCTTTAGAGTAAGAAGCACAGTCTTGCTTTCTAGAGTCTCTAAAACAGAAGGAAACATGAGTGTGCTCAGACCAAAAGAACTGTGTTTCCCACACATTTGGACCATATCTAGTTCAACTCTTTTATTGAAACTGATAAAAACCACAGGTCCTCTAACTTCCAATGCTTTTCAATTAAGAGCGACAAAGGTGTGAGCTGCGTGAATGAGATAGCTCCTTTGAGCTGAAAAGTGACTGTGTTTACATGAAACGAATTATTGCCTGTAGGAAGACACAGAGCCTGGGATATAACTCCATTTCTGACGGAAAACACACAGCACACTTCTCATCCATGAAAACACTCTGCGTTAGAGCAAGAACCAAGCTCTTGCTTTGTAGAGTCTCTAATACAGCAGGAAACGTCAGTGTGCTCCGAACAAATGAAAGGTGTTTCTTACACATAGGGAACATATATACTTCAACTCTGCTTCTAAAACTGATACAAACCACAGGGTCTCTAACATCCGTGCTTATCACTTAAGAGCGAGAAACATGTGAACTTTGTGAACAATGTAGCTTCCTTTGAGATGAAAAGTGACTGCGTTTACATGAAACGAACTATTGCCTGTAGGAAGACACAGAACCTGGGATTTAACTCCATTTCTGATGGGAAACACACAGCACAGTTCTCATCCATGAAAAACACTCTGCTTTAGAGCAACAACCAAGCTCTTGCTTTCTAGAGTCTCTAATACTGCATGAAAAGTGAGTGTGCTCAGAACAAAAGAACAGTGTTTCCTAAACATCCAGAACATATCTAGTTCAACTCTGCTTCTGAAACTGATAAAAACCACAGGTCCTCTAACATCCAATGTTTTTCAATTAAGAGCGACAAACGTGTGAGCTGCATGACCGATGTAGCTTCCTTTGAGCTGAAAAGTGACTGCGTTTACATGAAACGAATTCTTTCTTGTAGGAAGACACGGAGCCTGGGATTTAACTCCATTTCAGAAGGGAAACACACAGCACAGTTCTCATCCATGAAAATCACTCTGCTTTAGAGCAAGAAGCACGCACTTGCATTCTAGAGTCTCTAATACAAAGGGAAACATGAGTGTGCTCAGAGCAAAAGAACAGTGTTTCCCACAAATAGGGACCATAACTAGTTCAACTCTGTCTGAAACTGATACAAACCATAGGTCCTGTATCATCCAATGCTTATCCGTTAAGAAGAGAAATGTGTGAGCTTTATGAACGATGCAGGTCCTTTGAGCTGAAAAGTGACTACCCTTACCTGAAAAGAAATTTTGATTGTAGGAAGACACAGATCGTGGAATATAACTCCATTTCTGAAGGGAAACACACAGCACAGTTCTCATACATGAAACACTCTCTGTTTTAGAGTAAGAAGCACGGTCTTGCTTTCTGGAGTCTCTAAAACAGAAGGAAACATGAGTGTGCTCAGACCAAAAGAACTGTGTTTCCCACACATTTGGACCATATCTAGTTCAATTCTTCTTCTGAAACTGATAAAAACCACAGGTCCACTAACTTCCAATGCTTTTCATTTAAGAGCGACAAAGGTGTGAGCTGCGTGAAGGGTATAGCTCCTTTGAGCTGAAAAGTTACTGTGTTTACATGAAACGAATTATTGCCTGTAGGAAGACACAGAGCCTGGGATTTAACTCCATTTCGGAAGGGAAACACACAGCACAGTTCTCATCCATGAAACACACTCTGCTTTAGAGCAAGAAGCATGCTCTTGCTTTTTATAGTCTCTAAACCAAAGGGAAACATGAGTGTGCTCAGAGCCAAAGAACAGTGTTTCCCACAAATAGGGACCATATCTAGTTCAACTCTGTCTGAAACTGATACAAACCATAGGTCCTCTAATATCCAATGCTTGTCCGTTAAGAAGAGAAATATGTGAGCTTCGTGAATGATGCAGGTCCTTTGAGCTGAAAAGAGACTTCCCTTGCCAGAAAAGAAATTTTGTTTGTAGGAAGACACAGAGCATGGGATATAACTCCATTTCTGAAGGGAAATACACAGCACAGTTCTCACACATGAAACACTTTCTGATTTAGAGTAAGAAGCACGGTCTTGCTTTCTAAAGTCTCTAAAACAGAAGGAAACATTAGTGTGCTCAGACCAAAAGAACTGTGTTTCCCACCCATTTGGACCATATCTAGTTCAACTCTTCTTCTGCCACTGATAATAACCACAGGTCCTCTAACTACCAATGCTTTTCAATTAAGAGCGACAAAGGTGTGAGCTGTGTGAACGATATAGCTCCTTTGAGTTGAAAAGTGACTGTGTTTACCTGAAACGAAGTCTTGCTTGCAGGAAGACACAGACCCTGGGATTTAACTCAATTTCTGAAGATAAACACCAAGCACAGTTCTCTCCATTAAACACACTCTGCTTTAGAGGAAGAAGCATGCTCTTGCTTTCTCGTGTCTCTAATACAGCAGGAAACATGAGTGTGCTCCGAACAACGGAACTGTGTTTCTTACACATAGGGAACATATATACTTCAACTCTGCTTCTAAAACTGATACAATCCACAGGTTCTCTAACATCTGTGCATGTCACTTAAGAGCGAGAAACATGTGAGCTTTGTGAACAATGTAGCTTCCTTTGAGCTGAAAAGTGACTGTGTTTACCTGAAATGAAATCTTGCTTGTAGGAAGACACAGAGCCTGGGATTCAACACCATTTCTGAAGGGAAACTCCCAGGTCAGTTCTCATCCATGAAACACATTCTGCTTTAGAGCAAGTAGCCCGCTCTTGCTTTCTAAAGTCTCTAATACAGAGGGAAACGTGAATGTGCTCAGAGCAAAAGAACTGTGTTTCCCACACATTCGGACCATATCTAGTTCAACTCTGCTTCTGAAACTTATACAAACCACAGGTCCTCTAACCTCCAATGGTTTTCAGGTAAGAGCGACAAACGTGTGAGCTGTGAGAACGATGTAGCTCCTTTGAGCTGAAAAGTGACTGCGTTTACATGAAACGAATTATTGCCTGTAGGAAGACACAGAGCCTGGCATTTAACTCCATTTCTGATGGAAAACACACAGCACAGTTCTCTTCCATGAAAACATTCTGCTATAGAGCAAGAACCAAGCTCTTGCTTTCTAGAGTCTCTAAAATTGCATGAATAGTGAGTGTGCTCAGAACATAAGAACGGTGTTTCCTAAACATTCGGAACATGTCTAGTTCAACTCTGCTTCTGAAACTGATAAAAACCACAGGTCCTCTAACATCCAATGCTTTTCAAATAAGATCGACAAACGTGTGAGCCTCCTGAACGATGTAAATTCCTTTGAGCTAAAAATAGACTGTGTTTACCTGAAACGAATTCTTGCTTGTAGGAAGACACGGACCCTAGGATTTAACTCCATTTCTGAGGGGAAACACAAAGCACAGTTCTCATCCATGAAACACACTCTGCTTTAGAGCAAGAAGCACGCTCTTGCTTTCTTGTGTCTCTAATACATCAGGAAACGTGAGTGTGCTCTGAACCAAGGTACGGTGTTTCTTACACATACGGAACATATATACTTCAACTCTGGTCTAAAACTGATACAAACCACAAGTCCTCTAACATCCCATGCTTGTCAATTAAGAGCAAGAAACATGTGAGCTTTGTGAACGATGTAGCTTCCTTTGAGCTGAAAATTGACTGCGATTACATGAAATGAATTCATGCTTGTAAGAAGACACAGAGCCTGGGATTTAACTCCATTTCAGAAAGGAAACACACAGCACAATTCTCATCCATGAAAAACACTCTGCTCTAGAGTAAGAACGAAGCTCTTGCTTTCTAGAGTCTCTACTACTGCAGGAAAAGTGAGTGTCCTCAGAACAAAAGAACAATGTTTCCTAAACAAACGGAACATGTCTAGTTCAACTCTGATTCTGAACCTGATAAAAACCACAGGTCCTCTAACATCCAATGCTTGTCCGTTAAGAAGAGAAATGTGTGAGCTTCGTGAACGATGCAGGTCCTTTGAGCTGAAAAGTGACTACCCTTACCTGAAAAGAAATTTTGTTCGTAGGAGGACACAGTGCGTGGGATATAACTCCATTTCTGAAGGGAAACACACAGCACAGTTCTCATCCATGAAACACTTTCTGCTTTATAGTAAGAGGCACGGTCTTCCTTTCTAGAGTCTCTAAACAGAAGGAAACATGACTGTGCTCAGAACAAAAGAACTGTGTTTCCCACACATTTGGACCATATCTAGTTCAACTCTTTTTCTGAAACTGATAAAAACCACAGGTCCTCTAATAACCAATCCTTTTCAATTAAGAGCGACAAACGTGTGAGCTGCGTGAACGATGTAGCTTCCTTTGAGCTGAAAAGTGACTGGGTTTACATGAAATGAATTCCTGCTTGTAGGAAGACACAGAGCTTGGGATTTAACTCAATTTCTGAAGGAAATGCACAGAACAGTTCTCATCCATGAAACACACTCTGCTTTAGAGCAACAAGCACGCTCTTGCTTTCTAGAGTATCTAATACAAAGGGAAACATGAGTGTGCTCAGAACAAAGAACAGTGTTTCCCACACATACGGACCATATCTAGTTCAACTCTGTCTGAAACTGATACAAACCTTAGGTCCTCTAACATTCAATGCTTGTCCGTTAATAAGAGAAATGTGTGAGCTTCGTGAACAATGCAGGTCCTTTTAGCTGAAAAGTGACTACCCTTAACTGAAATGAAATTTTGTTTGTAGGAAGACATGGACCCTAGGATTTAACTCCATTTCTGAGGGGAAACACAAAGCACAGTTCTCATCTATTAAACACACTCTGCTTTAGAGCAAGAAGCACGCTCTTGCTTTCTTGTGTCTCTAATACATCAGGAAACGTGAGTGTGCTCTGAACCATGGTACGGTCTTTGTTACACATAGGGAACATATATACTTCAACTCTGCTTCTAAAACTGATACAAACCACAGGTCCTCTAACATCCCATGCTTGTCAATTAAGAGCAAGAAACATGTGAGCTTTGTGAAAGATGTAGCTTCCTTTGAGCTGAAAATTGAGTATGATTACATGAAATGAATTCATGCTTGTAGGAAGACACAGAGCCTGGGATTTAACTCCAGTTCGGAAGGGAAACACACGGCACAGTTCTCATCCATGAAAAACACTCTGCTTTAGAGTAAGAACAAAGCTCTTGCTCTCTAGCGTCTCTACTACTGCAGGAAATGTGAGTGTCCTCAGAACAAAAGAACAGTGTTTCCTAAACAAACGGAACATGTCTAGTTCAACTCTGTCTGAAACTGATACAAACCATAGGTCCTCTAACATCCAATGCTGGTCCGTTAAGAAGAGAAATGTGTGAGCTTCGTGAATGATGCAGGTCCTTTGAGCTGAAAAGTGACTACCCTTACCTGAAAAGTAATTTTGTTCGTAGGAGGACACAGTGCGTGGGATATAACTCCATTTCTGAAGGGAAACACACAGCACAGTTCTCATCCATGAAACACTTTCTGCTTTAGAGTAAGAGGCACGGTCTTGCTTTCTAGAGTCTCTAAAACAGAAGGAAACATGAGTGTGCTCAGAGCAAAAGAATGGTGTTTCCCACACATACGGACCATATCTAGTTCAACTCTGTCTGAAACTGATACAAACCATAGGTCCTCTAACATCTAATGCTTGACTGTTAAGATAGAAATGTGTGAGAGACGTGAACGATGCAGGTCCATTGAACTGAGATGTGACTACCCTTACCTGAAAAGAAATTTTGCTTATAGGAAGACACAGAGAATGGGATTTAACTCCATTTCTGAAGGCAAACACACAGCACAGATCTCATCCATGAAACACTTTCTGCTTTAGAGTAAGAAGCACAGTCTTGCTTTCTAGAGTCTCTAAAACAGAAGGAAACATGAGTGTGCTCAGACCAATAGAACTGTGTTTCCCACACATTTGGACCATATCTAGTTCAACTCTGCTTCTGAAACTGATAAAAACCACAGGTCCTCTAATATCCAATGCTTTTCAATTAAGAGCGACAAACATGTGAGCTTCGTGAATGATGTAGCTTCCTTTGAGCTGAAAAGTGACTGTGTTTACCTGAAAGGAAGTCTTGCTTGTAGGAAGACACAGAGCCTGGGATTGAACTCCATTTCTGAAGGGAAACTCCCAGGACAGTTCTCATCCATGAAACACAGTCTGCTTTAGAGCAAGTAGCATGCTCTTGCTTTCTAGAGTCTCTAATACAGAGGGAAACGTGAGTGTGCTCAGAGCAAAAGAACAGTGTTTCCCACACATACGGACCATATCTAGTTCAACTCTGTCTGAAGCTGATACAAACCATAGGTCCTCTAACATCTAATGCTTGACCGTTAAGAAGAGAAATGTGTGAGAGACGTGAACGATGCAGGTCCATTGAGCTAAAAAGTGACTACCCTTACCTGAAAAGAAATTTTGCTTGTAGGAAGACACACAGCATGGGATATAACTCCATTTCTGAAGGGAAACACACAGCACAGTTCTCATCCATGAAACACTTTCTGCTTTAGAGTAAGAAGCACGGTCTTTCTTTCTAGAGTCTCTAAAACAGAAGGAAACATGAGTGTGCTCAGAACAAAAGAACTGTGTTTCCCACACATTCGGACCATATCTAGTTCATCTGTGCTCCTGAAACTTATACAAACCACAGGTCCTCTAACCTCCAATGGTTTTCAATTAAGAGCGACAAACGTGTGAGCTGAGTGAAATGATGTAGCTCCTTTGAGCTGAAAAGTGACTGCTTTTACATGAAATGAATTATTGCCTGTAGGAAGCCACAGAGCCTGGGATTTAACTCCATTTCTGATGGGAAACACACAGCACAGTTCTCATCCATGAAAAATACTCTGCTATAGAGCAAGAACCAAGCTCTAGCTTTGTAGAGTCTCTAATACTGCAGGAAAAGTGGGTGTGCTCAGAACAAGAGAACAGTGTTTCCTAAACATACGGAACATGTCTAGTTCAACTCTGTTTCTGAAACTGATAAAAACCACAGGTCCTCTAACATCCAATGCTTTTCAATTAAGATCGACAAACGTGTGAGCTTCGTGAACGAGGTAGCTTCCTTTGAGCTGAAAAGTGAATGTGTTTACCTGAAACCAAGTCTTGCTTGTAGGAAGGCACAGAGCCTGGCATTGAACTCCATTTCTCAAGGGAAACTCCCAACAGAGTTCTCATCCATGAAACACACTCTGCTTTAGAGCAAGAAGCATGCTCATGCTTTCTTGACTCTCTAAATGTGAAGGAAACATGAGTGTGCTCAGAACAAAAGAACGGTCTTTCCTACACATACGGACCATATCGAGTTCTAATCTGCTTCTAAAACTGATAAAAACCACAGGTCCTCTAACATCCAATGCTTTTCAATTAAGAGCGACAAACGTGTGAGCATCGTGAACTGTGTAGCTTCATTTGATCTTTAAAATGACTGTGTTTACCTAAATAGAATACTTTCGTGTAGGAAGACACAGAGCCTGGGAATGAAGTTCTTTTCTGAATGGAAACATACAGCACAGTTCTCATCCATGAAACACACTCTGCTCTAGAGCAAGAACCAAGCTCTTGCTTTCCACTGTGTCTTATGCAGCAGGAAACGTGAGTGAGCTCAGAACAAAAGAACGGTGTTTCCTACACATATGGACCATATTGATTTCAACGCTGCTTCTGAAAATGATAAAAACCACAGGTCCTCTAACAGCCAATGCTTTTCAATTAAGAGCGAAAAACGTGTGAGCTTTGTGAACGATGTAGCTTCCTTTGAGCTGTAAAGTGACTGTGTTTACCTGTAATGAATTCTTGCTTGTAGGAAGACACAGAGCCTGGCAGTTAACTCCATTTCTGAAGGGAAACACACAGCACAGTTCTCATGCTTTCAAGAATCTCTAATACAGCTGGAAACATGATTATGCTCAGAACAAAAGAACTGTGTTTTCCACACATAAGGACCATATCTAGTTCAACTCTACTTCTGAATAGGAAACAAACCACATGTCCTGTAATATCCAATGTTTGTCAGTGTAGAAGAGAAACGTGTGAGATTCGTGAACCATGCAGGTGCTTTGACCTTAAAAGTGACTACCCTTCCTGGAAACGAAGGTTTGCTTGTAGGAAGACAGAGAGCCTGGGATTTAACTCCATTTCTGAAGGGAAACACACAGCACAGTTCTCATCCATGAAACACACTCTGCTTTAGAGCAAGAAGCACGCTCATGCTTTCTAGAGTCTCTAAAACAGAAGGAAACGTAAGTGTGCTCAGAACAAAAGAACTGCATTTCCTCCACATTCGGTCCATTTCTAGTTCAATTCTGCTTCTGAAACTGATACATACCACAGGTCCTCTAACATCCAAAGCTTTTCGGTTAAGAGCGACAAACGTGTGAGCTGCGTGAACAATGTAGCTTCCTCTGAGCTGAAAAGTGACTTCGTTCACCTGAAAAGAATTCTTGCTTGTAGGAAGACACAGAGCCTGGCAGTTAACTCCATTTCTGAAGGGAAACACACAGCACAGCTCTCATCCATGAAAAACACTCTGCTTTAGAGCAAGAACCAAGCTCTTGCTTACTAGAGACTCTAATACAGCAGGAAATGTGAGTGTGCTCAGAACAATAGAACTATGTTTCCTACACTTAAGGACCATATATCATCCAACTCTGGTTCTGAAACTGATAAAAACAACAGGTCATCTAACATCCAATGTTTGTCAGTTAAGAAGAAAAATGTGTGAGCTGTGTGAACGAAGTAGCTCCCTTTGAGCTAAAAAGTGACTGTGTTTACCTAAAACGAATTCTTGCTTGTAGGAAGACACAGAGCCTGGGATTTAACTCCATTTCTGAAGGGAAACTCACAGCACAGTTCTCATCCATGAAAAACACTCTGCTTTAGAGCAAGAAGCACACTCTTACTTTCTAGAGTCTCTATTACAGCAGGAAATATGACTGTGCTCAGAACAAAGAACGGTGTTTACTACACATACGGACCACATCTATTTCAACTCTGCTTCTGAAACTGATACAAACCACAGGACCTCTAACATCCAATGCTTGTCAGTTAAGAAGAGAAATGTGTGATCTGCGTGAGCGATGCAGGTCCTTTGACCTTAAAAGTGACTACCCTTACCGGAAAGGAAGTTTTGCTTGTAGGAAGACACAGAGCCTGGGATTGAATTCCATTTCTGAACGGAAACACACAGCACAGTTCTCATACATGAAACACACTCTGCTTTAGAGCAAGAACCAAGCTCATGCTTTCAAGAATCTATAATACAGCTGGAAACGTGAATGTGCTCAGAACAAAAGAACTGTGTTTCCCACACATAAGGACCATATCTAGTTCAACTCTACTTCTGGATATGATATAAACCACAGGTCCTCTAACAGCCAATGCTTTTCAATTAAGAGCGACAAACGTGTGAGCTTCGTGAATGATGTAGGTCCTTTGAGCTGAAAAGTGACTGCGTTTACATGAAACGAATTATTGCTTCTTTGAAGAAACAGAGCCTGGGATTTAACTCCATTTCTGAAGGGAAAATCACAGCACAGTTCTCATCCATGAAAAACACTCTGCTTTATAGCAAGAAGCACGCTATTGCTTTCTAGAGTCTCTAAATCAGAAGGAACCATGAATGTGCTCAGAACAAAAGAACTGTGTTTCCTACACATACGGCCCATATGTAGCTCAACACTGCTTCTGAAACTGATACAAACCACGGGTCCTCTAACATCCAAAGCTTGTCAGTTAAGAAGAGAAATGTGTGAGCTGCGTGAACGATATAGCTTCCTTTGATCCTAAAAGGGACTGCGTTTACATGAAATGAATTATTGCGTCTAGGAAGAAACAGAGCCTGGGATTTAACTCCATTTCTGAAGGGAAACACTCAGCACAGTAGTCATCCATAAAACACCCTCTGCTTTAGAGCAAGAAGCACGCTCTTACTTTCTAGAGTCTCTAATACAGCAGGAAACATGAGTGTGCTCAGAACAAAGAACAGTGTTTACTACAAGTACGGACCACATCTATTTCAACTCTGCTTCTGGAACTGATACACACCACAGGTCCTCTATCATCCAATGCTTGTCAGTTAAGAAATGAAATGTGTGATCTGCGTGAGCGATGCAGGTCCTTTGACCTTAAAAGTGACTACCCTTACTGGAAACGAAGATTTGCTTGTAGGAAGACACAGAGCATGGGATTTATCTCCGTTTCTGAAGGGAAACACACAGCACAGTTCTCAACCATGACACATACTCTGCTTTAGAGCAAGAAGCACGGTATTGCTTTCTAGAGTCTCTAAATCAGAAGGAACCATGAATGTGCTCAGAACAAAAGAACTGTGTTTCCTACACATTCGGACCATATCTAGTTCAAAACTTCTTCTGAAACTTATAAAAACCCCAGGTCCTCTAACAGCCAATGCATTTCAATTAAGAGCAACAAACGTGTGAGCTTTGTGAAAGATGTAGGTACTTTGAGATGAAAGGTGACTACCCTTACCTGAAACAAATTGTTGCTTGTAGGAAGACACAGAGCCTGGGATTGAACTCCATTTCTGAAGGGAAACACACAGCACAGTTCTCATCCATGAAAAACACTCTGCTTTAGAGCAAGAAGCAAGCTCTTGCTTTCCAGTGTCTCTAATACAGCTGGAAACGTGAGTGTGATCAGAACAAAAGAACTGTGTTTCCTACAAATACGGACCATATCTAATTCAACTCTGCTTCTGATACTGAAACAAAGCATAGGTCGTCTAACATCCTCTGCTTGTCAGTTAAGAAGAGAAATGTGTGAGCTTCGTGAAAGATGCAGGTCCTTTGAGCTGAAAAGTTACTGTGTTTACTTGAAATGAATCCTTGCATGTAGGAAGACACAGAGCCTGGGATTGCACTCCATTTCTGACAGGAAACACACAGCACAGTTCTCATCCATGAAAAACACTCTCCTTTAGAGCAAGAAACATGCTATTGCTTTCTAGTGTCTCTAATATAGCAGGAAACATGAGTGTGCTCAGAACAAAAGAACGGTATTTCTACACATACAGACCATATCTAGTTCAACTCTGCTTCTGAAACTGATAAAAACCAAAGGTCCTCTAACAAACAATACTCTTCATTTAAGAGTGACAAACGTGGGAGCTGAGTGAACTATGTAGCTTCCTTTGAGCCCAAAAGTGATTGCATTTACATGAAACGCATACTTGCTTGTAGGAAGACACAGAGCCTGGGAAATAACTCCATCTCTGAATGGAAACACAGAGCACAGTTTTCATCCATGAAAAACACTCTGCTTTAGAGCAATAACCAAGCTCTTGCTAGCCTAGAATCTCTAGAACTGCAGGAAAGTTGAGTGTGTCCAGAACAAAAGAATGGTGTTTCCTAAACATACAGAACATATCTAGTTCAACTCTGCTTCTGAAACTGATAAAAACCACAGGTCCTCTAACATCCATTGCTTTTCAATTAAGAGTGACAAACATGTGAGCTTCGTGAACGATGTAGTTTCATTTGAGCTGTAAATTGACCTTGTTTACCTGAAATGATTTCTTGCATGTAGGAAGATACAGAGCTTGGGATTGAACTCCATTTCTGAAGGGAAACACACAGCACAGTTCTCATCCATGAAACATACTCTGCTTTAGAGCAAGAAGCACGCTCTTGCTTTCTAGATTCTCTTATACAACAGGAAACGTGAGTGTGCTCAGAACAAAGAATGGTGTTTCCTACACATACGGACCATATCTAGGTCAACTCTGCTTCTGAAACTGATACAAATCACAGGTCCTCTAACACCCAATGCTTGTCAGTTAAGGTGAGAAATGTGTGAGCTTCGTGAACGATATAGGTGTTTAGAGATGAAAAGTGATTGTGTTTACCTGAAACAAAGTCTTGCTTGTAGAAAGACACAGAGCCTGAGTCTTAACTCCATGTCTGAAGGGAAACACACAGCACAGTTCTCTTCCATGAATCAAAGTGCTTTAGAGCAAGAAGCACGCTGTTGCTTTCTGGAGTCTCTAATACAGCAGGAAAAGTGAGTGTGCTCTGAAAAAAGAATGGTGTTTCCTAAATATAGGGACCATATGAAGTTCAACTCTGCTTCTGAAATCGATACAAACGACAGGACCTCTAACAACCAAACTTTTCAGTTGAGAACGACAAACGTGTGAGCTTCCTGAACGATGTAGCTACATTTGAGCTGAAAAGTGACTGAGTTTACCTGAAATGTAGACTTGCTTGTAGGAAGACAGAGAGGCTGGGATTGAAGTCCATTTATGAAGGGAAACACACAGCACAGTTCTCATCCATGAAACACACTATGCTTTAGAGCAAGAAGAATGCTCATGATTTCTTGACTCTCTAAATGTGAAGGAAACATGAGTGTGCTCAGAACTAAAGAACTCTGTTTCCTACATATTCGGACCATATCTAGTTCAACTCTGCCTCTGAAAATGATAAAAACCACAGGTCCTCTAACATCCAATGCATTTCAATTAAGAGCGAGAAACGTGTGAGCTTCGTGAACCATGCAGGTCCTTTGACCTTAAAAGTGACTACACTGACCAGGAAACGAAGATTTGCTTGTAGGAAGACAGAGAGCCTGGCAGTTAAATCCATTTCTGAAGGGAAACACACCGCACAGTTCTGATCCATGGAACACACTCTGCTTTAGAGCAAGAAGCAAGCTCTTGCTTTCTAGAGTCTATAAAACAGAAGGAAACGTGAGTGTGCTCAGAACAAAAGAACTGAGTTTCCTACACATCGGGTACATATCTAGTTCAATCTGCTTCAGAAACTGATACAAACCACAGGTCCTCTAACATCCAATGCTTTTCAATTAAGAGCGACAAACGTGTGAGCTTCGTGAACGATGCAGCTTCATTTGAGCTGTAAAGTGACTGTGTTTACCTGAAAAGATTTCTTGCTTGTAGGAAGACACAGAGCCTGGGATTGAACTCCATTTATGAAGGGAAACACACAGCACAGTTCTCATCCATGAAACACACTCTGCTTTAGAGCAAGAAGCATGATCATGCTTTCTTGACTCTCAAAATGTGAAGGAAACATGAGTGTGCTCAGAACTAAAGAACTCTGTTTCCTACATACTCGGACCATATCTAGTTCAACTCTGCTTCTGAAACTGATAAAAACCACAGGTCCTCTAACATCCAATGCATTTCAATTAAGAGCGAGATACGTGTGAGCTTTGTGAACCATGCAGGTCCTTTGACCTTAAAAGTGACTACCCTGACCGGAAAGAAAGATTTGCTTGTAGGAAGACAGAGAGCCTGGCAGTTAACTCCATTTGTGAAGGGAAACAGACAGCACAGTTCTCATCCATGAAAAACAATCTGCTTTAGAGCAAGAACAAAGCTCTTGCTTTCTAGAGTCTCTAATACAGCAGGAAAAGTGAGTGTGCTCAGAACAATAGAACTATGTTTCCTACACATAAGGAACATATATCGTCCAATTCTGGTTCTGAAACTGATACAAACAACAGGTCATGTAACATCCAATGATTGTCAGTTAAGAAGAGAAATGTGTGAGCTGCGTGAAAGATGTAGATCCCTTGGAGCTAAAAGGTGACTGTGTTTACCTGAAACGAATTCTTGCTTGTAGAAAGACACAGAGCCTGGAATTTAACTCCATTTCTGAAGGGAAAATCACAGCACAGTTCTCATCCATGAAACACCCTCTGCTTTAGAGCAAGAAGCACGCTCTTACTTTCTAGAATCTCTATTACAGCAGGAAATACGACTGTGCTCAGAACAAAGAAAGGTGTTTACTACACGTACGGACCACATCTATTTCAACTCTGCTTCTGAAACTGATACAAACCACAGGTCCTCTAACATCCAGTGCTTGTCAGTTAAGAAGAGAAATGTGTGATCTGCGTGAGTGATGCAGGTCCTTTGACCTTAAAAGTGACTTCCCTTACCGGAAAGGAAGATTTGCTTGTAGGGAGACACAGAGCCTGGGATTGAACTCCATTTCTGAATGGAAACACACAGCACAGTTCTCATCCATGAAACACACTCTGCTTTAGATCAAGAACCAAGCTCATGCTTTCAAGAATCTCTTATACAGCTGGAAACGTGATTGTGCTCAGAACAAATGAAATTTGTTTCCCACACATAAGCACCATATCTAGTTCAACTCTACTTCTGGATATGATAAAAACCACAGGTCCTCTAACAGCCAATGCTTTTCAATTAAGAGCGACAAACGTGTGAGCTGCGTGAATGATGTAGCTTCCTTTGAGCTGAAAAGTGACTGATTTACCTGAAATGAATTCTTGCTTGTAGGAAGACACAGAGCCTGGGATTTAACTCCATTTCTGAAGGGAAACATACAGCACAGTTCTCATCCATGAAAAACACTCTGCTTTAGAGCAAGAGGCAAGCTCTTGCTTTCCAGTGTCTCCAATACAGCTGGAAACGTGGGTGTGATCAGAACAAAAGAACCGTGTTTCCTACAAATATGGACCATATCTAATTTAACTCTGCTTCTGATACTGAAATAAAGCATAGGTCGTCTAACATCCTCTGCTTGTCAGTTAAGAAGAGAAATGTGTGAGCTTCGTGAAAGATGCAGGTCCTTTGAGCTGAAAAGTTACTGTGTTTACTTGAAATGAATCCTTGCATGTAGGAAGACACAGAGCCTGGGATTGCACTCCATTTCTGACAGGAAACACACAGCACAGTTCTCATCCATGAAAAACACTCTCCTTTAGAGCAAGAAACATGCTATTGCTTTCTAGTGTCTCTAATATAGCAGGAAACATGAGTGTGCTCAGAACAAAAGAACGGTATTTCTACACATACAGACCATATCTAGTTCAACTCTGCTTCTGAAACTGATAAAAACCAAAGGTCCTCTAACAACCAATAATTTTCATTTAAGAGCGTCATACGTGGGAGCTGAGTGAACTATGTAGCTTCCTTTGAGCTGAAAAGTGATTGCGTTTACATGAAACGAATTCTTGCTTGTAGGAAGACACAGAGCCTGGGAAATAACTCCATTTCTGAATGGAAACACATAGCACAGTTTTCATCCATGAAAAACACTCTGCTTTAGAGCAAGAACCAAGCTCTTGCTTCCTAGAATCTCTAAAACTGCAGGAAAGTTGAGTGTGTTCAGAACAAAAGAATGGTGTTTCCTAAACATACAGAACATATCTAGTTCAACTCTGCTTCTGAAACTGATAAAAACCACAGTTCAACTATCATCCAATGCCTTTCAGTTAAGAACCAGAAACATGTGAGCTTCGTGAAGGATGTAGCTTCGTTCGAGCTGAAAAGAGAGTGTGTTTAACTGAAACGAATTCGTGCTTGTAGGAAGACACAGTGCCAGGGATTTAACTTCATTTCAGAAGGGAAACACACAGCACTGTTTTCATTCATGGAACACACTCTGCCTTAGGGAAAGAAGCACGCTCTTGCTTTCTAGAGTCTCTAATACGGCTGGAAACGTGCGTGTGCTAAGAACAAATGAAGTGTGTTTCCTACAAATACGGACATTATCTAGTTCAACTCTGCTTCTGAAACTTATACAAACCTTAGGTCCTCTAACATCCAATGCTTTTCAGTTAAGAGCGTGAAACGTGTGAGCTTCGTGAACGATGTAGGTTTGTTTGAGCTAAAAATTGACTGAGTTTACCTGAAATGAAATCTTGTTTGTAGGAAGACACAGAGCCTGGGATTTAACTTCATTTCTGAAGGAAAACACACAACACAGTTCTCATCCATGGAACACACTCTGCTTTAGAGAAAGAAGCACGCTCTTGCTTTCTAGGGTCTCTAATACAGCAGGAAAACTGAGTGTGCTCAGAACAAAAGAACTGTGTTTCCTAAACATGCAGACCATATCTAGTTCAAATCAGCTTCTGAAACTGATACAAACTACAAGTCGTCCATCATCCAATGCTTTGCAGTTAAGAGTGAGAAACGTGTTGGCTCGTGAACAATGTAGGTACCTTTGAGCTTAAAGTGACTGTGTTTACCTGAAACGAAGTCTTGCTTGAAGGAAGACACACAGAATGGGATTTAACACCATTTCTGAAGGGAAACAAACAGCACAGTTCTCATCCATGTAACACACTCTGCTTTAGAGCAAGAAGCATGCTCTTGCTTTCTAGAGTGTCTATTATAGGAGGAAACGTGAGTGTGCTAAGAACAAAAGAAGTGTGTGTCCTACACATTCAGACCATATCTAGTTCAACTCTGCTTCTGAAACTGATACAAACCACAGGGCCTCTAATATCCAATGATTTTCAGTTAAGAGCCAGAAACAGGTGAGCTTCGTGAATGATGTAGCTTGTTTATGCTTAAAAGTGACTGCGTTTACCAGAAAAGAAGTCTTGATGGTAGGAAGACAAGAGACTGGGATTTAACTCCATTTCTGAAGCAAAACACACAGCACAGTTCTCATTCATGAAACATACTCTGTTTTAGACCAAGCTGCATGATCTTGCTTTCTAGAGTCTCTAAACAGCAGGAAATGTGAGTGTGCTCAGAACAAATGATCTATGTTTCTGAAACCTTCGGACCATATATAGTTCAACTATGATTCTGAAACTGATACAAACCACAGGTCCTCTATCATCCAATGCTTTTCAGTTAAGAGCAAGAAACTTGTGAGCTTCATGAAAGCTGTACCTTCGTTCGAGCTGAAAAGTGAGTGTTCTTAACTGAAATGAATTCTTGCTTGTAGGAAGACACAGAGCCTAGGATTTAACTTCATTTCTGATGGGACACACACAGCACAGTTCTCATACATGGAACACACTCTGCTTTAGAGAAAGAAGCACACTCTTGCTTTCTAGAGTCTCAAATACAGCAGCAAACTTGAGTGTGATCAGAACAAAGGAACTGTGTTTCCTACACATGCACTCTCTATCTAGTTCAACTCTACTTCTTAAACTGATACAAACCACAGGTCCTCTATCATCCAATGCCTTTCATTTAAGAGCGAGAAACGTGTGAGCTTCATGAACGATGTAGCTTCGTTTGAGCTGAAAAGTTACTGCGTTTACCTGAAACGACGTCTTGATTGTATAAAAACATAGAGACTGGGATTTATCTCCATTTCTGAAGGGATACACACAGCACAGGACTCATTCATGAAACGTACTCTGTTTTAGAGAAAGCAAAACGCTCTTGCTTTCTAGAGTCTCTAATACAGCCGGAAAACTGTGTGTGCTAAGAACAAATGAAGTGTGTGTCCTACAAATACAGACCTTATCTAGTTCAACTCTGCTTCTAAAACTTATACAAACCATACATCCTCTAACATCCAATGCTTTTCAGTTAAGAACGTGAAATATGTGAGCTTTGTGAATGATGTAGCTTTGTTTGAGCTGAAAATTGACTGCGTTTACCTGAAACCAAGTCTTGTTTGTAGGAATACACAGAACCTGGGATTTAAATTCATTTCTGACGGAAAACACAAAGCACAGTTCTCATACTTGGAACACACTCTGCTTTATAGAAAGAAGCACGCTCTTGCTTTCTAGGGTCTCTAATACAGCAGGAAACCTGAGTGTGCTCAGAACCAAAGAACTGTGTTTCCTACACATGCAGACTATATCTAGTTCAACTCTGCTTCTGAAACTGATACAAACCACAGGTTCTCTATCATCCAATGCCTTTCAGTTAAGAACCCGAAATGTGTGAGCTTCGTGAACAATGTAGCTTCTTTCGAGCTGAAAAGTGAGTGTGTTTAACTGAAACGAATTCTTGCTTGTAGGAAGACACAGTTCCTGGGATTTAACTCCATTTCTGAAGTGAAACACCGAGCACTGTTCTCCTCCATGGAACACACTCTCTCTTAGAGAAAGAAGCACGCTCTTTCTTTCTAGAGTCTCTAATACGGCCGGAAACCTGCGTGTGCTAAGACAAATGAAGTATGTGTGCTACAAATACGGACCTTATCTAGTTCAACTCTGCTTCTGAAACTTATACAAACCATAGGTCCTCTAACATCCAATGCTTTTCAGTTAAGAGCGTGAAACGTGTGAGCTTCGTGAACGATGTAGCTCTGTTTGAGCTAAAAATTGACTGCGTTTACCTGAAACGAAGTCTTGTTTGTAGGAAGACAGAGAGCCTGGGATTTAACTTCATTTCTGAAGGAAAACACACAGCACAGTTCTCACCCATGGAACACACTCTGCTTTAGAGAAAGAAGCACACTCTTGCTTTCTAAGATCACTAATACAGCACGAAACCTGAGTGTGCTCAGAACCAAAGAACTGTATTTCCTACACATGCAGACCATATCTAGTTCAAATCTGCTTCTGAAACTGATACAAACCACAGGTCGTCCATCATCCAATGCTTTGCACTTAAGAGCGAGAAACGTGTGAGCTCGTGAGCGATGTAGACACGTTTGAGCTGAAAAGTGACTGTGTTTACCTGAAATGAAGTCTTGCTTGAAGGAAGACACAGAGTTGGGATTTAACACCATTTCTGAAGGGAAACAAACAGCACAGTTCTCATCCATATAACACACTCTGCTTTAGAGCAATAAGCATGCTCTTGCTTTCTAGAGTCTGTAATACAGCTGGAAACGTGAGTGTGCTAAGAACAAATGAAGTATGTGTCCTACACATGCGCACCATATCTAGTTCAACTCTGCTTCTGAAACTGATACAAACCACGGGACCTCTATCATCCTATCATCCAATGCCTTTCATTTAAGAGCCAGAAACGTGTGAGGTTCGTCAATGATGTAGCAGCTTCGTTTGAGCTGAAAAGTGACTGTGTTTACCTGAAACGAAGTCTTGCTTGTAGGAAGACACAGAGACTGGTATTTAACTCGACTTCTGAAGGGAAACACACAGCACAGTTCTCATCCATGGAACACACTCTGCTTTAGAGCAAGAAGCATGCTCATGCATTCTAGAGTCTCTAAGACGGCAGGAAACATGAGTGTGCTAAGAACAAAAGAAGTGTGTGTCCTACACATTCGGACCATATCTAGTTCAACTCTGCTTCTGAAACTGATACAAACCACAGGGCCTCTAACATCCAATGATTTTCAGTTAAGAGCCAGAAACAGGTGAGCTTCGTGTATGATGTAGCTTGTTTATGCTGAAATGTGACTGCGTTTACCTGAAAAGAAGTCTTGATGGTAGGAAGACAAGAGACTGGGATTTAACTCCATTTGTGAAGCAAAAAAAACAGCACAGTTCTCATTCATGAAACATACTCTGTTTTAGAGCAAGATGCACGCTCTTCCTTTCTAGATTCTCTAATACAGCAGGAAATGTGAGTGTGCTCAGAACAAATGAACTGTGTTTCCAAAACATTTGGACCATATATAGTTCAACTATGATTCAGAAACTGATACAAACCACAGGTCCTCTATCATCCAATGCTTTTCATTTAAGAGCGAGAAAGGTGTGAGCTTCGTGAAAGATATAGATTCGTTTGAGCTGAAAAGTGACTGAGTTTACCTGAAACGAAGTCTTGATTGTAGGAAGACAAGAGCTTGGGATTTAACTTCATTTCTGAAGGGAAACAAACAGCATAGTTCTCATCCATGGGACACACTCTGCTTTAGAGAAAGAAGCACCCTCTTGATTTCTAGGGTCTCCAATACAGCAGTAAACATGAGTGTGCTCAGAACAAAAGAACTGTGTTTCCCACACATGCAGACTATATCTAGTTCAACTCTGCCTCTTAACCTGATACAAACCACAGGTCCTCTATCATCCAATGCCTTTCAGTTAAGACCCAGAAACGTGTAGCTTCGTGAACGATGTAGCTTCGTGAACGATGTAGCTTCGTTTGAGCTGAAAAGTTACTGCGTTTACCTGAAACGAAGTCTTGATTGTAGGAAGACACAGAACCTGGGATTTAACTCCATTTCTGAAGGGATACACACAGCACAGGACTCATTCATGAAACGTACTCTGTTTTAGAGAAAGCAACACGCTCTTGCTTTCTAGAGTCTCTAATACTGTCAGAAACCTGAGGGTGCTAAGAACAAATGAAGTGTGTGTCCTACAAATACGGACCATATCTTGTTCAACTCTGCTTCTGAAACTTATACAAATCATAGGTCCTCTAACATCCAATGCTTTTCATTTAAGAGTGTGAAACGTGTGAGCTTCGTGAACGATGTAGTTTTGTTTGCGCTGAAAAGTGACTGCATTTACCTGAAACGAAGTCTTGCTTCAAGGAAGACACAGAGACTGGGATTTAACGCCATTTCTGAAGGGAAACAAACAGCACAGTTCTCATCCATGGAACACACTCTGATTTAGACCACGAAGCATGCTCTTGCTTTCTAGAGTCTAAATATAGGAGGAAACGTGAGTGTTCTCAGAACAAAAGAAGTATGTGTCCTACACATTCGGTCCATAACTAGTTCAAGTCTGCTTCTGAAACTGATACAAACCACAGGGCCTCTAACATCCAATGATTTTCAGTTAAGAGCCAGAAAAGTGTGAGCTTCATTAAAGATGTAGCTTCGTTTGAGGTGAAAAGTGAGTGTGTTTAACTGAAACGAATTCTTGCTTGTAGGAAGACCCAGAGCCTGGGATTTAACTTCATTTCTTAAGGGAAACACAGCACAGTTCTCATCCATGGGACACAGTCTGCATTAGAGAAAGAAGCACGGTTTTGCTTTCTAGGGTCTCTAATACAGCAGTAAACTTGAGTGTGCTCAGAAAAAAGAACTGTGTTTCCTACACATGCAGACTATATCTAGTTCAACTGTGCTTCTGAAACTGATACAAACCACAGGTCCTCTATCATTCAATGCCTTTCAGTTAAGAACCAGAAACGTGTGAGCTTCGTGAACGAGGTAGCTCCGTTCGAGCTGAAAAGTGAGTGTTTAACTGAAATGAATTATTCCTTGTAGGAAGACACAGTGCCTGGGATTTAACTTCATTTCTGAAGGGAAACACACAGCACAGTTCTCATTCATGGAACACACTCTGCCTTAGGGAAAGAAGCACGCTCTTGATTTCTAGGGTCTCTAATACAGCACGAAACCTGAGTGTGCTCAGAACCAAAGAACTGTGTTTCCTAAACATGCAGACCATATCTAGTTCAAATCTCCTTCTGAAACTGATACAAACCACAGGTCCTCCATCATACAATGCTTTGCAGTTAAGAGCGATAAACGTATGAGCTCGTGAACGATGTAGATACGTTTGAGCTGAAAAGTGACTGTGTTTACCTGAAACGAAGTCTTGATTGTAGAAAAACACAGAGACTGGGATTTAACTACATTTCTGAAGGGATACACACAGCACAGGACTCATTCATGAAACGTACTCTGTTTTAGAGAAAGCAATACGCTCTTGCTTTCTAGGGTCTCTAATATAGCAGCAAACTTGAGTGTGCTAAGAACAAGTGAAGTGTGTGCCCTACACATGCGCACCATATCTAGTTCTACTCTGCTTCTGAAACTGATACAAACCACAGGTCCTCAATCATTCAATGCCTTTCAGTTAAGAGCCAGAAACCTGTGAGCTTCGTGAATGATGTAGCTTCGTTTGAGCTGAAAAGTGACTGCGTTTACCTGAAAAGAAGTCTTGCTTGTAGGAAGACACAGAGACTGGGATTTAACTCCATTTCTGACGGGAAACACACAGCACAGTCCTCATTCATGAAACATACTCTGTTTTAGAGCAAGCTGCACGCTCTTGCTTTCTAGAGTCTCTAATACAGCAGTAATTGTGAGTGTGCTCAGAACAAATGAACTGTGTTTCTGAAACATTCGGACCATATGTAGTTCAACTATGATTCTGAAACTGATACAAACCACAGGTCCTCTATCTTCCAATGCTTTTCAGTTAAGAGCGAGAAATGTGTGAGCTTCGTGAAAGATGTAGCTTCGTTCGAGCTGAAAAGTAAGTGTGTTTAACTGAAACGAATTCTAGCTTGTAGGAAGACACAGAGCTAGGGATTTAACTTCATTTCTTAAGGGAAACACACAGCACAGTTCTGATCCATGGGACACACTCTGCTTTAGAGAAAGAAGCACGCTCTTGATTTCTACGGTCTCTAATGCAACAGGAAACATGAGTGTGCTCAGAACAAATGAACTGTGTTTCCTACACATGCAGACCATATCTAGTTCATATCTGCTTCTGAAACTGATATAAACCACAGGTCCTCCTTCATCCAATGCCTTTCAGTTAAGAACCAGAAACGTGTGAGCTTCATGAACGATGTAGCTTCGTTCAGGCTGAAAAGTGAGTGTGTTTAACTGAAATGAATTCTTCCTTGTAGGAAGACACAGTGCCTGGGATTTAACTTCATTTCTGAAGGGAAACACACAGCACAGTTCTCATTCATGGAACACACTCTGCCTTAGGGAAAGAAGCACGCTCTTGATTTCTAGGGTCTCTAATACAGCACGAAACCTGAGTGTGCTCGGAACCAAAGAACTGTGTTTCCTACACATGCAGACCATATCTAGTTCAAATCTCCTTCTGAAACTGATACAAACCACAGGTCCTCCATCATACAATGCTTTGCAGTTAAGAGCGATAAACGTATGAGCTCGTGAACGATGTAGATACGTTTGAGCTGAAAAGTGACTGTGTTTACCTGAAACGAAGTCTTGATTGTAGAAAAACACAGAGACTGGGATTTAACTACATTTCTGAAGGGATACACACAGCACAGGACTCATTCATGAAACGTACTTGTTTTAGAGAAAGCAATACGCTCTTGCTTTCTAGGGTCTCTAATATAGCAGCAAACTTGAGTGTGCTAAGAACAAGTGAAGTGTGTGCCCTACACATGCGCACCATATCTAGTTCTACTCTGCTTCTGAAACTGATACAAACCACAGGTCCTCAATCATTCAATGCCTTTCAGTTAAGAGCCAGAAACCTGTGAGCTTCGTGAATGATGTAGCTTCGTTTGAGCTGAAAAGTGACTGCGTTTACCTGAAAAGAAGTCTTGCTTGTAGGAAGACACAGAGACTGGGATTTAACTCCATTTCTGACGGGAAACACACAGCACAGTCCTCATTCATGAAACATACTCTGTTTTAGAGCAAGCTGCACGCTCTTGCTTTCTAGAGTCTCTAATACAGCAGTAATTGTGAGAGTGCTCAGAACAAATGAACTGTGTTTCTGAAACATTCGGACCAAATGTAGTTCAACTATGATTCTGAAACTGATACAAACCACAGGTCCTCTATCTTCCAATGCTTTTCAGTTAAGAGCGAGAAACGTGTGAGCTTCGTGAACGATGTAGCAACGTTCGAGCAGAAAAGTTAGTGTGTTTAACTGAAACGAATTCTTGCTTGTAGGAAGACACAGAGCCTGGGATTTAACTTCATTTCTTAAGCGAAACACACAGCACAGTTCTCATCCATGGGACACACTCTGCTTTAGAGAAAGAAGCACGCTCCTGATTTCTAGGTTCTCTAATACAGCAGGAAACATGAGTGTGCTCAGAAAAAATGAACTGTGTTTCCTACACATGCAGACCATATCTAGTTTATATCTGCCTCTGAAACTGATACAAACCACAGCTTCTCCTTCTTCCAATGCTTTGCAGTTAAGAGCGAGAAATGTGTGAGGTCGTCAACAATGTAGTTTCATTTGAGCTAAAATGTGACTGTGTTTACGTGAAACGAAGACTGGTTTGTAGGAATACACAAAGCCTGGGATTTAACTTCATTTCTTAAGGGAAACACACAGCAGAGTTCTGATCCATGGGACACACTCTGCTTTAGAGAAAGAAGCACGCTCTTGCTTTCTAGGGTCTCTAAAACATCAGCAAATTTGAGTGTGCTCAGAAAAAAGAACTGTGTTTCCTACACATGCAGACTATATCTAGTACAACACTGCTTCTGAAAATGATACAAACCACAGGTCCTCTATCATCCAATGCCTTTCAGTTAAGAAACAGAAACGTGTGAGCTTCGTGAATGATGTAGCTTCGTTCAAGCTGAAAAGTGAGTGTGTTTAACTGAAATGATTTCTTGCTTGTAGGAAGACACAGTGCCTGGGATTTAACTTCATTTCTGAAGGGAAACACACAGCACTGTTCTCATCCATGGAACACACTCTGCCTTAGGGAAAGAAGCACGCTCTTGCTTTCTAGAGTCTCTAATACGGCTGGAAACGTGCGTGTGCTAATTACAAATGAAGTGTGTTTCCTACACATGCGCACCATATCTAGTTGAACTCTGCTTTTGAAAGTGATACAAACCACAGGTCCTCTAACATCCAATGCTTTGCTGTTAAGAGCGAGAAACGTGTGAGCTTCGTGAACGATGTAGCTTCGTTTGAGCTGAAAAGTTACTGCGTTTACCTGAAACGAAGTCTTGATTGTAGAAAAACACAGAGACTGGGATTTAACTCCATTTCTGAAGGGATACACACAGCACAGGACTCATTCATGAAACGTACTCTGTTTTAGAGAAAGCAACACGCTCTTGCTTTCTAGACTCTCTAATACAGCCAGAAACCTGAGTGTGCTAAGAACAAATTCAGTGTGTGTCCTACAAATACGGACCTCATCTAGTTCAACTCTGCTTCTGAAACTTATACAAACCATAGGTCCTCTAACATCCAATGCTTTTCATTTAAGAGCGTGAAACGTGTGAGCTTCGTGAAAGATGTAGCTTAGTTTGCGCTGAAAAGTGACTGTGTTTACCTGAAACGAAGTCTTGCTTGAAGGAAGACACAGAGACTGGGATTTTACTCCATTTCTGAAGGGAAACAAACAGCACAGTTCTCATCCATGGAACACACTCTGCTTTAGAGCAAGAAGCATGCTCTTGCTTTCTAGAGTCTGTAATACAGCAGGAAACGTGAGTGTGCTAAGAACAAATGAAGTGTGTGTCCTAAAAATATGGACCTTATCTAGTTCAACTCTGCTTCTGAAACTTATACAAACCATAGGTCCTCTAACATCCAATGCTTTTCAGTTAAGAGCGTGAAACGTGTGAGCTTCGTGGACGATGTAGCTTTGCTTGAGCTGAAAATTGACTGCGTTTACCTGAAACGAAGTCTTGTTTGTAGGATGACACAGAGCCTGGGATTTAACCTCATTTCTTATTGGAAACACACAGCACAGTTCTCATCCTTGGAACACACTCTGCTTTAGAGAAAGAAGCACGCTCTTGCTTTCTAGGGTCTCTAATACAGCAGGAAACCTGAGTGTGCTCAGAACCAAAGAACTGTTTCCTACACATGCAGACCACATCTAGTTCAACTCTGCTCTTAAAGCTGATACAAACCTCAGGTCCTGTATCATCCAATGCTTTTCAGTTAAGAGCCAGAATCGTGTGAGCTTCGTGAATGATGTAGCTTCTTTTGAGCTGAAAAGTGACTGTGTTTACCTGAAACGAAGTCTGGCTAGTCGGAAGACACAGATACTGGGATTTAACTCTATTTCTGAAGGGAAACACACAGCACAGTTCTCATTAATGAAACATACTCTGTTTTAGAGCAAGCTGCACGCTCTTGCTTTCTAGAGTCTCTAATACAGCAGGAAATGTGAGTGTGCTCAGAACAAATGAACTGTGTTTCCGCAACATTCGGACCATATGTAGTTCAACTATGATTCTAAAAATGATACAAACCACCGGTCCTCTAACATCCAATGCTTTGCTGTTAAGAGCGAGAAACGTGTGAGCTTCGTGAACGATGTAGCTTCGTTTGAGCTGAAAAGTTACTTAGTTTACCTGAAACGAAGTCTTGATTGTAGGAAGACACAGAGACTGGGATTTAACTCCATTTCTGAAGCAAAACACACAGCACAGTTCTCATCCATGGAACACACACTGCCTTAGACAAGGAAGCATGCTCTTGTTTTCTAGAGTCTCTAATAGAGCCGGAAATGCGTGTGAGCTAAGAACAAATGAAGTGTTTCCTACACATGCCCACCATATCTAGTTCAACTCTTCCTCTGAAAGTGATACAAACCACAGGTCCTCTAACATCTAATGTTTTTCAGTTAAGAGCGAAAAACTTGCGAGCTTCCTGAACGATGTAGCTTCATTTGAGCTGAAAAGTTACTGCGTTTACCTGAAACGAAGTCTTGACTGCAGGAAGACACAGAGCCTGGGATTTAACTCCATTTCTGAAGGTATACAACCAGCACAGGACTCATTCATGAAACGTACTCTGTTTTAGAGAAAGCAACACGCTCTTGCTTTCTAGAGTCTCTAATAGAGCAGGAAATGTGAGTGTGCTCAGAACAAATTAACTGTGTTTCGGAAACATTCGGACCGTATCTAGTTCAACACTGCTTCTGAAACTGATACAAACCACAGGTCCTCTAACATCCAATGCTTTTCAGTTAAGAGCGAGAAACTTGTGAGCTTCGTGAACGATGTAGCTTCGTTTGAGCTGAAAAGTGACTGCGTTTACCTGAAAAGAAGGCTTGCTTATAGGAACACAAGAGACAGGGATTTAACTCCATTTCCGAAGCGAAAAACACAGCACAGTTCTCATGCATGGAACACACTCTGCTTTACATCAAGAAGCACTCTCTTGCTTTTAGAGTCTCTAATATACGAGGAAACGTGAGTGTGCTAAGAACAAAAGAAGTGTATGTCCTATACTTTCGGACCATATCTAGTTCAACCATGCTTCTGATACTGATACAAACAACTGGGCCTCTAACAACTAATGATTTTCAATTAAGAGCCAGAAACAGGTGAGCTTCTTGAATGATGTAGCTACATTTGAGCTGAAAAGTGACTGCCTTTACCTGAAAAGAAGTCCTTCTTGTAGGAAGACACAGAGCATGGGATTTAACACCATTTCTGAATGGAACCACACAGCACAGTTTTCACTCTTGAAACATACTCTGTTTTAGAGCAAGCTGCACGCTCTTGCTTTCTTGAGTTTCTAATACATCAGGTAATATGAGTGGGCTCAGAACAAATGAAATGTGTTTCAGAAACTTTCGGACCATATGTAGTTCAACTCTTATTCTTAAACTGATACAAACCACAGCTCCTCTATCATCCAATGCTTTTCAGTTAAGAGCTAGAAACATGTGACCTTCGTGAAAGGTGTAGCTTTGTTTGAGCTGAGAAGTGAGTGTGTTTAACTGAAACGAATTCTTGTTTTTAGGGTGACACAGAGCCTGGGATTTAACTTCATTTCTTAAGGGAAACACACAGCACAGTTCTCATCCATGGAACACACTCTGCTTTAGAGAAAGAATAACGCTCTTGCTTTCTAGGGTCTCTAATACAGCAGGAAACATGAGTGTGCTCGAACCAAAGAACTGTGTTTCCTACACATGCAGACCATATCGAGTTGAAATCTGCTTGTGAAACTGATACAAACCACAGGTCCTCCATCATCCTGTGCTTTGCATTTAAGAGCAAGAAACTTGTGAGCTAGTGACCGATGTAGAATTGTCTGAGCTGAAAAGTGGCTGTGTTTACCTGAAACAAAGTCTTGCTTGAAGGAAGACACAGTGACTGGGATTTAACTCCATTTCTGAAGGGAAACACACAGCACAGTTCTCATCCATGGAACACACTCTGCTTTAGAGCAAGAAACACTCTCTTGCTTTCTAGAGTCTCTAATGTAGGAGGAAAATTGAGTGTGCTAAGAACAAAAGAGGTGTGTGTCCTACACATTCGGACTTTATCTTGTTCAACTCTGCTTCTGAAAGTGACACAAACCACAGGGCCTGTAACATCCAATGATTTTCAGTTAAGAACCAGTAAGCGGTGAACTTCGTGAATGATGTAGCTTCGTTTGAGCTGAAAAGTGACTGCGTTTACCTAAAAAGAAGTCTTGCTTGTAGGAAGACACAGAGACTGGGATTTAACTCCATTTCTGAATGGAAACACACAGCACAGTTCTCATTCATGAAACATACTCTGTTTTAGAGCAAGCATCACGCTCTTGTTTCTAGAGTCTCTAATAGAGCATGAAATGTGAGTGTGCTCAGAACAAATGAACTGTGTTTCTGAAACATTCGGACCATACCTCGTTGAACTCTGCTTCTGAAACTGATACAAACCACAGGTCCTCTGTCATCCAATAACTTTCAAATAATAACTAGAAACGTGTGAGCTTCGTGAACGATGTAGTTTCGTTTGAGCTGAAAAGTGACTGCGTTTAAAATAAACGAAGTCTTGCTTGTAGGAAGACACAGAACCTGGGATTTAACTACATTTATGAAGGGAAACACACAGCACAGTTCTCATCCATGGAAGACATTCTGATTTAGAGAAAGAATTACCCTCTTATTTCTAGGATCTCTAATACACCAGGAAACCTGATGTGCTCAGAACAAATGAACTGTGATTCCGAAACATTCGGACCCTATCTAGTTCGACTCTCCTTCTGAAACTGACACAAACCACAGGTCCTCTATCATCCAATGCCTTTCAATTAAGAACTAGAAACGTGTGAGTTTCGTGAACGATGTAGCTTAGTTTGGGCAGAAAAGTGACTGCCTTTACCTGAAATGAAGTCTTGATGGTAGGAAGACAAAGAGCCTGGGATTGAACTTCATTTCTGAAGGGAAACACACAGCACAGGACTCATTCATGAAACATACTCTGTTTTAGAGAAAGCAACACACTCTAGATTTCTAGAGTCTCCAATACAGCCAGAAACCTGAGTGTGCTAAGAACAAATGAAGTGTGTGTCCTACAAATACGGACCTTATCTAGTTCAACTCTGCTTCTGAAACTTATACAAACCATAAGTCCTCTAACATCCAATGTTTTTCAGTTAAGAGCGTGAAACGTGTGAGCCTCGTGGATGATGTAGCTTTGTTTGAGCTGAAAATTGACTGTGTTTACCTGAACTGAAGTCTTGTTTGTAGGATGACACAGAGCCTGGGATTTAACTTCATTTCTGAAGAAAAACACAAAGCACAGTTCTCATCCATAGAACACACTCTGCTTTAGAGAAAGAAGCACGCTCTTGCTTTCTAGGTTCTCTAATACAGCAGGAAACATGAGTGTGCTTAGAACCAAAGAACGGTGTTTCCTGCACATGCAGACCACATCTAGTTCAAATCTGCTTCGGAAACCGATACAAATCACAGGTCTTCCATCATCCAATGCTTTGCAGTTAAGAGCGAGAAACGTGTGAGATCGTGAACGATGTAGATACATTTGAGCTGAAGAGTGACTGTGTTTACCTGAACGAAGTCTTGCTTGAAGGAAGACACAGAGACTGGGATTTAACTCCATTTCTGAAGGGAAACAAACAGCACAGTTCTCATCCATGGAACACACTCTGCTTTAGAGCAAGAAGCATGCTCTTGCTTTCTAGAGTCTGTAATACAGCTTGAAACGTGAGTGTGATAAGAACAAATGAAGTGTGTGCCCTACACATTCAGACCATATCCAGTTCAACTCTGCTTCTGAAACTGATACAAACCACAGGGCCTTTATCATCCAATGCCTTTCAGTTAAGAGCCAGAAACGTTTGAGCTTCGTGAATGATGTAGCTTCGTTTGAGCTGAAAAGTGACTGTGTTTTCCTGAAACGAAGTCTTGCATGTCGGAAGACACAGAGACTTGGATTTAACTCCATTTCTGAAGGGAAACACACAGCACAGTTCTCATTTATGAAACATACTATGTTTTAGAGCAAGCTGCACGCTCTTGCTTTCTAGAGTCTCTAATACAGCAGGAAATGTGAGTGTGCTCATAACAAATGAACTGTGTTTCTGAAACATTTGGACCATATATAGTTCAACTATGATTCTGAAACTGATACAAACCACAGGTCCTAAATCATCCAATGCTTTTCAGTTAAGAGCGAGAAACGTGTGAGCTTTGTGAAAGATGTAGCTTCGTTTGAGCTGAAAAGTGACTGCGTTTACCTGAAAAGAAGTTCTTCTTGTAGGAAGACACAGAGCCTGTGATTTAACTCCATTTCTGAATTGAAACACACAGCACAGTTCTCATTCATGAAACATACTCTGTTTTAGAGCAAGCAGCACGCTCTTGTTTCTAGAGTCTCTAATAGAGCATGAAATGTGAGTGTGCTCAGAACAAATGAACTGTGTTTCTGAAACATTCGGACCATATCTCGTTCAACTCTGCTTCTGAAACTGGTACAAACCACAGGTCCTCTGTCATCCAATGCCTTTCAATTAAGAACTAGAAACGTGTGAGCTTCGTGAACGATGTAGCTTCGTTTGAGCTGAAAAGATGAATACGTGTAAAAGAAATGAAGTCTTGCTTGTAGGAAGACACAGAGCCTGTGATTTAACTTCATTTATGAAGGGAAACACACAGCACAGTTCTCATCCATGCAAGACATTCTGATTTAGAGAAAGAATTACCCTCTTATTTCTAGGATCTCTAATACAGCCGGAAACTGAGTGTGCTTAGAACCATAGAACTGTGATTCCTACTCATGCAGACTATGCCTAGTTCAACTCTGCTTCTGAAAATGATACAAACCACAGATCCTCTATCATCCAATGCCTTTCAGTTAAGAACCAGAAACGTGTGAGCTTAGTGAACGATGTATCTTCCTTTGACCTGAAAAGTGACTGCCTTTACCTAAAAGATAGTCTTGCTTGTAGGAAGACACAGAGCCTGGGATTGAACTTCATTTCTGAAGGGAAACACACAGCACAGGACTCATTCATGAAACATACTCTGTTTTAGAGCAAGAAGCACGCTCTTGCTTTCTAGAGTCTCTAATACAGCCAGAAACCTGAGTGTGCTAAGAACAAATGAAGTGTGTGTCCTACAAATACAGCCCTTATCTGAAACTTATACAAACCATAGGTCCTCTAACATCCAATGTTTTTCAGTTAAGAGTGTGAAACCTGTGAGCTTTGGGAACAATGGAGCTTTTTTTGAGCTGAAAATTGACTGCGTTTACCTGAACCGAAGTCTTGTTTGTAGGATGACACAGAGCCTGGGATTTAACTTCATTTCTGAAGGAAAACACACAGCACAGTTCTCATCCATGGAACACACTCTGCTTTAGAGAAAGAAGCACGCTCTTGCTTTCTAGATTCTCTAATACAGCAAGAAACATGAGTGTGCTCAGAACAAAAGAACAGTGTTTCCTATACATGCGGACCATATCTAGTTAAACTCTGCTTCTGAACCTGATACAAACCACAGGGCTTCTAATGTCCAATGATATTCAGTAAAGAGCCAGAAATGTGTAAGCTTCGTGAACGATGTAGATTCGTTTGAGCTGAAAAGAGACTGCGTATACATGAAACGAAGTCTTGTTTGTAGGAAAACACAGAGACAGGGATTTAACTCCATTTCTGAAAGGAAACAAATAGCACAGTTCTCATTCATAAAACCTACTCTGTTTCAGAGCAAGATGCACTCTCTTGCTTTCTAGAGTCTCTAATTTAGTAGGAAATGTGAGTGTGCTCAGAACAAAAGTACTGTGTTTCCTACATATAAGGACCATTTCTAGTTCAACTCTGATTCTGTAAGTGATACAAACTACAGGTCCTTTAACATCCAATGCTTTTCAGTTATGAGCGAGAAACCTGGAGCTTCGTGAATGATGCAGCTTCGTTTGAGATGAAAAGTGACTGTGTTCACCTGAAATGAGTCTTGCTTGTAGGAAGACACAGAGACTGGGATTTAATTCCATTTCTGAAGGGAAACAAACAGCACAGTTCTCATCCAATGAACACACTCTGCTTTAGATCAAGCAGCACGCTCTTGCTTTCTAGAGTCTCTAATACAGCAGGAAACCTGAGTGTGCTTATAACAAAGGAACTGTGTTTCCTACACATGCGGATCATGTCCAGTTCAACTCTGCTTCTGAAAGTGATAGAAACCACAGTTCCTCTAACATCCAATGATTTTCAGTTAAGAGAAAGAAACGTGTGAACTTCGTGAACGATGTAGCTTCGTTTGAGCTGAAAAGTGACTGCGTTTACTTGAAACGAAGTCTTGCTTGTAGGAAGACACGGAACCTGGCATTTAAATTCATTTCTGAAGGGAAACACACAGCACAGTTCTCATCCATGTAACACACTCTGCTTTAGAGCAAGCAGCACGCTCTTGCATTCTAGGGTCTCTAATACAGTAGGTAAAGTGAGTGTGCTGAGAACAAAATTACACTGTTTCCTACACATACGGACCATATCTAGTTCAACTCTTCTTCTGAAACTGATACAAACCACAGGTCCTCTAACATCCAATGCTTTCCAGTTAAGAGCGAGAAAAGTGTGAACTTCGTGAATGATGTAGCTTCATTTCAGCTGAAAAGTGACTTCGTTTATGTGAAAAGAAGTCTTGTTTGTAGGAAGAAACAGAGACAGGGATTTAACTCCATTTCCAATGGGAAACACACAGCACAGTTCTCTTTCATGAAACCTACTCTTCATTAGAGCAAGCAGCACGCTCTTGCCTTCTAGAGTCTCTAATACAGCAGGAAACGTGAGTGTGCTCAGACAAAAGTACTGTGGTTCCTACACACACGCACCATATCTAGTTCAAATCTGCTTCTGAAAGTAATAGAAACCACAGGTCCTCTAACATCCAATGCTTTTCAGTAAAGAGCGAGAAACGTGTGAGATTCCTGAATGATGTACCTTTGTTTGAGATGAAAATTGACTGCGTTTACCTGAAATGAAATTTTGCTTGTAGGAAGATACACAGCCTGGGTTTCAACTCCATTTCTGCACGGAAACAAACGGCACAGTTCTCATCCATGGAACACACTCTGCTTTAGACCAATAAGCCCACTCTTGCTTTCTACAGTCACTACTACAGCAGGCAACATGAGTGTGCTCAGAACAACAGAACTGTGTGTCCTACACATTCAGACCTTATCTAGTTCAACTCTGCTTTTGAAACTGATACAAACCACTGGGCCTCTAACATCCAATGATTTTCAGTTAAGAGCCAGAAACAGGTGAGCTTCTTGAATGATGTAGCTTCGTTTGAGCTGAAAAGTGACTGCGTTTACCTGAAAAGAAGTCTAGCTTGTAGGATGACACAGAGACTAGGATTTAACTCCATTTCTGAAGGGAAACACACAGCGCAGTTCTCATAAATGAAACATACTCTGTTTTAGAGAAATATGCACGCTCTTGCTTTCTAGAGACTCTAATAGAGCAGGAAATGTGAGTGTGCTCAGAATAAATGAACTGTGTTTCTGAAACATTCGCAGCATATCTAGTTCAACTCTGATTCTGTATGTGATACAAACCACAGGTCCTCTAACATCCAATGCTTTTCAGTTATGAGCGAGAAACCTGGAGCTTCGTGAATGATGTAGATTCGTTTGAACTGAAAATTGACTGCGTTTATCTGAAACGAAGTCTTGCCTGTAGGAAGACAAAGAGCCTGGGATTCAACTTCATTTCTCAAGGGAAACACATAGCACAGTTCTCATGCATGGAACACACTCTGCTTTAGAGAAAGAAGCACGCTCTTGCTTTCTAGATTCTCTAATACAGCAGGAAACATGAATGTGCTCAGACCAAAGAACTGTGTTTCCTACACATGCTGACCATATCTAGTTCAACTCTGCTTCTGAAACTGATACAAACCACTGGGCCTCTAACATCCAATGATTTTCAGTTAAGAGCCAGAAATAGGTGAGCTTCTTGAGTGATGTAGCTTCGTTTGAGCTGAAAAGTGACTGGGTTTACCTGAAAAGTAGTCTTGCTTGTAGGAAGACACAGAGATTGGGATTTAACTCCATTTATGAAGCGAAACACACAGTAGAGTTCTCATTCATGAAATATACTCTGTTTCAGAGCAAGATGCACTCTCTTGCTTTCTAGAGTCTCTAATAGAGCACGAAATGTGAGTGTGCTCAGAACAAATGAACTGTGTTTCTGAAACATTCCCACCATACCTAGTTCAACTCTGATTCTGTAAGTGATACAAACTACAGGTCCTCTAACATCCAATGCTTTTCAGTTATGAGCAAGTAACCTGGAGCTTCATAAATGATGTAGATTTGTTTGAACTGAAAATTGACTGCGTTTACCTGCAACAAATTCTTGTTTGTAGGAAGACAAAGAGCCTGGGATTCAACTTCATTTCTGAAGGGAAACGCACAGCACAGTTCTCATTCATGAAACCTACTCTGCTTTAGAGCAAGCAGCATGCTCTTGCTTTCTAGGGTCTCTAATATAGTAGGAAAAGTGAGTGTGCTGAGAACAAAAGTACTGTGTTTCCTACACACACGGACCGTATCTAGTTCAACTCGGCTTCTGAAACTGATACAAACCACAGGTCCACAAACATCCAATGCTTTGCAGTTGAGAGCGAGAAACGTGTGAGCTTCGTGAATGATGCAGCTTAGTTTGAGATGAAAAGTGACTGTGTTTACCTGAAATGAGTCTTGCTTGTAGGAAGACACAGAGACTGGGATTTAATTCCATTTCAGAATGGAAACACACAGCACAGTTCTCATCCATGAAACAGACTCTGTTTTAGAGCAAGACGCACGCTCTTGTTTTCTAGATTCTCTAATAGAGCAGGCAATGTTAATGTGCTCAGAACAAAAGAAATGTGTGTCCTACACATACGGACCATATCTAGTTCAAAATACTGGTTCTGAATGTGATACAAACAACAGGTCCTCTAACATCCAATTCTTTTCAATTAAGAGCGAGAAACATGTGAGCTTCGTGAACCATGTAGCTTCGTTTGAGCTGAGAAGTGACTGTGTTTACTTGAAACGAAGTCTAGCTTGTAGGAAGATACAGAACCTGGGATTTAACTTCATTTTTGAAGAAAAACACACAGCATAGTGCTCATCCATGGAACACACTCTGGTTTATAGAAACAAGCACACTCTTGCTTTCTAGAGTCTCTAATACAGCAGGAAACCAGAGTGTGCTTATAACAAAGGAACTGTGTTTCCTACACATGCGGATCATATCCAGTTCAACTCTGCTTCTGAAAGTGATAGAAACCACAGTTCCTCTAACATCCAATGCTTTTCAGTTAAGAGAAAGAAACGTGTGAGCTTCGTGAACGATGTAGCTTCGTTTGAGCTGAAAAGTGACTGCGTTTACTTGAATCGAAGTCTTGCTTGTAGGAAGACACGGAACCTGGCATTTAAATTCATTTCTGAAGGGAAACACACAGCACAGTTCTCATCCATGTAACACACTCTGCTTTAGAGCAAGCAGCACGCTCTTGCATTCTAGGGTCTCTAATACAGTAGGTAAAGTGAGTGTGCTGAGAACAAAATTACACTGTTTCCTACACATACGGACCATATCTAGTTCAACTCTTCTTCTGAAACTGATACAAACTACAGGTCCTCTAACATCCAATGCTTTCCAGTTAAGAGCGAGAAAAGTGTGAACTTCGTGAATGATGTAGCTTCATTTCAGCTGAAAAGTGACTTCGTTTATGTGAAAAGAAGTCTTGTTTGTAGGAAGAAACAGAGACAGGGATTTAACTCCATTTCCAATGGGAAACACACAGCACAGTTCTCTTTCATGAAACCTACTCTTCCTTAGAGCAAGCAGCACGCTCTTGCCTTCTAGAGTCTCTAATACAGCAGGAAACGTGAGTGTGCTCAGACAAAAGTACTGTGGTTCCTACACACACGCACCATATCTAGTTCAAATCTGCTTCTGAAAGTAATAGAAACCACAGGTCCTCTAACATCCAATGCTTTTCAGTAAAGAGCGAGAAACGTGTGAGATTCCTGAATGATGTACCTTTGTTTGAGATGAAAATTGACTGCGTTTACCTGAAATGAAATTTTGCTTGTAGGAAGATACACAGCCTGGGTTTCAACCCCATTTCTGCAGGGAAACAAATGGCACAGTTCTCATCCATGGAACACACTCTGCTTTAGAGCAAGAAGCCCACTCTTGCTTTCTACAGTCACTACTAGAGCAGGCAACATGAGTGTGCTCAGAACAAAAGAACTGTGTGTCCTACACATTCAGACCTTATCTAGTTCAACTCTGCTTTTGAAACTGATACAAACCACTGGGCCTCTAACATCCAATGATTTTAGGTTAAGAGCCAGAAACAGGTGAGCTTCTTGAATGATGTAGCTTCGTTTGAGCTGAAAAGTGACTGCGTTTACCTGAAAAGAAGTCTAGCTTGTAGCATGACACAGAGACTAGGATTTAACTCCATTTCTGAAGGGAAACACACAGCGTCGTTCTCATAAATGAAACATACTCTGTTTTAGAAAAAGATGCACGCTCTTGCTTTCTAGAGACTCTAATAGAGCAGGAAATGTGAGTGTGCTCAGAATAAATGAACTGTGTTTCTGAAACATTCGCAGCATATCTAGTTCAACTCTGATTCTGTATGTGATACAAACCACAGGTCCTCTAACATCCAATGCTTTTCAGTTATGAGCGAGAAACCTGGAGCTTCGTGAATGATGTAGATTCGTTTGAACTGAAAATTGACTGCGTTTATCTGAAACGATTCTTGCCTGTAGGAAGACAAAGAGCCTGGGATTCAACTTCATTTCTCAAGGGAAACACATAGCACAGTTCTCATGCATGGAACACACTCTGCTTTAGAGAAAGAAGCACGCTCTTGCTTTCTAGATTCTCTAATACAGCAAGAAACATGAGTGTGCTCAGAACAAAAGAACAGTGTTTCCTACACATGCGGACCATATCTAGTTAAACTCTGCTTCTGAACCTGATACAAACCACAGGGCTTCTAACATCCAATGATTTTCAGTAAAGAGCCAGAAATGTGTAAGCTTCATGAACGATGTAGATTCGTTTGAGCTGAAAAGAGACTGCGTATACATGAAACGAAGTCTTGTTTGTAGGAAAACACAGAGACAGGGATTTAACTCCATTTCTGAAAGGAAACAAACAGCACAGTTCTCATTCATGAAACCTACTCTGCTTTAGAGTAAGCAGCACGCTCTTGCTTTCTAGGGTCTCTAATATAGTAGGAAAAGTGAGTGTGCTGAGAACAAAAGTACTGTGTTTCCTACATATAAGGACCATTTCTAGTTCAAATCGTCTTCTGAAACTGATACAAGCCACAGGTCCACCAACATCCAATGCTTTGCAGATGAGAGCGAGAAACGTGTGAGATTCGTGAATGATGCAGCTTTGTTTGAGATGAAAAGTGGCTGTGTTCACCTGAAATGAGTCTTGCTTGTAGGAAGACACAGAGACTGGGATTTAATTCCATTTCTGAAGGGAAACAAACAGCACAGTTCTCATCCAATGAACACACTCTGCTTTAGATCAAGCAGCACGCTCTTGCTTTCTAGGCTCTCTAATACAGCAGGAAACATGAATGTGCTCAGACCAAAGAACTGTGTTTCCTACACATGCTGACCATATCTAGTTCAACTTCGCTTCTGAAACTGATACAAACCACTGGGCCTCTAATATCCAATGATTTTCAGTTAAGAGCCAGAAATAGGTGAGCTTCTTGAGTGATGTAGCTTCTTTGCGCTGAAAAGTGACTGGGTTTACCTGAAAAGTAGTCTTGCTTGTATGAAGACACAGAGACTGGGATTTAACTCCATTTCTGAAGCGAAACACACAGCAGAGTTCTCCTTCATGAAATATTCTCTGTTTCAGAGCAAGATGCACTCTATTGATTTCTAGAGTCTCTAATACAGCAGTAAATCTGAGTGTGCTTATAACAAAGGAACTGTGTTTCATACACATGCGGACCATATCCAGTTCAACTCTGCTTCTGAAACTGATGCAAACCACAGTTCCTCTAACATCCAATGCTTTTCAGTTAAGAGAAAGAAATATGTGAGCTTCGTGAATGATGTAGCTTCGTTTGAGCTGAAAATTGACTGCGTTTACCTGAATTGAAATCTTGCTTGTAGGAAGACACAGAACCTGGCATTTAAATTCATTTCTGAAGGGAAACACACAGCACAGTTCTCATTCATGAAACACACTCTGTTTTAGAGCAAGACGCACGCTCTTGTTTTCTATATTCTTTAATAGAGCAGGCAATGTGATTGTGCTCAGAACAAAAGAAATGTGTGTCCTACAGTTACGGACCATATCTACTACAAAACTCTGCTTCTGAATGTGGTACAAACAACAGGTCCTCTAACATCCAATTCTTTTCGATTAAGAGCGAAAAACATGTGAGCTTCGTGAACGATGTAGCTTCGTTTGAGCTGAAAAGTGACTGTGTTTACTTGAAACGACGTCTTGCATGCAGGAAGACACAGAACCTGGGATTTAACTTCATTTTTGAAGGAAAACACACAGAAAAGTGCTCATCCATGGAACACACTCTGGTTTAGAGAAAGAAGCACACTCTTGCTTTCTAGAGTCTCTAATACAGCAGGAAACCTGAGTGTGCTTATAACAAAGGAACTGTGTTTCCTATGCATGCGGACCTTATCCAGTTAAACTCTGCTTCTGAAAGTGATAGAAACCACACTTCCTCTAACATCCAATGCTTTTCAGTTAACAGAAAGAAACGTGTGAGCTTCGTGAACGATGTAGCTTCGTTTGAGCTGAAAAGTGACTGCATTTACCTGAAACGAAATCTTGCTTGTAGGAAGACACAGAGACTGGGATTTAACTCCATTTCTGAAGGGAAACAAACAGCACAGTTCTTATCCAATGAACACACTCTGCTTTAGAGCAAGAAGCATGCTCTTGGTTTCTAGCCTCTCTAATACAGCAGGAAACGTGAATGTGCTCAGACCAAAGAACTGTGTTTCCTACACATGCTGACCATATCTAGTTCAACTCTGCTTCTGAAACTGATACAAACCACCGGGCCTCTAACATCCAATGATTATCAGTTAAGAGCCAGAAATAGGTGAGCTTCTTGAGTGATGTAGCTTCTTTGCGCTGAAAAGTGACTGGGTTTACCTGAAAAGTAGTCTTGCTTGTATGAAGACACAGAGACTGGGATTTAACTCCATTTCTGAAGCGAAACACACAGCAGAGTTCTCCTTCATGAAATATTCTCTGTTTCAGAGCAAGATGCACTCTATTGATTTCTAGAGTCTCTAATACAGCAGTAAATCTGAGTGTGCTTATAACAAAGGAACTGTGTTTCATACACATGCGGACCATATCCAGTTCAACTCTGCTTCTGAAACTGATGCAAACCACAGTTCCTCTAACATCCAATGCTTTTCAGTTAAGAGAAAGAAATATGTGAGCTTCGTGAATGATGTAGCTTCGTTTGAGCTGAAAATTGACTGCGTTTACCTGAATTGAAATCTTGCTTGTAGGAAGACACAGAACCTGGCATTTAAATTCATTTCTGAAGGGAAACACACAGCACAGTTCTCATTCATGAAACACACTCTGTTTTAGAGCAAGACGCACGCTCTTGTTTTCTATATTCTTTAATAGAGCAGGCAATGTGATTGTGCTCAGAACAAAAGAAATGTGTGTCCTACAGTTACGGACCATATCTACTACAAAACTCTGCTTCTGAATGTGGTACAAACAACAGGTCCTCTAACATCCAATTCTTTTCGATTAAGAGCGAAAAACATGTGAGCTTCGTGAACGATGTAGCTTCGTTTGAGCTGAAAAGTGACTGTGTTTACTTGAAACGACGTCTTGCATGCAGGAAGACACAGAACCTGGGATTTAACTTCATTTTTGAAGGAAAACACACAGAAAAGTGCTCATCCATGGAACACACTCTGGTTTAGAGAAAGAAGCACACTCTTGCTTTCTAGAGTCTCTAATACAGCAGGAAACCTGAGTGTGCTTATAACAAAGGAACTGTGTTTCCTATGCATGCGGACCTTATCCAGTTAAACTCTGCTTCTGAAAGTGATAGAAACCACACTTCCTCTAACATCCAATGCTTTTCAGTTAACAGAAAGAAACGTGTGAGCTTCGTGAACGATGTAGCTTCGTTTGAGCTGAAAAGTGACTGCATTTACCTGAAACGAAATCTTGCTTGTAGGAAGACACAGAGACTGGGATTTAACTCCATTTCTGAAGGGAAACAAACAGCACAGTTCTTATCCAATGAACACACTCTGCTTTAGAGCAAGAAGCATGCTCTTGGTTTCTAGCCTCTCTAATACAGCAGGAAACGTGAATGTGCTCAGACCAAAGAACTGTGTTTCCTACACATGCTGACCATATCTAGTTCAACTCTGCTTCTGAAACTGATACAAACCACCGGGCCTCTAACATCCAATGATTATCAGTTAAGAGCCAGAAATAGGTGAGCTTCTTGAGTGATGTAGCTTCGTGTGAGCTAAAAAGTGACTGGGTTTACCTGAAAAGTAGTTTTGCTTGTAGGAAGACACAGAGACTGGGATTTAACTCCATTTCCAAAGCGAAACACACAGTAGAGTTCTCATTCATGAAATATACTCTGTTTCAGAGCAAGATGCACTCTCTTGCTTTCTAGAGTCTCTAATAGAGCAGGAACTGTGAGTGTGCTCAGAACAAATGAACTGTGTTTCTGAAACATTCGCAGCATATCTAGTTCAACTCTGATTCTGTATGTGATACAAACCACAGGTCCTCTAACATCCAATGCTTTTCAGTTATGAGCGAGAAACCTGGAGCTTTGTGAATGATGTAGATTCGTTTGAACTGAAAATTGACTGCGTTTACCTGAAACGAAGTCTTGCCTGTAGGAAGACAAAGAGCCTGGGATTCAACTTCATTTCTCAAGGGAAACACATAGCACAGTTCTCATGCATGGAACACACTCTGCTTTAGAGATAGAAGCACGCTCTTGCTTTATAGATTCTCTAATACAGCAAGAAACATGAGTGTGCTCAGAACAAAAGAACAGTGTTTCCTACACATGCGGACCATAGCTAGTTCAACTCTGCTTCTGAACCTGATACAAACCACAGGGCCTCTAACATCCAATGATTTTCAGTAAAGAGCCAGAAATGTGTAAGCTTCGTGAACGATGTAGATTCGTTTGAGCTGAAAAGAGACTGAGGATACCTGAAACGAATTCTTGTTTGTAGGAAGAAACGGAGACAGGGATTTAACTCCATTTCCAATGGGAAACACACAGCACAGTTCTCTTTCATGAAACCTACTCTTCTTTAGAGCAAGCAGCACGCTCTTGCCTTCCAGAGTCTCTAATACAGCAGGAAACGTGAGTGTGCTCAGAACAAAGGTACTGTGGTTCCTACACACACGCACCATATCTAGTTCAACTCTGCTTCTGAAAGTAATAGAAACCACAGGTCCTCTAACATCCAGTGCTTTTCAGTAAAGAGCGAGAAACGTGTGAGATTCCTGAATGATGTACCTTTGTTTGAGATGAAAATTGACTGCGTTTACCTGAAATGAAGTTTTGCTTGTAGGAAGATACACAGCCTGCGTTTCAACTCCATTTCTGCAGGGAAACAAACGGCACAGTTCTCATCCATGGAACACACTCTGCTTTAGAGCAATAAGCCCACTCTTGCTTTCTACAGTCACTACTACAGCAGGCAACATGAGTGTGCTCAGAACAACAGAACTGTGTGTCCTACACATTCAGACCTTATCTAGTTCAACTCTGCTTTTGAAACTGATACAAACCACTGGGCCTCTAACATCCAATGATTTTCAGTTAAGAGCCAGAAACAGGTGAGCTTCTTGAATGATGTAGCTTCGTTTGAGCTGAAAAGTGACTGCGTTTACCTGAAAAGAAGTCTAGCTTGTAGGATGACACAGAGACTAGGATTTAACTCCATTTCTGAAGGGAAACACACAGCGCAGTTCTCATAAATGAAACATACTCTGTTTTAGAGAAATATGCACGCTCTTGCTTTCTAGAGACTCTAATAGAGCAGGAAATGTGAGTGTGCTCAGAATAAATGAACTGTGTTTCTGAAACATTCGCAGCATATCTAGTTTAACTATGATTCTGAAACAGATACAAACCAGAGGTCCGCTATCATCCAATACTTTTCAGTTAAGAGCGAGAAACATGTGAACTTCGTGTATGATGTAGATTCGTTTGAACTGAAAATTGACTGCGTTTACCTGAAACGAAGTCTTGTCTGTAGGAAGACAAAGAGTCTGGGATTCAACTTCATTTCTGAAGGGAAACACATAGCACAGTTCTCATTCATAAAACCTACTCTGCTTTAGAGCAAGCAGCACGCTGTTGCTCTCTAGGGTCTCTAATACAGCAGGAAATATGAATGTGCTCAGACCAAATAACTGTGTTTCCTACACATGCTGACCATATCTAGTTCAACTCTGCTTCTGAAACTGATACAAACCACTGGGCATCTAACATCCAATGATTTTCGGTAAAGAGCCAGAAATGTGTAAGCTTCGTGAACGAAGTAGATTCATTTGAGCTGAAGAGACTGCATATACCTGACACGAGGTCTTGTTTGTAGGAAGACACAGAGACAGGGATTTAACTCCATTTCTGAAGGGAAACACACAGCACAGTCCTCATTCATGAACCCTACTCTGCTTTAGAGCAAGCAGCATGCTCTTCCTTTCTAGCATCTCTAATACAGTAGGAAAAGTGAGTGTGCTGAGAACAAAAGTACTGTGTTTGCTACACATACGGACCATATCTAGTTCAACTCGGCTTCTGAAACTGATACAAACACAGGTCCACCAACATCCAATGCTTTGCAGTTGTGAACGAGAAACGTGTGAGCTTCGTGAATGATGCAGCTTCGTTTGAGATGAAAAGTGACTCTGTTTACCTGAAATGAGTCTTGCTTTTAGGAAGACACAGAGACTGGGATTTAATTCCATTTCTGATTGGAAACACACAACACAGTTCTCATCCATGAAACACACTCTGTTTTAGAGCAAGACGCACGCTCTTGTTTTCTTGATTCTCTAATAGAGCAGGCAATGTGAATGTGCTCAGAACAAAAGAAATGTGTGTCCTACACATACGGACCATATCTAGTTCAAAATACAGGTTCTGAATGTGATACAAACAACAGGTCCTCTAACATCCAATTCTTTATAATTAAGAGCGAGAAACATGTGAGCTTTGTGAACCATGTAGCTTCGTTTGAGCTGAGAAGTGACTGTGTTTACTTGCAACGAAGTCTAGTTTGTAGGAAGACACAGAACCTGGGATTTAACTTCATTTTTGAAGAAAAACACACAGCACAGTGCTCATCCATGGAACACACTCTGGTTTATAGAAAGAAGCACACTCTTGCTTTCTAGAGTCTCTAATACAGCAGGAAACATGAGTGTGCTTATAACAAAGGAACTGTGTTTCCTACACATGTGGACCATATCCAGTTCAACTCTGCTTCTGAAAGTGATAGAAACCACAGTTCCTCTAACATCCAATGCTTTTCAGTTAAGAGAAAGAAACGTGTGAGCTTCGTGAACGATGTAGCTTCGTTTGAGCTGAAAAGTGACTGCGTTTACTTGAAACGAAGTCTTGCTTGTAGGAAGACACGGAACCTGGCATTTAAATTCATTTCTGAAGGGAAACACACAGCAGAGTTCTCAATCATGAAATATTCTCTGTTTCAGAGCAAGATGCACTCTCTTGCTTTCTAGAGTCTCCAATACAGCAGTAAATCTGAGTGTGCTTATAACAAAGGAACTGTGTTTCGTACACATGCGGACCATATCCAGTTCAACTCTGCTTCTGAAACTGATGCAAACCTCAGTTCCTCTAACGTCCAATGCTTTTCAGTTAAGAGAAGAAACATGTGAGCTTCATGAATGATGTAGCTTCGTTTGAGCTGAAAAGTGACTGCGTTTACCTGAAACGAAGTCTTGTTTGTAGGAAGACACAGGGAAAGGGATTTAACTCCATTTCTGAAGGGAAACACACAGCACAGTTCTCATTCATGAAACCTACTCTCCTTTAGAGCAAGCAGCACACTCTTGCTTTCTAGGGTCTCTAATATAGTAGGAAAAGTGAGTGTGCTGAGAAAGAAAGTACTGTGTTTCCTACACATACGGACCATATCTAGTTCAACTCGCCTTCTGAAACTGATACAAACCACAGATCCACCAACATCCAATGCTTTGCAGTTGAGAGAAAGAAACGTGTGAGCTTCCTGAACGATGTAGCTTCGTTTGAGCTGAAAAGTGACTACATTTACCTGAAACGAAATCTTGCTTGTAGGAAGACACAGAGACTGGGATTTAACTCCATTTCTGAATGGAAACACACAGCACAGTTCTCATCCATGAAACACACTCTGTTTTAGAGCAAGACGCACGCTCTTGTTTTCTAGATTCTCTAATAGAGCAGGCAATGTGAATGTGCTTAGAACAAAAGAAATGTGTGTCCTACACGTACGGACCATATCTACTTCAAAACTCTGCTTCTGAATGTGATACAAACAACAGGTCCTCTAACATCCAATTCTTTTCAATTAAGAGCGAGAAACATGTGAGCTTCGTGAATGATGTAGCTTCGTTTGAGTTGAAGAGTGACTGCGTTTACGTGAAACGATGTCTTGCTTGCAAGAAGACACAGAACGGGGGTTTAACGTCATTTTTGAAGGAAAACACACAGAACAGTGCTCATCAATGGAACACACTCTGGTTTAGAGAAAGAAGCACACTCTTGCTTTCTAGAGTCTCTAAAAGAGCAGGAAACCTGAGTGTGCTTATAACAAAGGAACTGTGTTTCCTACGCATGCGGACCTTATCTAGTTCAACTCTGCTTCTGAAAGTGATAGAAACCACAGTTCCTCTAACATCCAATGCTTTTCAGTTAAGAGAAAGAAACGTGTGAGCTTCGTGAACGATGTAGCTTCGTTTGAGCTGAAAAGTGACTGCATTTACCTGAAACGAAATCTTGCTTGTAGGAAGACACAGAGACTGGGATTTAACTCCATTTCTGAAGGGAAAAAAACAGCACAGTTCTCATCCAATGAACACATTCTGCTTTAGAGAAAGAAGTATGCTCTTGGTTTCTAGCCTCTCTAATAAAGCAGGAAAAGTGAATGTGCTCAGACCAAAGAACTGTGTTTCCTACACATGCTGACCATATCTAGTTCAACTCTGCTTCTGAAACTGATACAAACCAAAGGTCCCCAACATATAATGCTTTTCCGTTCAGAGAAAGAAACGTGTGAACTTCGTGAACGAGTTAGTTTCATTTGATCTAAAAACTTACTGTGTTTACGTGAAAGGAAGTCTTGCTTGTAGGAAGACACAGAGACAGGTATTTAACTCCATTTCTGAAGGGAAACACACAGCAGAGTTCTCATTCATGAAACCTACTCTGCTTTAGAGTAAGCAGCACGCTCTTGCTTTTTAGATTCTCTAAAACAGCAGGAAACGTGAGTGTGCTCAGAACAAAAGAAGTGTGTGTCCTACAAATACGGACCATATCTAGTTCAAATCTGCTTCTGAAACTGATAAAAACCACAGGTCCTCTAACATCCAATGGATTTCAGTTAAGAGCTTGAAGCGTGTGAGCTTCGTGAACTGTGTAGCTTCATTTGAGCTGAAAAGTGACTGCGTTTACCTGAAACGAAGACTTGATTGTAGGAAAACACAGAACCCACGATATAACTTAATTTATGAACGGAAACTCACAGCACAGTTCTCATCCATGGAACACACTCTGCTTTAGAGAAAGAAGCACGCTCTTCCTTTCTAGAGTCTCTAATACAGCAGGAAAACTGAGTGTGCTCATAACAAAGGAACTGTGTTTCCTACATATGCGGACCATATCGAGTTCAACTCTGCTTCTGAAACTGATACAAACCACATGTCCTCCAACATCCAATGCTTTGCAGTTAAGAGCGAGAAACATGTGAGCTTCGTGAACGATGTAGCTTCCTTTGAGCTGAAAAGTGACTGCATTTACGTGAAACGAAGTCTTGTTGTAGGAAGACACAGAGACTGGGATTTAACTCCACTTCTTAAAGTAAAAGCACAGCACAGTAATCATTCATGAAACATACTCTGTTTTAGAGCAAGCAGCAAGCTCTTGATTTCTAGAGTCTCTATTAGAGCAGGAAATGTGAGTGTGCTCAGAACCAATGAACTGTTTTTCTGAAACATTCGGACCATATCTAGTTCAACTCTCCTTCTGAAACTGATACAAACCACAGGTCCTCTATTATCCAATGCCTTTCAGTTAAGAACTAGAAAGGTATGAGCTTAGTGAACATTGTAGCTTCGTTTGAGCTGAAAAGTGAATGCGTTTACGTGAAACGAAGTCTTGTTGTAGGAAGACACAGAGACAGGGATTTTACTCCATTTCTTAAAGTAAACACACAGCACAGTTCTCTTCCATGGAACACAATCTGCTATAGAGAAAGAAGCAAGCTCTTGCTTTCTAGAGTCTCTAATACAGCAGGAAACCTGATTGTGCTCAGAACAAAAGAACTGTGTTTCCTACACATGCGGAACTTATCTAGTTCAACTCTGCTTCTGAAACTGATACGAACAACAGGTCCACTATCATTCAATGCTTTTCAGTTAAGAGCCAGAAACAGGTGAGCTTCTTGAATGATGTAGCTTAGTTTGAGCTAAAAAGTGACTGCGTTTAACTGAAACGAATCTTGCTTGTAGGAAGACACAGAGCCTGGGATTTAACTCAATTTCTGAAGGGAAACATACAGTGCAGTTCTCATCCATGGAACACATTCTGCTTTAGAGCAAGTAGCACGCTCTTGCTTTCTAGAGTCTCTAATAAACGAGGAAATGTGAGTGTGCTAAGAACAAAAGATGTGTGTGTCCTACTCATTCGGATCATATCAAGTTCAACTCTGCTTCTGAAACTGATCCAACCACTTGCCCTCTAACGTCCAATGATTTTCAGTTAAGAGCCAGAAACAGGTGAGCTTCTTGAATGATGTAGCTTCTTTTGAGCTAAAAAGTGACTGCGTTTACCTGAAAAGAAGTCTTGCTTGTAGGAAGACACAGACTGGGATTTATCTCCGTATCTGAAGTGAAACACATGGCATAGTTCTCATCCATGGAGCACACTCTGCTTTAGGGAAAGAAGCACGCTCTTGCTTTCTAGAGTCTCTAATAGAGCAGGAAATGTAAGTGTGCTCAGAACAAATGAACTGTGTTTCCAAAACATTCGCACCATATCTAGTTCAACTCTTATTCTGAAACTGATACAAACCACAGGTCCTCTATCATAAATGCTTTTCAGTTAGGAGCGAGAAAGGGGTGAGCTTCGTGAAAGATGTAGCTTCGTTTGAGCTGAAAAGTGACTGAGTTTACCTGAAATGAAGTCTTGCCTGGAGGAAGACACTGAGCCTGGGATTTAACTCCATTTCTGAAGGAAAACACACAGGACAGTTCTCATCCATGGAACACTCTCTGCTTTAGAGCAAGAAGCACTCTCTTGCTTTCTAGAGTCTGTAATAGAGCTGGAAACGTGAGTGTGCTAAGAACAAATGAAGTGTGTGTCATACATATGCACACCATATCTAGTTCAACTCTGCTTCTGAAACTGATACAAACCACAGGTCCTCTATCATCCAATGCCTTTCGTTTAAGAACCAGAAACGTGTGAGCTTCTTGAAAGATGTAGCCTCGTTTGAGCTGAAAAGTGATTGCGTTTACCTGAAACGAAGTCTTGCTTGTAGGAAGACACAGAACCTACAATTAAACTTCATTTATGAAGGGAAACACACAGCACAGTTCTCATCCATGGAACACACTCTGCTTTAGAGAAAGAAGCACACTCTTCCTTTCTAGAGTCTCTAATACAGCAGGAAACATGAGTGTGCTCATAACAAAGGAACTGTGTTTCCTACATATGCGGACCATATCGAGTTCAACTCTGCTTCTGAAACTGATACAAACCACCGGTCCTCCAACATCCAATGCTTTGCAGTTAAGAGCGAGAAACCTGTGAGCTTCGTGAATGATGTAGCTTCGTTTGAGGTGAAAAGTGACTGCATTTATGTGAAACGAAGTCTTGCTTGTAGGAAGACACAGAGGCAGTGATTTAACTCCATTTCTGAAGGGAAACACACAGCACAGTTCTCATTCATGAAACCTAGTCTGCTTGAGAGCAATCAGCTCGCTCATGCTTTCTAGATTCTCTAATACAGCAGGAACCGTGAGTGTCCTCAGAACAAAAGAACTGTGTTTCCTACATATGCAGTCCATATCTAGTTCAACTCTGCTTCTGAAACTGATACAAAGCACAGGTTCTCCAACATCCAATGCTTTGCAGTTAAGAGCGAGAAACGTGTGAGCCTGGTGAAAGATGCAACTTCCTTTGAGCTGAAAAGAGAGTGAGTTTACCTTAAAATAAGTCTTACTTGTAGGAAAACACAAAGACTGGGATTTAACTCCATTTCTTAAAGTAAGCACACCGCACAGTTCTCATTCATGAAACATACTTGTTTTAGAGCAAGCAGAATGTTCTTGATTTCTAGAGTCTCTATTAGAGCAGGAAATGTGAGTGTGCTCAGAACAAATGAACTGTGTTTCCGAAACATTCGGACCGTATCTAGTTAAACTCTCCTTCTGAAACTGATACAAACCACAGGTCCTCTATCATCCAATGCCTTTCAGTTAAGAACTATAAACGTGTGAGCTTAGTGAACATTGTAGCTTTGTTTGAGCTGAAAAGTGAATGTGTTTACGTGAAATGAAGTCTTGTTGTAGGAAGACACAGAGACTGGGATTTAACTCCATTTCTGAAGGGAAACACACAGCACAGTTCCTATCAATGGAACACAATCTGCTATAGAGAAAGAAGCACGCTCTTGCTTTCTAGAGTCTCTTATAGAGCAGGAAACCTGAGTGTGCTCAGAACAAAAGAACTGTTTTTCCTACACATGCGGAACATATCTAGTTCAACTCTGCTTCTGAAACTGATACAAACAACAGGTCCACTATCATTCAATGCTTTTCACTTAAGAGCGAGAAACGTGTGCACTTTGTGAACAATGTAGCTTCCTTTGAGCTGAAAAGTGACTGTGTTTAACTGAAACGAATCTTGCTTGTAGGAAGACACAGAGCCTGGGACTTAACTCAATTTCTGAAGGGAAACACACAGCACAGTTCTCATCCATGGAGCACACTCTGCTTTAGGGAAAGAAGCATGCTCTTGATTTCTAGAGTCTCTAATAGAGCAGGAAATGTAAGTGTGCTCAGAACAAATGAACTGTGTTTCCGAAACATTCGCACCATATCTAGTTTAACTCCTATTCTGAAACTGATACAAACCACAGGTCCTCTATCATAAATGCTTTTCAGTTAGGAGTGAGAAATGAGTGAGCTTCGTCAAAGATGTAGCTTCGTTTGAGCTGAAAAGTGACTGAGTTTACCTGAAATGAAGTCTTGCCTGGAGGAAGACACTGAGCCTGGGATTTAACTCCATTTCTGAAGGAAAACACACATGACAGTTCTCATCCATGGAACACACTCTGCTTTAGAACAAGAAGCACTCTCTTTTGAGAGTCTGTAATGGACCTGGAAACGTGAGTGTGCTAAGAACAAATGAAGAGTGTGTCCTACATATGCGCACCATGTCGAGTAAAACTCTGCTTCTGAAACTGATACAAACCACATTTCCTCCAACATGCAATGCTTTGCAGTTAAGAGCGAGAAACATGTGAGCTTCGTGAACGATGTATCTTCCTTTGAGCTGAAGAGTGACTGCATTTACATGAAACGAAGTCTTGCTTTTAGGAAGACACAGAGACAGTGATTTAACTCCAGTTCTGAAAGGAAACACACAGCACAGTTCTCATTCATGAAACCTACTCTGTTTGAGAGCAATCAGCTCGCTCTTGCTTTCTAGATTCTCTAATACAGCAGGAACCGTGAGTGTGCTCAGAACAAATGAACTGTGTTTCCTACATATGCAGTCCATATCTAGTTCAACTCTGCATCTGAAACTGATACAAAGCACAGGTCCTCCAACATCCAATGCTGTGCAGTTAAGAGTGAGAAACGTGTGAGCCTGGTGAAAGATGCAGCTTCCTTTGAGCAGAAAAGTGAGTGCGTTTACCTGAAAATAAGTCTTACTTGTAGGAAAACGCAAAGACTGGGATTTAACTCCATTTCTTAAAGTAAACACACAGCACAGTTCTCATTCATGAAACATTCTCTGTTTTAGGTCAAGCAGCATGCTCTTGATTTCTAGAGTCTCTATTTGAGCAGGAAATGTGAGTGTGCTCAGAACAAATGAACTGTGTTTCCGAAACATTCAGACCGTATCTAGTTCAACTCTCCTTCTGAATCTGATACAAACCACAGGTCCTCTATCATCCAATGCCTTTCAGGTAAGAACTAGAAACGTGTGAGCTTAGTGAACGTTGTAGCTTTGTTTGAGCTGAAAAGTGAATGTGTTTACGTGAAACGAAGTCTTGTTGTAGGTAGACACAGAGACTGGGATTTAACTCCATTTATGAAGGGAAACACACAGCACAGTTCTCATCCATGGAACACAATCTGCTATAGAGAAAGAAGCACACTCTTGCTTTCTAGATTCTCTAATACAGCAGGAAACCTGAGTGTGCTCAGAACAAAAGAACTGTGTTTCCTACACATGCGGAACATATCTAGTTCAACTCTGCTTCTGAAACTGATAAAAACAACAGGTCCACTATCATTCATTGCTTTTCAGTTAAGAGCGAGAAAAGTGTGTGCTTTGTGAACAATGTAGCTTCCTTTGAGCTGAAAAGTGACTGCGTTTAACTGAAATGAATCTTGCTTGTAGGAAGACACAGAGCCTGGGATTTAACTCAATTTCTGAAGGAAACACACAGCACAGTCCTCATCCATGGAGCACACTCTGCTTTAGGGAAAGAAGCACGCTCTTGCTTTCTAGAGTCTCTAATAGAGCAGGAAATGTAAGTTTGCTCAGAACAAATGAACTGTGTTTCCAAAACATTCGCTCCATATCTAGTTCAACTCTTATTCTGAAACTGATACAAACCACAGGTCCTCTATCAGAAATGCTTTTCAGTTAGGAGCGAGAAAGGGGTGAGCTTCGTGAAAGAAGTAGCTTCGTTTGAGCTGAAAAGTGAGTGAGTTTACCTGAAATGAAGTCTTGCCTGGAAGAAGACACTGAGCCTGGGATTTAACTCCATTTCTGAAGGAAAACACACAAGACAGTTCTCATCCATGGAACACACTATGCTTAAGAGCAAGAAGCACTTTCTTGCTTTCTAGAGTCTGTAATAGAGCTGGAAACGTGAGTGTGCTAAGAACAAATGAATTGTGTGTCCTACATATGCGCACGATATCTAGTTCAACTCTGCTTCTGAAAATGATACAAACCACAATTCCTCTATCATCGAGTGCCTTTTGGTTACGAACCAGAAACGTGTGAGCTTCGTGAAAAATGTAGCTTCGTTTGAGCTGAAAATTGACTGTGTTTACCTGAAACGAAGTCTTGCTTGTAAGAAGACACAGAGCCTGGGATTAAACTCCATCTTTTTATGGAAACACACAGCACAGTCCTCATCTATGGAACACACTCTGCTTTAGAGCAAGAAGCACGCACTTGCTTTCTAGAGTCTCTAATATAGGAGGAAACATGAGTGTGCTAAGAAGAAAAGAAGTGTGTTTCCTACACATTTGGACCATATCTAGTTCAACTCTATTTCTGAAAGAGATAAAAACCATAAGTCCTCTAACATCCAATGTTTTTCAGTTAAGAGCGTGAAACGTGTGAGCTTCGTGAACGATGTAGCTTTGTTTGAGCTGAAAAGTGACTGGGCTTACCTGAAACGAAGTCTTCCTTGTAGGAAGACACAGAGGCAGTGATTTAACCCCATTTCTGATGGGAAACACACAGCACAGTTCTCATCCATGGAACACACTCCTCTTTAGAGCAAGAAGCATGCTCTTATTTTCCAGAGTCTCTAATATAGGAGGTAACCTGAGTGTGCTAAGAACAAAAGAAGTGTGTGTCCTACACTTTTGGGCCATATCTAGTTCATCTCAGCTTCTGAAACTGACACAAACCACAGGGCCTCTAACATCCAATGATTTTCAGTTAAGAGCCAGAAACAGGTGAGATTCTTGAATTATGTAAATTCGTTGAGCTGAAAAGTGACTGCATTTACCTGAAAAGAAGTCTTGCTTGTAGGAAGACAAAGAGACTGGGATTTATCTCCATTTCTGAAGGGACACACAGCAGGGTTCTCATTCATGAAACATACTCTGATTTAGAGCAAGCAGCATGCTCTTGCTTTCCTGAATCTCTAATACAGGAGGAAATGTGAGTGTGCTAAGAACAAAAGAAGTGTGTTTCCTACACATTCGGACCATAACTAGTTCAACTCTGCTTCTGAAACTGATACAAACCACAGATCCTAAGACATCCAATGGTTTTCAGTGAAGAGCGAGAAACGTGTGAGCTTCGTGAATGATGTAGCTTCGTTTGAGCTGAAAATTGACTGCGTTTACCTGAAACGAAGTCTTGCTTGTAGGAAGACACAGCGCCTGGGATTCAACTCCATTTCTGAAGGGAAACACAGAGCACAGATCTCGTCCATGGAACACACTCTGCTTTAGACCAAGAAGCACGCTCTTGCTTTCTAGATTTTCTAATAAAACAGGACACGTGAGTGTGCCTAGAACAAAAGAACTGTGTTTCCTACACATGCGCAATATATCTAGTTCAACTCTGCTTCTGAAACTGATACAAACCACAGGTCCTCTATCATCCAATGCCTTTCAGTTAAGAATCAGAAACTTGTGAGCTTCCTGAACGATGTAGCTTCATTTGAGATGAAAATTGACTGCGATTACCTGAAACGAAATCTTGCTTTTAGGAAGACATAGAGCCTGGGATTTAACTCCATTTTTTTATGGAAACACACAGCGCAGTTCTCAACAATGGAACACACTCTGCTTTAGAGCAAGAAGCATGCTCTTGATTTCCAGAGTATCTAGAACAGCAGGCAACATGAGTGTGCTCAGAACAAAAGAACTGTGTGTCCTACACACATGGACCGTATCTAGGTAAATACTCTGCTTCTGAAAGTGATACAAACCACAGATCCTCTAACATCCAATGCTTTTCATTTAAGAGAAAGAAAAGTGTGAGCTTTGTGAACAATGTAGCTTCCTTTGAGCTGAAAAGTGACTGCATTTACGTGAAACGAAGTCTTGCTTGTAGGAAGACACAGAGACAGGCATTTCACTCCATTTCTGAAGGGAAATACACAGCATAGTTCTCATTAATGAAACCTACTCTGCTTTAGAGCAAGCAGCACGCTCTTGCATTCTCGATTGTCTAATACAGCAGGAAACTTGATTGTGCTCAGAACAAAAGAACTGTGTTTCCTAACATGCAAACCGTATCTAGTTCAACTCTGCTTCTGAAACTGATTCCAACCACAGGGCCTGTATCATCCAATGCTTTTCATTTAAGAGCGATAAACATGTGTGCATCGTGAACGATGTAGAATCGTTTGAGCTGAAAGTGACTGCATTTACGTGAAACGAAGTCTTGATTGTAGGAAGACACAGAGACAATGATTTAACTCCATTAATTAAAGTGAACACACAGCACAGTTCTCATTCATGAAACATACTCTGTTTTAGAGCAAGCAGCATGCTCTTGATTTCTAGAGTCTCTATTAGAGCAGGAAATGTGAGTGTGCTCAGAACAAATGAACTGTGTTTCTGAAACATTCAGACGGTATCTAGTTCAACTCTCCTTCTGAAACTGATACAAACCACAGGTCCTCTATCATCCAATGCCTTTCAGTTAAAAACTAGAAACGTGTGAGCTTAGTGAACGTTGTAGCTTCGTTTGAGCTGAAAAGTGAATGCGTTTACGTGAAACGAATTCTTGCTTGTAGGAAGACACAGAACCTACGATTTAACTTCATTTATGAACGGAAACACACAGCACAGTTCTCATCCATGGAACACACTCTGCTTTAGAGAAAGAAGCACGCTCTTCCTTTCTAGAGTCTCTATTATAGCAGGCAACGTGAGTGTGCTCATAACAAAGGAACTGTGTTTCCTACATATACGGACCATATCGAGTTCAACTGTCCTTCTGAAACTGATACAAACCACATGTCCCCCAACATCCAATGCTTTGCAGTTAAGAGCGAGAAACATGTGAGCTTCGTGAATGATGTAGCTTCCTTTGAGCTGAAAAGTGACTGCATTTACCTGAAACGAAGTCTTGCTTGTAGGAAGACACACAGACAGTGATTTAACTCCATTTCTGAAGGGAAACAGATAGCACTGTTCTCATTCATGAAACCTACTCTGCTTGAGAGCAATCAGCTCGCTCTTGCTTTCTAGATTCTATAATACAGCAGGAACCGTGAGTGTGCTCAGAACAAAAGAACTTGTTTCCTACATATGCAGACCATATCTAGTTCAACTCTGCTTCTGAAACTGATACAAAGCACAGGTCCTCCAACATCCAATGCTTTGCAGTTAAGAGCGAGAAACGTGTGAGCCTGGTGAAAGATGCAGCTTCCTTTAAGCTGAAAAGTGAGTGCGTTTACCTGAAAAGAAGTCTTGCTTGTAGGAAAACACAAAGACTGGGATTTAACTCCATTTCTTAAAGTAAACACACAGCACAGTTCTCATCCATGGAACACAATCTGCTATAGAGAAAGAAGCACGCTCTTGCTTTCTAGGGTGTCTAATACAGCAGGAAACCTGAGTGGGCTCAGAACAAAAGAACTGTGTTTCCTACACATGCAGAACATATCTAGTTCAACTCTGCTTCTGAAACTGATACAAACAACAGGTCCACTCTCATTCACTGCTTATCAGTTAAGAGCGAGAAATGTGTGTGCTTTGTGAACAATGTAGCTTCCTTAGAGCTGAAAAGTGGCTGTGTTTAACTGAAACGAATCTTGCTTGTAGGAAGACACAGAGCCTGGGATTTAACTCAATTTCTGAAGGGAAACACACAGCACAGTTCTCCTCCATGGAACACATTCTGCTTTAGAGCAAGATGCACGCTCTTGCTTTCTAGAGTCTCTAATATACGAGGAAATGTGATTGTGCTAAGAACAAAAGAAGTGTGTGTCCTACTCATTCAGATCATGCCCAGTTCAACTCTGCTTCTGAAATTGATCCAAACGACTTGCCCTCTAACATCCAATGATTTTCAGTTAAGAGCCAGAAACAAGTGAGCTTCTTGAATGATGTAGCTTCGTTTGAGCTAAAAAGTGACTGTGTTTACCTGAAAAGAAGTCTTGCATGTAGGAAGACACAGAGATTGGGATTTATCTCCGTATCTGAAGCAAAGCACACAGCACAGTTCTCATCCATGGAGCACACTCTGCTTTAGGGAAAGAAGCACACTCTTGCTTTCTAGAGTCTCTAATAGAGCAGGACACGTGAGTGTGCTCAGAACAAAAGAACTGTGTTTCCTACACATGCACAATATATCTAGTTCAACTCTGCTTCTGAAACTGATACAAACCACAGGTCCTCTATCATCCAATGCCTTTCAGTTAAGAATCAGAAACTTTTGAGCTTCCTGAACGATGTAGCTTCATTTGAGCTGAATATTGACTGCGATTACCTGAAACGAAGTCTTGCTTGTAGGAAGACATAGAGCCTGGGATTTAACTCCATTTGTTTATGGAAACACACAGCAGAGTTCACATTTATGAAACCAACTCTGCTATAGAGTAAGCAGCACACTCTTGCTTTTTAGGTTCTCTAAAACAGCAGGAAACGTGAGTGTGCTCAGAACAAAAGAAGTGTGTTTCCTACTCATTCGGACCATATCTAGTTCAACTCTGCTTCTGAAACTGATACAAACCACAGATCCTCTGACATGCAATGGTTTTCAGTGAAGAGCGAGAAACGTGTGAGCTTCGTGAATGATGTAGCTTCGTTTGAGCTGAAAATTGACTGCGTTTACCTGAAACGAAGTCTTGCTTGTAGGAAGACACAGAGCATGGGATTCAACTCCATTACAGAAGGGAAACACAGAGCACAGATCTCGTCCATGGAACACACTCTACTTTAGAGCAAGAAGCACGCTCTTGCTTTCTAGAATCTCTCATACAGAGGGAAACGTGAGTGTGCTCAGAACAAAAGAACTGTTTTTCCTACACATGCGCAATATATCTAGTTCAACTCTGCTTCTGAAACTGATACAAACCACAGATCCTCTATCATCCAAGGCCTTTCAGTTAAGAATCAGAAACTTGTGAGCTTCCTGAACGATGTAGCTTCATTTGAGCTGAAAATTGACTGCGATTACCTGAAACGAAGTCTTGCTTGTAGGAAGACATAGAGACTGGGATTTAACTCCATGTTTTTATGGAAACACACAGCACAGTTCTCAACAATGGAACACACTCTGCTTTAGAGCAAGAAGCATGCTCTTGATTTCCAGAGTCTCTAGAACAGCAGGCAACGTGAGTGTGCTCAGAACAAAAGAACTGTGTTTCCTACACACCCTATCTAGGTCAAAACTCTGCTTCTGAATGTGATACAAACCACAGGTCCTCTAACATCCAATGCTTTTCATTTAAGAGAAAGAAACGTGTGTGCTTTGTGAACAATGTAGCTTCCTTTGAGCTGAAAAGTGAGTGCATTTACGTGAAACGAAGTCTTGCTTGTAGGAAGACACAGAGACAGGCTTTTAACTCCATTTCTGAAGGGAAATACACAGCATAGTTCTCATTAATGAAACCTACTCTGATATAGAGCAAGCAGCACGCTCTTGCTGTCTAGATTCTCTAATACAGCAGGAAATGTGATTGTGCTCAGAAAAAAAGAACTGTGTTTCCTAACATGCAGACCGTATCTAGTTCAACTCTGCTTCTGAAACTGATACCAACCACAGGGCCTTTAGCATCCAAAGACTTTCAGTTAAGAACTAGAAACGTTTGAGCTTAGTGAACGTTGTAGCTTCCTTTGAGCTGAAAAGTGAATGCGTTTACGTGAAACGAAGTCTTTCTTGTAGGAAGACACAGAACCTACGATTTAACTTCATTTATGAAGGGAAACACACAGCACAGTTCTCATCCATGGAACACACTCTGCTTTAGAGAAAGAAGCACGCTCTTCCTTTGTAAAGTCTCTAATACAGCAGGCAACATGAGTGTGCTCATAACAAAGGAACTGTGTTTCCTACATATGCGGACCATATCGAGTTCAACTCTCCTTCTGAAACTGATACAAAGCACATGTCCTCCAACATCCAATGCTTTGCAGTTAAGAGCGAGAAACATGTGAGCTACGTGAACGATGTAGCTTCCTTTGAGCTGAAAAGTGAGTGCGTTTACCTGAAAAGAAGTCTTGCTTGTAGGAAAACACAAAGACTGGGATTTAACTCCATTTCTTAAAGTAAACACACAGCACAGTTCTCATCCATGGAACACAATCTGCTATAGAGAAAGAAGCACGCTCTTGCTTTCTAGGGTCTCTAATACAGCAGGAAACCTGAGTGTGCTCAGAACAAAAGAACAGTGTTTCCTACACATGCGGAACATATCTAGTTCAACACTGCTTCTGAAACTGATACAAACAACAGGTCCACTATCATTCAATGCTTTTCAGTTAAGAGCAAGAAACATGTGTGCTTTGTGAACAGTGTAGCTTCCTTTGAGCTGAAAATTGACTGTGTTTAACTGAAACGAATCTTGCTTGTAGGAAGACACAGAGCCTGGGATTTAACTCAATTTCGGAAGGGAAACACACAGTGCATTTCTCATCCATGGAACACATTCTGCTTTAGAGCAAGAAGCGCGCTCTTGCTTTCTAGAGTCTCTAATATACGAGGAAATGTGAGTGTGCTAAGAACAAAAGAAGTGTGTGTCCTACTCATTCAGATCATATCAAGTTCAACTCTGCTTCTGAAACTGATCCAAACCACTTGCCCTCTAACATCCAATGATTTTCAGTTAAGAGCCAGAAACAGGTGAGCTTCTTGAATGATGTAGCTTCGTTTGAGCTAAAAAGTGACTGCGTTTACCTGAAAAAGAAGTCTTGCTTGTAGGAAGACACAGATACCGGGATTTATCTCCGTATCTGAAGCGAAACACACAGCACAGTTCTCATCCATGGAGCACACTCTGCTTTAGGGAAAGAAGCACGCTCTTGCTTTCTAGAGTCTCTAATAGAGCAGGAAATGTAAGTGTGCTCAGAACAAATGTACTGTGTTTCTGAAACATTCGCACCATATCTAGTTCAACTCTTATTCTGAAACTGATACAAACCACAGGTCCTCTATCATAAATGCTTTTCAGTTAGGAGCGAGAAAGGGGTGAGCTTCGTGAAAGAAGTAGCTTCGTTTGAGCTGAAAAGTGACTGAGTTTACCTGAAACGAAGTCTTGCTTGTAGGAAGACATAGAGCCTGAGATTTAACTCCATTTTTTTATGGAAACACACAGCACAGTTCTCAACAATGGAACACACTCTGCTTTAGAGAAAGAAGCACGCTCTTCCTTTGTAAAGTCTCTAATACAGCAGGCAACATGAGTGTGCTCATAACAAAGGAACTGTGTTTCCGACATATGCGGACCATATCGAGTTCAACTCTCCTTCTGAAACTGATACAAAGCACATGTCCTCCAACATCCAATGCTTTGCAGTTAAGAGCGAGAAACATGTGAGCTTCGTGAACGATGTAGCTTCCTTTGAGCTGAAAAGTGAGTACGTTTACCTGAAAAGAAGTCTTGCTTGTAGGAAAACACAAAGACTGGGATTTAACTCCATTTCTTAAAGTAAACACACAGCACAGTTCTCATCCATGGAACACAATCTGCTATAGAGAAAGAAGCACGCTCTTGCTTTCTAGGGTCTCTAATACAGCAGGAAACCTGAGTGTGCTCAGAACAAAAGAACAGTGTTTCCTACACATGCGGAACATATCTAGTTCAACACTGCTTCTGAAACTGATACAAACAACAGGTCCACTATCATTCAATGCTTTTCAGTTAAGAGCAAGAAACATGTGTGCTTTGTGAACAGTGTAGCTTCCTTTGAGCTGAAAATTGACTGCGTTTAACTGAAACGAATCTTGCTTGTAGGAAGACACAGAGCCTGGGATTTAACTCAATTTCGGAAGGGAAACACACAGTGCAGTTCTCATCCATGGAACACATTCTGCTTTAGAGCAAGAAGCACGCTCTTGCTTTCTAGAGTCTCTAATATACGAGGAAATGTGAGTGTGCTAAGAACAAAAGAAGTGTGTGTCCTACTCATTCAGATCATATCAAGTTCAACTCTGCTTCTGAAACTGATCCAAACCACTTGCCCTCTAACATCCAATGATTTTCAGTTAAGAGCCAGAAACAGGTGAGCTTCTTGAATGATGTAGCTTCGTTTGAGCTAAAAAGTGACTGCGTTTACCTGAAAAAGAAGTCTTGCTTGTAGGAAGACACAGATACCGGGATTTATCTCCGTATCTGAAGCGAAACACACAGCACAGTTCTCATCCATGGAGCACACTCTGCTTTAGGGAAAGAAGCATGCTCTTGCTTTCTAGAGTCTCTAATAGAGCAGGAAATGTAAGTGTGCTCAGAACAAATGTACTGTGTTTCTGAAACATTCGCACCATATCTAGTTCAACTCTTATTCTGAAACTGATACAAACCACAGCTCCTCTATCATAAATGCTTTTCAGTTAGGAGCGAGAAAGGGGTGAGCTTCGTGAAAGAAGTAGCTTCGTTTGAGCTGAAAAGTGACTGAGTTTACCTGAAACGAAGTCTTGCTTGTAGGAAGACATAGAGCCTGAGATTTAACTCCATTTTTTTATGGAAACACACAGCACAGTTCTCAACAATGGAACACACTCTGCTTTAGAGAAAGAAGCACGCTCTTCCTTTGTAAAGTCTCTAATACAGCAGGCAACATGAGTGTGCTCATAACAAAGGAACTGTGTTTCCGACATATGCGGACCATATCGAGTTCAACTCTCCTTCTGAAACTGATACAAAGCACATGTCCTCCAACATCCAATGCTTTGCAGTTAAGAGCGAGAAACATGTGAGCTTCGTGAACGATGTAGCTTCCTTTGAGCTGAAAAGTGAGTACGTTTACCTGAAAAGAAGTCTTGCTTGTAGGAAAACACAAAGACTGGGATTTAACTCCATTTCTTAAAGTAAACACACAGCACAGTTCTCATCCATGGAACACAATCTGCTATAGAGAAAGAAGCACGCTCTTGCTTTCTAGGGTCTCTAATACAGCAGGAAACCTGAGTGTGCTCAGAACAAAAGAACAGTGTTTCCTACACATGCGGAACATATCTAGTTCAACACTGCTTCTGAAACTGATACAAACAACAGGTCCACTATCATTCAATGCTTTTCAGTTAAGAGCAAGAAACATGTGTGCTTTGTGAACAGTGTAGCTTCCTTTGAGCTGAAAATTGACTGCGTTTAACTGAAACGAATCTTGCTTGTAGGAAGACACAGAGCCTGGGATTTAACTCAATTTCGGAAGGGAAACACACAGTGCAGTTCTCATCCATGGAACACATTCTGCTTTAGAGCAAGAAGCACGCTCTTGCTTTCTAGAGTCTCTAATATACGAGGAAATGTGAGTGTGCTAAGAACAAAAGAAGTGTGTGTCCTACTCATTCAGATCATATCAAGTTCAACTCTGCTTCTGAAACTGATCCAAACCACTTGCCCTCTAACATCCAATGATTTTCAGTTAAGAGCCAGAAACAGGTGAGCTTCTTGAATGATGTAGCTTCGTTTGAGCTAAAAAGTGACTGCGTTTACCTGAAAAAGAAGTCTTGCTTGTAGGAAGACACAGATACCGGGATTTATCTCCGTATCTGAAGCGAAACACACAGCACAGTTCTCATCCATGGAGCACACTCTGCTTTAGGGAAAGAAGCATGCTCTTGCTTTCTAGAGTCTCTAATAGAGCAGGAAATGTAAGTGTGCTCAGAACAAATGTACTGTGTTTCTGAAACATTTGCACCATATCTAGTTCAACTCTTATTCTGAAACTGATACAAACCACAGGTCCTCTATCATAAATGCTTTTCAGTTAGGAGCGAGAAAGGGGTGAGCTTCGTGAAAGAAGTAGCTTCGTTTGAGCTGAAAAGTGACTGAGTTTACCTGAAACGAAGTCTTGCTTGTAGGAAGACATAGAGCCTGAGATTTAACTCCATTTTTTTATGGAAACACACAGCACAGTTCTCAACAATGGAACACACTCTGCTTTAGAGAAAGAAGCACGCTCTTCCTTTGTAAAGTCTCTAATACAGCAGGCAACATGAGTGTGCTCATAACAAAGGAACTGTGTTTCCGACATATGCGGACCATATCGAGTTCAACTCTCCTTCTGAAACTGATACAAAGCACATGTCCTCCAACATCCAATGCTTTGCAGTTAAGAGCGAGAAACATGTGAGCTTCGTGAACGATGTAGCTTCCTTTGAGCTGAAAAGTGAGTACGTTTACCTGAAAAGAAGTCTTGCTTGTAGGAAAACACAAAGACTGGGATTTAACTCCATTTCTTAAAGTAAACACACAGCACAGTTCTCATCCATGGAACACAATCTGCTATAGAGAAAGAAGCACGCTCTTGCTTTCTAGGGTCTCTAATACAGCAGGAAACCTGAGTGTGCTCAGAACAAAAGAACAGTGTTTCCTACACATGCGGAACATATCTAGTTCAACACTGCTTCTGAAACTGATACAAACAACAGGTCCACTATCATTCAATGCTTTTCAGTTAAGAGCAAGAAACATGTGTGCTTTGTGAACAGTGTAGCTTCCTTTGAGCTGAAAATTGACTGCGTTTAACTGAAACGAATCTTGCTTGTAGGAAGACACAGAGCCTGGGATTTAACTCAATTTCGGAAGGGAAACACACAGTGCAGTTCTCATCCATGGAACACATTCTGCTTTAGAGCAAGAAGCACGCTCTTGCTTTCTAGAGTCTCTAATATACGAGGAAATGTGAGTGTGCTAAGAACAAAAGAAGTGTGTGTCCTACTCATTCAGATCATATCAAGTTCAACTCTGCTTCTGAAACTGATCCAAACCACTTGCCCTCTAACATCCAATGATTTTCAGTTAAGAGCCAGAAACAGGTGAGCTTCTTGAATGATGTAGCTTCGTTTGAGCTAAAAAGTGACTGCGTTTACCTGAAAAAGAAGTCTTGCTTGTAGGAAGACACAGATACTGGGATTTATCTCCGTATCTGAAGCGAAACACACAGCACAGTTCTCATCCATGGAGCACACTCTGCTTTAGGGAAAGAAGCACGCTCTTGCTTTCTAGAGTCTCTAATAGAGCAGGAAATGTAAGTGTGCTCAGAACAAATGTACTGTGTTTCTGAAACATTCGCACCATATCTAGTTCAACTCTTATTCTGAAACTGATACAAACCACAGGTCCTCTATCATAAATGCTTTTCAGTTAGGAGCGAGAAAGGGGTGAGCTTCGTGAAAGAAGTAGCTTCGTTTGAGCTGAAAAGTGACTGAGTTTACCTGAAACGAAGTCTTGCTTGTAGGAAGACATAGAGCCTGAGATTTAACTCCATTTTTTTATGGAAACACACAGCACAGTTCTCAACAATGGAACACACTCTGCTTTAGAGAAAGAAGCACGCTCTTCCTTTGTAAAGTCTCTAATACAGCAGGCAACATGAGTGTGCTCATAACAAAGGAACTGTGTTTCCGACATATGCGGACCATATCGAGTTCAACTCTCCTTCTGAAACTGATACAAAGCACATGTCCTCCAACATCCAATGCTTTGCAGTTAAGAGCGAGAAACATGTGAGCTTCGTGAACGATGTAGCTTCCTTTGAGCTGAAAATTGAGTGCGTTTACCTGAAAAGAAGTCTTGCTTGTAGGAAAACACAAAGACTGGGATTTAACTCCATTTCTTAAAGGAAACACACAGCACAGTTCTCATCCATGGAACACAATCTGCTATAGAGAAAGAAGCACGCTCTTGCTTTCTAGGGTCTCTAATACAGCAGGAAACCTGAGTGTGCTCAGAACAAAAGAACAGTGTTTCCTACACATGCGGAACATATCTAGTTCAACACTGCTTCTGAAACTGATACAAACAACAGGTCCACTATCATTCAATGCTTTTCAGTTAAGAGCAAGAAACATGTGTGCTTTGTGAACAGTGTAGCTTCCTTTGAGCTGAAAATTGACTGCGTTTAACTGAAACGAATCTTGCTTGTAGGAAGACACAGAGCCTGGGATTTAACTCAATTTCGGAAGGGAAACACACAGTGCAGTTCTCATCCATGGAACACATTCTGCTTTAGAGCAAGAAGCACGCTCTTGCTTTCTAGAGTCTCTAATATACGAGGAAATGTGAGTGTGCTAAGAACAAAAGAAGTGTGTGTCCTACTCATTCAGATCATATCAAGTTCAACTCTGCTTCTGAAACTGATCCAAACCACTTGCCCTCTAACATCCAATGATTTTCAGTTAAGAGCCAGAAACAGGTGAGCTTCTTGAATGATGTAGCTTCGTTTGAGCTAAAAAGTGACTGCGTTTACCTGAAAAAGAAGTCTTGCTTGTAGGAAGACACAGATACCGGGATTTATCTCCGTATCTGAAGCGAAACACACAGCACAGTTCTCATCCATGGAGCACACTCTGCTTTAGGGAAAGAAGCACGCTCTTGCTTTCTAGAGTCTCTAATAGAGCAGGAAATGTAAGTGTGCTCAGAACAAATGTACTGTGTTTCTGAAACATTCGCACCATATCTAGTTCAACTCTTATTCTGAAACTGATACAAACCACAGGTCCTCTATCATAAATGCTTTTCAGTTAGGAGCGAGAAAGGGGTGAGCTTCGTGAAAGAAGTAGCTTCGTTTGAGCTGAAAAGTGACTGAGTTTACCTGAAACGAAGTCTTGCTTGTAGGAAGACATAGAGCCTGAGATTTAACTCCATTTTTTTATGGAAACACACAGCACAGTTCTCAACAATGGAACACACTCTGCTTTAGAGAAAGAAGCACACTCTTCCTTTGTAAAGTCTCTAATACAGCAGGCAACGTGAGAGTGCTCATAACAAAGGAACTGTGTTTCCGACATATGCGGACCATATCGAGTTCAACTCTCCTTCTGAAACTGATACAAAGCACATGTCCTCCAACATCCAATGCTTTGCAGTTAAGAGCGAGAAACATGTGAGCTTCGTGAACGATGTAGCTTCCTTTGAGCTGAAAAGTGAGTGCGTTTACCTGAAAAGAAGTCTTGCTTGTAGGAAAACACAAAGACTGGGATTTAACTCCATTTCTTAAAGTAAACACACAGCACAGTTCTCATCCATGGAACACAATCTGCTATAGAGAAAGAAGCACGCTCTTGCTGTCTAGATTCTCTAATACAGCAGGAAATGTGATTGTGCTCAGAAAAAAAGAACTGTGTTTCCTAACATGCAGACCGTATCTAATTCAACTCTCCTTCTGAAACTGATACCAATAACAGGGCCTGTAGCATCCAAAGACTTTCAGTTAAGAACTAGAAACGTTTGAGCTTAGTGAACGTTGTAGCTTCCTTTGAGCTGAAAATGAATGCGTTTACGTGAAACGAAGTCTTGCTTGTAGGAAGACACAGAACCTACGATTTAACTTCATTTATGAAGGGAAACACACAGCACAGTTCTCATCCATGGAACGCACTCTGCTTTAGAGAAAGAAGCACGCTCTTCCTTTGTAAAGTCTCTAATACAGCAGGCAACATGAGTGTGCTCATAACAAAGGAACTGTGTTTCCTACATATGCGGACCATATCGAGTTCAACTCTCCTTCTGAAACTGATACAAAGCACATGTCCTCCAACATCCAATGCTTTGCAGTTAAGAGCGAGAAACATGTGAGCTTCGTGAACGATGTAGCTTCCTTTGAGCTGAAAAGTGAGTGTGTTTACCTGAAAAGAAGTCTTGCTTGTAGGAAAACACAAAGACTGGGATTTACCTCCACTTCTTAAAGTAAACACACAGCACCGTTCTCATCCATGGAACACAATCTGCTATAGACAAAGAAGCACGCTCTTGCTTTCTAGGGTCTCTAATACAGCAGGAAACCTGAGTGTGCTCAGAACCAAAGAACAGTGTTTCCTACACATGCGGAACATATCTAGTTCAACACTGCTTCTGAAACTGATACAAACAACAGGTCCACTATCATTCAATGCTTTTCAGTTAAGAGCAAGAAACATGTGTGCTTTGTGAACAGTGTAGCTTCCTTTGAGCTGAAAATTGACTGCGTTTATCTGAAACGAATCTTACTTGTAGGAAGACACAGAACCTGGGATTTAAATCAATTTCTGAAGGGAAACACACAGTGCAGTTCTCATCCATGGAACACATTCTGCTTTAGAGCAAGAAGCACGCTCTTGCTTTCTAGAGTCTCTAATATACGAGGAAATGTGAGTGTGCTAAGAACAAAAGAAGTGTGTGTCCTACTTATTCAGATCATATCAAGTTCAACTCTAGTTCTGAAACTGATCCAAACCACTTGCCCTCTAACATCCAATGATTTTCAGTTAAGAGCCAGAAACAGGTGAGCTTCTTGAATGATGTAGCTTTGTTTGAGCTAAAAAGTGACTGCGTTTACCTGAAAAAGAAGTCTTGCTTGTAGGAAGACACAGATACCGGGATTTATCTCCGTATCTGAAGCGAAACACACAGCACAGTTCTCATCCATGGAGCACACTCTGCTTTAGGGAAAGAAGCACGCTCTTGCTTTCTAGGGTCTCTAATAGAGCAGGAAATGTAAGTGTGCGAAGAACAAATGAACTGTGTTTCTGAAACATTCGCACCATATCTAGTTAAACTCTTATTCTGAAACTGATACAAACCACAGGTCCTCTATCATAAATGCTTTTCAGTTAGGAGCGAGAAAGGGGTGAGCTTCGTGAAAGAAGTAGCTTCGTTTGAGCTGAAAAGTGACTGAGTTTACCTGAAACGAAGTCTTGCTTGTAGGAAGACATAGAGCCTGGGATTTAACTCCATTTTTTTATGGAAACACACAGCACAGTTCTCAACAATGGAACACACTCGGCTTTAGAGCAAGAAGCACGCTCTTGATTTCCAGAGTCTCTAGAACAGCAGGCAACGTGAGTGTGCTCAGAACAAAAGAACTGTGTTTCCTACACACACGAACCGTATCTAGGTCAAAACTCTACTTCTGAATGTCATACAAACCACAGGTCCTCCAACATCCAATGCTTTTCATTTAAGAGAAAGAAACATGTGAACTTTGTGAACAATGTAGCTTCCTTTGAGCTGAAAAGTGAGTGCATTTACGTGAAACGAAGTCTTGCTTGTAGGAAGACACAGAGACAGGCATTTAACTCCATTTCTGAAGGGAAATAGACAGCATACTTCTCATTAATGAAACCTACTCTGCTTTAGAGCAAGCAGCACGCTCTTGCTGTCTAGATTCTCTAATACAGCAGGAAATGTGTTTGTGCTCAGAACAAAAGAACTGTGTTTCCTAACATGCAGACCGTATCTAGTTCAACTCTGCTTCTGAAAATGATACCAACCACATGGCCTGTAGCATCCAATGACTTTCAGTTAAGAACCAGAAACCTGTGAGCATCATGAACAATGTAGCTTTGTTTGAGCTGAAAAGTGAGTGCGTTTACCTAAAAAGAATTCTTGCTTGTAGGAAGACACAGACCCTGGGTTTTAACTTCGTTTCTGAAGGGAAACACACAGCACAGTTCTCATCCATGGAACACAATGTGCTTTAGAGAAAGAAGCACTCTCTTGCTTTCTAGAGTCTTTAATAAAGCAGGACACCTGAGAGTGCTCAGAACAAAAGAACTGTGTTTCCTACACATGCTGACCATATCTAGTTCAAATCTGCTTCTGCAACTGATACAAACCACAGGTCCTCTAACATCTAATGCTTTTCCGTTCAGAGAAAGAAACGTGTGAGCTTCGTGAACGATGTAGCTTCGTTTGATCTCAAAACTTACTGAGTTTACGTGAAAGGAAGTCTTGCTAGTAGGAAGACACAGAGACAGGTATTTAACTCCATTTCTGAAGGGAAAAACACAGCAGAGTTCTCATTTATGAAACGTACTCTGCTTTAGAGTAAGCAGCACCCTCTTGCTTTTTAGATTCTCTAAAACAGCAGGAAACGTAAGTGTGCTCCGAACAAATGAACTGTGTTTCTGAAACATTCGCACCACATGTAGTTCAACTCTTACTCTGAAACTGATACAAACCACAGTTCCTCTATCATAAATGCTTTTCAGTTAGGAGCGAGAAAGGGGTGAGCTTCGTGAAAGAAGTAGCTACGTTTGAGCTGAAAAGTGACTGAGTTTACCTGAAATGAATTCTGGCCTGAAGGAAGACACTGAGCCTGGGATTTAACTCCATTTCTGAAGGAAAATACACAGGACAGTTCTCATCCATGGAACACACTCTGCTTTAGAGCAAGAAGCACTCTCTTGCTTTCTAGAGTCTGTAATAGACCTGGAAACGTGAGTGTGCTGAGAACAAATGAAGTGTGTGTCCTACATATGCACACCATATCTAGTTCAAGTCTGCTTCTGAAACTGATACAAACCACAGGTCCTCTATCATCCAATGCCTTTTCGGTGAAGAACCAGAAACGTGTGTGCTTCGTGAACAATGTAGCTTTGTTTGAGCTGAAAATTGACTGTGTTTACCTGAAACGAAGTCTTGCTTGTAGGAAGACACAGAGCCTGGGATTTAACTCCATCTTTTTATGGAAACACACAGCACAGTCCTCATCTATGGAACACACTCTGCTTTACAGCAAGAAGCACGCTGTTGCTTTCTAGAATATCTAATATAGGAGGAAACGTGAGTGTGCTAAGAACAAAAGAAGTGTGTTTCCTACACATTCGTACCATATCTAGTTCAACTCTACTTCTGAAAGAGATAAAAACCACAGGTTCTCTAACATCCAATGTTTTTCAGTTAAGAGCGTGAAACGTGTGAGCTTCGTGAACGATGTAGCTTTGTTTGAGCTGAAAAGTGACTGGGTTTACCTGAAACGATGTTTTCCTTGTAGGGAGACACAGAGGCAGTGATTTAACTCCATTTCTGATGGGAAACACACAGCACAGTTCTCATCCATGGAACACACTCTGCTTTAGAGCAATTAGCATGCTCTTGCTTTCCAGAGTCTCTAATTTAGGAGGAAACGTGAGTGTGCTAAGAACAAAAGAAGTGTGTGTCCTACACATTTGGACCATATCTAGTTCATCTCTGCTTCTGAAACTGACACAAACCACAGGGCCTCTAACATCCAATGATTTTCAGTTAAGAGCCAGAAACAGGTGAGCTTCTTGAATTATGTCACTTTGTTGAGCTGAAAAGTGACTGCATTTACCTGAAAAGAAGTCTTGCTTGTAGGAAGACACAGAGACTGGGATTTATCTCCATTTCTGAAGGGACACACAGCACAGTTCTCATTCATGAAACAAACTCTGATTTAGAGCAAGCAGCATGCTCTTGCTTTCCAGAATCTCTAATATAGGAGGAAACATGAGTGTGCTAAGAACAAAAGAAGTGTGTTTCCTACACATTCGGGCCATATCTAGTTCAACTCTGCTTCTGAAACTGATACAAACCACAGATCCTCTGACATGCAATGGTTTTCAGTGAAGAGTGAGAAACGTGTGAGCTTCGTGAATGATGTAGCTTTGTTTGAGCTGAAAATTGACTGCGTTTACCTGAAACGAAGTCTTGCTTGTAGGAAGACACAGAGCCTGGGATTCAACTCCATTTCTGAAGGGAAACACAGAGCACAGATCTCGTCCATGGAACACACTCTGCTTTAGAGCAAGAAGCACGCTCTTGCTTTCTAGAGTTTCTAATACAGCAGGACACGTGAGTGTGCTCAGAACAAAAGAACTGTGTTTCCTACACATGCGCAATATATCTAGTTCAACTCTTCTTCTGAAGCTGATACAAACCACAGGTCCTCTATCATCCAATGCCTTTCAGTTAAGAATCAGAAACTTGTGAGCTTCCTGAACGATGTAGCTTCATTTGAGCTGAAAATTGACTGCGATTACCTGAAACGAAGTCTTGCTTTTAGGAAGACATAGAGCCTGGGATTTAACTCCATTTTTTTATGGAAACACACAGCACAGTTCTCAACAATGGAACACAATCTGCTTTAGAGCAAGAAGCACGCTCTTGATTTCCAGAGTCTCTAGAATAGCAGGCAATGTGAGTGTGTTCAGAACAAAAGAATTGTGTTTCCTACACACACGCACCGTATCTAGGTCAAAACTCTGCTTCTGAATGTGATACAAACCACAGGTCCTCTAACATCCAATGCTTTTCTTTTAAGAGAAAGAAACGTGTGAGCTTTGTGAACAATGTAGCTTCCTTTGAGCTGAAAAGTGACTGCATTTACGTGAAACGAAGTCATGCTTGTAGGAGGACAGAGAGACAGGCATTTAACTCCATTTCTGAAGGGAAATACACAGCATAGTTCTCATTAATGAAACCTACTCTGCTTTAGAGCAATCAGCACGCTCTTGCTTTCTAGATTCTCTAATACAGCAGGAAACGTGATTGTGCTCAGAACAAAAGAACTGTGTTTCCTACCATGCAGACCGTATCTAGTTCAACTCTGCTTCTGAAACTGATACCAACCACAGGGCCTGTAGCATCCAATGACTTTCAGTTAAGAACCAGAAACATGTGAGCTTCATGAACGATGTAGCTTCGTTTGAGCTGAAAAGTGAGTGCGTTTACCTGAAAAGAAGTCTTGCTTGTAGGAAGACACAGACCCTGGGATTTAACTTCGTTTCTGAAGGGAAACACACAGCACAGTTCTCATCCATGGAACACAACCTGCTTTAGAGAAAGAAGCACTCTCTTGCTTTCTAGAGTCTTTAATACAGCAGGACACCTGAGAGTGCTCAGAACAAAAGAACTGTGTTTCCTACACATGCTGACCATATCTAGTTCAAATCTGCTTCTGAAACTGATACAAACCACATGTCCTCCAACATCCAATGCTTTGCAGTTAAGAGCGAGATACATGTGAGCTTCGTGAACGATGTAGCTTCCTTTGAGCTGAAAAGTGACTGCATTTACGTGAAACGAAGTCTTGCTTGTAGGAAGACACATAGACAGTGATTTAACTCCATTTCTTAAAGTAAACACACAGCACAGTTCTCATTCATGAAACTTCTTCTGTTTTAGAGCAAGCGGCATGCTCTTGATTTCTAGAGTCTCTAATACAGCAGGATACCTGAGTGTGCTCAGAACAAAAGAAGTGTGTGTCCTACTCATTCAGATCATATCAAGTTCTACTCTGCTTCTGAAACTGATCCAAACCACTTGCCTTCTATCATCCAATGATTTTCAGTTAAGAGCCAGAAACAGGTGAGCTTCTTGAATGCTGTAGCTTCGTTTGAGCTAAAAAGTGACTGCGTTTACCTGAAACGAAGTCTTGCTTGTAGGAAGACACAGATACTGGGATTTATCTCTGTATCTGAAGCGAAACACACAGCACAGTTCTCATCCATGGAGCACACTCTGCTTTAGGGAAAGAAGCACACTCTTGCTTTCTAGAGTCTCTAATAGAGCAGGAAATGTAAGAGTGCTCAGAACAAATGAACTGTGTTTCCGAAACATTCGCACCATATCAAGTTCAACTCTTATTCTGAAACTGATACAAACCACAGGTCCTCTATCATAAATGCATTTCAGTTAGGAGCGAGAAAGGGGTGAGCTTCGTGAAAGATGTAGCTTCGTTTGAGCTGAAAAGTGACTGGGTTTACCTGAAACGAAGTCTTGCTTGTAGGAAGACACAGAGACAGTGATTTAACTCCATTTCGGAAGGGAAACACAGAGCACAGTTCTCATTCAAGAAACCAACTCTGCTTGACAGCAATCAGCTCGCTCTTGCATTCTAGATTCTCTAATACAGCAGGAACCGTGAGTGTGCTCATAAAAAAGGAACTGTGTTTCCCACATATGCGGACCATATCAAGTTCAACTCGGCTTCTGAAACTGATACAAACCACAGGTCCTCCAACATCCAATGCTTTTCAGTTAATAGCGAGAAACGTGTGAGCTTCGTGAACGATGTAGCTTTGTTTGAGCTGAAAAGTGACTGGGTTTACCTGAAACGAAGTCTTCCATGTAGGAAGACAAAGAGGCAGTGATTTAACACCATTTCTGATGGGAAACACACAGCACAGTTCTCATCCATGGAACACACTCTTCTTTAGAGCAAGAAGCATGCTCTTGCTTTCCAGAGTCTCTAATATAGGAGGAAACGTGAGTGTGCTAAGAACAAAAGAAGTGTGTGTCCTACACATTTGGACCATATCTAGTTCATCTCTGCTTCTGAAACTGACACAAACCACAGGGCCTCTAACATCCAATGATTTTCAGTTAAGAGCCAGAAACAGGTGAGCTTCTTGAATTATGTAACTTTGTTGAACTGAAAAGTGACTGCATTTACCTGAAAAGAAGTCTTGCTTGTAGGAAGACACAGAGACTGGGATTTATCTCCATTTCTGAAGGGACACACAGCACAGTTCTCATTCATGAAACATACTCTGATTTAGAGCAAGCAGCATGCTCTTGCTTTCCAGAATCTCTAATACAGGAGGAAACATGAGTGTGCTAAGAACAAAAGAAGTGTGTTTCCTACACATTCGGACCATATCTAGTTCAACTCTGCTTCTGAAACTGATACAAACCACAGATCCTCTGACATGCAATGGTTTTCAGTGAAGAGTGAGAAACGTGTGAGCTTCGTGAATGATGTAGCTTTGTTTGAGCTGAAAATTGACTGCGTTTACCTGAAACGAAGTCTTGCTTGTAGGAAGACATAGAGCCTGAGATTTAACTCCATTTTTTTATGGAAACACACAGCACAGTTCTCAACAATGGAACACACTCGGCTTTAGAGCAAGAAGCACTCTCTTGATTTCCAGAGTCTCTAGAACAGCAGGCAACGTGAGTTTGCTCAGAACAAAAGAACTGTGTTTCCTACACACACGAACCGTATCTAGGTCAAAACTCTACTTCTGAATGTGATACAAACCACAGGTCCTCCAACATCCAATGCTTTTCATTTAAGAGAAAGAAACATGTGAACTTTGTGAACAATGTAGCTTCCTTTGAGCTGAAAAGTGAGTGCATTTACGTGAAACGAAGTCTTGCTTGTAGGAAGACACAGAGACAGGCATTTAACTCCATTTCTGAAGGGAAATAGACAGCATACTTCTCATTAATGAAACCTACTCTGCTTTAGAGCAAGCAGCACGCTCTTGCTGTCTAGATTCTCTAATACAGCAGGAAATGTGTTTGTGCTCAGAACAAAAGAACTGTGTTTCCTAACATGCAGACCGTATCTAGTTCAACTCTGCTTCTGAAAATGATACCAACCACATGGCCTGTAGCATCCAATGACTTTCAGTTAAGAACCAGAAACCTGTGAGCATCATGAACAATGTAGCTTTGTTTGAGCTGAAAAGTGAGTGCGTTTACCTAAAAAGAATTCTTGCTTGTAGGAAGACACAGACCCTGGGTTTTAACTTCGTTTCTGAAGGGAAACACACAGCACAGTTCTCATCCATGGAACACAATGTGCTTTAGAGAAAGAAGCACTCTCTTGCTTTCTAGAGTCTTTAATAAAGCAGGACACCTGAGAGTGCTCAGAACAAAAGAACTGTGTTTCCTACACATGCTGACCATATCTAGTTCAAATCTGCTTCTGCAACTGATACAAACCACAGGTCCTCTAACATCTAATGCTTTTCCGTTCAGAGAAAGAAACGTGTGAGCTTCGTGAACGATGTAGCTTCGTTTGATCTCAAAACTTACTGAGTTTACGTGAAAGGAAGTCTTGCTAGTAGGAAGACACAGAGACAGGTATTTAACTCCATTTCTGAAGGGAAAAACACAGCAGAGTTCTCATTTATGAAACGTACTCTGCTTTAGAGTAAGCAGCACCCTCTTGCTTTTTAGATTCTCTAAAACAGCAGGAAACGTAAGTGTGCTCCGAACAAATGAACTGTGTTTCTGAAACATTCGCACCACATGTAGTTCAACTCTTACTCTGAAACTGATATAAACCACAGTTCCTCTATCATAAATGCTTTTCAGTTAGGAGCGAGAAAGGGGTGAGCTTCGTGAAAGAAGTAGCTACGTTTGAGCTGAAAAGTGACTGAGTTTACCTGAAATGAATTCTGGCCTGAAGGAAGACACTGAGCCTGGGATTTAACTCCATTTCTGAAGGAAAACACACAGGACAGTTCTCATCCATGGAACACACTCTGCTTTAGAGCAAGAAGCACTCTCTTGCTTTCTAGAGTCTGTAATAGACCTGGAAACGTGAGTGTGCTGAGAACAAATGAAGTGTGTGTCCTACATATGCACACCATATCTAGTTCAAGTCTGCTTCTGAAACTGATACAAACCACAGGTCCTCTATCATCCAATGCCTTTTCGGTGAAGAACCAGAAACGTGTGTGCTTCGTGAACAATGTAGCTTTGTTTGAGCTGAAAATTGACTGTGTTTACCTGAAACGAAGTCTTGCTTGTAGGAAGACACAGAGCCTGGGATTTAACTCCATCTTTTTATGGAAACACACAGCACAGTCCTCATCTATGGAACACACTCTGCTTTACAGCAAGAAGCACGCTGTTGCTTTCTAGAATATCTAATATAGGAGGAAACGTGAGTGTGCTAAGAACAAAAGAAGTGTGTTTCCTACACATTCGTACCATATCTAGTTCAACTCTACTTCTGAAAGAGATAAAAACCACAGGTTCTCTAACATCCAATGTTTTTCAGTTAAGAGCGTGAAACGTGTGAGCTTCGTGAACGATGTAGCTTTGTTTGAGCTGAAAAGTGACTGGGTTTACCTGAAACGATGTTTTCCTTGTAGGAAGACACAGAGGCAGTGATTTAACTCCATTTCTGATGGGAAACACACAGCACAGTTCTCATCCATGGAACACACTCTGCTTTAGAGCAATTAGCATGCTCTTGCTTTCCAGAGTCTCTAATTTAGGAGGAAACGTGAGTGTGCTAAGAACAAAAGAAGTGTGTGTCCTACACATTTGGACCATATCTAGTTCATCTCTGCTTCTGAAACTGACACAAACCACAGGGCCTCTAACATCCAATGATTTTCAGTTAAGAGCCAGAAACAGGTGAGCTTCTTGAATTATGTCACTTTGTTGAGCTGAAAAGTGACTGCATTTACCTGAAAAGTAGTCTTGCTTGTAGGAAGACACAGAGACTGGGATTTATCTCCATTTCTGAAGGGACACACAGCACAGTTCTCATTCATGAAACATACTCTGATTTAGAGCAAGCAGCATGCTCTTGCTTTCCAGAATCTCTAATATAGGAGGAAACATGAGTGTGCTAAGAACAAAAGAAGTGTGTTTCCTACACATTCGGGCCATATCTAGTTCAACTCTGCTTCTGAAACTGATACAAACCACAGATCCTCTGACATGCAATGGTTTTCAGTGAAGAGTGAGAAACGTGTGAGCTTCGTGAATGATGTAGCTTTGTTTGAGCTGAAAATTGACTGCGTTTACCTGAAACGAAGTCTTGCTTGTAGGAAGACACAGAGCCTGGGATTCAACTCCATTTCTGAAGGGAAACACAGAGCACAGATCTCGTCCATGGAACACACTCTGCTTTAGAGCAAGAAGCACGCTCTTGCTTTCTAGAGTTTCTAATACAGCAGGACACGTGAGTGTGCTCAGAACAAAAGAACTGTGTTTCCTACACATGCGCAATATATCTAGTTCAACTCTTCTTCTGAAGCTGATACAAACCACAGGTCCTCTATCATCCAATGCCTTTCAGTTAAGAATCAGAAACTTGTGAGCTTCCTGAACGATGTAGCTTCATTTGAGCTGAAAATTGACTGCGATTACCTGAAACGAAGTCTTGCTTTTAGGAAGACATAGAGCCTGGGATTTAACTCCATTTTTTTATGGAAACACACAGCACAGTTCTCAACAATGGAACACAATCTGCTTTAGAGCAAGAAGCACGCTCTTGATTTCCAGAGTCTCTAGAATAGCAGGCAATGTGAGTGTGTTCAGAACAAAAGAATTGTGTTTCCTACACACACGCACCGTATCTAGGTCAAAACTCTGCTTCTGAATGTGATACAAACCACAGGTCCTCTAACATCCAATGCTTTTCTTTTAAGAGAAAGAAACGTGTGAGCTTTGTGAACAATGTAGCTTCCTTTGAGCTGAAAAGTGACTGCATTTACGTGAAACGAAGTCATGCTTGTAGGAGGACAGAGAGACAGGCATTTAACTCCATTTCTGAAGGGAAATACACAGCATAGTTCTCATTAATGAAACCTACTCTGCTTTAGAGCAATCAGCACGCTCTTGCTTTCTAGATTCTCTAATACAGCAGGAAACGTGATTGTGCTCAGAACAAAAGAACTGTGTTTCCTACCATGCAGACCGTATCTAGTTCAACTCTGCTTCTGAAACTGATACCAACCACAGGGCCTGTAGCATCCAATGACTTTCAGTTAAGAACCAGAAACATGTGAGCTTCATGAACGATGTAGCTTCGTTTGAGCTGAAAAGTGAGTGCGTTTACCTGAAAAGAAGTCTTGCTTGTAGGAAGACACAGACCCTGGGATTTAACTTCGTTTCTGAAGGGAAACACACAGCACAGTTCTCATCCATGGAACACAACCTGCTTTAGAGAAAGAAGCACTCTCTTGCTTTCTAGAGTCTTTAATACAGCAGGACACCTGAGAGTGCTCAGAACAAAAGAACTGTGTTTCCTACACATGCTGACCATATCTAGTTCAAATCTGCTTCTGAAACTGATACAAACCACATGTCCTCCAACATCCAATGCTTTGCAGTTAAGAGCGAGATACATGTGAGCTTCGTGAACGATGTAGCTTCCTTTGAGCTGAAAAGTGACTGCATTTACGTGAAACGAAGTCTTGCTTGTAGGAAGACACATAGACAGTGATTTAACTCCATTTCTTAAAGTAAACACACAGCACAGTTCTCATTCATGAAACTTCTTCTGTTTTAGAGCAAGCGGCATGCTCTTGATTTCTAGAGTCTCTAATACAGCAGGATACCTGAGTGTGCTCAGAACAAAAGAAGTGTGTGTCCTACTCATTCAGATCATATCAAGTTCTACTCTGCTTCTGAAACTGATCCAAACCACTTGCCTTCTATCATCCAATGATTTTCAGTTAAGAGCCAGAAACAGGTGAGCTTCTTGAATGCTGTAGCTTCGTTTGAGCTAAAAAGTGACTGCGTTTACCTGAAACGAAGTCTTGCTTGTAGGAAGACACAGATACTGGGATTTATCTCTGTATCTGAAGCGAAACACACAGCACAGTTCTCATCCATGGAGCACACTCTGCTTTAGGGAAAGAAGCACACTCTTGCTTTCTAGAGTCTCTAATAGAGCAGGAAATGTAAGAGTGCTCAGAACAAATGAACTGTGTTTCCGAAACATTCGCACCATATCAAGTTCAACTCTTATTCTGAAACTGATACAAACCACAGGTCCTCTATCATAAATGCATTTCAGTTAGGAGCGAGAAAGGGGTGAGCTTCGTGAAAGATGTAGCTTCGTTTGAGCTGAAAAGTGACTGGGTTTACCTGAAACGAAGTCTTGCTTGTAGGAAGACACAGAGACAGTGATTTAACTCCATTTCGGAAGGGAAACACAGAGCACAGTTCTCATTCAAGAAACCAACTCTGCTTGACAGCAATCAGCTCGCTCTTGCATTCTAGATTCTCTAATACAGCAGGAACCGTGAGTGTGCTCATAAAAAAGGAACTGTGTTTCCCACATATGCGGACCATATCAAGTTCAACTCGGCTTCTGAAACTGATACAAACCACAGGTCCTCTATCATCCAATTCCTTTCAGTTAAGAATCAGAAACTTGTGAGCTTCCTGAACGATGTAGCTTCATTTGAGCTGAAAATTGACTGCGATTACCTGAAACGAAGTCTTGCTTTTAGGAAGACATAGAGCCTGGGATTTAACTCCATTTTTTTATGGAAACACACAGCACAGTTCTCAACAATGGAACACAATCTGCTTTAGAGCAAGAAGCACGCTCTTGATTTCCAGAGTCTCTAGAATAGCAGGCAATGTGAGTGTGTTCAGAACAAAAGAATTGTGTTTCCTACACACACGCACCGTATCTAGGTCAAAACTCTGCTTCTGAATGTGATACAAACCACAGGTCCTCTAACATCCAATGCTTTTCTTTTAAGAGAAAGAAACGTGTGAGCTTTGTGAACAATGTAGCTTCCTTTGAGCTGAAAAGTGACTGCATTTACGTGAAACGAAGTCATGCTTGTAGGAGGACAGAGAGACAGGCATTTAACTCCATTTCTGAAGGGAAATACACAGCATAGTTCTCATTAATGAAACCTACTCTGCTTTAGAGCAATCAGCACGCTCTTGCTTTCTAGATTCTCTAATACAGCAGGAAACGTGATTGTGCTCAGAACAAAAGAACTGTGTTTCCTACCATGCAGACCGTATCTAGTTCAACTCTGCTTCTGAAACTGATACCAACCACAGGGCCTGTAGCATCCAATGACTTTCAGTTAAGAACCAGAAACATGTGAGCTTCATGAACGATGTAGCTTCGTTTGAGCTGAAAAGTGAGTGCGTTTACCTGAAAAGAAGTCTTGCTTGTAGGAAGACACAGACCCTGGGATTTAACTTCGTTTCTGAAGGGAAACACACAGCACAGTTCTCATCCATGGAACACAACCTGCTTTAGAGAAAGAAGCACTCTCTTGCTTTCTAGAGTCTTTAATACAGCAGGACACCTGAGAGTGCTCAGAACAAAAGAACTGTGTTTCCTACACATGCTGACCATATCTAGTTCAAATCTGCTTCTGAAACTGATACAAACCACATGTCCTCCAACATCCAATGCTTTGCAGTTAAGAGCGAGATACATGTGAGCTTCGTGAACGATGTAGCTTCCTTTGAGCTGAAAAGTGACTGCATTTACGTGAAACGAAGTCTTGCTTGTAGGAAGACACATAGACAGTGATTTAACTCCATTTCTTAAAGTAAACACACAGCACAGTTCTCATTCATGAAACTTCTTCTGTTTTAGAGCAAGCGGCATGCTCTTGATTTCTAGAGTCTCTAATACAGCAGGATACCTGAGTGTGCTCAGAACAAAAGAAGTGTGTGTCCTACTCATTCAGATCATATCAAGTTCTACTCTGCTTCTGAAACTGATCCAAACCACTTGCCTTCTATCATCCAATGATTTTCAGTTAAGAGCCAGAAACAGGTGAGCTTCTTGAATGCTGTAGCTTCGTTTGAGCTAAAAAGTGACTGCGTTTACCTGAAACGAAGTCTTGCTTGTAGGAAGACACAGATACTGGGATTTATCTCTGTATCTGAAGCGAAACACACAGCACAGTTCTCATCCATGGAGCACACTCTGCTTTAGGGAAAGAAGCACACTCTTGCTTTCTAGAGTCTCTAATAGAGCAGGAAATGTAAGAGTGCTCAGAACAAATGAACTGTGTTTCCGAAACATTCGCACCATATCAAGTTCAACTCTTATTCTGAAACTGATACAAACCACAGGTCCTCTATCATAAATGCATTTCAGTTAGGAGCGAGAAAGGGGTGAGCTTCGTGAAAGATGTAGCTTCGTTTGAGCTGAAAAGTGACTGGGTTTACCTGAAACGAAGTCTTGCTTGTAGGAAGACACAGAGACAGTGATTTAACTCCATTTCGGAAGGGAAACACAGAGCACAGTTCTCATTCAAGAAACCAACTCTGCTTGACAGCAATCAGCTCGCTCTTGCATTCTAGATTCTCTAATACAGCAGGAACCGTGAGTGTGCTCATAAAAAAGGAACTGTGTTTCCCACATATGCGGACCATATCAAGTTCAACTCGGCTTCTGAAACTGATACAAACCACAGGTCCTCCAACATCCAATGCTTTTCAGTTAATAGCGAGAAACGTGTGAGCTTCGTGAACGATGTAGCTTTGTTTGAGCTGAAAAGTGACTGGGTTTACCTGAAACGAAGTCTTCCATGTAGGAAGACAAAGAGGCAGTGATTTAACACCATTTCTGATGGGAAACACACAGCACAGTTCTCATCCATGGAACACACTCTTCTTTAGAGCAAGAAGCATGCTCTTGCTTTCCAGAGTCTCTAATATAGGAGGAAACGTGAGTGTGCTAAGAACAAAAGAAGTGTGTGTCCTACACATTTGGACCATATCTAGTTCATCTCTGCTTCTGAAACTGACACAAACCACAGGGCCTCTAACATCCAATGATTTTCAGTTAAGAGCCAGAAACAGGTGAGCTTCTTGAATTATGTAACTTTGTTGAACTGAAAAGTGACTGCATTTACCTGAAAAGAAGTCTTGCTTGTAGGAAGACACAGAGACTGGGATTTATCTCCATTTCTGAAGGGACACACAGCACAGTTCTCATTCATGAAACATACTCTGATTTAGAGCAAGCAGCATGCTCTTGCTTTCCAGAATCTCTAATACAGGAGGAAACATGAGTGTGCTAAGAACAAAAGAAGTGTGTTTCCTACACATTCGGACCATATCTAGTTCAACTCTGCTTCTGAAACTGATACAAACCACAGATCCTCTGACATGCAATGGTTTTCAGTGAAGAGTGAGAAACGTGTGAGCTTCGTGAATGATGTAGCTTTGTTTGAGCTGAAAATTGACTGCGTTTACCTGAAACGAAGTCTTGCTTGTAGGAAGACATAGAGCCTGAGATTTAACTCCATTTTTTTATGGAAACACACAGCACAGTTCTCAACAATGGAACACACTCGGCTTTAGAGCAAGAAGCACTCTCTTGATTTCCAGAGTCTCTAGAACAGCCGGCAACGTGAGTTTGCTCAGAACAAAAGAACTGTGTTTCCTACACACACGAACCGTATCTAGGTCAAAACTCTACTTCTGAATGTGATACAAACCACAGGTCCTCCAACATCCAATGCTTTTCATTTAAGAGAAAGAAACATGTGAACTTTGTGAACAATGTAGCTTCCTTTGAGCTGAAAAGTGAGTGCATTTACGTGAAACGAAGTCTTGCTTGTAGGAAGACACAGAGACAGGCATTTAACTCCATTTCTGAAGGGAAATAGACAGCATACTTCTCATTAATGAAACCTACTCTGCTTTAGAGCAAGCAGCACGCTCTTGCTGTCTAGATTCTCTAATACAGCAGGAAATGTGTTTGTGCTCAGAACAAAAGAACTGTGTTTCCTAACATGCAGACCGTATCTAGTTCAACTCTGCTTCTGAAAATGATACCAACCACATGGCCTGTAGCATCCAATGACTTTCAGTTAAGAACCAGAAACCTGTGAGCATCATGAACAATGTAGCTTTGTTTGAGCTGAAAAGTGAGTGCGTTTACCTAAAAAGAATTCTTGCTTGTAGGAAGACACAGACCCTGGGTTTTAACTTCGTTTCTGAAGGGAAACACACAGCACAGTTCTCATCCATGGAACACAATGTGCTTTAGAGAAAGAAGCACTCTCTTGCTTTCTAGAGTCTTTAATAAAGCAGGACACCTGAGAGTGCTCAGAACAAAAGAACTGTGTTTCCTACACATGCTGACCATATCTAGTTCAAATCTGCTTCTGCAACTGATACAAACCACAGGTCCTCTAACATCTAATGCTTTTCCGTTCAGAGAAAGAAACGTGTGAGCTTCGTGAACGATGTAGCTTCGTTTGATCTCAAAACTTACTGAGTTTACGTGAAAGGAAGTCTTGCTAGTAGGAAGACACAGAGACAGGTATTTAACTCCATTTCTGAAGGGAAAAACACAGCAGAGTTCTCATTTATGAAACGTACTCTGCTTTAGAGTAAGCAGCACCCTCTTGCTTTTTAGATTCTCTAAAACAGCAGGAAACGTAAGTGTGCTCCGAACAAATGAACTGTGTTTCTGAAACATTCGCACCACATGTAGTTCAACTCTTACTCTGAAACTGATACAAACCACAGTTCCTCTATCATAAATGCTTTTCAGTTAGGAGCGAGAAAGGGGTGAGCTTCGTGAAAGAAGTAGCTACGTTTGAGCTGAAAAGTGACTGAGTTTACCTGAAATGAATTCTGGCCTGAAGGAAGACACTGAGCCTGGGATTTAACTCCATTTCTGAAGGAAAACACACAGGACAGTTCTCATCCATGGAACACACTCTGCTTTAGAGCAAGAAGCACTCTCTTGCTTTCTAGAGTCTGTAATAGACCTGGAAACGTGAGTGTGCTGAGAACAAATGAAGTGTGTGTCCTACATATGCACACCATATCTAGTTCAAGTCTGCTTCTGAAACTGATACAAACCACAGGTCCTCTATCATCCAATGCCTTTTCGGTGAAGAACCAGAAACGTGTGTGCTTCGTGAACAATGTAGCTTTGTTTGAGCTGAAAATTGACTGTGTTTACCTGAAACGAAGTCTTGCTTGTAGGAAGACACAGAGCCTGGGATTTAACTCCATCTTTTTATGGAAACACACAGCACAGTCCTCATCTATGGAACACACTCTGCTTTACAGCAAGAAGCACGCTGTTGCTTTCTAGAATATCTAATATAGGAGGAAACGTGAGTGTGCTAAGAACAAAAGAAGTGTGTTTCCTACACATTCGTACCATATCTAGTTCAACTCTACTTCTGAAAGAGATAAAAACCACAGGTTCTCTAACATCCAATGTTTTTCAGTTAAGAGCGTGAAACGTGTGAGCTTCGTGAACGATGTAGCTTTGTTTGAGCTGAAAAGTGACTGGGTTTACCTGAAACGATGTTTTCCTTGTAGGAAGACACAGAGGCAGTGATTTAACTCCATTTCTGATGGGAAACACACAGCACAGTTCTCATCCATGGAACACACTCTGCTTTAGAGCAATTAGCATGCTCTTGCTTTCCAGAGTCTCTAATTTAGGAGGAAACGTGAGTGTGCTAAGAACAAAAGAAGTGTGTGTCCTACACATTTGGACCATATCTAGTTCATCTCTGCTTCTGAAACTGACACAAACCACAGGGCCTCTAACATCCAATGATTTTCAGTTAAGAGCCAGAAACAGGTGAGCTTCTTGAATTATGTCACTTTGTTGAGCTGAAAAGTGACTGCATTTACCTGAAAAGAAGTCTTGCTTGTAGGAAGACACAGAGACTGGGATTTATCTCCATTTCTGAAGGGACACACAGCACAGTTCTCATTCATGAAACATACTCTGATTTAGAGCAAGCAGCATGCTCTTGCTTTCCAGAATCTCTAATATAGGAGGAAACATGAGTGTGCTAAGAACAAAAGAAGTGTGTTTCCTACACATTCGGGCCATATCTAGTTCAACTCTGCTTCTGAAACTGATACAAACCACAGATCCTCTGACATGCAATGGTTTTCAGTGAAGAGTGAGAAACGTGTGAGCTTCGTGAATGATGTAGCTTTGTTTGAGCTGAAAATTGACTGCGTTTACCTGAAACGAAGTCTTGCTTGTAGGAAGACACAGAGCCTGGGATTCAACTCCATTTCTGAAGGGAAACACAGAGCACAGATCTCGTCCATGGAACACACTCTGCTTTAGAGCAAGAAGCACGCTCTTGCTTTCTAGAGTTTCTAATACAGCAGGACACGTGAGTGTGCTCAGAACAAAAGAACTGTGTTTCCTACACATGCGCAATATATCTAGTTCAACTCTTCTTCTGAAGCTGATACAAACCACAGGTCCTCTATCATCCAATGCCTTTCAGTTAAGAATCAGAAACTTGTGAGCTTCCTGAACGATGTAGCTTCATTTGAGCTGAAAATTGACTGCGATTACCTGAAACGAAGTCTTGCTTTTAGGAAGACATAGAGCCTGGGATTTAACTCCATTTTTTTATGGAAACACACAGCACAGTTCTCAACAATGGAACACAATCTGCTTTAGAGCAAGAAGCACGCTCTTGATTTCCAGAGTCTCTAGAATAGCAGGCAATGTGAGTGTGTTCAGAACAAAAGAATTGTGTTTCCTACACACACGCACCGTATCTAGGTCAAAACTCTGCTTCTGAATGTGATACAAACCACAGGTCCTCTAACATCCAATGCTTTTCTTTTAAGAGAAAGAAACGTGTGAGCTTCGTGAACGATGTAGCTTCCTTTGAGCTGAAAAGTGACTGCATTTACGTGAAACGAAGTCTTGCTTGTAGGAAGACACATAGACAGTGATTTAACTCCATTTCTTAAAGTAAACACACAGCACAGTTCTCATTCATGAAACTTCTTCTGTTTTAGAGCAAGCGGCATGCTCTTGATTTCTAGAGTCTCTAATACAGCAGGATACCTGAGTGTGCTCAGAACAAAAGAAGTGTGTGTCCTACTCATTCAGATCATATCAAGTTCTACTCTGCTTCTGAAACTGATCCAAACCACTTGCCTTCTATCATCCAATGATTTTCAGTTAAGAGCCAGAAACAGGTGAGCTTCTTGAATGCTGTAGCTTCGTTTGAGCTAAAAAGTGACTGCGTTTACCTGAAACGAAGTCTTGCTTGTAGGAAGACACAGATACTGGGATTTATCTCTGTATCTGAAGCGAAACACACAGCACAGTTCTCATCCATGGAGCACACTCTGCTTTAGGGAAAGAAGCACACTCTTGCTTTCTAGAGTCTCTAATAGAGCAGGAAATGTAAGAGTGCTCAGAACAAATGAACTGTGTTTCCGAAACATTCGCACCATATCAAGTTCAACTCTTATTCTGAAACTGATACAAACCACAGGTCCTCTATCATAAATGCATTTCAGTTAGGAGCGAGAAAGGGGTGAGCTTCGTGAAAGATGTAGCTTCGTTTGAGCTGAAAAGTGACTGGGTTTACCTGAAACGAAGTCTTGCTTGTAGGAAGACACAGAGACAGTGATTTAACTCCATTTCGGAAGGGAAACACAGAGCACAGTTCTCATTCAAGAAACCAACTCTGCTTGACAGCAATCAGCTCGCTCTTGCATTCTAGATTCTCTAATACAGCAGGAACCGTGAGTGTGCTCATAAAAAAGGAACTGTGTTTCCCACATATGCGGACCATATCAAGTTCAACTCGGCTTCTGAAACTGATACAAACCACAGGTCCTCCAACATCCAATGCTTTTCAGTTAATAGCGAGAAACGTGTGAGCTTCGTGAACGATGTAGCTTTGTTTGAGCTGAAAAGTGACTGGGTTTACCTGAAACGAAGTCTTCCATGTAGGAAGACAAAGAGGAAGTGATTTAACACCATTTCTGATGGGAAACACACAGCACAGTTCTCATCCATGGAACACACTCTTCTTTAGAGCAAGAAGCATGCTCTTGCTTTCCAGAGTCTCTAATATAGGAGGAAACGTGAGTGTGCTAAGAACAAAAGAAGTGTGTGTCCTACACATTTGGACCATATCTAGTTCATCTCTGCTTCTGAAACTGACACAAACCACAGGGCCTCTAACATCCAATGATTTTCAGTTAAGAGCCAGAAACAGGTGAGCTTCTTGAATTATGTAACTTTGTTGAACTGAAAAGTGACTGCATTTACCTGAAAAGAAGTCTTGCTTGTAGGAAGACACAGAGACTGGGATTTATCTCCATTTCTGAAGGGACACACAGCACAGTTCTCATTCATGAAACATACTCTGATTTAGAGCAAGCAGCATGCTCTTGCTTTCCAGAATCTCTAATACAGGAGGAAACATGAGTGTGCTAAGAACAAAAGAAGTGTGTTTCCTACACATTCGGGCCATATCTAGTTCAACTCTGCTTCTGAAACTGATACAAACCACAGATCCTCTGACATGCAATGGTTTTCAGTGAAGAGTGAGAAACGTGTGAGCTTCGTGAATGATGTAGCTTTGTTTGAGCTGAAAATTGACTGCGTTTACCTGAAACGAAGTCTTGCTTGTAGGAAGACACAGAGCCTGGGATTCAACTCCATTTCTGAAGGGAAACACAGAGCACAGATCTCGTCCATGGAACACACTCTGCTTTAGAGCAAGAAGCACGCTCTTGCTTTCTGGAGTTTCTAATACAGCAGGACACGTGAGTGTGCTCAGAACAAAAGAACTGTGTTTCCTACACATGCGCAATATATCTAGTTCAACTCTGCTTCTGAAGCTGATACAAACCACAGGTCCTCTATCATCCAATGCCTTTCAGTTAAGAATCAGAAACTTGTGAGCTTCCTGAACGATGTAGCTTCATTTGAGCTGAAAATTGACTGCGATTACCTGAAACGAAGTCTTGCTTTTAGGAAGACATAGAGCCTGGGATTTAACTCCATTTTTTTATGGAAACACACAGCACAGTTCTCAACAATGGAACACAATCTGCTTTAGAGCAAGAAGCACGCTCTTGATTTCCAGAGTCTCTAGAATAGCAGGCAATGTGAGTGTGTTCAGAACAAAAGAATTGTGTTTCCTACACACACGCACCGTATCTAGGTCAAAACTCTGCTTCTGAATGTGATACAAACCACAGGTCCTCTAACATCCAATGCTTTTCTTTTAAGAGAAAGAAACGTGTGTGCTTTGTGAACAATGTAGCTTCCTTTGAGCTGAAAAGTGACTGCATTTACGTGAAACGAAGTCATGCTTGTAGGAGGACAGAGAGACAGGCATTTAACTCCATTTCTGAAGGGAAATACACAGCATAGTTCTCATTAATGAAACCTACTCTGCTTTAGAGCAATCAGCACGCTCTTGCTTTCTAGATTCTCTAATACAGCAGGAAACGTGATTGTGCTCAGAACAAAAGAACTGTGTTTCCTACCATGCAGACCGTATCTAGTTCAACTCTGCTTCTGAAACTGATACCAACCACAGGGCCTGTAGCATCCAATGACTTTCAGTTAAGAACCAGAAACATGTGAGCTTCATGAACGATGTAGCTTCGTTTGAGCTGAAAAGTGAGTGCGTTTACCTGAAAAGAAGTCTTGCTTGTAGGAAGACACAGACCCTGGGATTTAACTTCGTTTCTGAAGGGAAACACACAGCACAGTTCTCATCCATGGAACACAACCTGCTTTAGAGAAAGAAGCACTCTCTTGCTTTCTAGAGTCTTTAATACAGCAGGACACCTGAGAGTGCTCAGAAAAAAAGAACTGTGTTTCCTACACATGCTGACCATATCTAGTTCAAATCTGCTTCTGAAACTGATACAAACCACATGTCCTCCAACATCCAATGCTTTGCAGTTAAGAGCGAGATACATGTGAGCTTCGTGAACGATGTAGCTTCCTTTGAGCTGAAAAGTGACTGCATTTACGTGAAACGAAGTCTTGCTTGTAGGAAGACACATAGACAGTGATTTAACTCCATTTCTTAAAGTAAACACACAGCACAGTTCTCATTCATGAAACTTCTTCTGTTTTAGAGCAAGCGGCATGCTCTTGATTTCTAGAGTCTCTAATACAGCAGGATACCTGAGTGTGCTCAGAACAAAAGAAGTGTGTGTCCTACTCATTCAGATCATATCAAGTTCTACTCTGCTTCTGAAACTGATCCAAACCACTTGCCTTCTATCATCCAATGATTTTCAGTTAAGAGCCAGAAACAGGTGAGCTTCTTGAATGCTGTAGCTTCGTTTGAGCTAAAAAGTGACTGCGTTTACCTGAAACGAAGTCTTGCTTGTAGGAAGACACAGATACTGGGATTTATCTCTGTATCTGAAGCGAAACACACAGCACAGTTCTCATCCATGGAGCACACTCTGCTTTAGGGAAAGAAGCACACTCTTGCTTTCTAGAGTCTCTAATAGAGCAGGAAATGTAAGAGTGCTCAGAACAAATGAACTGTGTTTCCGAAACATTCGCACCATATCAAGTTCAACTCTTATTCTGAAACTGATACAAACCACAGGTCCTCTATCATAAATGCATTTCAGTTAGGAGCGAGAAAGGGGTGAGCTTCGTGAAAGATGTAGCTTCGTTTGAGCTGAAAAGTGACTGGGTTTACCTGAAACGAAGTCTTGCTTGTAGGAAGACACAGAGACAGTGATTTAACTCCATTTCGGAAGGGAAACACAGAGCACAGTTCTCATTCAAGAAACCAACTCTGCTTGACAGCAATCAGCTCGCTCTTGCATTCTAGATTCTCTAATACAGCAGGAACCGTGAGTGTGCTCATAAAAAAGGAACTGTGTTTCCCACATATGCGGACCATATCAAGTTCAACTCAGCTTCTGAAACTGATACAAACCACAGGTCCTCCAACATCCAATGCTTTTCAGTTAATAGCGAGAAACGTGTGAGCTTCGTGAACGATGTAGCTTTGTTTGAGCTGAAAAGTGACTGGGTTTACCTGAAACGAAGTCTTCCATGTAGGAAGACAAAGAGGCAGTGATTTAACACCATTTCTGATGGGAAACACACAGCACAGTTCTCATCCATGGAACACACTATTCTTTAGAGCAAGAAGCATGCTCTTGCTTTCCAGAGTCTCTAATATAGGAGGAAACGTGAGTGTGCTAAGAACAAAAGAAGTGTGTGTCCTACACATTTGGACCATATCTAGTTCATCTCTGCTTCTGAAACTGACACAAACCACAGGGCCTCTAACATCCAATGATTTTCAGTTAAGAGCCAGAAACAGGTGAGCTTCTTGAATTATGTAACTTTGTTGAACTGAAAAGTGACTGCATTTACCTGAAAAGAAGTCTTGCTTGTAGGAAGACACAGACACTGGGATTTATCTCCATTTCTGAAGGGACACACAGCACAGTTCTCATTCATGAAACATACTCTGCTTTAGAGCAAGCAGCACGCTCTTGCTGTCTAGATTCTCTAATACAGCAGGAAACGTGATTGTGCTCAGAAAAAGAGAACTGTGTTTCCTAACATGCAGACTGTATCTAGTTCAACTCTGCTTCTGAAACTGATAACAACCACAGGGCCTGTAGCATCCAATGACTTTCAGTTAAGAACCAGAAACGTGTGAGCTTCATGAACAATGTAGCTTCGTTTGAGCTGAAAAGTGAGTGCGTTTACCTGAAACGAAGTCTTGCTTGTAGGAAGACACAGACCCTGGGATTTAACTTCGTTTCTGAAGGGAAACACACAGCACAGTTCTCATCCATGGAACACAACCTGCTTTAGAAAAAAAAGCACTCTCTTGCTTTCTAGAGTCTTTAATACAGCAGGACACCTGAGAGTGCTCAGAACAAAAGAACTGTGTTTCCTACACATTCGGACCGTATCTAGTTCAAATCTGCTTCTGAAACTGATACAAACCACATGTCCTCCAACATCCAATGCTTTGCAGTTAAGAGCGAGAAACATGTGAGCTTCGTGAACGACGTAGCTTCCTTTGAGCTGAAAAGTGACTGCATTTACGTGAAACGAAGTCTTGATTGTAGGAAGACACATAGACCGTGATTTAACTCCATTTCTTAAAGTAAACACACAGCACAGTTCTCATTCATGAAACTTACTCTGTTTTAGAGCAAGCAGCATGCTCTTGATTTCTAGAGTCTCTATTAGAGCAGGAAATGTGATTGTGCTCAGAACAAATGAACTGTGTTTCCGAAATATTCGGACCATATCTAGTTCAACTCTCCTTCTGAAACTGATACAAACCACAGGTCCTGTATCATCCAATGACTTTCAGTTAAGAACTAGAATCGTGTGAGCTTAGTGAACGTTGTAGCTTCGTTTGAGCTGAAAAGTGAATTCATTTACGTGAAACGAAGTCTTGTTGTAGGAAGACACAGAGACTGGGATTAAACTCCCTTTCTGAAGGGTAACACACAGCACAGTTATCATCCATTGAACACAATCTGCTATAGAGAAAGAAGCACGCTCTTGCTTTCTAGAGTCTCTAATACAGCAGGAAACCTGAGTGTGCTCAGAACAAAAGAAGTGTGTGTCCTACTCATTCAGATCATAACAAGTTCAACTCTGCTTCTGAAACTGATACAAACCACTTGCCCTCTAACATCCAATGATTTTCAGTTAAGAGCCAGAAACAGGTGAGCTTCTTGAATGATGTAGCTTCGTATGAGCTAAAAAGTGACTGCATTTACCTGAAAAGAAGTCTTCCTTGTAGGAAGACACAGATACTGGGATTTATCTCCGTATCTGAAGAGAAACACACAGCACAGTTCTCATCCATGGAGCACACTCTGCTTTAGGGAATGAAGAACGCTCTTGCTTTCTATAGTCTCTAATAGAGCAGGAAATGTAAGTGTGCTCAGAACAAATGAACTGTGTTCCCGAAAAATTCACACCATATCTAGTTCAAATCTCATTCTGAAACTGATACAAACCACAGGTCCTCTATCATAAATGCTTTTCAGTTAGGAGCGAGAAAGGGGTGAGCTTCGTGAAAGACGTAGCTTCGTTTGAGCTGAAAAGTGACTGAGTTTACCTGAAATGAAGTCTTGCCTGGAGGAAGACACTGAGCCTGGGATTTAACTCCATTTCTGAAAGAAAACACACAGGACAGTTCTCATCAATGGAACACACTCTGCTTTAGAGCAAGACGCACTCTCTTGCTTTCTAGAATCTGTAATAGAGCTGGAAACGTGAGTGTGCTAAGAACAAATGAAGTGTGTGTCCTACATATGCGCACCATATCTAGCTCAACTCTGCTTCTGAAACTGATACAAACCACAGGTCCTCTATCATCCAATGCCTTTCAGTTAAGAACCAGAAACGTGTGAGCTTCATGAACGATGTAGCTTCGTTTGAGCTGAAAAGTGACTGCGTTTACCTGAAACGAAGTCTTGCTTGTAGGAAGACACAGAACCTACAATTTAACTTCATTTATGACGGGAAACACACAGCACATTTATCATCCATGGAACACACTCTGCTTTAGAGAAAGAAGCACGCTCTTCCTTTCTAGATTCTCTAATACAGCAGGCAACGTGAGTGTGCTCATAACAAAGGAACTGTGTTTCCTACATATGCGGACCATATCGAGTTCAACTCCGCTTCTGAAACTGATACAAACCACATGTCCTCCAACATCCAATGCTTTGCATTTAAGAGCGAGAAACATGTGACCTTCGTGAACGATGTAGCTTCCTTTGAGCTGAAAAATGACTGCATTTATGTGGAACGAAGTCTTGCTTGTAGGAAGACACAGAGACATTGATTTAACTCCATTTCTGAAGGAAAACACACAGCACAGTTCTCATTCATGAAACCTACTCTGCTTGAGAGCAATCAGCTCGCTCTTGCTTTCTAGATTCTCTAATACAGCAGGAACCGAGAGTGTGCTCAGAACAAAAGAACTGTGCGTCCTACACATAAGGACAATATCTAGGTCAAAACTCTGATTCTGAAAGAGATACAAACTACAGGTCCTCTAACATCCTATGCTTTTCAATTAAGAGCGAGAAACATGTGAGCTTCGTGAACAATGTAGCTTTGTTTGAGCTGAAAAGTGACTGCGTTTACCTGAAAAGAAGTTTTGCTTGTAGGAAGACACAGAACCTGGGATTTAACTTCATTTCTATAGGGAAATACACCACAGTTCTCATCCATGGAACACACTCTGCTTTAGAGAAAGAAGCACGCTCTTCCTTTCTAGAGTCTCTAATAGAGCAGGAAACCTGAGTAAGCTAATAACAAAGGAACTGTGTACCCTACATATGCAGACCATATCGAGTTCAACTCTGCTTCTGAAACTGATACAAACCACAGGTCCTCCAATATCCAATGCTTTGCAGTTAAGAGCGAGAAACGTGTGAGCTTCGTGAACGATGTAGCTTCGTTTGAGCTGAAAAGTGACTGCGTTTACCTGAACTGAGTCTTGCTTGTAGGAAGATACAGAGACTGGGATTTAATTCCATTTTTGAAGGGAAACACAGAGCTCAGTTCTCATCCATGAAACACACTCTGCTTTACAGCAAGAAACACGCTCTTGTTTTCTAGATTCACTAATTCAGCAGGCAACGTGAGTGTGCTCAGAACAAAAGAACTGTGTCTCCTACACATACAGACCATATCTAGGTCAAAACTCTGATTCTGAAAGCGATACAAACCACAGGTCCTCTAACACCCTATGCTTTTCAATTAAGAGCGAGAAACATGTGAGCTTCATGAACAATGTAGGTTCGTTTGAGCTAAAAGTGACTGCGTTTACCTGAAAAGAAGTCTTGCTTGTAGGAAGACACAGAACCTGGGATTTAACTTCATTTCTGAAGGGAAATACAGCACAGTTCTCATCCATGGAACACACTCTGCTTTAGAGAAAGAAGTACGCTCTTGCTTTCTAGATTCTCTAATAGAGCAGGAAATGACAGTGTGCTCAGGACAAAAGCACTGTGTTTCCTAACATGGAGACCATGTCTAGTTCAACTCTGCTTCTGATACTGATACAAACCACAGGTCCTCTATCATAGAATGCCTTTCAGTTAAGAACCAGAAACGTGTGAGCTTTGTGAACGATTTAGCTTCATTTGAGCTGAAAAGTGACTGCATTTACGTGAAACGAAGTCTTGCTTGTAGGTAGACACAGAGCCTGGGATTTAACTACTTTTTTAGGGAAACACACAACACACATCTGATCCATGGAACACACTCTGCTTTAGAGCAAGCAGCACGCTCTTGCTTTCTAGAGTCTCTAATGTATTAGAAAACGTGTTTGTGCTCAGAACAAAAGAATAGTGTTTCCTACACCTGCGGAACATATCTAGTTCAACTCTGCTTCTGAAACTGATACAAACCACAGGTCCTCCAAAATCCAATGCTTTGCAGTTAAGAGCGAGAAACATGTGAGCCTCGTGAAAGATGCAGCTTCCTTTGAGCTGAAAAGATTTGCGTTTACTTGAAAAGAATTCTTGCTTGTAGGAAGACAGAAAGACTGGGATTTAACTCCATTTCTTAAAGAAAACACACAGCACAGTTCTCATTCATGAAACATACTCTGTTTTAGAGCAAGCCGCATGCTCTTGCTTTCTAGAGTCTCTAATAGAGCAGGAAATGTGAGTGTGCTCAGAACAAGTGAACTGTGTTTCCCAAACATTCGGACCGTTTTCTAGTTCAACTCTGTTTCTGAGACTGCTACAAACCACAGGTCCTCTATCATCCAATGCCTTTCAGTTAAGAACTAGAAACGTGATGTTAGTGAACGATGTAGCTTCTTTGGGCTGAAAAGTGAATGCCTTTACGTGAAACCAAGTCTTGCTTGTAGGAAGACACAGAACCAGGGATTTAACTCCATTTCTGAAGGGAAACACGCAGCACAGTTCTCATCCAGGGAACACAATCTGCTATAGAGGAAGAAGCACTCTCTTGCTTTCTAGAGTCTCTAATATAGGAAAGAAATGTGAGTGTGCTAAGAACAAAAGAAGTGTGTGTCCTCCACATTCGGACCATATCTAGTTCAACTCTGCTTCTGAAACTGACACAAACCAAAGGGCCTCTAACAACCTATGATTTTCAGTTAAGAGCCAGAAACGTGTGGCTTCGTGAATGATGTAGCTTCGTTTGAGCTGAAAAGTGACTGTGTTTATTGAAATGAAGTCTTGATTGTAGGAAGACACAGAGCCTGGGATTTAACTCCCTTTCTTAAGGGAAACACACAGCACAGTTCTCATCCAAGGAACACACTCTGCTTTAGAGCAAGAACCACGCTCTTGCTTTCTAGAGTGTCTAATACAGTAGGCAACATGAGTGTGCTCAGAACAAAAGAACTGTGTTTCCTACACATGAGGACCATATCTAGATCAACTCTGCTTCTGAAACTGGTACAAACCACACGTACTCTATCATCCAATGCCTTTCAGTTAAGAACCAGAAACGTGTGAGCTTCGTGAACGATGTAGCTTAGTTTGGGCTGAAAAGTGACTGCATTTACCTGAAAAGATGTCTTGCTTGTAGGAATACACAGAGCCTGAGATTTAACTCCATTTTTTTTAGCGAAACACACAGCACAGTTCTCTTCCATGGAACACATTCTGCTTTAGAGAAAGCAGCACGTTTTTGCTTTCTAAAACCCTAATATAGCAGGAAATGTGTGTTTGCTCAGAACAAAAGAACTGTGTTTCCTACACATTCAGACCATATCTAGTTCAACTCTGCTTCTGAAACTGATACAAACCACAGGTCCTTTAACATCCAATTTTTTTCAGTTAAGAGCCAGAAACGTGAGAGCTTCATGAATGATGTAGCTTTGTTTAGCTGAAAATTTACTGCATTTACATGAAACGAAGTCTTGCCTGTAGGAAGACACAGAGCCTGGGATTCAACTCCATTTCTGAAGGGAAACACACAGCACAGTTCTCATCCATGAAACACACTCTGCTTTAGAGCAAGAAGATTGCTCTTGTTTTCTAGATTCTCTAATATAGCAAGAAATGTGAATGTGCTCAGAACAAAACAACTGTGTTTCCTACATATGCAGACCATAACTAGTTCAACTCTGCTTCTGAAACTGGTACAAACCACAGGTACTGTATCATCCAATGCCTTTCAGTTAAGAACCAGAAACTTGTGAGCTTCGTGAACAATGGAGCTTTGTTCGAGCTGAAAGTTAACCTCCTTTACCTGAAATGATTCTTGCTTGTAGAAAGACACAGAGACTGGGATTTAATTCCATTATTGGAGAAACACACAGCACAGTTCTCATCCATGAAACACTCCGCTTTAGAGCAAGAAGTACTCTCTTGCTTTCTAGAGTCTCAAATATAGGGGTAACGTGAGTTTGCTCAGAAAAAAGAACTGTGTTTCCTACACACGGACCATATCTAGTTCAACTCTGCTTCTGAAACTGATACAAACCACACATCCTCTAATATCCAATGCTTTTCAGTTAAGAGGGAGAAACGTGTGAGCTTCGTGAACAATGTACCCTCGTTTGACTGAAAAGTGACTGTGTTAACCTGAAACGATGTCTGGCTTGTAGGAAGACACAGAGCATGAGATTTAACGTCATTTCTGAAGGGAAACACGCAGCACATTTCTCATCCATGGAACACACTCTGCTTTAGAGCAAGAATCACGCTCTTGCTTTCTACAGTCTCTAATACAGCAGGAAATGTGAATGTGCTCAGAACAAAACAACTGTGTTTCCTACATATGCAGACCATAACTAGTTCAACTCTGCTTCTGAAACTGGTACAAACCACAGGTACTGTATCATCCAATGCCTTTCAGTTAAGAACCAGAAACGTGTGAGCTTCGTGAACGATGAAGATTCGTTTGAGCAGAAAGTTTACCTTCTTTACCTGAAAGGAGTCATGCTTGTAGAAGACACAGAGACTGGGATTTAATTCCATTTCTGAAGGGAAACACAGAGCACACTTCTCAGCCATGAAACACACTCTGCATTAGAGCAAGAAGCACGCTGTTGTTTTCGAGATTTTCTAATACAGCAGGCGACGTGAGTGTGCTCAGAACAAAAGAACGGTGTTTCCTACACATGCGGACCATATCTAGTTCAACTCTGCTTCTGAAACTTATACAAACCGCTGGTCCTCTAACATCCAATGGTTTTCAGTAAGAGCCAGAAACATGTGAGCTTCGTGAATGATGTAGCTTCGTTCGATCTGAAAAGTGACTATTTTTACCTGAAAAGAAGTCTTGCTTGTAGGAAGACATAGAGACTGGAATTTAACTCTATTTCTGAAGGGAAACACACAGCACAGTTCTCATCCATGGAACACACTCTGCATTAGAGCAAGAAGCACGCTGTTGTTTTCAAGATTCTCTAATACAGCAGTCAACGTGGGTGTGCTCAGAACAAAAGAACGGTGTTTCCTATACATGCGGATCATATCTAGTTCAACTCTGCTTCTGAAACTCGTACAAACCAAAGGTCCTCTAACATCCAATTTTTTTCAGTTAAGAGCCTGAAACGTGTGCTTCATGAACGATGTAGCTTCCTTTGAGCTGAAAATTGACTGCGTTGACATGAAACGAAGTCTTGCTTGTAGGAAGACACAGAGCCTGGGATTTAACTTCATTTCTGAAGGGAAACACTCAGCACAGTTCTCATCCACTGAAGACTCTCTGCTTTAGAGAAGGAATCACGCTCTTGCTTTCTAGAGTCTCTAATACAGCAGGAAACATGAGTGTTCTCAGAACAAAAGAACTGTGTTTCCTACACATGTGGACCATATCTGGTTCAACTCTGCTTCTGAAAGTGATACAAACAACTGGTCCTGCACCATCCAATGCTTTCCAATTAAGAGCGAGAAACGTGTGAGCTTCGTGAATGCTGTAGCTTCATTTGAGCTGAACATTGAAGGCGATTACCTGAAAAGAAGTCTTGCTTGTAGGAAGACACAGAACCTGGGATTTAATTCAATTTTTTTGGAAACACACAGCACAGGTCTCATCCATGGAACACACTCTGCTATAAAGCAAGCAGCACGCTCTTGCTTTCTAGAGTCTCTAATATAGGAGGAAATGTGAGTGTGCTCAGAACAAAGAACTGTGTTTCCTACACATGCAGACCATATCTAGTTCAACTCTGTTTCTGAAACTGATACAAACCACAGGGCCTCTAACATCCAATGATTTTCAGTTGAGAACCAGAAACATATGAGCTTCGCGAATGATGTAGCTTCGTTTGAGCTGAAAACAGACTGTGTTTTCATGAAACGAGTCTTGCTTGTTAGGAAGACAAAGAGAGTGGCATTTATCTCCATATCTGAAGGGAAACACACAGCACAGTTCTCATTGATGAAACATACTCTGCTTTAGAGCAAGCAGCAGGCTCTTGCTTTCTAGATTCTCTAATTCAGCAGGAAACGTGAGTGTGCTCAGGACAAAAGAACTGTGTTTCCTACACATGCAGACTATATGTAGTTCAACTCTGCTTCTGAAACTGATACAAACCAGAAGTTCTCTAACACTAATGCTTTTCATTTAAGAGCGAGAAACGTGTGAGCTTCGTGAACGATGTAGCTTCTTTTGAGCTGAAAAGTGAGTGCATTTACCTGAAATGAGTCTTGCTTGTAGGAAGACACAGAACCTTGATTTAACTCCTTTTCCGAAGGGAAACACCCAGCACAGTTCTCATCCATGTAGCACACTCTGTTTTAGTCCAATAAGCAAGCTCTTGCTTTCTTGAGTCTCTAATATAGATGGAAATGTGAGTGTGCTCAGAATAAAATAACTGTGTTTCCTATACATGTGGACCATATCTGGTTCAACTCTGCTCCTGAAAGTGATAAAAACCACAGGGCCTTACCATCCAATGCTTTTCAGATAAGAGCAAGAAACATGTGAGGTTCGTGAACGATGTAGCTTATTTTGAGATGTAAAGTGACTGCGCTTACCAGAAATGAAATCTTGGTTGTAGGAAGACACAGAGCCTGGGATTTAACTCCATTTTATTGGGAAACACACAGCACAGTTCTCATTCATGAAAGACACTCTGCTTTAGAGCAAGAAGCACGCTCTTGCTTTCTAGAGTCTCTAATATAAGAGGAAATGTGAGTTTGCTCCGAAAAAAAGAACTGTGTTTCCTACACACGCAGACCATATCTAGTTCAATTCTGCTTCTGGAACTGATACAAACCACAGGTCCTCTGACATGCAATGCTTTTCCGTTATGAGCGAGAAACGTGTGAGCTTCGTGAATGATATTGCTTCTTTTGAGCTGAAATGTCAGTTCATTTACCTGAAAAGAAGTCTTGCTTGAAGGAAGACACAGAACCTGGGATTTAACTCCATTTGTGAAGGGAAACACCCAGCACAGTTGTCATCCATGGAACACACTCTGCATTAGAGCCAGAAGCACGCTCTTGCTTTCTAGAGTCTCTAATACAGCAGGAAAAGGGAGTGTGCTCAGAACAAAACACCTGTGTTTCCTACACATGCAGACCATATCTAGTTCAACTCTGCTTCTGGACCAGATACAAACCACACGTCTTCTAACATCCAATGCTTTTCAGTTAAGAGCGAGAAACTTGTGAGCTTCGTGTACGATGTAGCTTCCTTTGACCTGAAAATTGACTGTGTTTACCAGAAAATAAGTCTTGCTTGTAGAAAGATACAGAGCCTTGGATATCTATCCATTTCTGAAGGGAAACACACGGCACAGTTCTCATCAAAGAATCCTAATCTGCTTTAGACCAAGAAGCATGCTTATGCATTCTAGATTCTCTAAGACTGCAGGAAAAGTGAGTGTGCTCAGAACAAAAGATCTGTGTGTCCTACACATACGGACCATATCTAGATCAACTCTGCTCCTGAAAGTGAAACAAACTACAGGTCCTCTAACATCCAATGCTTTTCAGTTAAGAGCGAGAAACGTGTGAGATTCCTGAATGATGTAGCTTTGTTCAAGCTAAAAAGTAACTTTGTTTACCTGAAATGAAGTCTTGCTTGTAGGAAGAGACAGAGACTGGGAATTTATTAAATTTCTGAAGGGAAACACACAGCACAGTTCTCATCCTTGTAGCACACTCTGTTTTAGTGCAAGAAGCACGCTCTTGCCTTCTAGAGTCTCTAATATAGATGAAAATGTGAGTGTCCTCAGAACAAAATAACTGTGTTTCCTACACATGTGGACCATATCTGGTTCAACTCTGCTCCCGAAAGTGATACAAACCACAGGGCCTTACCATCGAATGCTTTTCATGTAAGAGCAAGAAACGTGTGAGCTTCGTGAACGGTGTAGCTTCGTTTGAGATGTAAAGTGACTGCGTTTACCTGATATGAAATCTTGGTTGTAGGAAGACACAGAGCCTTGGATTTAACTCCATTTTTGGGGGAAACACACACCACAGTTCTCAATCATGAAAGACACTCTGCTTTAGAGCAAGAAGCACGCTCTTGCTTTCTAGAGTCTCAAATATAGGAGGAAACGTGAGTTTGCTCCAAAACAAAGAACTATGTTTCCTACACACACAGACCATATCGAGTTCAACTCTGCTTCTGAAACTGATACAAACCACAGTTACTCTAACTTGCAATGCTTTTCCGTTATGAGTGAGAAACGTGTAAGCTTCATGAACGATATTGCTTCTTTTGAGCTGAAATGTCAGTTCATTTACCTGAAAAGAAGTCTTGCTGGTAGGAAGACACAGAACTTGGGATTTAACTCCATTTGTGAAGGGAACCACCCAGCACAGTTCTCATCCATGAAATGCACTCTGCTTTAGAGCCAGAAGCAAGCTCTTGCTTTCTAGAGTCTCTAATAAATCAGGAAACATGAGTGTGCTCAGAACAAAAGAACTGTGTGTCCTACACATACGGACCATATCTAGGTCAACTCTGCTCCTGAAACTGATACAAACCACAGGTCCTCTAACATCCAATGCTTTTCAATTAAGAGCAAGAAACGTGTGAACTTTGTGAAAGATGTAGCTTCATTCGAGCAGAAAAGTGACTCTGTTTACCTGCAAAGAAGTCTTGCTTGTAGGAAGACACAGAGACGTGGATTTTATTCCATTTCTGAAGGGAAATACACAGCACAGTTCTTATCCATCGAGCACACTCTGTTTTAGTGCAAGGAGCAAGGTCTTGCTTTCTAGCGTCTCTAATATATAAGGAAATGTGAGTGTGCTCAGAACAAAATAACTGTGTTTCCTACACATGTGGACCATATCTGGTTCAACTCTGATTCTGAAAGTGATACAAACAACAGGTTCTGCACCATCCAATGCTTTCCAATTAAGAGCGAGAAACGTGTGAGCTTCGTGAATGCTGTAGCTTCATTTGAGCTGAACATTGAAGGCGATTACCTGAAAAGAAGTCTTGCTTGTAGGAAGACACAGAGCCTGGGATTTAATTCAATTTTTTTGGAAACACACAGCACAGGTCTCATTCATGGAACACACTCTGCTTTAAAGCAAGCAGCACGCTCTTGCTTTCTAGAGTCTCTAATATAGGAGGAAATGCGAGTGTGCTCAGAACAAAGAACTGTGTTTCCAACACATGCAGACCATATCAAGTTCAACTCTGCTTCTGAAACTGATACAAACCACAGGGCCTTAAAATCCAATGATTTTCAGTTGAGAACCAGAAACATATGAGCTTCGCGTATGAGGTAGCTTCGTTTGAGCTGAAAACAGACTGTGTTTACATGAAACGATGTCTTGCTTGTTAGGAAGACAAAGAGAGTGGCATTTATCTCCATATATGAAGGGAAACACACAGCACAGTTCTCATTGATGAAACCTACTCTGCTTTAGAGCAAGCAGCACGCTCTTGCTTTCTAGATTCTCTAATTCAGCAGGAAACGTGAGTGTGCTCAGAACAAAAGACCTGTGTTTCCTACACATGCAGACCATATCTAGTTCAACTCTGCTTCTGAAACTGATACAAACCACAAGTTCTCTAACACCAATGCTTTTCAGTTAAGAGCGAGAAACGTGTGAGCTTCATGAACGATGTAGCTTCTTTTGAGCTGAAAAGTGAGTGCGTTTACCTGAAACGAAGTCTTGCTTGTAGGAAGACACAGACCCTGGGATTTAACTTCGTTTCTGAAGGGAAACACACAGCACAGTTCTCATCCATGGAACACAACCTGCTTTAGAGCAAGAAGCACGCTCTTGCTTTCTAGAGTTTCTAATACAGCAGGAGACGTGAGTGTGCTCAGAACAAAAGAACTGTGTTTCCTACACATGTGCAATATATCTAGTTCAACTCTGCTTCTGAAACTGATACAAACCACAGGTCCTCTATCATCCAATGCCTTTCAGTTAAGAATCAGAAACTTGTGAGCTTCCTGAACGATGTAGCTTCATTTGAGCTGAAAATTGACTGTGATTACCTGAAACGAAGTCTTGCTTGTAGGAAGACATAGAGCCTGGGATTTAACTCCATTTTTTTTTGGTAACACACAGCACAGTTCTCAACAATGGAACACACTCTGTTTTAGAGCAAGAAGCACGCTCTTGATTTCCAGAGTCTCTAGAACAGCAGGCAACGTGACAGTGCTCAGAACAAAAGAACTGTGTTTCCTACACACACGGACCGTATCTAGGTCAAAACTCTGCTTCTGAATGTGATACAAACCACAGGTCCTCTAACATCCAATGCTTTTCATTTAAGAGAAAGAAACGTGTGAGGTTTGTGAACAATGTAGCTTCCTTTGAGCTGAAAAGTGAGTGCATTTACGTGAAACGAAGTCTTGCTTGTAGGAAGACACAGAGACAGGCATTTAACTCCATTTCTGAAGGGAAATACACAGCATAGTTCTCATTAATGAAACCTACTCTGCTTTAGAGCAAGCAGCACGCTCTTGCTGTCTAGATTCTCTAATACAGCAGGAAACGTGATTGTGCTCAGAAAAAAAGAACTGTGTTTCCTAACATGCAGACTGTATCTAGTTCAACTCTGCTTCTGAAACTGATAACAACCACAGGGCCTGTAGCATCCAATGACTTTCAGTTAAGAACCAGAAACGTGTGAGCTTCATGAACGATGTAGCTTCGTTTGAGCTGAAAAGTGAGTGTGTTTACCTGAAACGAAGTCTTGCTTGTAGGAAGACACAGACCCTGGGATTTAACTTCGTTTCTGAAGGGAAACACACAGCACAGTTCTCATCCATGGAACACAACCTGCTTTAGAAAAAAAAGCACTCTCTTGCTTTCTAGAGTCTTTAATACAGCAGGACACCTGATAGTGCTCAGAACAAAAGAACTGTGTTTCCTACACATTCGGACCATATCTAGTTCAAATCTGCTTCTGAAACTGATACAAACCACATGTCCTCCAACATCCAATGCTTTGCAGTTAAGAGCGAGAAACATGTGAGCTTCGTGAACGACGTAGCTTCCTTTGAGCTGAAAAGTGACTGCATTTACGTGAAACGAAGTCTTGATTGTAGGAAGACACATAGACCGTGATTTAACTCCATTTCTTAAAGTAAACACACAGCACAGTTCTCATTCATGAAACTTACTCTGTTTTAGAGCAAGCAGCATGCTCTTGATTTCTAGAGTCTCTATTAGAGCAGGAAATGTGATTATGCTCAGAACAAATGAACTGTGTTTCCGAAATATTCGGACCATATCTAGTTCAACTCTCCTTCTGAAACTGATACAAACCACAGGTCCTGTATCATCCAATGACTTTCAGTTAAGAACTAGAATCGTGTGAGCTTAGTGAACGTTGTAGCTTCGTTTGAGCTGAAAAGTGACTGCGTTTACCTGAAACGAAGTCTTGCTTGTAGGAAGACACAGAACCTACAATTTAACTTCATTTATGACGGGAAACACACAGCACATTTATCATCCATGGAACACACTCTGCTTTAGAGAAAGAAGCACGCTCTTCCTTTCTAGATTCTCTAATACAGCAGGCAACGTGAGTGTGCTCATAACAAAGGAACTGTGTTTCCTACATATGCGGACCATATCGAGTTCAACTCCGCTTCTGAAACTGATACAAACCACATGTCCTCCAACATCCAATGCTTTGCATTTAAGAGCGAGAAACATGTGACCTTCGTGAACGATGTAGCTTCCTTTGAGCTGAAAAATGACTGCATTTATGTGGAACGAAGTCTTGCTTGTAGGAAGACACAGAGACATTGATTTAACTCCATTTCTGAAGGAAAACACACAGCACAGTTCTCATTCATGAAACCTACTCTGCTTGAGAGCAATCAGCTCGCTCTTGCTTTCTAGATTCTCTAATACAGCAGGAACCGCGAGTGTGCTCTCAGAACAAAAGAACTGTGCGTCCTACACATAAGGACCATATCTAGGTCAAAACTCTGATTCTGAAAGAGATACAAACTACAGGTCCTCTAACATCCTATGCTTTTCAATTAAGAGCGAGAAACATGTGAGCTTCGTGAACAATGTAGCTTTGTTTGAGCTGAAAAGTGACTGCGTTTACCTGAAAAGAAGTTTTGCTTGTAGGAAGACACAGAACCTGGGATTTAACTTCATTTCTATAGGGAAATACACCACAGTTCTCATCCATGGAACACACTCTGCTTTAGAGAAAGAAGCACGCTCTTCCTTTCTAGAGTCTCTAATAGAGCAGGAAACCTGAGTAAGCTAATAACAAAGGAACTGTGTACCCTACATATGCAGACCATATCGAGTTCAACTCTGCTTCTGAAACTGATACAAACCACAGGTCCTCCAATATCCAATGCTTTGCAGTTAAGAGCGAGAAACGTGTGAGCTTCGTGAACGATGTAGCTTCGTTTGAGCTGAAAAGTGACTGCGTTTACCTGAACTGAGTCTTGCTTGTAGGAAGATACAGAGACTGGGATTTAATTCCATTTTTGAAGGGAAACACAGAGCTCAGTTCTCATCCATGAAACACACTCTGCTTTACAGCAAGAAACACGCTCTTGTTTTCTAGATTCACTAATTCAGCAGGCAACGTGAGTGTGCTCAGAACAAAAGAACTGTGTCTCCTACACATACAGACCATATCTAGGTCAAAACTCTGATTCTGAAAGCGATACAAACCACAGGTCCTCTAACACCCTATGCTTTTCAATTAAGAGCGAGAAACATGTGAGCTTCATGAACAATGTAGGTTCGTTTGAGCTAAAAGTGACTGCGTTTACCTGAAAAGAAGTCTTGCTTGTAGGAAGACACAGAACCTGGGATTTAACTTCATTTCTGAAGGGAAATACAGCACAGTTCTCATCCATGGAACACACTCTGCTTTAGAGAAAGAAGTACGCTCTTGCTTTCTAGATTCTCTAATAGAGCAGGAAATGACAGTGTGCTCAGGACAAAAGCACTGTGTTTCCTAACATGGAGACCATGTCTAGTTCAACTCTGCTTCTGATACTGATACAAACCACAGGTCCTCTATCATAGAATGCCTTTCAGTTAAGAACCAGAAACGTGTGAGCTTTGTGAACGATTTAGCTTCATTTGAGCTGAAAAGTGACTGCATTTACGTGAAACGAAGTCTTGCTTGTAGGTAGACACAGAGCCTGGGATTTAACTACTTTTTTAGGGAAACACACAACACACATCTGATCCATGGAACACACTCTGCTTTAGAGCAAGCAGCACGCTCTTGCTTTCTAGAGTCTCTAATGTATTAGAAAACGTGTTTGTGCTCAGAACAAAAGAATAGTGTTTCCTACACCTGCGGAACATATCTAGTTCAACTCTGCTTCTGAAACTGATACAAACCACAGGTCCTCCAAAATCCAATGCTTTGCAGTTAAGAGCGAGAAACATGTGAGCCTCGTGAAAGATGCAGCTTCCTTTGAGCTGAAAAGATTTGCGTTTACTTGAAAAGAATTCTTGCTTGTAGGAAGACAGAAAGACTGGGATTTAACTCCATTTCTTAAAGAAAACACACAGCACAGTTCTCATTCATGAAACATACTCTGTTTTAGAGCAAGCCGCATGCTCTTGCTTTCTAGAGTCTCTAATAGAGCAGGAAATGTGAGTGTGCTCAGAACAAGTGAACTGTGTTTCCCAAACATTCGGACCGTTTTCTAGTTCAACTCTGTTTCTGAGACTGCTACAAACCACAGGTCCTCTATCATCCAATGCCTTTCAGTTAAGAACTAGAAACGTGATGTTAGTGAACGATGTAGCTTCTTTGGGCTGAAAAGTGAATGCCTTTACGTGAAACCAAGTCTTGCTTGTAGGAAGACACAGAACCAGGGATTTAACTCCATTTCTGAAGGGAAACACGCAGCACAGTTCTCATCCAGGGAACACAATCTGCTATAGAGGAAGAAGCACTCTCTTGCTTTCTAGAGTCTCTAATATAGGAAAGAAATGTGAGTGTGCTAAGAACAAAAGAAGTGTGTGTCCTCCACATTCGGACCATATCTAGTTCAACTCTGCTTCTGAAACTGACACAAACCAAAGGGCCTCTAACAACCTATGATTTTCAGTTAAGAGCCAGAAACGTGTGGCTTCGTGAATGATGTAGCTTCGTTTGAGCTGAAAAGTGACTGTGTTTATTGAAATGAAGTCTTGATTGTAGGAAGACACAGAGCCTGGGATTTAACTCCCTTTCTTAAGGGAAACACACAGCACAGTTCTCATCCAAGGAACACACTCTGCTTTAGAGCAAGAACCACGCTCTTGCTTTCTAGAGTGTCTAATACAGTAGGCAACATGAGTGTGCTCAGAACAAAAGAACTGTGTTTCCTACACATGAGGACCATATCTAGATCAACTCTGCTTCTGAAACTGGTACAAACCACACGTACTCTATCATCCAATGCCTTTCAGTTAAGAACCAGAAACGTGTGAGCTTCGTGAACGATGTAGCTTAGTTTGGGCTGAAAAGTGACTGCATTTACCTGAAAAGATGTCTTGCTTGTAGGAATACACAGAGCCTGAGATTTAACTCCATTTTTTTTAGCGAAACACACAGCACAGTTCTCTTCCATGGAACACATTCTGCTTTAGAGAAAGCAGCACGTTTTTGCTTTCTAAAACCCTAATATAGCAGGAAATGTGTGTTTGCTCAGAACAAAAGAACTGTGTTTCCTACACATTCAGACCATATCTAGTTCAACTCTGCTTCTGAAACTGATACAAACCACAGGTCCTTTAACATCCAATTTTTTTCAGTTAAGAGCCAGAAACGTGAGAGCTTCATGAATGATGTAGCTTTGTTTAGCTGAAAATTTACTGCATTTACATGAAACGAAGTCTTGCCTGTAGGAAGACACAGAGCCTGGGATTCAACTCCATTTCTGAAGGGAAACACACAGCACAGTTCTCATCCATGAAACACACTCTGCTTTAGAGCAAGAAGATTGCTCTTGTTTTCTAGATTCTCTAATATAGCAAGAAATGTGAATGTGCTCAGAACAAAACAACTGTGTTTCCTACATATGCAGACCATAACTAGTTCAACTCTGCTTCTGAAACTGGTACAAACCACAGGTACTGTATCATCCAATGCCTTTCAGTTAAGAACCAGAAACTTGTGAGCTTCGTGAACAATGGAGCTTTGTTCGAGCTGAAAGTTAACCTCCTTTACCTGAAATGATTCTTGCTTGTAGAAAGACACAGAGACTGGGATTTAATTCCATTATTGGAGAAACACACAGCACAGTTCTCATCCATGAAACACTCCGCTTTAGAGCAAGAAGTACTCTCTTGCTTTCTAGAGTCTCAAATATAGGGGTAACGTGAGTTTGCTCAGAAAAAAGAACTGTGTTTCCTACACACGGACCATATCTAGTTCAACTCTGCTTCTGAAACTGATACAAACCACACATCCTCTAATATCCAATGCTTTTCAGTTAAGAGGGAGAAACGTGTGAGCTTCGTGAACAATGTACCCTCGTTTGACTGAAAAGTGACTGTGTTAACCTGAAACGATGTCTGGCTTGTAGGAAGACACAGAGCATGAGATTTAACGTCATTTCTGAAGGGAAACACGCAGCACATTTCTCATCCATGGAACACACTCTGCTTTAGAGCAAGAATCACGCTCTTGCTTTCTACAGTCTCTAATACAGCAGGAAATGTGAATGTGCTCAGAACAAAACAACTGTGTTTCCTACATATGCAGACCATAACTAGTTCAACTCTGCTTCTGAAACTGGTACAAACCACAGGTACTGTATCATCCAATGCCTTTCAGTTAAGAACCAGAAACGTGTGAGCTTCGTGAACGATGAAGATTCGTTTGAGCAGAAAGTTTACCTTCTTTACCTGAAAGGAGTCATGCTTGTAGAAGACACAGAGACTGGGATTTAATTCCATTTCTGAAGGGAAACACAGAGCACACTTCTCAGCCATGAAACACACTCTGCATTAGAGCAAGAAGCACGCTGTTGTTTTCGAGATTTTCTAATACAGCAGGCGACGTGAGTGTGCTCAGAACAAAAGAACGGTGTTTCCTACACATGCGGACCATATCTAGTTCAACTCTGCTTCTGAAACTTATACAAACCGCTGGTCCTCTAACATCCAATGGTTTTCAGTAAGAGCCAGAAACATGTGAGCTTCGTGAATGATGTAGCTTCGTTCGATCTGAAAAGTGACTATTTTTACCTGAAAAGAAGTCTTGCTTGTAGGAAGACATAGAGACTGGAATTTAACTCTATTTCTGAAGGGAAACACACAGCACAGTTCTCATCCATGGAACACACTCTGCATTAGAGCAAGAAGCACGCTGTTGTTTTCAAGATTCTCTAATACAGCAGTCAACGTGGGTGTGCTCAGAACAAAAGAACGGTGTTTCCTATACATGCGGATCATATCTAGTTCAACTCTGCTTCTGAAACTCGTACAAACCAAAGGTCCTCTAACATCCAATTTTTTTCAGTTAAGAGCCTGAAACGTGTGCTTCATGAACGATGTAGCTTCCTTTGAGCTGAAAATTGACTGCGTTGACATGAAACGAAGTCTTGCTTGTAGGAAGACACAGAGCCTGGGATTTAACTTCATTTCTGAAGGGAAACACTCAGCACAGTTCTCATCCACTGAAGACTCTCTGCTTTAGAGAAGGAATCACGCTCTTGCTTTCTAGAGTCTCTAATACAGCAGGAAACATGAGTGTTCTCAGAACAAAAGAACTGTGTTTCCTACACATGTGGACCATATCTGGTTCAACTCTGCTTCTGAAAGTGATACAAACAACTGGTCCTGCACCATCCAATGCTTTCCAATTAAGAGCGAGAAACGTGTGAGCTTCGTGAATGCTGTAGCTTCATTTGAGCTGAACATTGAAGGCGATTACCTGAAAAGAAGTCTTGCTTGTAGGAAGACACAGAACCTGGGATTTAATTCAATTTTTTTGGAAACACACAGCACAGGTCTCATCCATGGAACACACTCTGCTATAAAGCAAGCAGCACGCTCTTGCTTTCTAGAGTCTCTAATATAGGAGGAAATGTGAGTGTGCTCAGAACAAAGAACTGTGTTTCCTACACATGCAGACCATATCTAGTTCAACTCTGTTTCTGAAACTGATACAAACCACAGGGCCTCTAACATCCAATGATTTTCAGTTGAGAACCAGAAACATATGAGCTTCGCGAATGATGTAGCTTCGTTTGAGCTGAAAACAGACTGTGTTTTCATGAAACGAGTCTTGCTTGTTAGGAAGACAAAGAGAGTGGCATTTATCTCCATATCTGAAGGGAAACACACAGCACAGTTCTCATTGATGAAACATACTCTGCTTTAGAGCAAGCAGCAGGCTCTTGCTTTCTAGATTCTCTAATTCAGCAGGAAACGTGAGTGTGCTCAGGACAAAAGAACTGTGTTTCCTACACATGCAGACTATATGTAGTTCAACTCTGCTTCTGAAACTGATACAAACCAGAAGTTCTCTAACACTAATGCTTTTCATTTAAGAGCGAGAAACGTGTGAGCTTCGTGAACGATGTAGCTTCTTTTGAGCTGAAAAGTGAGTGCATTTACCTGAAATGAGTCTTGCTTGTAGGAAGACACAGAACCTTGATTTAACTCCTTTTCCGAAGGGAAACACCCAGCACAGTTCTCATCCATGTAGCACACTCTGTTTTAGTCCAATAAGCAAGCTCTTGCTTTCTTGAGTCTCTAATATAGATGGAAATGTGAGTGTGCTCAGAATAAAATAACTGTGTTTCCTATACATGTGGACCATATCTGGTTCAACTCTGCTCCTGAAAGTGATAAAAACCACAGGGCCTTACCATCCAATGCTTTTCAGATAAGAGCAAGAAACATGTGAGGTTCGTGAACGATGTAGCTTATTTTGAGATGTAAAGTGACTGCGCTTACCAGAAATGAAATCTTGGTTGTAGGAAGACACAGAGCCTGGGATTTAACTCCATTTTATTGGGAAACACACAGCACAGTTCTCATTCATGAAAGACACTCTGCTTTAGAGCAAGAAGCACGCTCTTGCTTTCTAGAGTCTCTAATATAAGAGGAAATGTGAGTTTGCTCCGAAAAAAAGAACTGTGTTTCCTACACACGCAGACCATATCTAGTTCAATTCTGCTTCTGGAACTGATACAAACCACAGGTCCTCTGACATGCAATGCTTTTCCGTTATGAGCGAGAAACGTGTGAGCTTCGTGAATGATATTGCTTCTTTTGAGCTGAAATGTCAGTTCATTTACCTGAAAAGAAGTCTTGCTTGAAGGAAGACACAGAACCTGGGATTTAACTCCATTTGTGAAGGGAAACACCCAGCACAGTTGTCATCCATGGAACACACTCTGCATTAGAGCCAGAAGCACGCTCTTGCTTTCTAGAGTCTCTAATACAGCAGGAAAAGGGAGTGTGCTCAGAACAAAACACCTGTGTTTCCTACACATGCAGACCATATCTAGTTCAACTCTGCTTCTGGACCAGATACAAACCACACGTCTTCTAACATCCAATGCTTTTCAGTTAAGAGCGAGAAACTTGTGAGCTTCGTGTACGATGTAGCTTCCTTTGACCTGAAAATTGACTGTGTTTACCAGAAAATAAGTCTTGCTTGTAGAAAGATACAGAGCCTTGGATATCTATCCATTTCTGAAGGGAAACACACGGCACAGTTCTCATCAAAGAATCCTAATCTGCTTTAGACCAAGAAGCATGCTTATGCATTCTAGATTCTCTAAGACTGCAGGAAAAGTGAGTGTGCTCAGAACAAAAGATCTGTGTGTCCTACACATACGGACCATATCTAGATCAACTCTGCTCCTGAAAGTGAAACAAACTACAGGTCCTCTAACATCCAATGCTTTTCAGTTAAGAGCGAGAAACGTGTGAGATTCCTGAATGATGTAGCTTTGTTCAAGCTAAAAAGTAACTTTGTTTACCTGAAATGAAGTCTTGCTTGTAGGAAGAGACAGAGACTGGGAATTTATTAAATTTCTGAAGGGAAACACACAGCACAGTTCTCATCCTTGTAGCACACTCTGTTTTAGTGCAAGAAGCACGCTCTTGCCTTCTAGAGTCTCTAATATAGATGAAAATGTGAGTGTCCTCAGAACAAAATAACTGTGTTTCCTACACATGTGGACCATATCTGGTTCAACTCTGCTCCCGAAAGTGATACAAACCACAGGGCCTTACCATCGAATGCTTTTCATGTAAGAGCAAGAAACGTGTGAGCTTCGTGAACGGTGTAGCTTCGTTTGAGATGTAAAGTGACTGCGTTTACCTGATATGAAATCTTGGTTGTAGGAAGACACAGAGCCTTGGATTTAACTCCATTTTTGGGGGAAACACACACCACAGTTCTCAATCATGAAAGACACTCTGCTTTAGAGCAAGAAGCACGCTCTTGCTTTCTAGAGTCTCAAATATAGGAGGAAACGTGAGTTTGCTCCAAAACAAAGAACTATGTTTCCTACACACACAGACCATATCGAGTTCAACTCTGCTTCTGAAACTGATACAAACCACAGTTACTCTAACTTGCAATGCTTTTCCGTTATGAGTGAGAAACGTGTAAGCTTCATGAACGATATTGCTTCTTTTGAGCTGAAATGTCAGTTCATTTACCTGAAAAGAAGTCTTGCTGGTAGGAAGACACAGAACTTGGGATTTAACTCCATTTGTGAAGGGAAACACCCAGCACAGTTCTCATCCATGAAATGCACTCTGCTTTAGAGCCAGAAGCAAGCTCTTGCTTTCTAGAGTCTCTAATAAATCAGGAAACATGAGTGTGCTCAGAACAAAAGAACTGTGTGTCCTACACATACGGACCATATCTAGGTCAACTCTGCTCCTGAAACTGATACAAACCACAGGTCCTCTAACATCCAATGCTTTTCAATTAAGAGCAAGAAACGTGTGAACTTTGTGAAAGATGTAGCTTCATTCGAGCAGAAAAGTGACTCTGTTTACCTGCAAAGAAGTCTTGCTTGTAGGAAGACACAGAGACGTGGATTTTATTCCATTTCTGAAGGGAAATACACAGCACAGTTCTTATCCATCGAGCACACTCTGTTTTAGTGCAAGGAGCAAGGTCTTGCTTTCTAGCGTCTCTAATATATAAGGAAATGTGAGTGTGCTCAGAACAAAATAACTGTGTTTCCTACACATGTGGACCATATCTGGTTCAACTCTGATTCTGAAAGTGATACAAACAACAGGTTCTGCACCATCCAATGCTTTCCAATTAAGAGCGAGAAACGTGTGAGCTTCGTGAATGCTGTAGCTTCATTTGAGCTGAACATTGAAGGCGATTACCTGAAAAGAAGTCTTGCTTGTAGGAAGACACAGAGCCTGGGATTTAATTCAATTTTTTTGGAAACACACAGCACAGGTCTCATTCATGGAACACACTCTGCTTTAAAGCAAGCAGCACGCTCTTGCTTTCTAGAGTCTCTAATATAGGAGGAAATGCGAGTGTGCTCAGAACAAAGAACTGTGTTTCCAACACATGCAGACCATATCAAGTTCAACTCTGCTTCTGAAACTGATACAAACCACAGGGCCTTAAAATCCAATGATTTTCAGTTGAGAACCAGAAACATATGAGCTTCGCGTATGAGGTAGCTTCGTTTGAGCTGAAAACAGACTGTGTTTACATGAAACGATGTCTTGCTTGTTAGGAAGACAAAGAGAGTGGCATTTATCTCCATATATGAAGGGAAACACACAGCACAGTTCTCATTGATGAAACCTACTCTGCTTTAGAGCAAGCAGCACGCTCTTGCTTTCTAGATTCTCTAATTCAGCAGGAAACGTGAGTGTGCTCAGAACAAAAGACCTGTGTTTCCTACACATGCAGACCATATCTAGTTCAACTCTGCTTCTGAAACTGATACAAACCACAAGTTCTCTAACACCAATGCTTTTCAGTTAAGAGCGAGAAACGTGTGAGCTTCATGAACGATGTAGCTTCTTTTGAGCTGAAAAGTGAGTGCGTTTACCTGAAACGAAGTCTTGCTTGTAGGAAGACACAGACCCTGGGATTTAACTTCGTTTCTGAAGGGAAACACACAGCACAGTTCTCATCCATGGAACACAACCTGCTTTAGAGCAAGAAGCACGCTCTTGCTTTCTAGAGTTTCTAATACAGCAGGAGACGTGAGTGTGCTCAGAACAAAAGAACTGTGTTTCCTACACATGTGCAATATATCTAGTTCAACTCTGCTTCTGAAACTGATACAAACCACAGGTCCTCTATCATCCAATGCCTTTCAGTTAAGAATCAGAAACTTGTGAGCTTCCTGAACGATGTAGCTTCATTTGAGCTGAAAATTGACTGTGATTACCTGAAACGAAGTCTTGCTTGTAGGAAGACATAGAGCCTGGGATTTAACTCCATTTTTTTTTGGTAACACACAGCACAGTTCTCAACAATGGAACACACTCTGTTTTAGAGCAAGAAGCACGCTCTTGATTTCCAGAGTCTCTAGAACAGCAGGCAACGTGACAGTGCTCAGAACAAAAGAACTGTGTTTCCTACACACACGGACCGTATCTAGGTCAAAACTCTGCTTCTGAATGTGATACAAACCACAGGTCCTCTAACATCCAATGCTTTTCATTTAAGAGAAAGAAACGTGTGAGGTTTGTGAACAATGTAGCTTCCTTTGAGCTGAAAAGTGAGTGCATTTACGTGAAACGAAGTCTTGCTTGTAGGAAGACACAGAGACAGGCATTTAACTCCATTTCTGAAGGGAAATACACAGCATAGTTCTCATTAATGAAACCTACTCTGCTTTAGAGCAAGCAGCACGCTCTTGCTGTCTAGATTCTCTAATACAGCAGGAAACGTGATTGTGCTCAGAAAAAAAGAACTGTGTTTCCTAACATGCAGACTGTATCTAGTTCAACTCTGCTTCTGAAACTGATAACAACCACAGGGCCTGTAGCATCCAATGACTTTCAGTTAAGAACCAGAAACGTGTGAGCTTCATGAACGATGTAGCTTCGTTTGAGCTGAAAAGTGAGTGTGTTTACCTGAAACGAAGTCTTGCTTGTAGGAAGACACAGACCCTGGGATTTAACTTCGTTTCTGAAGGGAAACACACAGCACAGTTCTCATCCATGGAACACAACCTGCTTTAGAAAAAAAAGCACTCTCTTGCTTTCTAGAGTCTTTAATACAGCAGGACACCTGATAGTGCTCAGAACAAAAGAACTGTGTTTCCTACACATTCGGACCATATCTAGTTCAAATCTGCTTCTGAAACTGATACAAACCACATGTCCTCCAACATCCAATGCTTTGCAGTTAAGAGCGAGAAACATGTGAGCTTCGTGAACGACGTAGCTTCCTTTGAGCTGAAAAGTGACTGCATTTACGTGAAACGAAGTCTTGATTGTAGGAAGACACATAGACCGTGATTTAACTCCATTTCTTAAAGTAAACACACAGCACAGTTCTCATTCATGAAACTTACTCTGTTTTAGAGCAAGCAGCATGCTCTTGATTTCTAGAGTCTCTATTAGAGCAGGAAATGTGATTATGCTCAGAACAAATGAACTGTGTTTCCGAAATATTCGGACCATATCTAGTTCAACTCTCCTTCTGAAACTGATACAAACCACAGGTCCTGTATCATCCAATGACTTTCAGTTAAGAACTAGAATCGTGTGAGCTTAGTGAACGTTGTAGCTTCGTTTGAGCTGAAAAGTGACTGCGTTTACCTGAAACGAAGTCTTGCTTGTAGGAAGACACAGAACCTACAATTTAACTTCATTTATGACGGGAAACACACAGCACATTTATCATCCATGGAACACACTCTGCTTTAGAGAAAGAAGCACGCTCTTCCTTTCTAGATTCTCTAATACAGCAGGCAACGTGAGTGTGCTCATAACTAAGGAACTGTGTTTCCTACATATGCGGACCATATCGAGTTCAACTCCGCTTCTGAAACTGATACAAACCACATGTCCTCCAACATCCAATGCTTTGCATTTAAGAGCGAGAAACATGTGACCTTCGTGAACGATGTAGCTTCCTTTGAGCTGAAAAATGACTGCATTTATGTGGAACGAAGTCTTGCTTGTAGGAAGACACAGAGACATTGATTTAACTCCATTTCTGAAGGAAAACACACAGCACAGTTCTCATTCATGAAACCTACTCTGCTTGAGAGCAATCAGCTCGCTCTTGCTTTCTAGATTCTCTAATACAGCAGGAACCGCGAGTGTGCTCTCAGAACAAAAGAACTGTGCGTCCTACACATAAGGACCATATCTAGGTCAAAACTCTGATTCTGAAAGAGATACAAACTACAGGTCCTCTAACATCCTATGCTTTTCAATTAAGAGCGAGAAACATGTGAGCTTCGTGAACAATGTAGCTTTGTTTGAGCTGAAAATTGACTGCGTTTACCTGAAAAGAAGTCTTGCCTGGAGGAAGACACTGAGCCTGGGATTTAACTCCATTTCTGAAAGAAAACACACAGGACAGTTCTCATCAATGGAACACACTCTGCTTTAGAGCAAGAAGCACTCTCTTGCTTTCTAGAATCTGTAATAGAGCTGGAAACGTGAGTGTGCTAAGAACAAATGAAGTGTGTGTCCTACATATGCGCACCATATCTAGCTCAACTCTGCTTCTGAAACTGATACAAACCACAGGTCCTCTATCATCCAATGCCTTTCAGTTAAGAACCAGAAACGTGTGAGCTTCATGAACGATGTAGCTTCGTTTGAGCTGAAAAGTGACTGCTTTTACCTGAAACGAAGTCTTGCTTGTAGGAAGACACAGAACCTACAATTTAACTTCATTTATGAAGGGAAACACACAGCACATTTATCATCCATGGAACACACTCTGCTTTAGAGAAAGAAGCACGCTCTTCCTTTCTAGATTCTCTAATACAGCAGGCAACGTGAGTGTGCTCATAACAAAGGAACTGTGTTTCCTACATATGCGGACCATATCGAGTTCAACTCTGCTTCTGAAACTGATACAAACCACATGTCCTCCAACATCCAATGCTTTGCATTTAAGAGCGAGAAACATGTGACCTTCGTGAACGATGTAGCTTCCTTTGAGCTGAAAAATGACTGCATTAATGTGGAACGAAGTCTTGCTTGTAGGAAGACACAGAGACATTGATTTAACTCCATTTCTGAAGGAAAACACACAGCACAGTTCTCATTCATGAAACCTACTCTGCTTGAGAGCAATCAGCTCGCTCTTGCTTTCTAGATTCTCTAATACAGCAGGAACCGAGAGTGTGCTCAGAACAAAAGAACTGTTCGTCCTACACATAAGGACCATATCTAGGTCAAAACTCTGATTCTGAAAGAGATACAAACTACAGGTCCTCTAACATCCTATGCTTTTCAATTAAGAGCGAGAAACATGTGAGCTTCGTGAACAATGTAGCTTTGTTTGAGCTGAAAATTGACTGCGTTTACCTGAAAAGAAGTTTTGCTTGTAGGAAGACACAGAACCTGGGATTTAACTTCATTTCTATAGGGAAATACACCACAGTTCTCATCCATGGAACACACTCTGCTTTAGAGAAAGAAGCACGCTCTTCCTTTCTAGAGTCTCTAATAGAGCAGGAAACCTGAGTAAGCTAATAACAAAGGAACTGTGTATCCTACATATGCAGACCATATCGAGTTCAACTCTGCTTCTGAAACTGATACAAACCACAGGTCCTCCAATATCCAATGCTTTGCAGTTAAGAGCGAGAAACGTGTGAGCTTCGTGAACGATGTAGCTTCGTTTGAGCTGAAAAGTGACTGCGTTTACCTGAACTGAGTCTTGCTTGTAGGAAGATACAGAGACTGGGATTTAATTCCATTTTTGAAGGGAAACACAGAGCTCAGTTCTCATCCATGAAACACACTCTGCTTTACAGCAAGAAACACGCTCTTGTTTTCTAGATTCACTAATTCAGCAGGCAACGTGAGTGTGCTCAGAACAAAAGAACTGTGTCTCCTACACATACAGACCATATCTAGGTCAAAACTCTGATTCTGAAAGCGATACAAACCACAGGTCCTCTAACACCCTATGCTTTTCAATTAAGAGCGAGAAACATGTGAGCTTCATGAACAATGTAGGTTCGTTTGAGCTAAAAGTGACTGCGTTTACCTGAAAAGAAGTCTTGCTTGTAGGAAGACACAGAACCTGGGATTTAACTTCATTTCTGAAGGGAAATACAGCACAGTTCTCATCCATGGAACACACCCTGCTTTAGAGAAAGAAGAACGCTCTTGCTTTCTAGATTCTCTAATAGAGCAGGAAATGACAGTGTGCTCAGGACAAAAGCACTGTGTTTCCTAACATGGAGACCATGTCTAGTTCAACTCTGCTTCTGATACTGATACAAACCACAGGTCCTCTATCATAGAATGCCTTTCAGTTAAGAACCAGAAACGTGTGAGCTTTGTGAACGATTTAGCTTCATTTGAGCTGAAAAGTGACTGCATTTACGTGAAACGAAGTCTTGCTTATAGGTAGACACAGAGCCTGGGATTTAACTACTTTTTTAGGGAAACACACAACACACATCTGATCCATGGAACACACTCTGCTTTAGAGCAAGCAGCACGCTCTTGCTTTCTAGAGTCTCTAATATATTAGAAAACGTGTTTGTGCTCAGAACAAAAGAATAGTGTTTCCTACACCTGCGGAACATATCTAGTTCAACTCTGCTTCTGAAACTGATACAAACCACAGGTCCTCCAAAATCTAATGCTTTGCAGTTAAGAGCGAGAAACATGTGAGCCTCGTGAAAGATGCAGCTTCCTTTGAGCTGAAAAGATTTGCGTTTACTTGAAAAGAATTCTTGCTTGTAGGAAGACAGAAAGACTGGGATTTAACTCCATTTCTTAAAGAAAACACACAGCACAGTTCTCATTCATGAAACATACTCTGTTTTAGAGCAAGCCGCATGCTCTTGCTTTCTAGAGTCTCTAATAGAGCAGGAAATGTGAGTGTGCTCAGAACAAGTGAACTGTGTTTCCCAAACATTCGGACCGTTTTCTAGTTTAACTCTGTTTCTGAGACTGCTACAAACCACAGGTCCTCTATCATCCAATGCCTTTCAGTTAAGAACTAGAAACGTGATGTTAGTGAACGATGTAGCTTCTTTGGGCTGAAAAGTGAATGCCTTTACGTGAAACCAAGTCTTGCTTGTAGGAAGACACAGAACCAGGGATTTAACTCCATTTCTGAAGGGAAACAAGCAGCACAGTTCTCATCCAGGGAACACAATCTGCTATAGAGGAAGAAGCACTCTCTTGCTTTCTAGAGTCTCTAATATAGGAAAGAAATGTGAGTGTGCTAAGAACAAAAGAAGTGTGTGTCCTCCACATTCGGACCATATCTAGTTCAACTCTGCTTCTGAAACTGACACAAACCAAAGGGCCTCTAACAACCTATGATTTTCAGTTAAGAGCCAGAAACGTGTGGCTTCGTGAATGATGTAGCTTCGTTTGTGCTGAAAAGTGACTGTGTTTATTGAAATGAAGTCTTGATTGTAGGAAGACACAGAGCCTGGGATTTAACTCCCTTTCTTAAGGGAAACACACAGCACAGTTCTCATCCAAGGAACACACTCTGCTTTAGAGCAAGAACCACGCTCTTGCTTTCTAGAGTGTCTAATACAGTAGGCAACATGAGTGTGCTCAGAACAAAAGAACTGTGTTTCCTACACATGAGGACCATATCTAGATCAACTCTGCTTCTGAAACTGGTACAAACCACACGTACTCTATCATCCAATGCCTTTCAGTTAAGAACCAGAAACGTGTGAGCTTCGTGAACGATGTAGCTTAGTTTGGGCTGAAAAGTGACTGCATTTACCTGAAAAGATGTCTTGCTTGTAGGAATACACAGATCCTGAGATTTAACTCCATTTTTTTTAGCGAAACACTCAGCACAGTTCTCTTCCATGGAACACATTCTGCTTTAGAGAAAGCAGCACGTTTTTGCTTTCTAAAACCCTAATATAGCAGGAAATGTGTGTTTGCTCAGAACAAAAGAACTGTGTTTCCTACACATTCAGACCATATCTAGTTCAACTCTGCTTCTGAAACTGATACAAACCACAGGTCCTTTAACATCCAATTTTTTTCAGTTAAGAGCCAGAAACGTGAGAGCTTCATGAATGATGTAGCTTTGTTTAGCTGAAAATTTACTGCATTTACATGAAACGAAGTCTTGCCTGTAGGAAGACACAGAGCCTGGGATTCAACTCCATTTCTGAAGGGAAACACACAGCACAGTTCTCATCCATGAAACACACTCTGCTTTAGAGCAAGAAGATTGCTCTTGTTTTCTAGATTCTCTAATATAGCAAGAAATGTGAATGTGCTCAGAACAAAACAACTGTGTTTCCTACATATGCAGACCATAACTAGTTCAACTCTGCTTCTGAAACTGGTACAAACCACAGGTACTGTATCATCCAATGCCTTTCAGTTAAGAACCAGAAACTTGTGAGCTTCGTGAACAATGGAGCTTTGTTCGAGCTGAAAGTTAACCTCCTTTACCTGAAATGATTCTTGCTAGTAGAAAGACACAGAGACTGGGATTTAATTCCATTATTGGAGAAACACACAGCACAGTTCTCATCCATGAAACACTCCGCTTTAGAGCAAGAAGTACTCTCTTGCTTTCTAGAGTCTCAAATATAGGGGTAACGTGAGTTTGCTCAGAAAAAAGAACTGTGTTTCCTACACACGGACCATATCTAGTTCAACTCTGCTTCTGAAACTGATACAAACCACACATCCTCTAATATCCAATGCTTTTCAGTTAAGAGGGAGAAACGTGTGAGCTTCGTGAACAATGTACCCTCGTTTGACTGAAAAGTGACTGTGTTAACCTGAAACGATGTCTGGCTTGTAGGAAGACACAGAGCATGAGATTTAACGTCATTTCTGAAGGGAAACACGCAGCACATTTCTCATCCATGGAACACACTCTGCTTTAGAGCAAGAATCACGCTCTTGCTTTCTACAGTCTCTAATACAGCAGGAAATGTGAATGTGCTCAGAACAAAACAACTGTGTTTCCTACATATGCAGACCATAACTAGTTCAACTCTGCTTCTGAAACTGGTACAAACCACAGGTACTGTATCATCCAATGCCTTTCAGTTAAGAACCAGAAACGTGTGAGCTTCGTGAACGATGAAGATTCGTTTGAGCAGAAAGTTTACCTTCTTTACCTGAAAGGAGTCTTGCTTGTAGAAGACACAGAGACTGGGATTTAATTCCATTTCTGAAGGGAAACAGAGAGCACACTTCTCAGCCATGAAACACACTCTGCATTAGAGCAAGAAGCACGCTGTTGTTTTCGAGATTCTCTAATACAGCAGGCAACGTGGGTGTGCTCAGAACAAAAGAACGGTGTTTCCTATACATGAGGATCATATCTAGTTCAACTCTGCTTCTGAAACTCGTACAAACCAAAGGTCCTCTAACATCCAATTTTTTTCAGTTAAGAGCCTGAAACGTGTGCTTCATGAACGATGTAGCTTCCTTTGAGCTGAAAATTGATTGCGTTGACATGAAACGAAGTCTTGCTTGTAGGAAGACACAGAGCCTGGGATTTAACTTCATTTCTGAAGGGAAACACTCAGCACAGTTCTCATCCACTGAAGACTCTCTGCTTTAGAGAAGGAATCACGCTCTTGCTTTCTAGAGTCTCTAATACAGCAGGAAACATGAGTGTTCTCAGAACAAAAGAACTGTGTTTCCTACACATGTGGACCATATCTGGTTCAACTCTGCTTCTGAAAGTGATACAAACAACTGGTCCTGCACCATCCAATGCTTTCCAATTAAGAGCGAGAAACGTGTGAGCTTCGTGAATGCTGTAGCTTCATTTGAGCTGAACATTGAAGGCGATTACCTGAAAAGAAGTCTTGCTTGTAGGAAGACACAGAACCTGGGATTTAATTCAATTTTTTTGGAAACACACAGCACAGGTCTCATCCATGGAACACACTCTGCTATAAAGCAAGCAGCACGCTCTTGCTTTCTAGAGTCTCTAATATAGGAGGAAATGTGAGTGTGCTCAGAACAAAGAACTGTGTTTCCTACACATGCAGACCATATCTAGTTCAACTCTGTTTCTGAAACTGATACAAACCACAGGGCCTCTAACATCCAATGATTTTCAGTTGAGAACCAGAAACATATGAGCTTCGCGAATGATGTAGCTTCGTTTGAGCTGAAAACAGACTGTGTTTTCATGAAAAGAGTCTTGCTTGTTAGGAATACAAAGAGAGTCGCATTTATATCCATATCTGAAGGGAAACACACAGCACAGTTCTCATTGATGAAACATACTCTGCTTTAGAGCAAGCAGCAGGCTCTTGCTTTCTAGATTCTCTAATTCAGCAGGAAACGTGAGTGTGCTCAGGACAAAAGAACTGTGTTTCCTACACATGCAGACTATATGTAGTTCAACTCTGCTTCTGAAACTGATACAAACCAGAAGTTCTCTAACACTAATGCTTTTCATTTAAGAGCGAGAAACGTGTGAGCTTCGTGAACGATGTAGCTTCTTTTGAGCTGAAAAGTGAGTGCATTTACCTGAAATGAGTCTTGCTTGTAGGAAGACACAGAACCTTGATTTAACTCCTTTTCCGAAGGGAAACACCCAGCACAGTTCTCATCCATGTAGCACACTCTGTTTTAGTCCAATAAGCAAGCTCTTGCTTTCTTGAGTCTCTAATATAGATGGAAATGTGAGTGTGCTCAGAATAAAATAACTGTGTTTCCTATACATGTGGACCATATCTGGTTCAACTCTGCTCCTGAAAGTGATAAAAACCACAGGGCCTTACCATCCAATGCTTTTCAGATAAGAGCAAGAAACATGTGAGGTTCGTGAACGATGTAGCTTATTTTGAGATGTAAAGTGACTGCGCTTACCAGAAATGAAATCTTGGTTGTAGGAAGACACAGAGCCTGGGATTTAACTCCATTTTATTGGGAAACACACAGCACAGTTCTCATTCATGAAAGACACTCTGCTTTAGAGCAAGAAGCACGCTCTTGCTTTCTAGAGTCTCTAATATAAGAGGAAATGTGAGTTTGCTCCGAAAAAAAGAACTGTGTTTCCTACACACACAGACCATATCTAGTTCAATTCTGCTTCTGGAACTGATACAAACCACAGGTCCTCTGACATGCAATGCTTTTCCGTTATGAGCGAGAAACGTGTGAGCTTCGTGAATGATATTGCTTCTTTTGAGCTGAAATGTCAGTTCATTTACCTGAAAAGAAGTCTTGCTTGAAGGAAGACACAGAACCTGGGATTTAACTCCATTTGTGAAGGGAAACACCCAGCACAGTTGTCATCCATGGAACACACTCTGCATTAGAGCCAGAAGCACGCTCTTGCTTTCTAGAGTCTCTAATACAGCAGGAAAAGGGAGTGTGCACAGAACAAAACACCTGTGTTTCCTACACATGCAGACCATATCTAGTTCAACTCTGCTTCTGGACCAGATACAAACCACACGTCTTCTAACATCCAATGCTTTTCAGTTAAGAGCAAGAAACTTGTGAGCTTCGTGTACGATGTAGCTTCCTTTGACCTGAAAATTGACTGTGTTTACCAGAAAATAAGTCTTGCTTGTAGAAAGATACAGAGCCTTGGATATCTATCCATTTCTGAAGGGAAACACACGGCACAGTTCTCATCAAAGAATCCTAATCTGCTTTAGACCAAGAAGCATGCTTATGCATTCTAGATTCTCTAAGACTGCAGGAAAAGTGAGTGTGCTCAGAACAAAAGATCTGTGTGTCCTACACATACGGACCATATCTAGATCAACTCTGCTCCTGAAAGTGAAACAAACTACAGGTCCTCTAACATCCAATGCTTTTCAGTTAAGAGCGAGAAACGTGTGAGATTCCTGAATGATGTAGCTTCGTTCAAGCTAAAAAGTAACTTTGTTTACCTGAAATGAAGTCTTGCTTGTAGGAAGAGACAGAGACTGGGAATTTATTAAATTTCTGAAGGGAAACACACAGCACAGTTCTCATCCTTGTAGCACACTCTGTTTTAGTGCAAGAAGCACGCTCTTGCCTTCTAGAGTCTCTAATATAGATGAAAATGTGAGTGTCCTCAGAACAAAATAACTGTGTTTCCTACACATGTGGACCATATCTGGTTCAACTCTGCTCCCGAAAGTGATACAAACCACAGGGCCTTACCATTGAATGCTTTTCATGTAAGAGCAAGAAACGTGTGAGCTTCGTGAACGGTGTAGCTTCGTTTGAGATGTAAAGTGACTGCGTTTACCTGATATGAAATCTTGGTTGTAGGAAGACACAGAGCCTTGGATTTAACTCCATTTTTGGGGGAAACACACACCACAGTTCTCATTCATGAAAGACACTCTGCTTTAGAGCAAGAAGCACGCTCTTGCTTTCTAGAGTCTCAAATATAGGAGGAAACGTGAGTTTGCTCCAAAACAAAGAACTATGTTTCCTACACACACAGACCATATCGAGTTCAACTCTGCTTCTGAAACTGATACAAACCACAGTTCCTCTAACATGCAATGCTTTTCCGTTATGAGTGAGAAACGTGTAAGCTTCATGAACGATATTGCTTCTTTTGAGCTGAAATGTCAGTTCATTTACCTGAAAAGAAGTCTTGCTGGTAGGAAGACACAGAACTTGGGATTTAACTCCATTTGTGAAGGGAAACACCCAGCACAGTTCTCATCCATGAAATGCACTCTGCTTTAGAGCCAGAAGCAAGCTCTTGCTTTCTAGAGTCTATAATAAATCAGGAAACATGAGTGTGCTCAGAACAAAAGAACTGTGTGTCCTACACATACGGACCATATCTAGGTCAACTCTGCTCCTGAAACTGATACAAACCACAGGTCCTCTAACATCCAATGCTTTTCAATTAAGAGCAAGAAACGTGTGAACTTTGTGAAAGATGTAGCTTCATTCGAGCAGAAAAGTGACTCTGTTTACCTGCAAAGAAGTCTTGCTTGTAGGAAGACACAGAGACGTGGATTTTATTCCATTTCTGAAGGGAAACACACAGCACAGTTCTTATCCATCGAGCACACTCTGTTTTAGTGCAAGGAGCAAGGTCTTGCTTTCTAGAGTCTCTAATATATAAGGAAATGTGAGTGTGCTCAGAACAAAATAACTGTGTTTCCTACACATGTGGACCATATCTGGTTCAACTCTGATTCTGAAAGTGATACAAACAACAGGTTCTGCACCATCCAATGCTTTCCAATTAAGAGCGAGAAACGTGTGAGCTTCGTGAATGCTGTAGCTTCATTTGAGCTGAACATTGAAGGCGATTACCTGAAAAGAAGTCTTGCTTGTAGGAAGACACAGAGCCTGGGATTTAATTCAATTTTTTTGGAAACACACAGCACAGGTCTCATTCATGGAACACACTCTGCTTTAAAGCAAGCAGCACGCTCTTGCTTTCTAGAGTCTCTAATATAGGAGGAAATGCGAGTGTGCTCAGAACAAAGAACTGTGTTTCCAACACATGCAGACCATATCAAGTTCAACTCTGCTTCTGAAACTGATACAAACCACAGGGCCTTAAAATCCAATGATTTTCAGTTGAGAACCAGAAACATATGAGCTTCGCGAATGAGGTAGCTTCGTTTGAGCTGAAAACAGACTGTGTTTACATGAAACGATGTCTTGCTTGTTAGGAAGACAAAGAGAGTGGCATTTATCTCCATATCTGAAGGGAAACACACAGCACAGTTCTCATTGATGAAACCTACTCTGCTTTAGAGCAAGCAGCACGCTCTTGCTTTCTAGATTCTCTAATTCAGCAGGAAAAGTGAGTGTGCTCAGAACAAAAGACCTGTGTTTCCTACACATGCAGACCATATCTAGTTCAACTCTGCTTCTGAAACTGATACAAACCACAAGTTCTCTAACACCAATGCTTTTCAGTTAAGAGCGAGAAACGTGTGAGCTTTGTGAACGATGTAGCTTCTTTTGAGCTGAAAAGTGAGTGCATTTACCTGAAATGATTCTTGCTTGTAGGAAGACACAGAACCTGGGATTTAACTCCTTTTCCAAAGCGAAACACCCAGCACAGTTCTCATCCATGTAGCACACTCTGTTTTAGTCCAAGAAGCAAGCTCTTGCTTTCTAGAGTCTCTAATATAGATGGAAATGTGAGTGTTCTCAGAAAAAAATAACTGTGTTACCTATACATGTGGACCATATCTGGTTCAACTCTGCTCCCGAAAGTGATACAAACCACAGGGCCTTACCATCCAATGCTTTTCAGGTAAGAGCAAGAAACGTGTGAGGTTCTTGTACGATGTAGCTTCGTTTGAGATATAAAGTGACTGCGTTTACCTGAAATGATATCTTGGTTGTAGGAAGACACAGAGCCTGGGATTTAACTCCATTTTTTGGGGAAACACACAGCACAGTTCTCATTCATGAAAGACACTCTGATTTAGAGCAAGAAGCACGCTCTTGCTTTCTAGATTCTCTAATATAGGAAGAAACGTGAGTTTGCTCCGAGTAAAAGAACTGTGTTTCCTACACACACAGACCATATCTAGTTCAACTCTGCTTCTTAAACTGATACAAACCGCAGGTCCTCTAACATGAATTGCTTTTCCGTTATGAGCGAGAAACGTGTGAGCTTCGTGAACGATATTGCTTCTTTTGAGCTGAAATGTCAGTTCATTTACCTGAAAAGAAGTCTTGCTTGTAGGAAGACACGGAACCTGGGATTTAACTCCATTTTTGAAGGGAAACACCCAGCACAGTTCTCATCCCTGGAACACACTCTGCTTTAGAGCCAGAAACACGCACTTGCTTTCTAGACTCTCTAATATAGCAGGAAAAGGGAGTGTGCTCAGAACAAAAGACCTGTGTTTCCTACACATGCAGACCATATCTAGTTCAACTCTGCTTCTGGACCAGATACAAACCACACGGCCTATATCATCCAATGCTTTTCAGTTAAGAGCGAGAAACTTGTGAGCTTCGTGTACGATGTAGCTTCCTTTGACCTGAAAAGTGACTGTGTTTACCAGAAAATAAGTCTTGCTTGTAGGAAGATACGGAGCCTTGGAAATCAATCCATTTCTGAAGGGAAACACATGGCACAGTTCTCATCAATGAATCATACCCTGCTTTAGAGCAAGAAGCATGCTCATGCATTCTAGAGTCCCTAAGACGGCAGGAAAAGTGAGTGTGCTAAGAACAAAAGAACTGTGTGTCCTACATGTACGGACCATTTCTAGATCCACTCTGCTCCTGAAACTGATACAAACCACAGTTCCTCTTACATACAATGCTTTTCAGTTAAGAGTGATTAACGTGTGAGATTCATGAACGATTTTGCTTCATTTGAGCTGAAAAGTGACTGCGTATACCTGAAACGAAGTCTTGCTTCTAGGAAGACACAGAGACGGGGATTTAACTCCATTTCTGAAGGGAAACACACAGCACAGTTCTCATCCATGGAACACACTCTGCTTTAGAGCAAGAAGCATGCTCATGCATTCTAGATTCTCTAATACAGCAGGAAAAGGGAGTGTGCACCGAACAAAGAACTGTGTTTCCTTCAGATACGGACCATATCTAGTTCAATTCTTCTCTGAAACTGATACAAACCATAGGTCCTCTAATGTCCAATTCTTTTCAGTTAAGAGAGAGAAACGTGTGAGCTTAGTGAACGATGTATCTTCGTTTGACCTGAAAAGTGACTGTGTTTACCTGAAAAGAAGTCTTGCTCGTAGGAAGACACAGAACCTGGGATTTAACTCCATTTCTGAAGGGATACATGCAGCACAGTTCTCATCCATGGAACACACTCTGCTTTAGAGCAAGAAGCACGCTCTTGCTTTCTAGACTCTCTACAACAGCAGGAAACGTGCGTTGCTCAGAACAAAAGAACTGTGTTTCCTTTGATACAGATCAGATCTAGTTCAACTCTTTGTCCGAAACTGATACAAACCACTGGTCCTCGAACATGCCATGGTTTTCAGTTAAGAGCGAGAAACTGAGATTCCTGAACGATGTAGCTTCCTTCGAGCTGAAAAGTCACGTTGTTTACCTGAAATGAAGTCTTGCTTGTGGGAAGAGACAGAGACTGGGATTTAATTAAATTTCTGAAGGGAAACACACAGCACAGTTCTCATCCATGTAGCACACTCTGTTTTAGTGCAAGAAGCACGATCTTGCCTTCTAGAGTCTCTAATATAGATGGAAATGTGAGTGTGCTCAGAACAAAATAACTGTGTTTCCTACACATGTGGACCATATCTGGTTCAACTCTGCTTCGGAAACTGATACAAACCACAAGTTCTCTAACACCAATGCTTTTCAGTTAAGAGCGAGAAACATGTGAGCTTCGTGAACGATGTAGCTTCGTTTGAGATATAAAGTGACTGCGTTTACCTGAAATGAAATCTTGGTTGTAGGAAGACACAGAGCCTGGGATTTAACTCCATTTTTTGGGGAAACACACAGCACAGTTCTCATTCATGAAAGACACTCTGCTTTAGATCAAGAAGCACGCTCGTGCTTTCTAAAGTCTCTAATATAGGAAGAAACGTGAGTTTGCTCCGAGTAAAAGAACGGTGTTTCCTACACACACAGACCATATCTAGTTCAACTCTGCTTCTTAAACTGATACAAACCACAGGTCCTCTAACATGCAATGCTTTTCCGTTATGAGCGAGAAACGTGTGAGCTTCGTGAACGATATTGCTTCTTTTGAGCTGAAATGTCAGTTCATATACCTGAAAAGAAGTCTTGCTTGTAGGAAGACACAGAACCTGGGATTTAACTCCATTTGTGAAGGGAAACACCCAGCACAGTTCTCATCCCTGGAACACACTTTGCTTTAGAGCCAGAAACACGCTCTTGCTTTCTAGACTCTCTAATACAGCAGGAAAAGGGAGTGTGCTCAGAACAAAAGAACTGTGTTTCCTTTGATACGGATCAAATCTAGTTCAACTCTACGTCCGAAACTGATACAAACCACTGGTCCTCTAACATGCCATGGTTTTCAGTTAAGAGCGAGAAACTGTGAGATTCCTGAACGATGTAGCTTCCTTCGAGCTGAAAAGTCACGTTGTTTACCTGAAATGAAGTCTTGCTTGTGGAAAGAGACAGAGACTGGGATTTAATTAAATTTCTGAAGGGAAACACACAGCACAGTTCTCATCCATGTAGCACACTCTGTTTTAGTCCAAGAAGCAAGCTCTTGCTTTCTAGAGTCTCTAATATAGATGGAAATGTGAGTGTCCTCAGAACCAAATAACTGTGTTTCCTACACATGTGGACCATATCTGGTTCAACTCTGCTCCCGAAAGTGATACAAACCACAGTGCCTTACCATCCAATACTTTTCAGGTAAGAGCATGAAACTTGTGAGCTTCGTGCACGATGTAGCTTCGTTTGAGATATAAAGTGACTGCGTTTACCTGAAATGAAATCTTGGTTGTAGGAAGACACAGAGCCTGGGATTTAACTCCATTTATTGGGGAAACACACAGCACAATTCTCATTCATGAAAGACACTCTGTTTAGAGCAAGAAGCACGCTCTTGCTTTCTAGAGTCTCTAATATAGGAAGAAACGTGAGTTTGCTCCGAGTAAAAGAACTGTGTTTCCTACACACACAGACCATATCTAGTTCAACTCTGCTTCTTAAACTGATACAAACCACAGGTCCTCTAACATGCAATGCTTTTCCATTAAGAGCGAGAAACGTGTGAGCTTCGTGAACGATATTGCTTCTTTTGAGCTGAAATGTCAGTTCATTTACCTGAAAAGAAGTCTTGCTTGTAGGAAGACACAGAACCTGGTATTTAACTCCATTTGTGAAGGGAAACACACAGCACAGTTCTCATCAATGAATCATACTCTGCTTTAGAGAAAGAAGTATGCTCATGCATTCTAGAGTCTCTAAGATGGCAAGAAACATGAGTGTGCTAAGAACAAAAGAACTGTGCGTCCTACACGTACGGACCATGTCTAGGTCAACTCTGCTCCTGAAACTGATACAAACCACAGGTCGTCTAACATCCAATGCTTTTCAGTTAAGAGTGATTATCGTGTGTGATTCGTGAACGATTTAGCTTCTTTTGAACTGAAAAGTGACTGTGTTTACATGAAACGAAGTCTTGATTGTAGGAAGACACAGAACCTGGGATTTAACTCCATTTCTGAAGGGAAACATGCAGCACAGATCTCATCCATGGAACACACTCTGCTTTAGAGCAAGAAGCACACTGTTGTTTTCTAGAGACTCTAATACAGCAAGAAACGTGAGTATGCTCAGAACAAAAGAACTGTGTTTCCTACACATGCAGACCATATCTAGTTCAACTCTTCATCTGAAACTGAAACAAGCCACAGGTCCTCTAACATCCAATGCTTTTCAGGTAAGAGTGAGAAACGTGTGAGCTTCATGAACGATGTAGCTTCATTTGACCTAAAAAGTGACTGTGTTTACCAGAAAAGAAGTCTTGCTTGTAGGAAGATACAGAGTCTGGGATCTATCCATTTCTGAAGGGAATCACAACGCACAGTTCTCATCAATGAAATTACTCTACTTTAGAACAAGAAGTATGCTCATGCATTGTAGAGTCTCTAAGACTGCAGGAAACGTGAGTGTGCTAAGAACAAAAGAACTGTGTGTCCTACATGTACGGACCATATCTAGGTCAACTCTGCTCCTGAAACTGATACAAACCACAGGTCCTCTAACATCCAATGCTTTTCAGTTAAGAGTGATTAACGTGTGAGATTCGTGAACGATTTAGCTTCGTTTGAGCTGAAAAGTGACTGTGTTTACCTGAAAAGAAGTCTTGCTCGTAGGAAGACACAGAACCTGGGATTTAACTCCATTTCTGAAGGGATACACGCAGCACAGTTCTCATCCATGGAACACACTCTGCTTTAGAGCAAGAAGCACGCTCTTGCTTTCTAGAGTCTCTAATACAGCAGGAAACGTGAGTGTGCTCAGAAAAAAAGAACTGTGTTTCCTTTGATATGGATCATATCTAGTTCAACTCTTCGTCCGAAACTGATACAAACCACTGGTCCTCTAACATGCCATGTTTTTCAGTTAAGAGCGAGAAACTGTGAGATTCCTGAACGATGTAGCTTCCTTCGAGCTGAAAAGTCACGTTGTTAACCTGAAATGAAGTCTTGCTTGTGGGAAGAGGCAGAGACTGGGATTTAACTCCATTTGTGAAGGGAAACACCCAGCACAGTTCTTATCCCTGGAACACACTCTGCTTTAGAGCCAGAAACACGCTCTTGCTTTCTACACTCTCTAATACAGCAGGAAACGTGTGTTGCTCAGAACAAAAAGAACTGTGTTTCCTTTGATACAGATCAGATCTAGTTCAACTCTTTGTCTGAAACTGATACAAACCACTGGTCCTCTAACATGCCATGGTTTTCAGTTAAGAGCGAGAAACTGAGATTCCTGAACGATGTAGCTTCCTTCGAGCTGAAAAGTCACGTTGTTTACCTGAAATGAAGTCTTGCTTGTGGGAAGAGACAGAGACTGGGATTTAATTAAATTTCTGAAGGAAAACACACAGCACAGTTCTCATCCATGTAGCACACTCTGTTTTAGTGCAAGAAGCACGCTCTTGCCTTCTAGAGTCTCTAATATAGATGGAAATGTGAGTGTGCTCAGAACAAAATAACTGTGTTTCCTACACATGTGGACCATATCTGGTTCAACTCTGCTTCGGAAACTGATACAAACCACAAGTTCTCTAACACCATTGCTTTTCAGTTAAGAGCGAGAAACATGTGAGCTTCGTGAACGATGTAGCTTCGTTTGAGATATAAAGTGACTGCGTTTACCTGAAATGAAATCTTGGTTGTAGGAAGACACAGAGCCTGGGATTTAACTCCATTTTTTGGGGAAACACACAGCACAGTTCTCATTCATGAAAGACACTCTGCTTTAGATCAAGAAGCACGCTCGTGCTTTCTAAAGTCTCTAATATAGGAAGAAACGTGAGTTTGCTCCGAGTAAAAGAACTGTGTTTCCTACACACACAGACCATATCTAGTTCAACTCTGCTTCTTAAACTGATACAAACCACAGGTCCTCTAACATGCAATGCTTTTCCGTTATGAGCGAGAAACGTGTGAGCTTCGTGAACGATATTGCTTCTTTTGAGCTGAAATGTCAGTTCATTTACCTGAAAAGAAGTCTTGCTTGTAGGAAGACACAGAACCTGGGATTTAACTCCATTTGTGAAGGGAAACACCCAGCACAGTTCTCATCCCTGGAACACACTCTGCTTTAGAGCCAGAAATACGCTCTTGCTTTCTAGACTCTCTAATACAGCAGGAAAAGGGAGTGTGCTCAGAACAAAAGACCTGTGTTTCCTACACATGCAGACCATAACTAATTCAACTCTGTTTCTGGACCAGATACAAACCACATGGCCTATAACATCCAATGCTTTTCAGTTAAGAGCGAGAAACTTGAGAGCTTTTGTAGTGGGTAGCCAACCCAGCATTGGCCTGGAAGTTCCAACCCCCACTGAGGCTTCGGTAATGGTCACGCCCACAAGGCGGGGCAGAGGAGGAAGGGGAAGATGAAGGATTGGGAAGAGCTCTGTCTCTTGGTGACGGGACGCAGGATGCTAGAGGTGGACCGAGCAGAGTTCTCCAGAGAACGCCGCCGGACTACCCTATACCTTTGCCAGATTCTGCAACCTACCCCTTCATTTGTAAGTTACCCCACAAAATAAACCTCCCTTTTAACTACGTGGAGTGGCCTTAATAATTTCACCAATATCTGGTGCCCAACGTGGGGCACGAACCCAAGACCCTGAGATTAAGAGTCTCATGCTCTACCGACTGACCTAGCCGGGCTGTCCTTTCTGGACAAGCGGGACACAAGGAAAGCGACCACTCTACTTTGCCAAGACAGGGTAAGATGGTCTTTCAGAATTCCTGCTTCTGAAAATGGTCTGTCAGATACTCTAGGCCTGTAGCCAATTTGAATGCACCAACGATGCTGAGAAACATTAGGTGACTGTCCAGGCTGCTAGCTGTCTCTGTCTACTCTTGCAAGACTCCCGAAAGTTGCTTGCGTCCTTCTCCCATTTCTCAGGTATTATTATATTCCTTCTCAGGTCTTTGATGAGGTTGGAGATTAGCAGTTATAGTTACAACTTAGTATATATACATATATAATATCTTAGATAGGATATATTAAGTATTAGACTCAGGTTCTTTAGGATAGGACACCTTTTGGAATGATCTTTGTAACACGCCTCCTACCCATGCTCTAGAATTCCCTGGATTTTACTATGTGTTTTTTGCTTGATATTGTTTGTACTTATTGTAATTCCAACTTATCTAGGTCATTATCCCTCATTACTCCTAGACAATATTTGATAAGCATCTCTTTGTATATAATCTTGTATTAGGTTAGAGCTTTCTTATTTAGACAAAAGGGGGAGATGTAGTGGGTAGCCATCACAGCATTGGCCTGGAAGTTCCAACCCCCACTGAGGCTTCGGTAATGGTCACACCCACAAGGCAGGGCAGAGGAGGAAGCGGAAGACGAAGGATCGGGAAGAGCTCTGTCTCTTGGTGCCAGGACGAGGGACGCTAGAGGTGGACCGAGCAGAGTTCTCCAGAGAACGCCGCCGGACTACCCTATACCTTTGCCAGATTCTGAAACCTACCCCTTCATTTGTAAGTTACCCCACAAAATAAACCTCCCTTTCAACTACGTGGAGTGGCCTTAATAATTTCACCAATAAGCTTTGTGTACAATGTAGCTTCCTTTGACCTGAAAAGTGACTGTGTTTACCAGAAAAGAAGTCTTGCTTGTAGGAAGATACAGAGCCTTGGATATCAATCCATTTCTGAAGGGAAACACACCACACAGTTCTCATCAATGAAACTTACTCTGCTATAGAGCAAGAAGCATGCTCATGCATTGTGGAGTCTCTAAGACGGCAGGAAACGTGAGTGTGCTAAGAACAAAAGAACTGTGTGTCCTACATGTACGGACCATATCTAGGTCAACTCTGCTCCTGAAACTGATACAAACCACAGGTCCTCTAACATCCAATGCTTTTCAGTTAAGAGTGATTAAAGTGTGAGATTCATGAACGATTTAGCTTCCTTTGAGCTGAAAAGTGACTGTGTTTACCTGAAACGAAGTCTTGCTTGTAGGAAGACACAGAACCTGGGATTTAACTCCATTTCTGAAGGGAAACACGCCGCACAGTTCTCATCCATGGAACACACTCTGCTTTAGAGCAAGAATCATGCTCTTGCTTTCTAGAGTCTCTAATACAGCAGGAAACGTGAGTGTGCTCAGAACAAAAGAACAGTGTTTCCTTTGATACGGATCATGTCTAGTTCAACTCTTCGTCCGAAACTGATACAAACCACTGGTCCTCTAACATGCCATGTTTTTCAGTTAAGAGCGAGAAACTGTGAGATTCCTGAACGATGTAGCTTCCTTCGAGCTGAAAAGTCACGTTGTTTACCTGAAATGAAGTCTTGCTTGTGGGAAGAGACAGAGACTGGGATTTAATTAAATTTCTGAAGAGAAACACACAGCACAGTTCTCATCCTTGTAGCACACTCTGTTTTAGTGCAAGAAGTACGCTCTTGCCTTCTAGAGTCTCTAATATAGATGGAAATGTGAGTGTGCTCAGAACAAAATAACTGTGTTTCCTACACATGTGGACCATATCTGGTTCAACTCTGCTCCCGAAAGTGATACAAACCACAGGGCCTTACCATCCAATGCTTTTCAGGTAAGAGCATGAAACGTGTGAGCTTCGTGAATGATGTAGCTTCGTTTGAGATATAAAGTGACTGCGTTTACCTGAAATGAAATCTTGGTTGTAGGAAGACACAGAGCCTGGGATTTAACTCCATTTTTTGGGGAAACACACAGCACAGTTCTCATTCATGAAAGACACTCTGCTTTAGCTCAAGAAGCACGCTCTTGCTTTCTAGAGTCTCTAATATAGGAAGAAACGTGAGTTTGCTCCGAATAAAAGAACTGTGTTTCCTACACACAGAGAGCATATCTAGTTCAACTCTGCTTCTTAAACTGATACAAACCACAGGTCCTCTAACATGCAATGCTTTTCTGTTATGAGCGAGAAACGTGTGAGCTTCGTGAACGATATTGCTTCTTTTGAGCTGAAATGTCAGTTCATTTACCTGAAAAGAAGTCTTGCTTGTAGGAAGACACAGAACCTGGGATTTAACTCCATTTGTGAAGGGAAACACCCAGCACAGTTCTTATCCCTGGAACACACTCTGCTTTAGAGCCAGAAACACGCTCTTGCTTTCTAGACTCTCTAATACAGCTGGAAAAGGGAGTGTGCTCAGAACAAAAGACCTGTGTTTCCTACACATGCAGACCATATCTAATTCAACTCTGCTTCTGGACCAGATACAAACCACATGGCCTATAACATCCAATGCTTTTCACTTAAGAGCGAGAAACTTGTGACCTTCGTGTACCATGTAGCTTCCTTTGACCTGAAAAGTGACTGTGTTTACCAGAAAATAAGTCTTGCTTGTAGGAAGATACAGAGCATTGGATATCAATCCATTTCTGAAGGGAAACACACGGCACAGTGCTCATCAATGAATCATACCCTGCTTTAGAGCAAGAAGCATGCTCATGCATTGTAGAGTCTAGTCTCTAAGACGGCAAGAAACATGAGTGTGCTAAGAACAAAAGAACTGTGCGTCCTACACGTACAGACCATATCTAGTTCAACTCTGCTCCTGAAACTGATACAAACCACAGGTCGTCTAACATCCAGGGCTTTTCAATTAAGAGTGATTATCGTGTGTGATTCGTGAACGATTTAGCTTCGTTTGAACTGAAAAGTGACTGTGTTTACATGAAACGAAGTCTTGCTTGTAGGAAGACACAGAACCTCGGATTTCACTCCATTTCTGAACGGAAACACGCAGCACAGTACTTATCCATGGAACACACTCTGCTCTAGAGCAAGAAGCATGCTCTTGCTTTCTAGAGTCTCTACTACAGCAGAAAACGTGAGTATGCTCAGAACAAAAGAACTGTGTTTCCTACACATGCAGACCATATCTAGTTCAACTCTTCATCTGAAACTGATAGCAAACACAGGTCCTCTAATATCCAATGCTTTTCAGTTAAGAGTGAGAGACGTGTGAGCTTCGTGAACGATGTAGCTTTGTTTGAACTGAAAAGAGACTGTGATTACCTGAAACGAAGTCTTGCTTGTTAGGAAGACAAAGAGATGGGCATTTATCTCCATTTCTGAAGGGAAACATACAGCACTGTTCTCATTTTTGAAAACTACTCTGCTTTAGAGCATGCAGCAAGCTCTTGCTTTCTAGAATCTCTAATACAACGGGAAACGTGAGTGTGCTCAGAAAAAAAGGACTGTGTTTCCACACATGCAGACCTTATCTAGATCAAATCTGCTTCTGAAACTGATACAAACGACACGTCCTCTAACATCCAATGGTTTTCAATTAAGAGCGAGAAACGTGTGAGCTTCGTGAACTATGTAGATTCCTTCAAGATGAAAAGTGACTGTGTTTACCTGAAACGAAGTCTTGCTTGTAGGAAGACACAGAACCTGGGATTTAACTCCATTTCTGAAGGGAAACACGCAGCAAAGTTCTCATCCATGGAACACACTCTGCTTTAGAGCAAGAAGCACGCTCTTGCTTTCTAGAGTCTCTAATACTGCAAGAAACGTGAGTGTGCTCAGAACAAAGGAACTGTGTTTCCTACACATGTGGACCATATCTGGTTCAACTCTGCTTCTGAAAGTGGTACAAACCACAGGACCTCTACCTTCCAATGCTTTTTAGTTCAGAGCGCGAAACGTTTGAGCTTCGTGAACGATGTAGCTACGTTTGAGCGGAAAAGTGACTGCGTTTACCTGAAACGAAGTCTTGCTTGTAGGAAGACACAGAGACTGGGATTTAACTCCATTTTTTGGGGAAACACACAGCACAGTTCTCATCCATTAAACACACTCTGCTTTGAAGCAAGAAGCACAATCTTGCTTTCCAGGATCTATAATATAGGAGGAAACCTGAGTTTGCTCAGAAAAAAAGAACTATGTTTCCTACACACGGGCCATATCTAGGTCAACTCTGCTTCTGAAACTGATACAAACCACAGGTCCTCTAACATCCAATGCTTTTTGGTTACTAGTGAGAAACGTGTGAGCTTCGTGAATGATTTTGCTACTTTTGAGCTGAAAAGTGAGTGCATTTACCTGAAATGAGTCTTGCTTGTAGGAAGACACAGAAGCTGGGACTTAACTCCATTTCCGAAGGTAAACACACAGCACAGTTCTCATCCATGGAACACACTCTGCTTTAGAGCAAGAAGCACACTCTTGCTTTCTAGAATCTCTAATAGAGCAGGGAACATGAGAGTGCTCAGAACAAAAGAACTGTGTTTCCTACACATGCAGACCATATCTAGTTCAAATCTGCTTCTGAAACTGATACAAACCACATGTCCTCTAACATCCAATGCTTTTCAGTTAAGAGCAAGAAACTTGTGGGCTTCGTAAACGATGTAGCTTCGTTCGAGCTGAAAAGGGGCTGCATTTACGTGAAACGAAGTCTTGCTTGTAGGAAGATACAGAGCCTGGAATATCACTCCATTTCCGAAGGGAAACACACAGCACAGTTATCATCCATGGAACACACTCTGCTTTAGAGCAAGCAGCACTCTCTAGCTTTCTAGAATCTCTAATAGAGCAGGAAACGTGAGTGTGCTCAGAACAAAAGAACTGTGTTTCCTACACATGTAGACCAAATCTAGTTCAAAACTGCTTCTGAATGTGATACAAACCACATGTCCTCTAACATCCAATGATTTCAGTTACGAGCGAGAAAAGTGTGAGCTTCATGAATGATGTAGCTAGGTTTGACCTGAACAGTGATTGTATTTACCAGAAAAGAAGTCTTGATTGTAGGAAGATACAGAGCCTTGGATTTCACTCCATTTCTGAAGGGAAACACACAGCACAGTTCTCATCAATGTATCATACTCTGCTTTAGAGCAAGAAGCACGCTCATGCACTCTAGAGTCTAAGACGGCAGGAAACGTGAGTGTGCTAAGAACAAAAGAACTGTGTGTCCTACATGTACGGACCATGTCTAGGTCAACTCTGCTCCTGAAACTGATACAAACCACAGGTCCTCTAACATCCAATGCTTTTCATTAAAGAGTGATTATCGTGTGAGATTCGTAAACGATTTAGCTTCTTTGAGCTGAAAAGTGACTGTGTTTACCTGAAACGTAGTCTTGCTTGTAGGAAGACACAGAACCTGGGATTTAACTCCATTTCTTAAGTGAAATACGGAGGACAGTTCTCATCCATGGAACACACTTTGCTTTAGAACAAGAAGCATGCTCTTGCTTTCTAGAGTCTCTAATACAGCAGGAAACGTGAGTGTGCTCAGAACAAATGAACTGTGTTTCCTACACTTGCAGACCATATCTTGTTCAACTCTTCGTCTGAACCTGATACAAACCACAGGTCCTCTAATATCCAATGCTTTTCAGTTAAGTGTGAGAGACGTGTGAGCTTCGTGAACGATGTAGCTTCGTTTGAGCTGAATTGTGACTGTGTTTACCAGAAAGGAAGTCTTGTTATAGGAAGATACAGACCCTGGGATTTCACGCCATTTCTGAAGGGAAACACACCGCACAGTTCTAACCAATGAAACTTACTCTGTTTTAGAGCAAGAAGCATGCTGATGCATTCTAGAGTCTCTAATACAGAAGGAAACGTGTGTGTGCTAAGACTAAAAGAACTGTGTGTCCTACACTACGGACTAAGTCTAGGTCAACTCTCCTCCTGAAACTGATACAAACCACAGGTCCTCTAACATACAATGCTTTTCATTTAAGAGTGATTATCGTGTGTGATTCGTGAACGATTTAGCTTCATTTGAACTGAAAAGTGACTGTGTTTACATGAAACGAGGTCTTGCTTGTAGGAAGACACAGAACCTTGGATTTTACCCCATTTCTGAAGGGAAACACACAGCACAGTTCTCATCCATGGAACACACTCTGCTTTAGAGAAAGAAGCACGCTCTTGCTTTCTAGAGTCTCTAATACAGCAGGAAATGTGAGTGGGCTCAGAACAAAAGAACTGTGTTTCCTACACTTGCAGACCATATCTAGTTCAACTCTTCATCTGAAACTGATAGCAAACACAGGTCCTCTAATATCCAATGCTTTTCAGTTAAGAGTGAGAGACGTGTGAGCTTCGTGAACGATGTAGCTTTGTTTGAACTGAAAAGAGACTGTGATTACCTGAAACGAAGTCTTGCTTGTTAGGAAGACAAAGAGATGGGCATTTATCTCCATTTCTGAAGGGAAACATACAGCACTGTTCTCATTTTTGAAAACTACTCTGCTTTAGAGCATGCAGCAAGCTCTTGCTTTCTAGAATCTCTAATACAACGGGAAACGTGAGTGTGCTCAGAAAAAAAGGACTGTGTTTCCACACATGCAGACCTTATCTAGATCAAATCTGCTTCTGAAACTGATACAAACGACACGTCCTCTAACATCCAATGGTTTTCAATTAAGAGCGAGAAACGTGTGAGCTTCGTGAACTATGTAGATTCCTTCGAGATGAAAAGTGACTGTGTTTACCTGAAACGAAGTCTTGCTTGTAGGAAGACACAGAACCTGGGATTTAACTCCATTTCTGAAGGGAAACACGCAGCAAAGTTCTCATCCATGGAACACACTCTGCTTTAGAGCAAGAAGCACGCTCTTGCTTTCTAGAGTCTCTAATACTGCAAGAAACGTGAGTGTGCTCAGAACAAAGGAACTGTGTTTCCTACACATGTGGACCATATCTGGTTCAACTCTGCTTCTGAAAGTGATACAAACCACAGGACCTCTACCTTCCAATGCTTTTTAGTTCAGAGCGCGAAACGTTTGAGCTTCGTGAACGATGTAGCTACGTTTGAGCGGAAAAGTGACTGCGTTTACCTGAAACGAAGTCTTGCTTGTAGGAAGACACAGAGACTGGGATTTAACTCCATTTTTTGGGGAAACACACAGCACAGTTCTCATCCATTAAACACACTCTGCTTTGAAGCAAGAAGCACAATCTTGCTTTCCAGGATCTATAATATAGGAGGAAACCTGAGTTTGCTCAGAAAAAAAGAACTATGTTTCCTACACACGGGCCATATCTAGGTCAACTCTGCTTCTGAAACTGATACAAACCACAGGTCCTCTAACATCCAATGCTTTTTGGTTACTAGTGAGAAACGTGTGAGCTTCGTGAATGATTTTGCTACTTTTGAGCTGAAAAGTGAGTGCATTTACCTGAAATGAGTCTTGCTTGTAGGAAGACACAGAAGCTGGGACTTAACTCCATTTCCGAAGGTAAACACACAGCACAGTTCTCATCCATGGAACACACTCTGCTTTAGAGCAAGCAGCACTCTCATGCTTTCTAGAATCTCTAATAGAGCAGGAAACGTGAGTGTGCTCAGAACAAAAGAACTGTGTTTCCTACACTTGTAGACAAAATCTAGTTCAAAACTGCTTCTGAATGTGATACAAACCACATGTCCTCTAACATCCAATGATTTCAGTTACGAGCGAGAAAAGTGTGAGCTTTGTGAACGATGTAGCTAGGTTTGACCTGAAAAGTGACTGTGTTTACCAGAAAAGAAGTCTTGATTGTAGGAAGATACAGAGCCTGGTATTTCACTCCATTTCTGAAGGGAAACACACAGCACAGTTCTCATCAATGTATCATACTCTGCTTTAGAGCAAGAAGCATGCTCATGCACTCTAGAGTCTAAGACGGCAGGAAACGTGAGTGTGCTAAGAACAAAAGAACTGTGTGTCCTACATGTACGGACCATGTCTAGGTCAACTCTGCTCCTGAAACTGATACAAACCACAGGTCCTCTAACATCCAATGCTTTTCATTAAAGAGTGATTATCGTGTGAGATTCGTAAACGATTTAGCTTCTTTAAGCTGTGTTTACCTGAAAGAAATTCTTGCTTGTAGGAAGACACAGAACCTGGGATTTAACTCCATTTCTTAAGTGAAACACGCAGGACAGTTCTCATCCATGGAACACACTCTGCTTTAGAGCAAGAGGCAAGCTCTTGCTTTCTAGAGTCTCTAATACAGCAGGAATAGTGAGTGTGCTCCGAATAAAAGAACTGTGTTTCCTACACATGCAGAAAATATCTAGTTCAACTCTGATTGTGAACCTGATACAAACCACAGGTCCTCTAACATCCAATGCCTTTAAGTTAAGAAGCAGAAACATATGACCTTCGTGAACGATGTAGCTTCGTTTGATCTGAAAAGTGACTGTGTTTACCTGAAACGAAGTCTTGCTTGGATGAAGACACAGAGCCTGGGATTTAACTCCACTTTTTAGACTAACTCACAGCACAGTTCTCATCCATGGAACACACTCTGCTGAAAAGTGACTGTGTTTACATGAAACGAGGTCTTGCTTGTAGGAAGACACAGAACCTGGGATTTTACCCCATTTCTGAAGGGAAACACACAGCACAGTTCTCATCCATGGAACACACTCTGCTTTAGAGAAAGAAGCACGCTCTTGCTTTCTAGAGTCTCTAATACAGCAGGAAACATGAGTATGCTCAGAAAAAAAGAACTGTGTTTCCTACACATGCAGACCATATCTAGTTCAACTCTGCTTCTGTACCAGATAAAAACCACATGGCCTATAACATCCAATGCTTTTCAGGTAAGAGTGAGAAACGTGTGAGCTTCATGAACGATGTAGCTTCGTTTGTCCTGAAAAGTGACTGTGTTTACCAGAAAAGAATTCTTGCTTGTAGGAAGATACAGAGCCTAGGATTTCACTCCATTTCTGAAAAGAAACACAACGCACAATTCTCATCAATGAAACTTACTCTGCTTTAGAGCAAGAAGCATGCTCATGCATTGTAGATTCTCTAAGACGACAGGAAACTTGAGTGTGCTAAGAACAAAAGAACTGGGTGTCCTACATGTACAGACCATATCTAGGTCAACTCTGCTCCTGAAACTGATACAAACCACAGGTCCTCTAACATCCAATGCTTTTCATTTAAGAGTGATTAACGTGTGAGATTCGTGAACGATTTAGCTTCGTTAGAGCTGAAAAGTGACTGTGTTTACCTGAAAAGATGTCTTTCTTGTAGGAAGACACAGAACCTGGGATTTTACTCCATTTCTGAAGGGAAACATGCAGCACAGTTCTCATCCATCGAACACACTCTGCTTTAGAGCAAGAAGCACCCTCTTGCTTTCTAGAGTCTCCAATAGAGCAAGAAACTTGAAAGTGTGCTCAGAACAAAAGAATGTGGTTTCCTACACATACGGACCATTGCTAGTTCAACTCTCCTTCTGAAACTTATACAAACCACAAGTCATCTAACATCCTATGCTTTTCATTTAAGAGCAAGAAACGAGTGAGCTTCTTAAATGATTTATATTCATTTGACCTGAAAAGTGACTCCTTTTACCTGAAATGATGTCTTGCTTGTAGGAAGACACAGAGCCTTGAATTTAACTCAATTTCGGAAGGGAAATACACAGCACAGTTCTCATCCATGAAACACACTCTGCTTTAGAGCAAGAAGCACGCTCTTGGTTTCTAAGAGTCTCTAATACAGCAGGAAACATGAGTGTGCTCAGAACAAAAGAACTGTGTGTCCTACACCTACGGACCATATCTAGTTCAACTCTGCTTCTGAAACTGATACAAACCACTGGTCCTCTAACATCCAATGCTTTTCAGTTAAGAGCCTGAAACAGGGTTGCTTCGTGGATGATATAGCTTCGTTGGAGCTGAAAAGGTACTGCATTTACCTGAAACGATTTCTTGCTTGTAGGAAGACACAGAACCTGGGATTTAACTCCATTTCTAAAGGAAACACGCAAAACATTTCTCATCCGTGGAACACACTCTGCTTTAGAGCAAGAAGCATGCTCATGCATTCTAGATTCTCTAATACAGCAAGAAAAGGGAGTGTGCACCGAACAAAAGAACTGTGTTTCCTTCAGATACGGACCATATCTAGTTCAACTCTTCTCTGAAACTGATACAAACCACAGGTCCTCTAATATCCAATTCTTTTCAGGGAAGAGAGAGAAACGTGTTAGCGTAGTGAACGATGTATCTTCGTTTGACCTGAGAAGTGACTGTGTTTAGCAGAAAAGAAGTCTTGCTTGTAGGAAGATACAGAGCCTGGGATTTCACTCCATTTCTGAAGGGAAACACACCGCACAGTTCTCATCAATGAATCATACTCTGCTTTAGAGAAAGAAGCATGCTAATGCACTCTAGAGTCTCTAAGAGGGCCAGAAACATGAGTGTGCTAAGAACAAAAGAACTGTGCGTCCTACACATACGGACCATGTCTAGGTCAACTCTACTCCTGAAACTGATACAAACCACAGGTCCTCTAACATCCAATGCTTTTCAGGTAAGAGTGATTATCGTGTGTGATTCGTGAATGATTTAGCTTCGTTTGAACTGAAAAGTGACTGTGTTTACATGAAACGAAGTCTTAGTTGTAGGAAGACACAGAACCTGGGATTTCACTCCATTTCTGAAGGGAAACACGGAGCACAATTCTCATCCATGGAACACACTCTGCTTTAGAGCAAGAAGCACGCTCTTGGTTTCTAGATTCTCTAATACAGAAGGAAACGTGAGTATGCTCAGAACAAAAGAACTGTGTTTCCTACACATGCAGACAATATCTAGTTCAACTCTTCATCTAAAACTGAAGCAAACCACAGATCCTCTGACATCCAATGCTTTTCAGGTAAGAGTGAGAAACGTGTGAGCTTCATGAACGATGTAGCATCGTTTGACCTGAAAAGTGACTGTGTTTACTAGAAAAGAAGTCTTGCTTGTAGGAAGATACAGAGCCTGGGATTTCACTCCATTTTTGAAAGGAAACACACCGCACAGTTCTTATCAATGAAACTTACTCTGCTTTAGAGCAAGAATCACGCTATTGCTTTCTAAAATCTCTAATACTGCAGGAAACGTGAGTGTGCTCAGAACAAAAGAACTGTGTGTCCTACACATACGGACCATATCTAGTTAAACTCTGCTTCTGAAACTGATACAAACCACTGGTCCTCTAACATCCAATGCTTTTCTGTTAAGAGCCAGAAACAGGGGAGTTTTGTGGAACATGTATCTTCATTCGTGCTGAAAAGGGACTGCATTTACCTGAAAGGATTTCTTGCTTGTAGGAAGACACAAAACCTGGGATTTAACTCCATTTCTAAAGGAAACACACAAAACATTTCTCATCCATGGAACACACTCTGCTTTAGAGCAAGAAGCATGCTCATGCATTCTAGATTCTCTAATACAGCAGGAAAAGGGAGTGTGCACCGAAAAAAGAACTGTGTTTCCTTCAGATACGGACAATATCTAATTCAACTCTTCTTTGAAACTGATACAAACCACAGGTCCTCTAACATCCAATTCTTTTCAGTTAAGAGTGATTAAAGTGTGAGATTTGTGAACGATTTAGCTTCGTTTGAGCTGAAAGGTGACTGTGTTTACCAGAAAAGAAGTCTTGCTTGTAGGAAGATACAGAGCCTGGGTTCTCTCCATTTCTGAAGGGAAACACACCGCACAGTTCTCATCAATGAAACTTACTCTGCTTTAGGGCAAGAAGCATGCTCATGCATTGTAGAGTTTCTAAGATGGCAGGAAACGTGAGTGTGCTAAGGACAAAAGAACTGTGTGTCCTACATGCACGGACCATATCTAGGTCAACTCTGCTCCTGAAACTGATACAAACCACAGGTCCTCTAACATCCAATGCTTTTCATTTAAGAGTGATTAACATGTGAGATTCGTGAACGATTTAGCTTCGTTTGAGCTGAAAAGTGACTGTGTTTACCTGAAACGAAGTCTTACTTCTTAGGAAGACAAAGAGACTGTCATTTATCTCCATCATTGAAGGGAAACACACAGCACAGTTCTCATTCATGAAACCTACTCTGCTCTAGAGCAAGCAGCACGCTCTTGCTTCTAGAATCTCTAATATATCAGGAAACGTGAGTGTGCTCAGAACAAAAGAACTGTGTTTCCTACACATGAAGACCAAATCTAGTTCAAATCTGCTTCTGAAAGTGATACAAACCACATGTCTTCTAAGATCCAATGCTTTTCATTAAGAGCGAGAAACGTGTGAGCTTCGTGAACGATGTAGCATCTTTCAAGCTGAAAAGTCACTGTGTTTATCTAAAACAAAGTCTTGCTTGTAGGAAGACACAGAGACTGGGATTTAACACCATTTCTGAAGGGAAACACACAGCACAGTTCTCATCCATGGAACACACTCTTCTTTAGAGCAATAAGCATGCTCTTGCTTTCTAGAGGCTCTAATACAGCAGGAAATGTGAGTGTGCTCAGAACAAAAGACCTGTGTTTCCTCCACATGCGAACCATATCTAGTTCAACTCTGCATCTGAAACTGATACAAGCCACAGGTCCTCTAACATCCAATGGTTTTCAATTAAGAGCGAAAAACGGGTGAGCTTCGTTAACGATGTAGCTTCCGTTGAGCTGAAAAGTGTCTGTGTTTACCTAAAACGAAGCCTTGCTTGTAGGAAGACACAGAGAATGGGATTTAACTCCAATTCTGAAGGTAAACGCATAGCACAGTTCTCATCCATGGAACACACTATGCTTTAGAGCAAGAAGCACGCTTTTGCTTTCTAGAGCCTCTAACACAGCAGGAAAAGTGAGAGTGCTCAGAACAAAAGAATTCTGTTTCCTACACATGCAGACCATATCTAGTCCAACTGTGCTTCTGAAACTGATACATCCACATGGCCTCTACCATCCAATGGTTTTCAGTTAACAGGAAGAAACGTGTGAGCTTTGTGAACGATGTAGCTTCGTTTGAGCAGAAAAGTGACTGCGTTTACCTGAAATGAAGTCTTGATTGTCGGGAGCCACAGAGCCTGGACTTTAACTCAATTTTTTGGGGAAACAAACAGCACAGTTCTCATCCATGACACACACTCTGCTTTAGAGCAAGAAGCACGCTCTTCCTTTCGAGAGTCTATAATATAAGAGGAAACGTGAGTTTGCTCAGAAAAAATGAACTGTGTTTTTTACACACAAGGAGCATATCTAGGTCAACTCTGCTTCTGAAACTGATACAAACTACAAGTCCTCTAACATACAATGCTTTCGTTTACGAGTGAGAAATGTGTGAGCTTCGTGAGTGATATTGCTACTTTTGAGGTGAAAAGTGAGTGCATTTACCTGAAAAGAGTCTTGCTTGTAGGAAGACATAGAAGCTGGGATTTCACTCCATTTCTGAAGGGAAACACACAGCACAGTTCTCATCCATGGAACACACTCTGCTTTAGAGAAAGAAGCACACTCTTGCTTTCTAGAGTCGCTAATACTGCAAGAAACGTGAGTGTGCTCAGAACCAAAGACCTGTGTATTCTACACATACAGACCTTATCTAGTTCAACTCTGATTCTGAAACTGATACAAACCACAGGGCCTCTAACATCCAATGATTTTTAGTTGAGAGCCAGAAACGTGTGAGCATCGTGAATGATGTAGTTTTTTTGAGCTGAAAAGTGACTGTGTTCACCTGAAACGAAGTCTTGCTTGTTAGGAAGACAAAGAGGCTGGCATTTATCTCCATTTCTGAAGGGAAACACGCAGCACAGTTCTCTTCCATGGAACACACTCTGCTTTAGAGCAAGAAGCATGCTCTTGCTTTCTAGAGTCTCTAATACATCAGGAATCGTGAGTGTGCTCAGAACAAAATAACTGTGTTTTCTACCCATGCAGACAATATCTAGTTCAACTCTGCTTCTGAAACTGATACAAAGCACAGGTCCTCTAACATCCAATGATTTTCAGTTAAGAGCCAGAAACATGTGATCTTCGCGAACGAAGTAGATTCCTTTGAGCTGAAAAATGACTGCGTTTACCTGAAACGAAATCTTGCTTTTAGGAAGATACAGAGCCTGGAATTTCACTCCATTTCTGAAGGGAAACACACAGCACAGTTCTCATCCATCAAACATCCACTGCTTTAGAACAAGAAACATGCTCATGCATTATAGAGTCTCTAAGTCAGCAGGAAACGTGAGTGTGCTCAGAAGAAAAGAACTGTGTGTCCTACATATACAGACCATATCTAGTTCAAGTCTGCTTCTGAAACCGATGCAAACCACATGTCCTCTACCATCCAATACTCTTCAGTTAAGAGCGAGAAACAGGTGTGCTTCCTTTTTGATGTACCTTCGTTTGAGCTGAAAAGTAACTGCATTTACCTGAAACGATGTCTTGCTTGTAGGAAGACACAGAACCTGATAATTAACTCCATTTCTGAAGGGAAACACGAAGCACAGTTCTCAGACATGGAGCATACTCTGCTTTAGAGCTAGAAGCCCGCTCAGTTAAGAGCGAGAAACATGTGAACTTCGTGAACGATGTAGCTTCGTTTGATATGAAAAGTGACTGTGTTTACCTGAAACTAAGTCTTGCTTGTGTGAAGACACAGAGCCTGGGATTTAACTCCACTTTTTTAGGCAAACAGACAGCACAGTTCTCATCCATTGACCACACTCTGCTTTAGAGCAAGAAGCACGCTCTTGCTTTCTAGATTCTCTAATACAGCAGGAAACGTGAGAGTGCTCAGAACAAAAGAACTCTGTTTCGTACACATGCAGACCATATCTAGTCCACCTCTGCATCTGGAACTGATACAGTCCACAAGTCCTCTATCATCCAATGCCTTTAAGTGAAGAACCAGAAACGTGTGACCTTCGTGAACAATGTAGCTTCGTTTGATATGAAAAGTGACTGTGTTTACCTGAAATGAAGTCTTGCTTGGAGGAAGACACAGAGCCTGGGATTTAATTACGCTTTTTTTGGCAAAGACACAGCACAGTTCTCATCCATGGAACACACTCTGCTTCAGAGCAAGAAGCACGCTCTTGCTTTCTAGAGTCTCTAATACAGCAGGAAACCTGAGTGTTCTCAGAACAAAAGAACTCTGTTTCCTACACATGCGGACCATATCTAGTTCAATTCTGATTCTGAAGCTGATACAAACCACAGGTCCTCTAACATCCAATGCTTTTCAGTTAAGTGTGAGAAACGTGTGAGCTTCATGAACGATGTAGCTTCGTTTGACCTGAAAAGTGACTGTGTTTACCAGAAAAGAAGTCTTGCTTGTAGGAAGATACAGAGCCTGGGATTTCACTCCATTTCTGAAGGGAAACACACAGCACAGTTCTCATCAATGTATCATAATCTGCTTTAGAGCAAGAAGCATGCACTCTAGATTCTCTAACACGGCAGAAAACGTGAGTGTGCTAAGAACAAAAGAACTGTGTGTCCTACTCGTATGGACCATGTCTAGGTCAACTCTGCCCCTGACACTGATACAAACCACAGGTCCTCTAACATCCAATGCTTTTCATATAAGAGTGATTATCGTGTGAGATTCATGAACGATTTTGCTTCGTTTGAGATGAAAAGTGACTGTGTTTACCTGTAACGAAATCTTGCTTGTAGGAAGACACAGAACCTGACATTTAACTCCATTTCTGAAGGGAAACACGAAGCACAATTCTCATCCATGGAACACACTGTGCTTTAGAGCAAGAAGCACGCACTTGCATTCTAGATTCTCTAATACAGCAAGAATAGTGAGTGTGCTTAGATCAAAAGAACTGTGATTTCTACACATGCAGACCATATCTAGTTCAACTCTGCTTCTGAAAGTGATACAAACCACAGGTCCTGCAACATCCAATGCTTTGCACTTAAGAGCAAGAAACGTGTGAGCTTCTTGAACGATGCAGCTTTGTTTGAGCTGAAAAGTGACTTCGATTACGTGAAACGATGTCTGGCTTGGATGAAGACACAGAGCCTGGGATTTAACTCCACTTTTTTAGGCAAACACACAGCACAGTTCTCTTCCATGGAAGACACTCTGCTTTAGAGCAAGAAGCACGCTTTTGCTTTCTAGAGTCCCTAATACAACAGGAAACATGAGTGTTCTCAGAACAAAAGAACTGTGTTTCCTACACATGCGGACCATATCTAGTTCAAATCTGCTTCTGGAACTGATACAAACCACAGGTCCTCTAACATCAAATGCTTTTCAGTTAAGAGCCAGAAACGTGTGAGCTTTGTGAACGATCCAGCTTCATTTGAGCTAAAAATGGACTGTGTTTTCCTGAAACGTAGTCTTGCATGGATGAAGACACAGAGACTGGGATTTAACACCATTTCTGAAGGGAAACACACAGCACAGTTCTCATCCATGGACCACACTCTGCTTTAGAGCTAGAAGCACGCTCTTGCTTTCTAGAGGCAATTATACAGCAGGAAACGTGCGTGTGCTCAAAAAAAAGACCTGTGTTTCCTACACATGCTGACCATATCTAGTTCAACTCTGGGTCTGAAACTGATACAAACCACAGGGCTTCTAACATCCAATGTTTTTCATTTAAGAGCCAGAAACATGTGATCTTGGTGAATGAAGTAGATTCCATTGAGCTGAAAAGTGACTGTGTTAACCTGAAAAGAAGACTTGCTTGTAGGAAGATACAGAGCCTGGAATTTCACTCCATTTCTGAAGGGAAACACACAGCACAGTTCCCATCCACGAAACATACACTGCTTTAAAGAAACAAGCATTTTCATGAATTGTAGAGTCTCTAAGTCAGCAGAAAACGTGAGTATGCTTGAACAAAAGAACTGTGTGTCCTACACATACAGACCATATCTAGTTCAACTCTCCTTCTGAAAATGATACAAACCGCTGGACCTCTAAAATCCAATGCTTTTCCGTTAAGAGCAAGGAACAAGTGTGCTTCGTTTTTGATATAGCTTCGTTTGAGCTGAAAAGTGACTGGGTTTACCTGAAACGAATTCTTGCTTGTAGGAAGACACAGAATCTGGGATTTAACTCCATTTCTGAAGGGAAACACACAGCACAGTTCTCATCCATCAAACACACTGCTTTAGAGCAAGAAGCACGCTCTTGCTTTCTAGAGTCTCTAATACTGCAAAAAAGTGAGTGTGCTCAGGACAAAAGAACTGTGTTTCTTAGACATGTAGACCATATCTAGTTCAACTCTTCATCTGAAATTGATGCAAACCACAGGACCTCTATCATCCAATACCTTTAATTTAAGAACCAGAAACGTGTGACCTTCGTGAATGATGTAGCTTCGTTTGATAAGAAAAGTGACTGTGTTTACCTGAAACGAAGTCTTGCATGGATGAAGACAGAGAGCCTGGGATTTAACTCCACTTTTTTAGTAAAACAAACAGCACAGTTCTCATCCATGGAACACACTCTGCTTTAGAGCAAGAGGCACGCTCTTGCTTTCTAGAGTCTCTAATACAGCAGGAAATGTGAGTGCGCTCAGAACAAAAGAACTCTGTTTCCTACACATGCAGACCATATCGAGTTCAACTCTGCTTCTGAAACTGATACAAAAGACAGGTCCTCCAACATCGAATGCTTTGCAGTTAACAGCGGGAATCGTGTGAGCTTCGTGAACAATGCAGCTTCGTTTGATTTGAAAAGTGACTGCGTTTACGTGAAACAAAAACTTGCTTGTAGGAAGACTCAGAGACTGGTATTTAACACCATTTCTGAAGGGAAACACACAGCACAGTTCTCTTCCATGGGACACACTCTGCTTTAGAGCAAGAAGCACTCTCTTGTTTTCAAGAGTCTCTAATACAGCAGGAAACCTTAGTGTTCTCAGAACAAAAGAACTGTGTTTCATACACATGCAAAACATATCTTGTTCAACTCTGCTTCTGAAACTGTTACAAACCACAGGGCCTCTAACAACCAATGCTTTTCAGTTAAGATCCAGAAACGTGTGAGCTACGTGAACGATGTAGTTATGTTCAGCTGAAAAGTTACTGACTTTACATGAAAAGAATTCATACTTGTAGGAAGACACAGAGCCTGTGATTTAACTCTATTTCTCAAGGAAAGCACACAGCACAGTTCTCATGCATGAAACACACTCTGCTTTAGAGCAAGAAGAACGCTCTTGCCTTCTAGATTCTCTAAAAAAGCAGGAAACGTGAGTGTGCTCAGAACAAAGGAACGGTGATTCCTACACATACGGACCATATCTAGTTCAACTCTGCTTCTGAAACTGATACAAACCACAGGTCATCTTACATTCAATTCTTTTCAGTGAAGAGCAAGAAACGTGTGAGCTTTGTGAATGATTTATATTCGTTTGAGCTAAAAGTGATTGCGTTTACCTGAAATGATGTCTTTTTGTAGGAAGACACAGAGCCTGGGATTTAACTCCATTTCTGAAGGGAAACACACAGAACAGTTGTCATACATGAAACACACTCTGCCTAGAGCAAGAAACACGCTCTTGCTTTCTAGAGCATCTAATAAAGCAAGAAACATGAGTGTGCACAGAACAAAAGAACGGTGTTTCCTACACATACAGACCATATGTAGTTCAACTCTTCTTCTGAAACTGGTACAAACCACAGTTCCTCTATCATTCAATGCTTTCAAGTTAAGAATAAGAAACATATGAGCTTCCGGAACGATGTAGCTCCCTTTGAGCTGAAAAGTGACTGAGTTTACCTGAAAAGATGTCTTGCTTGTAGGAAGACACAGAGCCTGGGATTTAACTCCATTTCTGAAGGAAAACACACAGCACAGTTCTCATCCATCAAACACACTTCTTTAGAGCAACAAGCACGCTCTTGCTTTCTAGAGTCTCTAATAGACCCAGAAACTTGAAAGTGTGCTCAGAAAAAAAGAACGTTGTTTCCTACACATACGGACCATTGCTAGTTCCACTCTGCTTCTGTAACTGATGGAAACCACAACTCATCTAATATCCAATGCTTTTCAGTTAAGAGCAAGAAAAGTGTGAGCTACGTGAACAATGTAGCTTCGTTTGAGCTGAAAGTGACTGAGATTACCAGAAAAGAAGTCTTGCTTATAGCAAGAAAGAGAGCCTGGGATTTAACTCCATTTCTGAAGGGAAACACACAGCACAGTTCTCATCCATGAAACACACTCTGCTTTAGAGCAAGAAGCACGCTCTTGCTTTCTAGAGTCTCCAACAGAGCCAGAATCTTGAAAGTGTGCTCAGAACAAAAGAACGTGGTTTCCTCCACATGCGGACCATTGCTAGTTCAACTCTGCTTCTGAAACTGATACAAACCACAGTTCCTCTAACATGCAATGCTTTCCAGTTAAGAGCGAGAAATGTGTGAGCTTCGTGAACAATGTAGCTTTCTTTGAGCTGAAAAGTGACTAGGAATACCTGAAAAGATGTCTTGCTTGTAGGAAGACACAGAGCCTGGCATTTAACTCCATTTCTGAAGGGAAACACACAGCACAGTTCTCATCCATGAAACACACTCTGCTTTAGAGCAAGAAGCACGCTCTTGCTTTCTAGAGTCTCCAATAGAGCCAGAATCTTGAAAGTGTGCTCAGAACAAAAGAACGTGGTTTCCTCCACATGCGGACCATTGCTAGTTCAACTCTGCTTCTGAAACTGATACAAACCACAAGTCATCTAACATCCTAAGCTTTTCATTTAAGAGCGAGAAACGAGTGAGCTTCTTAAATGGTTTATATTCATTTTACCTGAAAAGTGACTCCTATTACCTGAAATGATGTCTTGCTTGTAGGAAGACACAGAGCCTGGAATTTAACTCAATTTCTGAAGGGAAATACACAGCACAGTTCTCATCCATGAAACACACTCTGCTTTAGAGCAAGAAGCATGCTCTTGCTTTCTAAGAGTATCTAATACAGCAGGAAACGTGACTGTGATCAGAACAAAATAACGGTGTTTCCTACACATACGGACCATATCTAGGTCAACTCTTCTTCTGAAACTGATACAAACCACATTTCCTCTAGCATGCAATGCTTAAGAGCGAGAAATGTGTGAGCTTCGTGAACAATGTAGCTTTCTTTGTGCTGAAAATTGACTAGGAATACCTGAAAAGATGTCTTGCTTGTAGGAAGACACAGAGCCTGGGATTTAACTCCATTTCTGAAGGGAAACACACAGCACAGTTCTCATCCATGAAACACACTCTGCTTTAGAGCAAGAAGCATGCTCTTGCTTTCTAAGAGTATCTAATACAGCAGGAAACGTGACTGTGATCAGAACAAAATAACGGTGTTTCCTACACATACGGACCATATCTAGGTCAACTCTTCTTCTGAAACTGATACAAACCACATTTCCTCTAGCATGCAATGCTTAAGAGCGAGAAATGTGTGAGCTTCGTGAACAATGTAGCTTTCTTTGTGCTGAAAATTGACTAGGAATACCTGAAAAGATGTCTTGCTTGTAGGAAGACACAGAGCCTGGGATTTAACTCCATTTCTGAAGGGAAACACACAGCACAGTTCTCATCCATCAAACACACTGCTTTAGAGCAAGAAGCACACTCTTGCTTTCTAGAGTCTCTAATATAACCAGAAACTAGAAAGTGTGCTCAGAAAAAAAGAACGTTGTTTCCTACACATACGGATCATTGCTAGTTTATCTCTGCTACTGAAACTGATACAAACCACAGGTCATCTTACATCCAATGCATTTCAGTTAAGAGGGTGAAAGGTGTGAGCTTTGTGAATGATTTATATTCGTTTGAGCTATACGTGACTGTGTTTACCTGAAGTGATGTCTTTTTGTAGGAAGACAAAGAGACTGGGATTTAACTCCATTTCTTAAGGGAAACACACAGCACAGTTCTCATCCATGAAACACACTCTGTTTTATAGCAAGAAACACGCTCTTGCTTTCTAGAGTCTCCAATAGAGCCAGAAACTTGAAAGTGTGCTCAGAACACATGAACGTGGTTTCCAACACATACGGACCATTGCTAGTTCAACTCAGCTTCTAAAACTGATACAAACCACAAGACATCTAACATCCAATGCTTTTCAGTTAAGAGCAAGAAAAGTGTGAGCTTCGTAAATGATTTATATTCATTTGAGCTGAAAAGTGACTGCGTTTACTTGAAACGATGTCTTGCTTGTAGGAAGATACACAGCCTGTGATTTAACTCCATTTCTGAAGGGAAACAAACAGCACTCTTCTTATCCATGAAACACACTCTGCTTTAGAGCAAGAAGGATGCTCTTGCTTTCTAAGTGTCTCTAATACAGCAGGAAACGTGACTGTGGTCAGAACAAAATGATGGTGTTTCCTACACATACGGACCATATCTAGGTCAACTCTTCTTCTGAAACTGATACAAACCACAGTTCCTCTAACATGCAATGCTTTCCAGTTAAAAGCGAGAGACCTGTGAGCTTCGTGAACGATGTAGCTTCCTTTGAGCTGAAAAGTGACTGAGTTTACCTGAAAAGATGTCTTGCTTGTAGGAAGACATAAAGCCAGGTATTTAACTCCATTTCTGAAGGGAAACACACAGCACAGTTCTCATCCATGAAACACACTCTGCTTTAGAGCACTAGCATGCTGTTGCTTTCTAGATTCTCTAATAGAGCCAGAAACTTGAGGGTACTCTGAACACACGAACTGTGTTTCCTACATATACGGACCATTGCTAGTTCAACTCTGCTTCTGAAACTGATACAAACCACAAGTCATCTAACATCCAATGCTTTTCAGTTAAGAGCAAGAAACGTGTGAGCTTCGTGAACGGTTTATATTCATTTGAGCTGAAAAGTGTCTGCATTAACCTGAAATGATGTCTTGCTTGTAGGAAGACACAGAGCCTGGAATTTAATTCCATTTCTGAAGGGAAACACACAGTACAGTTCTCACGATGAAAAACACTCTGCGTATACGAAGAAGCACGCTCTTGCTTTCTAGAGTCTCTAATAGAGCAGGAAACGTGAGTGTGCTCAGAACAAAAGAATGGTGTTTCCTACACAAACGGACCATATCTATGTCAACTCTTCTTCTGAAACTGATACAAACCACAGGTCCTCTAACATCCAATGCTTTACAGTTAAGAGCAAGAAACGTGTGAGCTACGTGAACAATGTAGCTTCATTTGAGCTGAAAGGTGACTGAGATTACCCGAAGAGAAGTCTTGCTTGTAGGAAGACACAGAGCCTGGGATTTAACTCCATTTCTGAAGGGAAACACAGAGCACAGTTCTCATCCATGACACACACTCTGCATTAGAGCAAGAAGCATGCTCTTGCTTTCCAGAGTCTCTAATAGAGCCAGAAATTTCTGGTAACTCAGAACAAAGAACGGTGTTTCCTACACATACAGACCATTGCTAGTTCAACTCTGCTTCGGAAACTGATACAAACCACAGGTCCTCTAACATCCAATGCTTTTCAGTTAAGAGCGAGAAACGTGTGATCTTCGTGAAGGATTTATATTCATTTGAGCTGAAAAGTGACAGCGTTTACCTGAAATGATGTCTTGCTTGTAGGAAAAACAGAGCCTGGAATTTAACTCCATTTCTGAATGGAAACACACAGTACAGTTCTCATCCATGAAACACACTCTGCTTTAGAGCACGAAGCATGCTCTTGCTTTCTAGAGTCTCTAATAGAGCAGAAACTTGAGGGTACTCAGAACAAAAGAACGGTGTTTCAAACACATACAGACCATTGCTAGTTCAACTCCGCTTTTGAAACTGATACAAACCACAAGTAATCTAACATCCAATGCTTTTCAGTTAAGAGCAAGAAACGTGTGAGCTTCATCAACGATTTGTATTCATTTGAGCTGAAAAGTGACTGCATTTACCTGAAACGATGTCTTGCTTGTAGGAAGACACAGAGCCTGGAATTTAACTCCATTTCTTAAGGGAAACACACAGCACAGCTCTCATCCATGAAACACACTCTTCTTTAGAGCAAGAAGCATGCTCTTGCATTCCAGAGTCTCTAATAGAGCTAGAAACTTGAGGGTACTCAGAACAAAAGAATGGTGTTTCCTGCACATAAGGACCATTGCTAGTTCAACTGTTCTTCTGAAACTGATACAAACCACAGGTCCTCTAACATCCAATGCTTTACAGTTAAGAGCAAGAAACGTGTGAGCTACGTGAACAATGTAGCTTCGTTTGAGCTGAAAGTGACTGAGATTACCAGAAAAGAAGTCTTGCTTATAGCAAGAAAGAGAGCCTGGGATTTAACTCCATTTCTGAAGGGAAACACACAGCACAGTTCTCATGCATGAAACCCACTCTGCTTTAGAGCACTAGCATGCTCTTGCTTTCTAGATTCTCTAATAGATCCAGAAACTTGAGGGTACCCTGAACAAACGAACGGTGTTTCCTACACATACAGACCATTTCTAGTTCAACTCTGCTTCTGTAACAGATACAAACCACAAGTCATCTAACATCCAATGCTTTTCAGTTAACAGCAAGAATCATGTGAGCTTCGTAAATGATTTATATTCATTTGAGCTGAAAAGTGACAGCGTTTACCTGAAATGATGTTTTGCTTGTAGGAAGACACAGAGCCTGGAATTTAACTCCATTTCTGGAGGGAAACACACAGCACAGTTCTCATACATGAAACACACTCTGCTTTAGAGCAAGAAGCACACTCTTGCTTTCTATGAGTCGCTAATACAGCAGGAAACGTGACTGTGGTCAGAACAAAATAACAGTGTTTCCTACACATACGGACCATATCTAGGTCAACTCTTCTTCTGAACTGATACAAAGCACAGTTCCATTAACATGCAATGCTTTCCAGTTAACAGCCAGAAACGTGTGAGCTTCGTGAACGATGTAGCTTCCTTTGAGCTGAAAACTGACTGAGTTTAACTGAAAAGATTTCTTGCTTGTAGGAAGACACAGAGCCTGGGATTTAACTCCATTTCTGAAGGGAAACACACTGCACAGTTCTCATCCATGAAACACACTCTGCTTTAGAGCAAGTAGCATGCTCTTGATTTCCAAGAGTCGCTAATAGAGCCAGAAACTTGAGGGTACTCTGAAAAAAGAACGGTGTTTCCTACACATACGGACCATATCGAGTTCAACTCTTCTTCTGAAATTGATACAAAGCACAGTTCCATTAACATGCAAAGCTTTCAAGTTAAGAGCGAGAAACGTGTGTGCTTCGTGAACCATGTAGCTTCTTTGAGCTGAAAAGTGTCTGAGTTTACCTGAAAAGATATCTTGCCTGTAGGAAGACATAGAGCCTGGGATTTAACTCCATTTCTGAAAGGAAACACAAAGCACAGTTCTCATCCATGAAACACACTCTGCTTTAGAGCAAGAAGCATGCTCTTGCTTTCTAGAGTCTCTAAAAGAGGGAGAAACTTGAGCGTACTCGAACAAAAGAACGGGGTTTCCTACACATACGGACCATGGCTAGTTCAACTCTGCTTCTGAAACTGATACAAACCACAGGTCCTCTAACATCCAATGCATTACAGTTAAGAGCAAGAAACATGTGAGCTATTTGAACGATATATCTTTGTTTGAGTGCAAAGTGACTGAGTTTACGTGAAATGAAGTCTTGCTTGTAGGAAGATACAGAGCCTGTGATTTAACTCCATTTCTGAAGGGAAACACACAGCACAGTTCTCACGAGGAAACACACTCTGCGTATAGGAAGAAGAATGCTCTTGCTTTCTAGAGTCTCTGATAGAGCAGGAAACGTGAGTGTGCTCAGAAAAGAAGAACGGTGTTTCCTACACATACGGACCATGGCTAGTTCAACTCTGCTTCTAAAACTGATACGAACCACAGGTCCTCTAACATCCAATGCTTTACAGTTAAGAGCAAGAAACGTGTGAGCTACGTGAACGATGTTGCTTTGTTTCAGCTGAAAGGTGACTGAGTTTACGTGAAACGAACTCTTGCTTGAAGGAAGATACAGAGCCTGTGATTTAACTCTATTTCTGAAGGGAAACTCACAGCACTGTTCTCACGATGAAACACACTCTGCGTATAGGAAGAAGCAAGCTCTTGCTTCCTAGATTCTCTAATAGAGTAGGAAACGTGAGTGTGCTCAGAACAAAGAATGGTGTTTCCTACACATACGGACCATTGCTAGTTCAACTCTGCTTCTGAAACTGATACAAACCACAAGTCATCTAACATCCAAATCTTTTCTGTTAAGAGCGAGAAACGTGTGAGCTTCGTGAACGGTTTCTATTCATTTGAGCTGAAAAGTGACTGCATTAACATGAAATGATGTCTTGCTTGTAGGAAGACACAGAGCCTGGAATTTAACTCCATTTCTGAAGGGAAACACACAGCACAGTTCTCATCCATGAAACACACTCTGCTTTAGAGCAAGAAGCACGCTCCTGCATTCTATGAGTCTCTAATATAGCAGGAAACGTGACTGTGGCCAGAACAAAATAATGGTGTTTCCTACACATACGGACCATATCTAGGTCAACTCTTCTTCTGAAACTGATACAAACCACAGTTCCTCTAACATGCAATGATTTCCAGTTAAGAGCGAGAAACGTGTGAGCTTCGTGAACGATATAGCTTCCTTTGTGATGAATAGTGGCTGAGTTTGCCTGAAAAGATGTTTTGCTTGTAGGAAGACACAGAACCTGGAATATACCGCCATTTCTGAAGGTAAACACACAGCACAGTTCTCATCCATGAGACACACTCTGCTTTAGAGCAAGAAGCACGCTCTTGCTTTCTATGAGTCTCTAATACAGCAGGAAACGTGACTGTGGCCAGAACAAAATAACGGTGTTAACTAACATACGGACAATATCTAGGTCAACTCTTCTTCTGAAACTGATACAAACCACAGTTCCTCTAACATGCAATGATTTCCACTTAAGAGCGAGAAACCTGTGAGCTTCGTGAACAATGCTGCTTCCTTTGAGCTGAATAGTGACTGAGTTTACGTGAAAAGATGTCTGGCATGTAGGAAGACACAGATCCTGGGATTTAACTCCATTTATGAAGGGAAACACACAGCACAGTTCTCATCCATGAAACACACTCTGCTTTATGGCAAGAAGCATGCTCTTGCTTACCAGAGTCTCTAATAGAGCCAGAAACTTGAATGTACTCAGAACAAAAGAACGGTGTTTCCTACACATACGGACCATTCTAGTTCAACTCTGCTTCTGAAACTGATACAAACCACAGGTCCTCTAACATCCAATGCTTTACAGTTAAGAGCATGAAACGTGTGAGCTACGTGAACGATGTTGCTTTGTTTGAGCTGAAAGGTGACTGAGTTTACGTGAAACGAACTCTTGCTTGAAGGAAGATACAGAGCCTGTGATTTAACTCTATTTCTGAAGAGAAACACACAGCACATTGCTCACGATGAAACACACTCTGCGTATAGGAAGAAGCAAGCTCTTGCTTCCTAGATTCTCTAATAGAGCAGGAAACGTGAGTGTGCTCAGAACAAAGAATGGTGTTTCCTACACATACGGACCATTGCTAGTTCAACTCTGCTTCTGAAACTGATACAAACCACAAGTCATCTAACATCCAAAGCTTTTCTGTTAAGAGCGAGAAACGTGTGAGCTTCGTGAACGGTTTCTATTCATTTGAGCTGAAAAGTGACTGCATTAACCTGAAATGATGTCTTGCTTGTAGGAAGACACAGAGCCTGGAATTTAATTCCATTTCTGAAGGGAAACACACAGTACAGTTCTCACGATGAAAAACACTCTGCGTATACGAAGAAGCACGCTCTTGCTTTCTAGAGTCTCTAATAGAGCAGGAAACGTGAGTGTGCTCAGAACAAAAGAATGGTGTTTCCTACACAAACGGACCATATCTATGTCAACTCTTCTTCTGAAACTGATACAAACCACAGGTCCTCTAACATCCAATGCTTTACAGTTAAGAGCAAGAACGTGTGAGCTACGTGAACAATGTAGCTTCATTTGAGCTGAAAGGTGACTGAGATTACCCGAAGAGAAGTCTTGCTTGTAGGAAGACACAGAGCCTGGGATTTAACTCCATTTCTGAAGGGAAACACAGAGCACAGTTCTCATCCATGACACACACTCTGCATTAGAGCAAGAAGCATGCTCTTGCTTTCCAGAGTCTCTAATAGAGCCAGAAATTTCTGGTAACTCAGAACAAAGAACGGTGTTTCCTACACATACAGACCATTGCTAGTTCAACTCTGCTTCGGAAACTGATACAAACCACAGGTCCTCTAACATCCAATGCTTTACAGTTAAGAGCAAGAAACGTGTGAGCTACGTGAACAATGTAGCTTCATTTGAGCTGAAAGGTGACTGAGATTACCCGAAGAGAAGTCTTGCTTGTAGGAAGACACAGAGCCTGGGATTTAACTCCATTTCTGAAGGGAAACACAGAGCACAGTTCTCATCCATGACACACACTCTGCATTAGAGCAAGAAGCATGCTCTTGCTTTCCAGAGTCTCTAATAGAGCCAGAAACTTCTGGTAACTCAGAACAAAGAACGGTGTTTCCTACACATACAGACCATTGCTAGTTCAACTCTGCTTCGGAAACTGATACAAACCACAGGTCCTCTAACATCCAATGCTTTTCAGTTAAGAGCGAGAAACGTGTGATCTTCGTGAAGGATTTATATTCATTTGAGCTGAAAAATGACAGCGTTTACCTGAAATGATGTCTTGCTTGTAGGAAAAACAGAGCCTGGAATTTAACTCCATTTCTGAATGGAAACACACAGTACAGTTCTCATCCATGAAACACACTCTGCTTTAGAGCACGAAGCATGCTCTTGCTTTCTAGAGTCTCTAATAGAGCAGAAACTTGAGGGTACTCAGAACAAAAGAACGGTGTTTCAAACACATACAGACCATTGCTAGTTCAACTCCGCTTTTGAAACTGATACAAACCACAAGTAATCTAACATCCAATGCTTTTCAGTTAAGAGCAAGAAACGTGTGAGCTTCATCAACGATTTGTATTCATTTGAGCTGAAAAGTGACTGCATTTACCTGAAACGATGTCTTGCTTGTAGGAAGACACAGAGCCTGGATTTTAACTCCATTTCTTAAGGGAAACACACAGCACAGCTCTCATCCATGAAACACACTCTTCTTTAGAGCAAGAAGCATGCTCTTGCATTCCAGAGTCTCTAATAGAGCTAGAAACTTGAGGGTACTCAGAACAAAAGAATGGTGTTTCCTGCACATAAGGACCATTGCTAGTTCAACTGTTCTTCTGAAACTGATACAAACCACAGGTCCTCTAACATCCAATGCTTTACAGTTAAGAGCAAGAAACGTGTGAGCTACGTGAACAATGTAGCTTCGTTTGAGCTGAAAGTGACTGAGATTACCAGAAAAGAAGTCTTGCTTATAGCAAGAAAGAGAGCCTGGGATTTAACTCCATTTCTGAAGGGAAACACACAGCACAGTTCTCATGCATGAAACCCCCTCTGCTTTAGAGCACTAGCATGCTCTTGCTTTCTAGATTCTCTAATAGATCCAGAAACTTGAGGGTACCCTGAACAAACGAACGGTGTTTCCTACACATACAGACCATTTCTAGTTCAACTCTGCTTCTGTAACAGATACAAACCACAAGTCATCTAACATCCAATGCTTTTCAGTTAACAGCAAGAATCATGTGAGCTTCGTAAATGATTTATATTCATTTGAGCTGAAAAGTGACAGCGTTTACCTGAAATGATGTTTTGCTTGTAGGAAGACACAGAGCCTGGAATTTAACTCCATTTCTGGAGGGAAACACACAGCACAGTTCTCATACATGAAACACACTCTGCTTTAGAGCAAGAAGCACACTCTTGCTTTCTATGAGTCGCTAATACAGCAGGAAACGTGACTGTGGTCAGAACAAAATAACAGTGTTTCCTACACATACGGACCATATCTAGGTCAACTCTTCTTCTGAACTGATACAAAGCACAGTTCCATTAACATGCAATGCTTTCCAGTTAACAGCCAGAAACGTGTGAGCTTCGTGAACGATGTAGCTTCCTTTGAGCTGAAAACTGACTGAGTTTACCTGAAAAGATTTCTTGCTTGTAGGAAGACACAGAGCCTGGGATTTAACTCCATTTCTGAAGGGAAACACACTGCACAGTTCTCATCCATGAAACACACTCTGCTTTAGAGCAAGTAGCATGCTCTTGATTTCCAAGAGTCGCTAATAGAGCCAGAAACTTGAGGGTACTCTGAAAAAAGAACGGTGTTTCCTACACATACGGACCATATCGAGTTCAACTCTTCTTCTGAAATTGATACAAAGCACAGTTCCATTAACATGCAAAGCTTTCAAGTTAAGAGCGAGAAACGTGTGTGCTTCGTGAACCATGTAGCTTCTTTGAGCTGAAAAGTGTCTGAGTTTACCTGAAAAGATATCTTGCCTGTAGGAAGACATAGAGCCTGGGATTTAACTCCATTTCTGAAAGGAAACACAAAGCACAGTTCTCATCCATGAAACACACTCTGCTTTAGAGCAAGAAGCATGCTCTTGCTTTCTAGAGTCTCTAAAAGAGGGAGAAACTTGAGCGTACTCGAACAAAAGAACGGGGTTTCCTACACATACGGACCATGGCTAGTTCAACTCTGCTTCTGAAACTGATACAAACCACAGGTCCTCTAACATCCAATGCATTACAGTTAAGAGCAAGAAACATGTGAGCTATTTGAACGATATATCTTTGTTTGAGTGCAAAGTGACTGAGTTTACGTGAAATGAAGTCTTGCTTGTAGGAAGATACAGAGCCTGTGATTTAACTCCATTTCTGAAGGGAAACACACAGCACAGTTCTCACGAGGAAACACACTCTGCGTATAGGAAGAAGAATGCTCTTGCTTTCTAGAGTCTCTGATAGAGCAGGAAACGTGAGTGTGCTCAGAAAAGAAGAACGGTGTTTCCTACACATACGGACCATGGCTAGTTCAACTCTGCTTCTAAAACTGATACGAACCACAGGTCCTCTAACATCCAATGCTTTACAGTTAAGAGCAAGAAACGTGTGAGCTACGTGAACGATGTTGCTTTGTTTCAGCTGAAAGGTGACTGAGTTTACGTGAAACGAACTCTTGCTTGAAGGAAGATACAGAGCCTGTGATTTAACTCTATTTCTGAAGGGAAACTCACAGCACTGTTCTCACGATGAAACACACTCTGCGTATAGGAAGAAGCAAGCTCTTGCTTCCTAGATTCTCTAATAGAGTAGGAAACGTGAGTGTGCTCAGAACAAAGAATGGTGTTTCCTACACATACGGACCATTGCTAGTTCAACTCTGCTTCTGAAACTGATACAAACCACAAGTCATCTAACATCCAAATCTTTTCTGTTAAGAGCGAGAAACGTGTGAGCTTCGTGAACGGTTTCTATTCATTTGAGCTGAAAAGTGACTGCATTAACATGAAATGATGTCTTGCTTGTAGGAAGACACAGAGCCTGGAATTTAACTCCATTTCTGAAGGGAAACACACAGCACAGTTCTCATCCATGAAACACACTCTGCTTTAGAGCAAGAAGCACGCTCCTGCATTCTATGAGTCTCTAATATAGCAGGAAACGTGACTGTGGCCAGAACAAAATAATGGTGTTTCCTACACATACGGACCATATCTAGGTCAACTCTTCTTCTGAAACTGATACAAACCACAGTTCCTCTAACATGCAATGATTTCCAGTTAAGAGCGAGAAACGTGTGAGCTTCGTGAACGATATAGCTTCCTTTGTGATGAATAGTGGCTGAGTTTGCCTGAAAAGATGTTTTGCTTGTAGGAAGACACAGAACCTGGAATATACCGCCATTTCTGAAGGTAAACACACAGCACAGTTCTCATCCATGAGACACACTCTGCTTTAGAGCAAGAAGCACGCTCTTGCTTTCTATGAGTCTCTAATACAGCAGGAAACGTGACTGTGGCCAGAACAAAATAACGGTGTTAACTAACATACGGACAATATCTAGGTCAACTCTTCTTCTGAAACTGATACAAACCACAGTTCCTCTAACATGCAATGATTTCCACTTAAGAGCGAGAAACCTGTGAGCTTCGTGAACAATGCTGCTTCCTTTGAGCTGAATAGTGACTGAGTTTACGTGAAAAGATGTCTGGCATGTAGGAAGACACAGATCCTGGGATTTAACTCCATTTATGAAGGGAAACACACAGCACAGTTCTCATCCATGAAACACACTCTGCTTTATGGCAAGAAGCATGCTCTTGCTTACCAGAGTCTCTAATAGAGCCAGAAACTTGAATGTACTCAGAACAAAAGAACGGTGTTTCCTACACATACGGACCATTCTAGTTCAACTCTGCTTCTGAAACTGATACAAACCACAGGTCCTCTAACATCCAATGCTTTACAGTTAAGAGCATGAAACGTGTGAGCTACGTGAACGATGTTGCTTTGTTTGAGCTGAAAGGTGACTGAGTTTACGTGAAACGAACTCTTGCTTGAAGGAAGATACAGAGCCTGTGATTTAACTCTATTTCTGAAGAGAAACTCACAGCACTGTTCTCACGATGAAACACACTCTGCGTATAGGAAGAAGCAAGCTCTTGCTTCCTAGATTCTCTAATAGAGCAGGAAACGTGAGTGTGCTCAGAACAAAGAATGGTGTTTCCTACACATACGGACCATTGCTAGTTCAACTCTGCTTCTGAAACTGATACAAACCACAAGTCATCTAACATCCAAAGCTTTTCTGTTAAGAGCGAGAAACGTGTGAGCTTCGTGAACGGTTTCTATTCATTTGAGCTGAAAAGTGACTGCATTAACCTGAAATGATGTCTTGCTTGTAGGAAGACACAGAGCCTGGAATTTAATTCCATTTCTGAAGGGAAACACACAGTACAGTTCTCACGATGAAAAACACTCTGCGTATACGAAGAAGCACGCTCTTGCTTTCTAGAGTCTCTAATAGAGCAGGAAACGTGAGTGTGCTCAGAACAAAAGAATGGTGTTTCCTACACAAACGGACCATATCTATGTCAACTCTTCTTCTGAAACTGATACAAACCACAGGTCCTCTAACATCCAATGCTTTACAGTTAAGAGCAAGAAACGTGTGAGCTACGTGAACAATGTAGCTTCATTTGAGCTGAAAGGTGACTGAGATTACCCGAAGAGAAGTCTTGCTTGTAGGAAGACACAGAGCCTGGGATTTAACTCCATTTCTGAAGGGAAACACAGAGCACAGTTCTCATCCATGACACACACTCTGCATTAGAGCAAGAAGCATGCTCTTGCTTTCCAGAGTCTCTAATAGAGCCAGAAACTTCTGGTAACTCAGAACAAAGAACGGTGTTTCCTACACATACAGACCATTGCTAGTTCAACTCTGCTTCGGAAACTGATACAAACCACAGGTCCTCTAACATCCAATGCTTTTCAGTTAAGAGCGAGAAACGTGTGATCTTCGTGAAGGATTTATATTCATTTGAGCTGAAAAATGACAGCGTTTACCTGAAATGATGTCTTGCTTGTAGGAAAAACAGAGCCTGGAATTTAACTCCATTTCTGAATGGAAACACACAGTACAGTTCTCATCCATGAAACACACTCTGCTTTAGAGCACGAAGCATGCTCTTGCTTTCTAGAGTCTCTAATAGAGCAGAAACTTGAGGGTACTCAGAACAAAAGAACGGTGTTTCAAACACATACAGACCATTGCTAGTTCAACTCCGCTTTTGAAACTGATACAAACCACAAGTAATCTAACATCCAATGCTTTTCAGTTAAGAGCAAGAAACGTGTGAGCTTCATCAACGATTTGTATTCATTTGAGCTGAAAAGTGACTGCATTTACCTGAAACGATGTCTTGCTTGTAGGAAGACACAGAGCCTGGATTTTAACTCCATTTCTTAAGGGAAACACACAGCACAGCTCTCATCCATGAAACACACTCTTCTTTAGAGCAAGAAGCATGCTCTTGCATTCCAGAGTCTCTAATAGAGCTAGAAACTTGAGGGTACTCAGAACAAAAGAATGGTGTTTCCTGCACATAAGGACCATTGCTAGTTCAACTGTTCTTCTGAAACTGATACAAACCACAGGTCCTCTAACATCCAATGCTTTACAGTTAAGAGCAAGAAACGTGTGAGCTACGTGAACAATGTAGCTTCGTTTGAGCTGAAAGTGACTGAGATTACCAGAAAAGAAGTCTTGCTTATAGCAAGAAAGAGAGCCTGGGATTTAACTCCATTTCTGAAGGGAAACACACAGCACAGTTCTCATGCATGAAACCCCCTCTGCTTTAGAGCACTAGCATGCTCTTGCTTTCTAGATTCTCTAATAGATCCAGAAACTTGAGGGTACCCTGAACAAACGAACGGTGTTTCCTACACATACAGACCATTTCTAGTTCAACTCTGCTTCTGTAACAGATACAAACCACAAGTCATCTAACATCCAATGCTTTTCAGTTAACAGCAAGAATCATGTGAGCTTCGTAAATGATTTATATTCATTTGAGCTGAAAAGTGACAGCGTTTACCTGAAATGATGTTTTGCTTGTAGGAAGACACAGAGCCTGGAATTTAACTCCATTTCTGGAGGGAAACACACAGCACAGTTCTCATACATGAAACACACTCTGCTTTAGAGCAAGAAGCACACTCTTGCTTTCTATGAGTCGCTAATACAGCAGGAAACGTGACTGTGGTCAGAACAAAATAACAGTGTTTCCTACACATACGGACCATATCTAGGTCAACTCTTCTTCTGAACTGATACAAAGCACAGTTCCATTAACATGCAATGCTTTCCAGTTAACAGCCAGAAACGTGTGAGCTTCGTGAACGATGTAGCTTCCTTTGAGCTGAAAACTGACTGAGTTTACCTGAAAAGATTTCTTGCTTGTAGGAAGACACAGAGCCTGGGATTTAACTCCATTTCTGAAGGGAAACACACTGCACAGTTCTCATCCATGAAACACACTCTGCTTTAGAGCAAGTAGCATGCTCTTGATTTCCAAGAGTCGCTAATAGAGCCAGAAACTTGAGGGTACTCTGAAAAAAGAACGGTGTTTCCTACACATACGGACCATATCGAGTTCAACTCTTCTTCTGAAATTGATACAAAGCACAGTTCCATTAACATGCAAAGCTTTCAAGTTAAGAGCGAGAAACGTGTGTGCTTCGTGAACCATGTAGCTTCTTTGAGCTGAAAAGTGTCTGAGTTTACCTGAAAAGATATCTTGCCTGTAGGAAGACATAGAGCCTGGGATTTAACTCCATTTCTGAAAGGAAACACAAAGCACAGTTCTCATCCATGAAACACACTCTGCTTTAGAGCAAGAAGCATGCTCTTGCTTTCTAGAGTCTCTAAAAGAGGGAGAAACTTGAGCGTACTCGAACAAAAGAACGGGGTTTCCTACACATACGGACCATGGCTAGTTCAACTCTGCTTCTGAAACTGATACAAACCACAGGTCCTCTAACATCCAATGCATTACAGTTAAGAGCAAGAAACATGTGAGCTATTTGAACGATATATCTTTGTTTGAGTGCAAAGTGACTGAGTTTACGTGAAATGAAGTCTTGCTTGTAGGAAGATACAGAGCCTGTGATTTAACTCCATTTCTGAAGGGAAACACACAGCACAGTTCTCACGAGGAAACACACTCTGCGTATAGGAAGAAGAATGCTCTTGCTTTCTAGAGTCTCTGATAGAGCAGGAAACGTGAGTGTGCTCAGAAAAGAAGAACGGTGTTTCCTACACATACGGACCATGGCTAGTTCAACTCTGCTTCTAAAACTGATACGAACCACAGGTCCTCTAACATCCAATGCTTTACAGTTAAGAGCAAGAAACGTGTGAGCTACGTGAACGATGTTGCTTTGTTTCAGCTGAAAGGTGACTGAGTTTACGTGAAACGAACTCTTGCTTGAAGGAAGATACAGAGCCTGTGATTTAACTCTATTTCTGAAGGGAAACTCACAGCACTGTTCTCACGATGAAACACACTCTGCGTATAGGAAGAAGCAAGCTCTTGCTTCCTAGATTCTCTAATAGAGTAGGAAACGTGAGTGTGCTCAGAACAAAGAATGGTGTTTCCTACACATACGGACCATTGCTAGTTCAACTCTGCTTCTGAAACTGATACAAACCACAAGTCATCTAACATCCAAATCTTTTCTGTTAAGAGCGAGAAACGTGTGAGCTTCGTGAACGGTTTCTATTCATTTGAGCTGAAAAGTGACTGCATTAACATGAAATGATGTCTTGCTTGTAGGAAGACACAGAGCCTGGAATTTAACTCCATTTCTGAAGGGAAACACACAGCACAGTTCTCATCCATGAAACACACTCTGCTTTAGAGCAAGAAGCACGCTCCTGCATTCTATGAGTCTCTAATATAGCAGGAAACGTGACTGTGGCCAGAACAAAATAATGGTGTTTCCTACACATACGGACCATATCTAGGTCAACTCTTCTTCTGAAACTGATACAAACCACAGTTCCTCTAACATGCAATGATTTCCAGTTAAGAGCGAGAAACGTGTGAGCTTCGTGAACGATATAGCTTCCTTTGTGATGAATAGTGGCTGAGTTTGCCTGAAAAGATGTTTTGCTTGTAGGAAGACACAGAACCTGGAATATACCGCCATTTCTGAAGGTAAACACACAGCACAGTTCTCATCCATGAGACACACTCTGCTTTAGAGCAAGAAGCACGCTCTTGCTTTCTATGAGTCTCTAATACAGCAGGAAACGTGACTGTGGCCAGAACAAAATAACGGTGTTAACTAACATACGGACAATATCTAGGTCAACTCTTCTTCTGAAACTGATACAAACCACAGTTCCTCTAACATGCAATGATTTCCACTTAAGAGCGAGAAACCTGTGAGCTTCGTGAACAATGCTGCTTCCTTTGAGCTGAATAGTGACTGAGTTTACGTGAAAAGATGTCTGGCATGTAGGAAGACACAGATCCTGGGATTTAACTCCATTTATGAAGGGAAACACACAGCACAGTTCTCATCCATGAAACACACTCTGCTTTATGGCAAGAAGCATGCTCTTGCTTACCAGAGTCTCTAATAGAGCCAGAAACTTGAATGTACTCAGAACAAAAGAACGGTGTTTCCTACACATACGGACCATTCTAGTTCAACTCTGCTTCTGAAACTGATACAAACCACAGGTCCTCTAACATCCAATGCTTTACAGTTAAGAGCATGAAACGTGTGAGCTACGTGAACGATGTTGCTTTGTTTGAGCTGAAAGGTGACTGAGTTTACGTGAAACGAACTCTTGCTTGAAGGAAGATACAGAGCCTGTGATTTAACTCTATTTCTGAAGAGAAACTCACAGCACTGTTCTCACGATGAAACACACTCTGCGTATAGGAAGAAGCAAGCTCTTGCTTCCTAGATTCTCTAATAGAGCAGGAAACGTGAGTGTGCTCAGAACAAAGAATGGTGTTTCCTACACATACGGACCATTGCTAGTTCAACTCTGCTTCTGAAACTGATACAAACCACAAGTCATCTAACATCCAAAGCTTTTCTGTTAAGAGCGAGAAACGTGTGAGCTTCGTGAACGGTTTCTATTGATTTGAGCTGAAAAGTGACTGCATTAACCTGAAATGATGTCTTGCTTGTAGGAAGACACAGAGCCTGGAATTTAATTCCATTTCTGAAGGGAAACACACAGTACAGTTCTCACGATGAAAAGCACTCTGCGTATACGAAGAAGCACGCTCTTGCTTTCTAGAGTCTCTAATAGAGCAGGAAACGTGAGTGTGCTCAGAACAAAAGAATGGTGTTTCCTACACAAACGGACCATATCTATGTCAACTCTTCTTCTGAAACTGATACAAACCACAGGTCCTCTAACATCCAATGCTTTACAGTTAAGAGCAAGAAACGTGTGAGCTACGTGAACAATGTAGCTTCATTTGAGCTGAAAGGTGACTGAGATTACCCGAAGAGAAGTCTTGCTTGTAGGAAGACACAGAGCCTGGGATTTAACTCCATTTCTGAAGGGAAACACAGAGCACAGTTCTCATCCATGACACACACTCTGCATTAGAGCAAGAAGCATGCTCTTGCTTTCCAGAGTCTCTAATAGAGCCAGAAACTTCTGGTAACTCAGAACAAAGAACGGTGTTTCCTACACATACAGACCATTGCTAGTTCAACTCTGCTTCGGAAACTGATACAAACCACAGGTCCTCTAACATCCAATGCTTTTCAGTTAAGAGCGAGAAACGTGTGATCTTCGTGAAGGATTTATATTCATTTGAGCTGAAAAGTGACAGCGTTTACCTGAAATGATGTCTTGCTTGTAGGAAAAACAGAGCCTGGAATTTAACTCCATTTCTGAATGGAAACACACAGTACAGTTCTCATCCATGAAACACACTCTGCTTTAGAGCACGAAGCATGCTCTTGCTTTCTAGAGTCTCTAATAGAGCAGAAACTTGAGGGTACTCAGAACAAAAGAACGGTGTTTCAAACACATACAGACCATTGCTAGTTCAACTCCGCTTTTGAAACTGATACAAACCACAAGTAATCTAACATCCAATGCTTTTCAGTTAAGAGCAAGAAACGTGTGAGCTTCATCAACGATTTGTATTCATTTGAGCTGAAAAGTGACTGCATTTACCTGAAACGATGTCTTGCTTGTAGGAAGACACAGAGCCTGGAATTTAACTCCATTTCTTAAGGGAAACACACAGCACAGCTCTCATCCATGAAACACACTCTTCTTTAGAGCAAGAAGCATGCTCTTGCATTCCAGAGTCTCTAATAGAGCTAGAAACTTGAGGGTACTCAGAACAAAAGAATGGTGTTTCCTGCACATAAGGACCATTGCTAGTTCAACTGTTATTCTGAAACTGATACAAACCACAGGTCCTCTAACATCCAATGCTTTACAGTTAAGAGCAAGAAACGTGTGAGCTACGTGAACAATGTAGCTTCGTTTGAGCTGAAAGTGACTGAGATTACCAGAAAAGAAGTCTTGCTTATAGCAAGAAAGAGAGCCTGGGATTTAACTCCATTTCTGAAGGGAAACACACAGCACAGTTCTCATGCATGAAACCCCCTCTGCTTTAGAGCACTAGCATGCTCTTGCTTTCTAGATTCTCTAATAGATCCAGAAACTTGAGGGTACCCTGAACAAACGAACGGTGTTTCCTACACATACAGACCATTTCTAGTTCAACTCTGCTTCTGTAACAGATACAAACCACAAGTCATCTAACATCCAATGCTTTTCAGTTAACAGCAAGAATCATGTGAGCTTCGTAAATGATTTATATTCATTTGAGCTGAAAAGTGACAGCGTTTACCTGAAATGATGTTTTGCTTGTAGGAAGACACAGAGCCTGGAATTTAACTCCATTTCTGGAGGGAAACACACAGCACAGTTCTCATACATGAAACACACTCTGCTTTAGAGCAAGAAGCACACTCTTGCTTTCTATGAGTCGCTAATACAGCAGGAAACGTGACTGTGGTCAGAACAAAATAACAGTGTTTCCTACACATACGGACCATATCTAGGTCAACTCTTCTTCTGAACTGATACAAAGCACAGTTCCATTAACATGCAATGCTTTCCAGTTAACAGCCAGAAACGTGTGAGCTTCGTGAACGATGTAGCTTCCTTTGAGCTGAAAACTGACTGAGTTTACCTGAAAAGATTTCTTGCTTGTAGGAAGACACAGAGCCTGGGATTTAACTCCATTTCTGAAGGGAAACACACTGCACAGTTCTCATCCATGAAACACACTCTGCTTTAGAGCAAGTAGCATGCTCTTGATTTCCAAGAGTCGCTAATAGAGCCAGAAACTTGAGGGTACTCTGAAAAAAGAACGGTGTTTCCTACACATACGGACCATATCGAGTTCAACTCTTCTTCTGAAATTGATACAAAGCACAGTTCCATTAACATGCAAAGCTTTCAAGTTAAGAGCGAGAAACGTGTGTGCTTCGTGAACCATGTAGCTTCTTTGAGCTGAAAAGTGTCTGAGTTTACCTGAAAAGATATCTTGCCTGTAGGAAGACATAGAGCCTGGGATTTAACTCCATTTCTGAAAGGAAACACAAAGCACAGTTCTCATCCATGAAACACACTCTGCTTTAGAGCAAGAAGCATGCTCTTGCTTTCTAGAGTCTCTAAAAGAGGGAGAAACTTGAGCGTACTCGAACAAAAGAACGGGGTTTCCTACACATACGGACCATGGCTAGTTCAACTCTGCTTCTGAAACTGATACAAACCACAGGTCCTCTAACATCCAATGCATTACAGTTAAGAGCAAGAAACATGTGAGCTATTTGAACGATATATCTTTGTTTGAGTGCAAAGTGACTGAGTTTACGTGAAATGAAGTCTTGCTTGTAGGAAGATACAGAGCCTGTGATTTAACTCCATTTCTGAAGGGAAACACACAGCACAGTTCTCACGAGGAAACACACTCTGCGTATAGGAAGAAGAATGCTCTTGCTTTCTAGAGTCTCTGATAGAGCAGGAAACGTGAGTGTGCTCAGAAAAGAAGAACGGTGTTTCCTACACATACGGACCATGGCTAGTTCAACTCTGCTTCTAAAACTGATACGAACCACAGGTCCTCTAACATCCAATGCTTTACAGTTAAGAGCAAGAAACGTGTGAGCTACGTGAACGATGTTGCTTTGTTTCAGCTGAAAGGTGACTGAGTTTACGTGAAACGAACTCTTGCTTGAAGGAAGATACAGAGCCTGTGATTTAACTCTATTTCTGAAGGGAAACTCACAGCACTGTTCTCACGATGAAACACACTCTGCGTATAGGAAGAAGCAAGCTCTTGCTTCCTAGATTCTCTAATAGAGTAGGAAACGTGAGTGTGCTCAGAACAAAGAATGGTGTTTCCTACACATACGGACCATTGCTAGTTCAACTCTGCTTCTGAAACTGATACAAACCACAAGTCATCTAACATCCAAATCTTTTCTGTTAAGAGCGAGAAACGTGTGAGCTTCGTGAACGGTTTCTATTCATTTGAGCTGAAAAGTGACTGCATTAACATGAAATGATGTCTTGCTTGTAGGAAGACACAGAGCCTGGAATTTAACTCCATTTCTGAAGGGAAACACACAGCACAGTTCTCATCCATGAAACACACTCTGCTTTAGAGCAAGAAGCACGCTCCTGCATTCTATGAGTCTCTAATATAGCAGGAAACGTGACTGTGGCCAGAACAAAATAATGGTGTTTCCTACACATACGGACCATATCTAGGTCAACTCTTCTTCTGAAACTGATACAAACCACAGTTCCTCTAACATGCAATGATTTCCAGTTAAGAGCGAGAAACGTGTGAGCTTCGTGAACGATATAGCTTCCTTTGTGATGAATAGTGGCTGAGTTTGCCTGAAAAGATGTTTTGCTTGTAGGAAGACACAGAACCTGGAATATACCGCCATTTCTGAAGGTAAACACACAGCACAGTTCTCATCCATGAGACACACTCTGCTTTAGAGCAAGAAGCACGCTCTTGCTTTCTATGAGTCTCTAATACAGCAGGAAACGTGACTGTGGCCAGAACAAAATAACGGTGTTAACTAACATACGGACAATATCTAGGTCAACTCTTCTTCTGAAACTGATACAAACCACAGTTCCTCTAACATGCAATGATTTCCACTTAAGAGCGAGAAACCTGTGAGCTTCGTGAACAATGCTGCTTCCTTTGAGCTGAATAGTGACTGAGTTTACGTGAAAAGATGTCTGGCATGTAGGAAGACACAGATCCTGGGATTTAACTCCATTTATGAAGGGAAACACACAGCACAGTTCTCATCCATGAAACACACTCTGCTTTATGGCAAGAAGCATGCTCTTGCTTACCAGAGTCTCTAATAGAGCCAGAAACTTGAATGTACTCAGAACAAAAGAACGGTGTTTCCTACACATACGGACCATTCTAGTTCAACTCTGCTTCTGAAACTGATACAAACCACAGGTCCTCTAACATCCAATGCTTTACAGTTAAGAGCATGAAACGTGTGAGCTACGTGAACGATGTTGCTTTGTTTGAGCTGAAAGGTGACTGAGTTTACGTGAAACGAACTCTTGCTTGAAGGAAGATACAGAGCCTGTGATTTAACTCTATTTCTGAAGAGAAACACACAGCACATTGCTCACGATGAAACACACTCTGCGTATAGGAAGAAGCAAGCTCTTGCTTCCTAGATTCTCTAATAGAGCAGGAAACGTGAGTGTGCTCAGAACAAAGAATGGTGTTTCCTACACATACGGACCATTGCTAGTTCAACTCTGCTTCTGAAACTGATACAAACCACAAGTCATCTAACATCCAAAGCTTTTCTGTTAAGAGCGAGAAACGTGTGAGCTTCGTGAACGGTTTCTATTCATTTGAGCTGAAAAGTGACTGCATTAACCTGAAATGATGTCTTGCTTGTAGGAAGACACAGAGCCTGGAATTTAATTCCATTTCTGAAGGGAAACACACAGTACAGTTCTCACGATGAAAAACACTCTGCGTATACGAAGAAGCACGCTCTTGCTTTCTAGAGTCTCTAATAGAGCAGGAAACGTGAGTGTGCTCAGAACAAAAGAATGGTGTTTCCTACACAAACGGACCATATCTATGTCAACTCTTCTTCTGAAACTGATACAAACCACAGGTCCTCTAACATCCAATGCTTTACAGTTAAGAGCAAGAACGTGTGAGCTACGTGAACAATGTAGCTTCATTTGAGCTGAAAGGTGACTGAGATTACCCGAAGAGAAGTCTTGCTTGTAGGAAGACACAGAGCCTGGGATTTAACTCCATTTCTGAAGGGAAACACAGAGCACAGTTCTCATCCATGACACACACTCTGCATTAGAGCAAGAAGCATGCTCTTGCTTTCCAGAGTCTCTAATAGAGCCAGAAACTTCTGGTAACTCAGAACAAAGAACGGTGTTTCCTACACATACAGACCATTGCTAGTTCAACTCTGCTTCGGAAACTGATACAAACCACAGGTCCTCTAACATCCAATGCTTTTCAGTTAAGAGCGAGAAACGTGTGATCTTCGTGAAGGATTTATATTCATTTGAGCTGAAAAGTGACAGCGTTTACCTGAAATGATGTCTTGCTTGTAGGAAAAACAGAGCCTGGAATTTAACTCCATTTCTGAATGGAAACACACAGTACAGTTCTCATCCATGAAACAAACTCTGCTTTAGAGCACGAAGCATGCTCTTGCTTTCTAGAGTCTCTAATAGAGCAGAAACTTGAGGGTACTCAGAACAAAAGAAAGGTGTTTCAAACACATACAGACCATTGCTAGTTCAACTCCGCTTTTGAAACTGATACAAACCACAAGTAATCTAACATCCAATGCTTTTCAGTTAAGAGCAAGAAACGTGTGAGCTTCATCAACGATTTGTATTCATTTGAGCTGAAAAGTGACTGCATTTACCTGAAACGATGTCTTGCTTGTAGGAAGACACAGAGCCTGGAATTTAACTCCATTTCTGAAGGGAAACAAACAGCACAGCTCTCATCCATGAAACACACTCTTCTTTAGAGCAAGAAGCATGCTCTTGCATTCCAGAGTCTCTAATAGAGCTAGAAACTTGAGGGTACTCAGAACAAAAGAATGGTGTTTCCTGCACATAAGGACCATTGCTAGTTCAACTGTTCTTCTGAAACTGATACAAACCACAGGTCCTCTAACATCCAATGCTTTACAGTTAAGAGCAAGAAACGTGTGAGCTACGTGAACAATGTAGCTTCGTTTGAGCTGAAAGTGACTGAGATTACCAGAAAAGAAGTCTTGCTTATAGCAAGAAAGAGAGCCTGGGATTTAACTCCATTTCTGAAGGGAAACACACAGCACAGTTCTCATGCATGAAACCCACTCTGCTTTAGAGCACTAGCATGCTCTTGCTTTCTAGATTCTCTAATAGATCCAGAAACTTGAGGGTACCCTGAACAAACGAACAGTGTTTCCTACACATACAGACCATTTCTAGTTCAACTCTGCTTCTGTAACAGATACAAACCACAAGTCATCTAACATCCAATGCTTTTCAGTTAACAGCAAGAATCATGTGAGCTTCGTAAATGATTTATATTCATTTGAGCTGAAAAGTGACAGCGTTTACCTGAAATGATGTTTTGCTTGTAGGAAGACACAGAGCCTGGAATTTAACTCCATTTCTGAAGGGAAACACACAGCACAGTTCTCATACATGAAACACACTCTGCTTTAGAGCAAGAAGCACACTCTTGCTTTCTATGAGTCGCTAATACAGCAGGAAACGTGACTGTGGTCAGAACAAAATAACAGTGTTTCCTACACATACGGACCATATCTAGGTCAACTCTTCTTCTGAACTGATACAAAGCACAGTTCCATTAACATGCAATGCTTTCCAGTTAACAGCCAGAAACGTGTGAGCTTCGTGAACGATGTAGCTTCCTTTGAGCTGAAAACTGACTGAGTTTACCTGAAAAGATTTCTTGCTTGTAGGAAGACACAGAGCCTGGGATTTAACTCCATTTCTGAAGGGAAACACACTGCACAGTTCTCATCCATGAAACACACTCTGCTTTAGAGCAAGTAGCATGCTCTTGATTTCCAAGAGTCGCTAATAGAGCCAGAAACTTGAGGGTACTCTGAAAAAAGAACGGTGTTTCCTACACATACGGACCATATCGAGTTCAACTCTTCTTCTGAAATTGATACAAAGCACAGTTCCATTAACATGCAAAGCTTTCAAGTTAAGAGCGAGAAACGTGTGTGCTTCGTGAACCATGTAGCTTCTTTGAGCTGAAAAGTGTCTGAGTTTACCTGAAAAGATATCTTGCCTGTAGGAAGACATAGAGCCTGGGATTTAACTCCATTTCTGAAAGGAAACACAAAGCACAGTTCTCATCCATGAAACACACTCTGCTTTAGAGCAAGAAGCATGCTCTTGCTTTCTAGAGTCTCTAAAAGAGGGAGAAACTTGAGCGTACTCGAACAAAAGAACGGGGTTTCCTACACATACGGACCATGGCTAGTTCAACTCTGCTTCTGAAACTGATACAAACCACAGGTCCTCTAACATCCAATGCATTACAGTTAAGAGCAAGAAACATGTGAGCTATTTGAACGATATATCTTTGTTTGAGTGCAAAGTGACTGAGTTTACGTGAAATGAAGTCTTGCTTGTAGGAAGATACAGAGCCTGTGATTTAACTCCATTTCTGAAGGGAAACACACAGCACAGTTCTCACGAGGAAACACACTCTGCGTATAGGAAGAAGAATGCTCTTGCTTTCTAGAGTCTCTGATAGAGCAGGAAACGTGAGTGTGCTCAGAAAAGAAGAACGGTGTTTCCTACACATACGGACCATGGCTAGTTCAACTCTGCTTCTAAAACTGATACGAACCACAGGTCCTCTAACATCCAATGCTTTACAGTTAAGAGCAAGAAACGTGTGAGCTACGTGAACGATGTTGCTTTGTTTCAGCTGAAAGGTGACTGAGTTTACGTGAAACGAACTCTTGCTTGAAGGAAGATACAGAGCCTGTGATTTAACTCTATTTCTGAAGGGAAACTCACAGCACTGTTCTCACGATGAAACACACTCTGCGTATAGGAAGAAGCAAGCTCTTGCTTCCTAGATTCTCTAATAGAGTAGGAAACGTGAGTGTGCTCAGAACAAAGAATGGTGTTTCCTACACATACGGACCATTGCTAGTTCAACTCTGCTTCTGAAACTGATACAAACCACAAGTCATCTAACATCCAAATCTTTTCTGTTAAGAGCGAGAAACGTGTGAGCTTCGTGAACGGTTTCTATTCATTTGAGCTGAAAAGTGACTGCATTAACATGAAATGATGTCTTGCTTGTAGGAAGACACAGAGCCTGGAATTTAACTCCATTTCTGAAGGGAAACACACAGCACAGTTCTCATCCATGAAACACACTCTGCTTTAGAGCAAGAAGCACGCTCCTGCATTCTATGAGTCTCTAATATAGCAGGAAACGTGACTGTGGCCAGAACAAAATAATGGTGTTTCCTACACATACGGACCATATCTAGGTCAACTCTTCTTCTGAAACTGATACAAACCACAGTTCCTCTAACATGCAATGATTTCCAGTTAAGAGCGAGAAACGTGTGAGCTTCGTGAACGATATAGCTTCCTTTGTGATGAATAGTGGCTGAGTTTGCCTGAAAAGATGTTTTGCTTGTAGGAAGACACAGAACCTGGAATATACCGCCATTTCTGAAGGTAAACACACAGCACAGTTCTCATCCATGAGACACACTCTGCTTTAGAGCAAGAAGCACGCTCTTGCTTTCTATGAGTCTCTAATACAGCAGGAAACGTGACTGTGGCCAGAACAAAATAACGGTGTTAACTAACATACGGACAATATCTAGGTCAACTCTTCTTCTGAAACTGATACAAACCACAGTTCCTCTAACATGCAATGATTTCCACTTAAGAGCGAGAAACCTGTGAGCTTCGTGAACAATGCTGCTTCCTTTGAGCTGAATAGTGACTGAGTTTACGTGAAAAGATGTCTGGCATGTAGGAAGACACAGATCCTGGGATTTAACTCCATTTATGAAGGGAAACACACAGCACAGTTCTCATCCATGAAACACACTCTGCTTTATGGCAAGAAGCATGCTCTTGCTTACCAGAGTCTCTAATAGAGCCAGAAACTTGAATGTACTCAGAACAAAAGAACGGTGTTTCCTACACATACGGACCATTCTAGTTCAACTCTGCTTCTGAAACTGATACAAACCACAGGTCCTCTAACATCCAATGCTTTACAGTTAAGAGCATGAAACGTGTGAGCTACGTGAACGATGTTGCTTTGTTTGAGCTGAAAGGTGACTGAGTTTACGTGAAACGAACTCTTGCTTGAAGGAAGATACAGAGCCTGTGATTTAACTCTATTTCTGAAGAGAAACACACAGCACATTGCTCACGATGAAACACACTCTGCGTATAGGAAGAAGCAAGCTCTTGCTTCCTAGATTCTCTAATAGAGCAGGAAACGTGAGTGTGCTCAGAACAAAGAATGGTGTTTCCTACACATACGGACCATTGCTAGTTCAACTCTGCTTCTGAAACTGATACAAACCACAAGTCATCTAACATCCAAAGCTTTTCTGTTAAGAGCGAGAAACGTGTGAGCTTCGTGAACGGTTTCTATTCATTTGAGCTGAAAAGTGACTGCATTAACCTGAAATGATGTCTTGCTTGTAGGAAGACACAGAGCCTGGAATTTAATTCCATTTCTGAAGGGAAACACACAGTACAGTTCTCACGATGAAAAACACTCTGCGTATACGAAGAAGCACGCTCTTGCTTTCTAGAGTCTCTAATAGAGCAGGAAACGTGAGTGTGCTCAGAACAAAAGAATGGTGTTTCCTACACAAACGGACCATATCTATGTCAACTCTTCTTCTGAAACTGATACAAACCACAGGTCCTCTAACATCCAATGCTTTACAGTTAAGAGCAAGAACGTGTGAGCTACGTGAACAATGTAGCTTCATTTGAGCTGAAAGGTGACTGAGATTACCCGAAGAGAAGTCTTGCTTGTAGGAAGACACAGAGCCTGGGATTTAACTCCATTTCTGAAGGGAAACACAGAGCACAGTTCTCATCCATGACACACACTCTGCATTAGAGCAAGAAGCATGCTCTTGCTTTCCAGAGTCTCTAATAGAGCCAGAAATTTCTGGTAACTCAGAACAAAGAACGGTGTTTCCTACACATACAGACCATTGCTAGTTCAACTCTGCTTCGGAAACTGATACAAACCACAGGTCCTCTAACATCCAATGCTTTTCAGTTAAGAGCGAGAAACGTGTGATCTTCGTGAAGGATTTATATTCATTTGAGCTGAAAAGTGACAGCGTTTACCTGAAATGATGTCTTGCTTGTAGGAAAAACAGAGCCTGGAATTTAACTCCATTTCTGAATGGAAACACACAGTACAGTTCTCATCCATGAAACAAACTCTGCTTTAGAGCACGAAGCATGCTCTTGCTTTCTAGAGTCTCTAATAGAGCAGAAACTTGAGGGTACTCAGAACAAAAGAAAGGTGTTTCAAACACATACAGACCATTGCTAGTTCAACTCCGCTTTTGAAACTGATACAAACCACAAGTAATCTAACATCCAATGCTTTTCAGTTAAGAGCAAGAAACGTGTGAGCTTCATCAACGATTTGTATTCATTTGAGCTGAAAAGTGACTGCATTTACCTGAAACGATGTCTTGCTTGTAGGAAGACACAGAGCCTGGAATTTAACTCCATTTCTGAAGGGAAACAAACAGCACAGCTCTCATCCATGAAACACACTCTTCTTTAGAGCAAGAAGCATGCTCTTGCATTCCAGAGTCTCTAATAGAGCTAGAAACTTGAGGGTACTCAGAACAAAAGAATGGTGTTTCCTGCACATAAGGACCATTGCTAGTTCAACTGTTCTTCTGAAACTGATACAAACCACAGGTACTCTAACATCCAATGCTTTACAGTTAAGAGCAAGAAACGTGTGAGCTACGTGAACAATGTAGCTTCGTTTGAGCTGAAAGTGACTGAGATTACCAGAAAAGAAGTCTTGCTTATAGCAAGAAAGAGAGCCTGGGATTTAACTCCATTTCTGAAGGGAAACACACAGCACAGTTCTCATGCATGAAACCCACTCTGCTTTAGAGCACTAGCATGCTCTTGCTTTCTAGATTCTCTAATAGATCCAGAAACTTGAGGGTACCCTGAACAAACGAACAGTGTTTCCTACACATACAGACCATTTCTAGTTCAACTCTGCTTCTGTAACAGATACAAACCACAAGTCATCTAACATCCAATGCTTTTCAGTTAACAGCAAGAATCATGTGAGCTTCGTAAATGATTTATATTCATTTGAGCTGAAAAGTGACAGCGTTTACCTGAAATGATGTTTTGCTTGTAGGAAGACACAGAGCCTGGAATTTAACTCCATTTCTGAAGGGAAACACACAGCACAGTTCTCATACATGAAACACAATCTGCTTTAGAGCAAGAAGCACACTCTTGCTTTCTATGAGTCGCTAATACAGCAGGAAACGTGACTGTGGTCAGAACAAAATAACAGTGTTTCCTACACATACGGACCATATCTAGGTCAACTCTTCTTCTGAACTGATACAAAGCACAGTTCCATTAACATGCAATGCTTTCCAGTTAACAGCCAGAAAAGTGTGAGCTTCGTGAACGATGTAGCTTCCTTTGAGCTGAAAACTGACTGAGTTTACCTGAAAAGATTTCTTGCTTGTAGGAAGACACAGAGCCTGGGATTTAACTCCATTTCTGAAGGGAAACACACTGCACAGTTCTCATCCATGAAACACACTCTGCTTTAGAGCAAGTAGCATGCTCTTGATTTCCAAGAGTCGCTAATAGAGCCAGAAACTTGAGGGTACTCTGAACAAAAGAACGGTGTTTCCTACACATACGGACCATATCGAGTTCAACTCTTCTTCTGAAATTGATACAAAGCACAGTTCCAATAACATGCAAAGCTTTCAAGTTAAGAGCGAGAAACGTGTGTGCTTCGTGAACCATGTAGCTTCTTTGAGCTGAAAAGTGTCTGAGTTTACCTGAAAAGATATCTTGCCTGTAGGAAGACATAGAGCCTGGGATTTAACTCCATTTCTGAAAGGAAACACAAAGCACAGTGCTCATCCATGAAACACACTCTGCTTTAGAGCAAGAAGCATGCTCTTGCTTTCTAGAGTCTCTAAAAGAGGGAGAATCTTGAGAGTACTCGAACAAAAGAACGGGGTTTCCTACACATACGGACCATGGCTAGTTCAACTCTGCTTCTGAAACTGATACAAACCACAGGTCCTCTAACATCCAATGCATTACAGTTAAGAGCAAGAAACATGTGAGCTATTTGAACGATATATCTTTGTTTGAGTGCAAAGTGACTGAGTTTACGTGAAATGAAGTCTTGCTTGTAGGAAGATACAGAGCCTGTGATTTAACTCCATTTCTGAAGGGAAACACACAGCACAGTTCTCACGAGGAAACACACTCTGCGTATAGGAAGAAGCAAGCTCTTGCTTCCTAGATTCTCTAATAGAGCAGGAAACGTGAGTGTGCTCAGAACAAAGAATGGTGTTTCCTACACATACGGACCATTGCTAGTTCAACTCTGCTTCTGAAACTGATACAAACCACAAGTCATCTAACATCCAAAGCTTTTCTGTTAAGAGCGAGAAACGTGTGAGCTTCGTGAACGGTTTCTATTCATTTGAGCTGAAAAGTGACTGCAATAACCTGAAATGATGTCTTGCTTGTATGAAGACACAGAGCCTGGAATTTAATTCCATTTCTGAAGGGAAACACACAGTACAGTTCTCACGATGAAAAACACTCTGCGTATACGAAGAAGCACACTCTTGCTTTCTAGAGTCTCTAATAGAGCAGGAAACGTGAGTGTGCTCAGAACAAAAGAATGGTGTTTCCTACACAAACGGACCATATCTATGTCAACTCTTCTTCTGAAACTGATACAAACCACAGGTCCTCTAACATCCAATGCTTTACAGTTAAGAGCAAGAAACGTGTGAGCTACGTGAACAATGTAGCTTCATTTGAGCTGAAAGGTGACTGAGATTACCCGAAGAGAAGTCTTGCTTGTAGGAAGACACAGAGCCTGGGATTTAACTCCATTTCTGAAGGGAAACACAGAGCACAGTTCTCATCCATGACACACACTCTGCATTAGAGCAAGAAGCATGCTCTTGCTTTCCAGAGTCTCTAATAGAGCCAGAAACTTCTGGTAACTCAGAACAAAGAACGGTGTTTCCTACACATACAGACCATTGCTAGTTCAACTCTGCTTCGGAAACTGATACAAACCACAGGTCCTCTAACATCCAATGCTTTTCAGTTAAGAGCGAGAAACGTGTGATCTTCGTGAAGGATTTATATTCATTTGAGCTGAAAAGTGACAGCGTTTACCTGAAATGATGTCTTGCTTGTAGGAAAAACAGAGCCTGGAATTTAACTCCATTTCTGAATGGAAACACACAGTACAGTTCTCATCCATGAAACACACTCTGCTTTAGAGCACGAAGCATGCTCTTGCTTTCTAGAGTCTCTAATAGAGCAGAAACTTGAGGGTACTCAGAACAAAAGAACGGTGTTTCAAACACATACAGACCATTGCTAGTTCAACTCCGCTTTTGAAACTGATACAATCCACAAGTAATCTAACATCCAATGCTTTTCAGTTAAGAGCAAGAAACGTGTGAGCTTCATCAACGATTTGTATTCATTTGAGCTGAAAAGTGACTGCATTTACCTGAAACGATGTCTTGCTTGTAGGAAGACACAGAGCCTGGATTTTAACTCCATTTCTTAAGGGAAACACACAGCACAGCTCTCATCCATGAAACACACTCTTCTTTAGAGCAAGAAGCATGCTCTTGCATTCCAGAGTCTCTAATAGAGCTAGAAACTTGAGGGTACTCAGAACAAAAGAATGGTGTTTCCTGCACATAAGGACCATTGCTAGTTCAACTGTTCTTCTGAAACTGATACAAACCACAGGTCCTCTAACATCCAATGCTTTACAGTTAAGAGCAAGAAACGTGTGAGCTACGTGAACAATGTAGCTTCGTTTGAGCTGAAAGTGACTGAGATTACCAGAAAAGAAGTCTTGCTTATAGCAAGAAAGAGAGCCTGGGATTTAACTCCATTTCTGAAGGGAAACACACAGCACAGTTCTCATGCATGAAACCCCCTCTGCTTTAGAGCACTAGCATGCTCTTGCTTTCTAGATTCTCTAATAGATCCAGAAACTTGAGGGTACCCTGAACAAACGAACGGTGTTTCCTACACATACAGACCATTTCTAGTTCAACTCTGCTTCTGTAACAGATACAAACCACAAGTCATCTAACATCCAATGCTTTTCAGTTAACAGCAAGAATCATGTGAGCTTCGTAAATGATTTATATTCATTTGAGCTGAAAAGTGACAGCGTTTACCTGAAATGATGTTTTGCTTGTAGGAAGACACAGAGCCTGGAATTTAACTCCATTTCTGGAGGGAAACACACAGCACAGTTCTCATACATGAAACACACTCTGCTTTAGAGCAAGAAGCACACTCTTGCTTTCTATGAGTCGCTAATACAGCAGGAAACGTGACTGTGGTCAGAACAAAATAACAGTGTTTCCTACACATACGGACCATATCTAGGTCAACTCTTCTTCTGAACTGATACAAAGCACAGTTCCATTAACATGCAATGCTTTCCAGTTAACAGCCAGAAACGTGTGAGCTTCGTGAACGATGTAGCTTCCTTTGAGCTGAAAACTGACTGAGTTTACCTGAAAAGATTTCTTGCTTGTAGGAAGACACAGAGCCTGGGATTTAACTCCATTTCTGAAGGGAAACACACTGCACAGTTCTCATCCATGAAACACACTCTGCTTTAGAGCAAGTAGCATGCTCTTGATTTCCAAGAGTCGCTAATAGAGCCAGAAACTTGAGGGTACTCTGAACAAAAGAACGGTGTTTCCTACACATACGGACCATATCGAGTTCAACTCTTCTTCTGAAATTGATACAAAGCACAGTTCCATTAACATGCAAAGCTTTCAAGTTAAGAGCGAGAAACGTGTGTGCTTCGTGAACCATGTAGCTTCTTTGAGCTGAAAAGTGTCTGAGTTTACCTGAAAAGATATCTTGCCTGTAGGAAGACATAGAGCCTGGGATTTAACTCCATTTCTGAAAGGAAACACAAAGCACAGTTCTCATCCATGAAACACACTCTGCTTTAGAGCAAGAAGCATGCTCTTGCTTTCTAGAGTCTCTAAAAGAGGGAGAAACTTGAGCGTACTCGAACAAAAGAACGGGGTTTCCTACACATACGGACCATGGCTAGTTCAACTCTGCTTCTGAAACTGATACAAACCACAGGTCCTCTAACATCCAATGCATTACAGTTAAGAGCAAGAAACATGTGAGCTATTTGAACGATATATCTTTGTTTGAGTGCAAAGTGACTGAGTTTACGTGAAATGAAGTCTTGCTTGTAGGAAGATACAGAGCCTGTGATTTAACTCCATTTCTGAAGGGAAACACACAGCACAGTTCTCACGAGGAAACACACTCTGCGTATAGGAAGAAGAATGCTCTTGCTTTCTAGAGTCTCTGATAGAGCAGGAAACGTGAGTGTGCTCAGAAAAGAAGAACGGTGTTTCCTACACATACGGACCATGGCTAGTTCAACTCTGCTTCTAAAACTGATACGAACCACAGGTCCTCTAACATCCAATGCTTTACAGTTAAGAGCAAGAAACGTGTGAGCTACGTGAACGATGTTGCTTTGTTTCAGCTGAAAGGTGACTGAGTTTACGTGAAACGAACTCTTGCTTGAAGGAAGATACAGAGCCTGTGATTTAACTCTATTTCTGAAGGGAAACTCACAGCACTGTTCTCACGATGAAACACACTCTGCGTATAGGAAGAAGCAAGCTCTTGCTTCCTAGATTCTCTAATAGAGTAGGAAACGTGAGTGTGCTCAGAACAAAGAATGGTGTTTCCTACACATACGGACCATTGCTAGTTCAACTCTGCTTCTGAAACTGATACAAACCACAAGTCATCTAACATCCAAATCTTTTCTGTTAAGAGCGAGAAACGTGTGAGCTTCGTGAACGGTTTCTATTCATTTGAGCTGAAAAGTGACTGCATTAACATGAAATGATGTCTTGCTTGTAGGAAGACACAGAGCCTGGAATTTAACTCCATTTCTGAAGGGAAACACACAGCACAGTTCTCATCCATGAAACACACTCTGCTTTAGAGCAAGAAGCACGCTCCTGCATTCTATGAGTCTCTAATATAGCAGGAAACGTGACTGTGGCCAGAACAAAATAATGGTGTTTCCTACACATACGGACCATATCTAGGTCAACTCTTCTTCTGAAACTGATACAAACCACAGTTCCTCTAACATGCAATGATTTCCAGTTAAGAGCGAGAAACGTGTGAGCTTCGTGAACGATATAGCTTCCTTTGTGATGAATAGTGGCTGAGTTTGCCTGAAAAGATGTTTTGCTTGTAGGAAGACACAGAACCTGGAATATACCGCCATTTCTGAAGGTAAACACACAGCACAGTTCTCATCCATGAGACACACTCTGCTTTAGAGCAAGAAGCACGCTCTTGCTTTCTATGAGTCTCTAATACAGCAGGAAACGTGACTGTGGCCAGAACAAAATAACGGTGTTAACTAACATACGGACAATATCTAGGTCAACTCTTCTTCTGAAACTGATACAAACCACAGTTCCTCTAACATGCAATGATTTCCACTTAAGAGCGAGAAACCTGTGAGCTTCGTGAACAATGCTGCTTCCTTTGAGCTGAATAGTGACTGAGTTTACGTGAAAAGATGTCTGGCATGTAGGAAGACACAGATCCTGGGATTTAACTCCATTTATGAAGGGAAACACACAGCACAGTTCTCATCCATGAAACACACTCTGCTTTATGGCAAGAAGCATGCTCTTGCTTACCAGAGTCTCTAATAGAGCCAGAAACTTGAATGTACTCAGAACAAAAGAACGGTGTTTCCTACACATACGGACCATTCTAGTTCAACTCTGCTTCTGAAACTGATACAAACCACAGGTCCTCTAACATCCAATGCTTTACAGTTAAGAGCATGAAACGTGTGAGCTACGTGAACGATGTTGCTTTGTTTGAGCTGAAAGGTGACTGAGTTTACGTGAAACGAACTCTTGCTTGAAGGAAGATACAGAGCCTGTGATTTAACTCTATTTCTGAAGAGAAACACACAGCACATTGCTCACGATGAAACACACTCTGCGTATAGGAAGAAGCAAGCTCTTGCTTCCTAGATTCTCTAATAGAGCAGGAAACGTGAGTGTGCTCAGAACAAAGAATGGTGTTTCCTACACATACGGACCATTGCTAGTTCAACTCTGCTTCTGAAACTGATACAAACCACAAGTCATCTAACATCCAAAGCTTTTCTGTTAAGAGCGAGAAACGTGTGAGCTTCGTGAACGGTTTCTATTCATTTGAGCTGAAAAGTGACTGCATTAACCTGAAATGATGTCTTGCTTGTAGGAAGACACAGAGCCTGGAATTTAATTCCATTTCTGAAGGGAAACACACAGTACAGTTCTCACGATGAAAAACACTCTGCGTATACGAAGAAGCACGCTCTTGCTTTCTAGAGTCTCTAATAGAGCAGGAAACGTGAGTGTGCTCAGAACAAAAGAATGGTGTTTCCTACACAAACGGACCATATCTATGTCAACTCTTCTTCTGAAACTGATACAAACCACAGGTCCTCTAACATCCAATGCTTTACAGTTAAGAGCAAGAACGTGTGAGCTACGTGAACAATGTAGCTTCATTTGAGCTGAAAGGTGACTGAGATTACCCGAAGAGAAGTCTTGCTTGTAGGAAGACACAGAGCCTGGGATTTAACTCCATTTCTGAAGGGAAACACAGAGCACAGTTCTCATCCATGACACACACTCTGCATTAGAGCAAGAAGCATGCTCTTGCTTTCCAGAGTCTCTAATAGAGCCAGAAATTTCTGGTAACTCAGAACAAAGAACGGTGTTTCCTACACATACAGACCATTGCTAGTTCAACTCTGCTTCGGAAACTGATACAAACCACAGGTCCTCTAACATCCAATGCTTTTCAGTTAAGAGCGAGAAACGTGTGATCTTCGTGAAGGATTTATATTCATTTGAGCTGAAAAGTGACAGCGTTTACCTGAAATGATGTCTTGCTTGTAGGAAAAACAGAGCCTGGAATTTAACTCCATTTCTGAATGGAAACACACAGTACAGTTCTCATCCATGAAACAAACTCTGCTTTAGAGCACGAAGCATGCTCTTGCTTTCTAGAGTCTCTAATAGAGCAGAAACTTGAGGGTACTCAGAACAAAAGAAAGGTGTTTCAAACACATACAGACCATTGCTAGTTCAACTCCGCTTTTGAAACTGATACAAACCACAAGTAATCTAACATCCAATGCTTTTCAGTTAAGAGCAAGAAACGTGTGAGCTTCATCAACGATTTGTATTCATTTGAGCTGAAAAGTGACTGCATTTACCTGAAACGATGTCTTGCTTGTAGGAAGACACAGAGCCTGGAATTTAACTCCATTTCTGAAGGGAAACAAACAGCACAGCTCTCATCCATGAAACACACTCTTCTTTAGAGCAAGAAGCATGCTCTTGCATTCCAGAGTCTCTAATAGAGCTAGAAACTTGAGGGTACTCAGAACAAAAGAATGGTGTTTCCTGCACATAAGGACCATTGCTAGTTCAACTGTTCTTCTGAAACTGATACAAACCACAGGTACTCTAACATCCAATGCTTTACAGTTAAGAGCAAGAAACGTGTGAGCTACGTGAACAATGTAGCTTCGTTTGAGCTGAAAGTGACTGAGATTACCAGAAAAGAAGTCTTGCTTATAGCAAGAAAGAGAGCCTGGGATTTAACTCCATTTCTGAAGGGAAACACACAGCACAGTTCTCATGCATGAAACCCACTCTGCTTTAGAGCACTAGCATGCTCTTGCTTTCTAGATTCTCTAATAGATCCAGAAACTTGAGGGTACCCTGAACAAACGAACAGTGTTTCCTACACATACAGACCATTTCTAGTTCAACTCTGCTTCTGTAACAGATACAAACCACAAGTCATCTAACATCCAATGCTTTTCAGTTAACAGCAAGAATCATGTGAGCTTCGTAAATGATTTATATTCATTTGAGCTGAAAAGTGACAGCGTTTACCTGAAATGATGTTTTGCTTGTAGGAAGACACAGAGCCTGGAATTTAACTCCATTTCTGAAGGGAAACACACAGCACAGTTCTCATACATGAAACACAATCTGCTTTAGAGCAAGAAGCACACTCTTGCTTTCTATGAGTCGCTAATACAGCAGGAAACGTGACTGTGGTCAGAACAAAATAACAGTGTTTCCTACACATACGGACCATATCTAGGTCAACTCTTCTTCTGAACTGATACAAAGCACAGTTCCATTAACATGCAATGCTTTCCAGTTAACAGCCAGAAAAGTGTGAGCTTCGTGAACGATGTAGCTTCCTTTGAGCTGAAAACTGACTGAGTTTACCTGAAAAGATTTCTTGCTTGTAGGAAGACACAGAGCCTGGGATTTAACTCCATTTCTGAAGGGAAACACACTGCACAGTTCTCATCCATGAAACACACTCTGCTTTAGAGCAAGTAGCATGCTCTTGATTTCCAAGAGTCGCTAATAGAGCCAGAAACTTGAGGGTACTCTGAACAAAAGAACGGTGTTTCCTACACATACGGACCATATCGAGTTCAACTCTTCTTCTGAAATTGATACAAAGCACAGTTCCAATAACATGCAAAGCTTTCAAGTTAAGAGCGAGAAACGTGTGTGCTTCGTGAACCATGTAGCTTCTTTGAGCTGAAAAGTGTCTGAGTTTACCTGAAAAGATATCTTGCCTGTAGGAAGACATAGAGCCTGGGATTTAACTCCATTTCTGAAAGGAAACACAAAGCACAGTGCTCATCCATGAAACACACTCTGCTTTAGAGCAAGAAGCATGCTCTTGCTTTCTAGAGTCTCTAAAAGAGGGAGAATCTTGAGAGTACTCGAACAAAAGAACGGGGTTTCCTACACATACGGACCATGGCTAGTTCAACTCTGCTTCTGAAACTGATACAAACCACAGGTCCTCTAACATCCAATGCATTACAGTTAAGAGCAAGAAACATGTGAGCTATTTGAACGATATATCTTTGTTTGAGTGCAAAGTGACTGAGTTTACGTGAAATGAAGTCTTGCTTGTAGGAAGATACAGAGCCTGTGATTTAACTCCATTTCTGAAGGGAAACACACAGCACAGTTCTCACGAGGAAACACACTCTGCGTATAGGAAGAAGCAAGCTCTTGCTTCCTAGATTCTCTAATAGAGCAGGAAACGTGAGTGTGCTCAGAACAAAGAATGGTGTTTCCTACACATACGGACCATTGCTAGTTCAACTCTGCTTCTGAAACTGATACAAACCACAAGTCATCTAACATCCAAAGCTTTTCTGTTAAGAGCGAGAAACGTGTGAGCTTCGTGAACGGTTTCTATTCATTTGAGCTGAAAAGTGACTGCAATAACCTGAAATGATGTCTTGCTTGTATGAAGACACAGAGCCTGGAATTTAATTCCATTTCTGAAGGGAAACACACAGTACAGTTCTCACGATGAAAAACACTCTGCGTATACGAAGAAGCACACTCTTGCTTTCTAGAGTCTCTAATAGAGCAGGAAACGTGAGTGTGCTCAGAACAAAAGAATGGTGTTTCCTACACAAACGGACCATATCTATGTCAACTCTTCTTCTGAAACTGATACAAACCACAGGTCCTCTAACATCCAATGCTTTACAGTTAAGAGCAAGAAACGTGTGAGCTACGTGAACAATGTAGCTTCATTTGAGCTGAAAGGTGACTGAGATTACCCGAAGAGAAGTCTTGCTTGTAGGAAGACACAGAGCCTGGGATTTAACTCCATTTCTGAAGGGAAACACAGAGCACAGTTCTCATCCATGACACACACTCTGCATTAGAGCAAGAAGCATGCTCTTGCTTTCCAGAGTCTCTAATAGAGCCAGAAACTTCTGGTAACTCAGAACAAAGAACGGTGTTTCCTACACATACAGACCATTGCTAGTTCAACTCTGCTTCGGAAACTGATACAAACCACAGGTCCTCTAACATCCAATGCTTTTCAGTTAAGAGCGAGAAACGTGTGATCTTCGTGAAGGATTTATATTCATTTGAGCTGAAAAGTGACAGCGTTTACCTGAAATGATGTCTTGCTTGTAGGAAAAACAGAGCCTGGAATTTAACTCCATTTCTGAATGGAAACACACAGTACAGTTCTCATCCATGAAACACACTCTGCTTTAGAGCACGAAGCATGCTCTTGCTTTCTAGAGTCTCTAATAGAGCAGAAACTTGAGGGTACTCAGAACAAAAGAACGGTGTTTCAAACACATACAGACCATTGCTAGTTCAACTCCGCTTTTGAAACTGATACAAACCACAAGTAATCTAACATCCAATGCTTTTCAGTTAAGAGCAAGAAACGTGTGAGCTTCATCAACGATTTGTATTCATTTGAGCTGAAAAGTGACTGCATTTACCTGAAACGATGTCTTGCTTGTAGGAAGACACAGAGCCTGGATTTTAACTCCATTTCTTAAGGGAAACACACAGCACAGCTCTCATCCATGAAACACACTCTTCTTTAGAGCAAGAAGCATGCTCTTGCATTCCAGAGTCTCTAATAGAGCTAGAAACTTGAGGGTACTCAGAACAAAAGAATGGTGTTTCCTGCACATAAGGACCATTGCTAGTTCAACTGTTCTTCTGAAACTGATACAAACCACAGGTCCTCTAACATCCAATGCTTTACAGTTAAGAGCAAGAAACGTGTGAGCTACGTGAACAATGTAGCTTCGTTTGAGCTGAAAGTGACTGAGATTACCAGAAAAGAAGTCTTGCTTATAGCAAGAAAGAGAGCCTGGGATTTAACTCCATTTCTGAAGGGAAACACACAGCACAGTTCTCATGCATGAAACCCCCTCTGCTTTAGAGCACTAGCATGCTCTTGCTTTCTAGATTCTCTAATAGATCCAGAAACTTGAGGGTACCCTGAACAAACGAACGGTGTTTCCTACACATACAGACCATTTCTAGTTCAACTCTGCTTCTGTAACAGATACAAACCACAAGTCATCTAACATCCAATGCTTTTCAGTTAACAGCAAGAATCATGTGAGCTTCGTAAATGATTTATATTCATTTGAGCTGAAAAGTGACAGCGTTTACCTGAAATGATGTTTTGCTTGTAGGAAGACACAGAGCCTGGAATTTAACTCCATTTCTGGAGGGAAACACACAGCACAGTTCTCATACATGAAACACACTCTGCTTTAGAGCAAGAAGCACACTCTTGCTTTCTATGAGTCGCTAATACAGCAGGAAACGTGACTGTGGTCAGAACAAAATAACAGTGTTTCCTACACATACGGACCATATCTAGGTCAACTCTTCTTCTGAACTGATACAAAGCACAGTTCCATTAACATGCAATGCTTTCCAGTTAACAGCCAGAAACGTGTGAGCTTCGTGAACGATGTAGCTTCCTTTGAGCTGAAAACTGACTGAGTTTACCTGAAAAGATTTCTTGCTTGTAGGAAGACACAGAGCCTGGGATTTAACTCCATTTCTGAAGGGAAACACACTGCACAGTTCTCATCCATGAAACACACTCTGCTTTAGAGCAAGTAGCATGCTCTTGATTTCCAAGAGTCGCTAATAGAGCCAGAAACTTGAGGGTACTCTGAACAAAAGAACGGTGTTTCCTACACATACGGACCATATCGAGTTCAACTCTTCTTCTGAAATTGATACAAAGCACAGTTCCATTAACATGCAAAGCTTTCAAGTTAAGAGCGAGAAACGTGTGTGCTTCGTGAACCATGTAGCTTCTTTGAGCTGAAAAGTGTCTGAGTTTACCTGAAAAGATATCTTGCCTGTAGGAAGACATAGAGCCTGGGATTTAACTCCATTTCTGAAAGGAAACACAAAGCACAGTTCTCATCCATGAAACACACTCTGCTTTAGAGCAAGAAGCATGCTCTTGCTTTCTAGAGTCTCTAAAAGAGGGAGAAACTTGAGCGTACTCGAACAAAAGAACGGGGTTTCCTACACATACGGACCATGGCTAGTTCAACTCTGCTTCTGAAACTGATACAAACCACAGGTCCTCTAACATCCAATGCATTACAGTTAAGAGCAAGAAACATGTGAGCTATTTGAACGATATATCTTTGTTTGAGTGCAAAGTGACTGAGTTTACGTGAAATGAAGTCTTGCTTGTAGGAAGATACAGAGCCTGTGATTTAACTCCATTTCTGAAGGGAAACACACAGCACAGTTCTCACGAGGAAACACACTCTGCGTATAGGAAGAAGAATGCTCTTGCTTTCTAGAGTCTCTGATAGAGCAGGAAACGTGAGTGTGCTCAGAAAAGAAGAACGGTGTTTCCTACACATACGGACCATGGCTAGTTCAACTCTGCTTCTAAAACTGATACGAACCACAGGTCCTCTAACATCCAATGCTTTACAGTTAAGAGCAAGAAACGTGTGAGCTACGTGAACGATGTTGCTTTGTTTCAGCTGAAAGGTGACTGAGTTTACGTGAAACGAACTCTTGCTTGAAGGAAGATACAGAGCCTGTGATTTAACTCTATTTCTGAAGGGAAACTCACAGCACTGTTCTCACGATGAAACACACTCTGCGTATAGGAAGAAGCAAGCTCTTGCTTCCTAGATTCTCTAATAGAGTAGGAAACGTGAGTGTGCTCAGAACAAAGAATGGTGTTTCCTACACATACAGACCATTGCTAGTTCAACTCTGCTTCTGAAACTGATACAAACCACAAGTCATCTAACATCCAAATCTTTTCTGTTAAGAGCGAGAAACGTGTGAGCTTCGTGAACGGTTTCTATTCATTTGAGCTGAAAAGTGACTGCATTAACATGAAATGATGTCTTGCTTGTAGGAAGACACAGAGCCTGGAATTTAACTCCATTTCTGAAGGGAAACACACAGCACAGTTCTCATCCATGAAACACACTCTGCTTTAGAGCAAGAAGCACGCTCCTGCATTCTATGAGTCTCTAATATAGCAGGAAACGTGACTGTGGCCAGAACAAAATAATGGTGTTTCCTACACATACGGACCATATCTAGGTCAACTCTTCTTCTGAAACTGATACAAACCACAGTTCCTCTAACATGCAATGATTTCCAGTTAAGAGCGAGAAACGTGTGAGCTTCGTGAACGATATAGCTTCCTTTGTGCTGAATAGTGGCTGAGTTTGCCTGAAAAGATGTTTTGCTTGTAGGAAGACACAGAACCTGGAATATACCTCCATTTCTGAAGGTAAACACACAGCACAGTTCTCATCCATGAGACACACTCTGCTTTAGAGCAAGAAGCACGCTCTTGCTTTCTATGAGTCTCTAATACAGCAGGAAACGTGACTGTGGCCAGAACAAAATAACGGTGTTAACTAACATACGGACAATATCTAGGTCAACTCTTCTTCTGAAACTGATACAAACCACAGTTCCTCTAACATGCAATGATTTCCACTTAAGAGCGAGAAACCTGTGAGCTTCGTGAACAATGCTGCTTCCTTTGAGCTGAATAGTGACTGAGTTTACGTGAAAAGATGTCTGGCTTGTAGGAAGACACAGATCCTGGGATTTAACTCCATTTATGAAGGGAAACACACAGCACAGTTCTCATCCATGAAACACACTCTGCTTTATGGCAAGAAGCATGCTCTTGCTTACCAGAGTCTCTAATAGAGCCAGAAACTTGAATGTACTCAGAACAAAAGAACGGGGTTTCCTACACATACGGACCATTCTAGTTCAACTCTGCTTCTGAAACTGATACAAACCACAGGTCCTCTAACATCCAATGTTTTACAGTTAAGAGCAAGAAACGTGTGAGCTACGTGAACGATGTTGCTTTGTTTGAGCTGAAAGGTGACTGAGTTTACGTGAAACGAACTCTTGCTTGAAGGAAGATACAGAGCCTGTGATTTAACTCTATTTCTGAAGAGAAACTCACAGCACTGTTCTCACGATGAAACACACTCTGCGTATAGGAAGAAGCAAGCTCTTGCTTCCTAGATTCTCTAATAGAGCAGGAAACGTGAGTGTGCTCAGAACAAAGAATGGTGTTTCCTACACATACGGACCATTGCTAGTTCAACTCTGCTTCTGAAACTGATACAAACCACAAGTCATCTAACATCCAAAGCTTTTCTGTTAAGAGCGAGAAACGTGTGAGCTTCGTGAACGGTTTCTATTCATTTGAGCTGAAAAGTGACTGCATTAACCTGAAATGATGTCTTGCTTGTAGGAAGACACAGAGCCTGGAATTTAATTCCATTTCTGAAGGGAAACACACAGTACAGTTCTCACGATGAAAAACACTCTGCGTATACGAAGAAGCACGCTCTTGCTTTCTAGAGTCTCTAATAGAGCAGGAAACGTGAGTGTGCTCAGAACAAAAGAATGGTGTTTCCTACACAAACGGACCATATCTATGTCAACTCTTCTTCTGAAACTGATACAAACCACAGGTCCTCTAACATCCAATGCTTTACAGTTAAGAGCAAGAACGTGTGAGCTACGTGAACAATGTAGCTTCATTTGAGCTGAAAGGTGACTGAGATTACCCGAAGAGAAGTCTTGCTTGTAGGAAGACACAGAGCCTGGGATTTAACTCCATTTCTGAAGGGAAACACAGAGCACAGTTCTCATCCATGACACACACTCTGCATTAGAGCAAGAAGCATGCTCTTGCTTTCCAGAGTCTCTAATAGAGCCAGAAATTTCTGGTAACTCAGAACAAAGAACGGTGTTTCCTACACATACAGACCATTGCTAGTTCAACTCTGCTTCGGAAACTGATACAAACCACAGGTCCTCTAACATCCAATGCTTTTCAGTTAAGAGCGAGAAACGTGTGATCTTCGTGAAGGATTTATATTCATTTGAGCTGAAAAGTGACAGCGTTTACCTGAAATGATGTCTTGCTTGTAGGAAAAACAGAGCCTGGAATTTAACTCCATTTCTGAATGGAAACACACAGTACAGTTCTCATCCATGAAACAAACTCTGCTTTAGAGCACGAAGCATGCTCTTGCTTTCTAGAGTCTCTAATAGAGCAGAAACTTGAGGGTACTCAGAACAAAAGAAAGGTGTTTCAAACACATACAGACCATTGCTAGTTCAACTCCGCTTTTGAAACTGATACAAACCACAAGTAATCTAACATCCAATGCTTTTCAGTTAAGAGCAAGAAACGTGTGAGCTTCATCAACGATTTGTATTCATTTGAGCTGAAAAGTGACTGCATTTACCTGAAACGATGTCTTGCTTGTAGGAAGACACAGAGCCTGGAATTTAACTCCATTTCTGAAGGGAAACAAACAGCACAGCTCTCATCCATGAAACACACTCTTCTTTAGAGCAAGAAGCATGCTCTTGCATTCCAGAGTCTCTAATAGAGCTAGAAACTTGAGGGTACTCAGAACAAAAGAATGGTGTTTCCTGCACATAAGGACCATTGCTAGTTCAACTGTTCTTCTGAAACTGATACAAACCACAGGTACTCTAACATCCAATGCTTTACAGTTAAGAGCAAGAAACGTGTGAGCTACGTGAACAATGTAGCTTCGTTTGAGCTGAAAGTGACTGAGATTACCAGAAAAGAAGTCTTGCTTATAGCAAGAAAGAGAGCCTGGGATTTAACTCCATTTCTGAAGGGAAACACACAGCACAGTTCTCATGCATGAAACCCACTCTGCTTTAGAGCACTAGCATGCTCTTGCTTTCTAGATTCTCTAATAGATCCAGAAACTTGAGGGTACCCTGAACAAACGAACAGTGTTTCCTACACATACAGACCATTTCTAGTTCAACTCTGCTTCTGTAACAGATACAAACCACAAGTCATCTAACATCCAATGCTTTTCAGTTAACAGCAAGAATCATGTGAGCTTCGTAAATGATTTATATTCATTTGAGCTGAAAAGTGACAGCGTTTACCTGAAATGATGTTTTGCTTGTAGGAAGACACAGAGCCTGGAATTTAACTCCATTTCTGAAGGGAAACACACAGCACAGTTCTCATACATGAAACACAATCTGCTTTAGAGCAAGAAGCACACTCTTGCTTTCTATGAGTCGCTAATACAGCAGGAAACGTGACTGTGGTCAGAACAAAATAACAGTGTTTCCTACACATACGGACCATATCTAGGTCAACTCTTCTTCTGAACTGATACAAAGCACAGTTCCATTAACATGCAATGCTTTCCAGTTAACAGCCAGAAACGTGTGAGCTTCGTGAACGATGTAGCTTCCTTTGAGCTGAAAACTGACTGAGTTTACCTGAAAAGATTTCTTGCTTGTAGGAAGACACAGAGCCTGGGATTTAACTCCATTTCTGAAGGGAAACACACTGCACAGTTCTCATCCATGAAACACACTCTGCTTTAGAGCAAGTAGCATGCTCTTGATTTCCAAGAGTCGCTAATAGAGCCAGAAACTTGAGGGTACTCTGAACAAAAGAACGGTGTTTCCTACACATACGGACCATATCGAGTTCAACTCTTCTTCTGAAATTGATACAAAGCACAGTTCCAATAACATGCAAAGCTTTCAAGTTAAGAGCGAGAAACGTGTGTGCTTCGTGAACCATGTAGCTTCTTTGAGCTGAAAAGTGTCTGAGTTTACCTGAAAAGATATCTTGCCTGTAGGAAGACATAGAGCCTGGGATTTAACTCCATTTCTGAAAGGAAACACAAAGCACAGTGCTCATCCATGAAACACACTCTGCTTTAGAGCAAGAAGCATGCTCTTGCTTTCTAGAGTCTCTAAAAGAGGGAGAATCTTGAGAGTACTCGAACAAAAGAACGGGGTTTCCTACACATACGGACCATGGCTAGTTCAACTCTGCTTCTGAAACTGATACAAACCACAGGTCCTCTAACATCCAATGCATTACAGTTAAGAGCAAGAAACATGTGAGCTATTTGAACGATATATCTTTGTTTGAGTGCAAAGTGACTGAGTTTACGTGAAATGAAGTCTTGCTTGTAGGAAGATACAGAGCCTGTGATTTAACTCCATTTCTGAAGGGAAACACACAGCACAGTTCTCACGAGGAAACACACTCTGCGTATAGGAAGAAGCAAGCTCTTGCTTCCTAGATTCTCTAATAGAGCAGGAAACGTGAGTGTGCTCAGAACAAAGAATGGTGTTTCCTACACATACGGACCATTGCTAGTTCAACTCTGCTTCTGAAACTGATACAAACCACAAGTCATCTAACATCCAAAGCTTTTCTGTTAAGAGCGAGAAACGTGTGAGCTTCGTGAACGGTTTCTATTCATTTGAGCTGAAAAGTGACTGCAATAACCTGAAATGATGTCTTGCTTGTATGAAGACACAGAGCCTGGAATTTAATTCCATTTCTGAAGGGAAACACACAGTACAGTTCTCACGATGAAAAACACTCTGCGTATACGAAGAAGCACACTCTTGCTTTCTAGAGTCTCTAATAGAGCAGGAAACGTGAGTGTGCTCAGAACAAAAGAATGGTGTTTCCTACACAAACGGACCATATCTATGTCAACTCTTCTTCTGAAACTGATACAAACCACAGGTCCTCTAACATCCAATGCTTTACAGTTAAGAGCAAGAAACGTGTGAGCTACGTGAACAATGTAGCTTCATTTGAGCTGAAAGGTGACTGAGATTACCCGAAGAGAAGTCTTGCTTGTAGGAAGACACAGAGCCTGGGATTTAACTCCATTTCTGAAGGGAAACACAGAGCACAGTTCTCATCCATGACACACACTCTGCATTAGAGCAAGAAGCATGCTCTTGCTTTCCAGAGTCTCTAATAGAGCCAGAAACTTCTGGTAACTCAGAACAAAGAACGGTGTTTCCTACACATACAGACCATTGCTAGTTCAACTCTGCTTCGGAAACTGATACAAACCACAGGTCCTCTAACATCCAATGCTTTTCAGTTAAGAGCGAGAAACGTGTGATCTTCGTGAAGGATTTATATTCATTTGAGCTGAAAAGTGACAGCGTTTACCTGAAATGATGTCTTGCTTGTAGGAAAAACAGAGCCTGGAATTTAACTCCATTTCTGAATGGAAACACACAGTACAGTTCTCATCCATGAAACACACTCTGCTTTAGAGCACGAAGCATGCTCTTGCTTTCTAGAGTCTCTAATAGAGCAGAAACTTGAGGGTACTCAGAACAAAAGAACGGTGTTTCAAACACATACAGACCATTGCTAGTTCAACTCCGCTTTTGAAACTGATACAAACCACAAGTAATCTAACATCCAATGCTTTTCAGTTAAGAGCAAGAAACGTGTGAGCTTCATCAACGATTTGTATTCATTTGAGCTGAAAAGTGACTGCATTTACCTGAAACGATGTCTTGCTTGTAGGAAGACACAGAGCCTGGATTTTAACTCCATTTCTTAAGGGAAACACACAGCACAGCTCTCATCCATGAAACACACTCTTCTTTAGAGCAAGAAGCATGCTCTTGCATTCCAGAGTCTCTAATAGAGCTAGAAACTTGAGGGTACTCAGAACAAAAGAATGGTGTTTCCTGCACATAAGGACCATTGCTAGTTCAACTGTTCTTCTGAAACTGATACAAACCACAGGTCCTCTAACATCCAATGCTTTACAGTTAAGAGCAAGAAACGTGTGAGCTACGTGAACAATGTAGCTTCGTTTGAGCTGAAAGTGACTGAGATTACCAGAAAAGAAGTCTTGCTTATAGCAAGAAAGAGAGCCTGGGATTTAACTCCATTTCTGAAGGGAAACACACAGCACAGTTCTCATGCATGAAACCCCCTCTGCTTTAGAGCACTAGCATGCTCTTGCTTTCTAGATTCTCTAATAGATCCAGAAACTTGAGGGTACCCTGAACAAACGAACGGTGTTTCCTACACATACAGACCATTTCTAGTTCAACTCTGCTTCTGTAACAGATACAAACCACAAGTCATCTAACATCCAATGCTTTTCAGTTAACAGCAAGAATCATGTGAGCTTCGTAAATGATTTATATTCATTTGAGCTGAAAAGTGACAGCGTTTACCTGAAATGATGTTTTGCTTGTAGGAAGACACAGAGCCTGGAATTTAACTCCATTTCTGAAGGGAAACACACAGCACAGTTCTCATACATGAAACACACTCTGCTTTAGAGCAAGAAGCACACTCTTGCTTTCTATGAGTCGCTAATACAGCAGGAAACGTGACTGTGGTCAGAACAAAATAACAGTGTTTCCTACACATACGGACCATATCTAGGTCAACTCTTCTTCTGAACTGATACAAAGCACAGTTCCATTAACATGCAATGCTTTCCAGTTAACAGCCAGAAACGTGTGAGCTTCGTGAACGATGTAGCTTCCTTTGAGCTGAAAACTGACTGAGTTTACCTGAAAAGATTTCTTGCTTGTAGGAAGACACAGAGCCTGGGATTTAACTCCATTTCTGAAGGGAAACACACTGCACAGTTCTCATCCATGAAACACACTCTGCTTTAGAGCAAGTAGCATGCTCTTGATTTCCAAGAGTCGCTAATAGAGCCAGAAACTTGAGGGTACTCTGAACAAAAGAACGGTGTTTCCTACACATACGGACCATATCGAGTTCAACTCTTCTTCTGAAATTGATACAAAGCACAGTTCCATTAACATGCAAAGCTTTCAAGTTAAGAGCGAGAAACGTGTGTGCTTCGTGAACCATGTAGCTTCTTTGAGCTGAAAAGTGTCTGAGTTTACCTGAAAAGATATCTTGCCTGTAGGAAGACATAGAGCCTGGGATTTAACTCCATTTCTGAAAGGAAACACAAAGCACAGTTCTCATCCATGAAACACACTCTGCTTTAGAGCAAGAAGCATGCTCTTGCTTTCTAGAGTCTCTAAAAGAGGGAGAAACTTGAGCGTACTCGAACAAAAGAATGGGGTTTCCTACACATACGGACCATGGCTAGTTCAACTCTGCTTCTGAAACTGATACAAACCACAGGTCCTCTAACATCCAATGCATTACAGTTAAGAGCAAGAAACATGTGAGCTATTTGAACGATATATCTTTGTTTGAGTGCTAAGTGACTGAGTTTACGTGAAATGAAGTCTTGCTTGTAGGAAGATACAGAGCCTGTGATTTAACTCCATTTCTGAAGGGAAACACACAGCACAGTTCTCACGAGGAAACACACTCTGCGTATAGGAAGAAGAATGCTCTTGCTTTCTAGAGTCTCTGATAGAGCAGGAAACGTGAGTGTGCTCAGAAAAGAAGAACGGTGTTTCCTACACATACGGACCATGGCTAGTTCAACTCTGCTTCTAAAACTGATACGAACCACAGGTCCTCTAACATCCAATGCTTTACAGTTAAGAGCAAGAAACGTGTGAGCTACGTGAACGATGTTGCTTTGTTTCAGCTGAAAGGTGACTGAGTTTACGTGAAACGAACTCTTGCTTGAAGGAAGATACAGAGCCTGTGATTTAACTCTATTTCTGAAGGGAAACTCACAGCACTGTTCTCACGATGAAACACACTCTGCGTATAGGAAGAAGCAAGCTCTTGCTTCCTAGATTCTCTAATAGAGTAGGAAACGTGAGTGTGCTCAGAACAAAGAATGGTGTTTCCTACACATACAGACCATTGCTAGTTCAACTCTGCTTCTGAAACTGATACAAACCACAAGTCATCTAACATCCAAATCTTTTCTGTTAAGAGCGAGAAACGTGTGAGCTTCGTGAACGGTTTCTATTCATTTGAGCTGAAAAGTGACTGCATTAACATGAAATGATGTCTTGCTTGTAGGAAGACACAGAGCCTGGAATTTAACTCCATTTCTGAAGGGAAACACACAGCACAGTTCTCATCCATGAAACACACTCTGCTTTAGAGCAAGAAGCACGCTCCTGCATTCTATGAGTCTCTAATATAGCAGGAAACGTGACTGTGGCCAGAACAAAATAATGGTGTTTCCTACACATACGGACCATATCTAGGTCAACTCTTCTTCTGAAACTGATACAAACCACAGTTCCTCTAACATGCAATGATTTCCAGTTAAGAGCGAGAAACGTGTGAGCTTCGTGAACGATATAGCTTCCTTTGTGCTGAATAGTGGCTGAGTTTGCCTGAAAAGATGTTTTGCTTGTAGGAAGACACAGAACCTGGAATATACCTCCATTTCTGAAGGTAAACACACAGCACAGTTCTCATCCATGAGACACACTCTGCTTTAGAGCAAGAAGCACGCTCTTGCTTTCTATGAGTCTCTAATACAGCAGGAAACGTGACTGTGGCCAGAACAAAATAACGGTGTTAACTAACATACGGACAATATCTAGGTCAACTCTTCTTCTGAAACTGATACAAACCACAGTTCCTCTAACATGCAATGATTTCCACTTAAGAGCGAGAAACCTGTGAGCTTCGTGAACAATGCTGCTTCCTTTGAGCTGAATAGTGACTGAGTTTACGTGAAAAGATGTCTGGCTTGTAGGAAGACACAGATCCTGGGATTTAACTCCATTTATGAAGGGAAACACACAGCACAGTTCTCATCCATGAAACACACTCTGCTTTATGGCAAGAAGCATGCTCTTGCTTACCAGAGTCTCTAATAGAGCCAGAAACTTGAATGTACTCAGAACAAAAGAACGGTGTTTCCTACACATACGGACCATTCTAGTTCAACTCTGCTTCTGAAACTGATACAAACCACAGGTCCTCTAACATCCAATGTTTTACAGTTAAGAGCAAGAAACGTGTGAGCTACGTGAACGATGTTGCTTTGTTTGAGCTGAAAGGTGACTGAGTTTACGTGAAACGAACTCTTGCTTGAAGGAAGATACAGAGCCTGTGATTTAACTCTATTTCTGAAGAGAAACTCACAGCACTGTTCTCACGATGAAACACACTCTGCGTATAGGAAGAAGCAAGCTCTTGCTTCCTAGATTCTCTAATAGAGCAGGAAACGTGAGTGTGCTCAGAACAAAGAATGGTGTTTCCTACACATACGGACCATTGCTAGTTCAACTCTGCTTCTGAAACTGATACAAACCACAAGTCATCTAACATCCAAAGCTTTGCTGTTAAGAGCGAGAAACGTGTGAGCTTCGTGAACGGTTTCTATTCATTTGAGCTGAAAAGTGACTGCATTAACCTGAAATGATGTCTTGCTTGTAGGAAGACACAGAGCCTGGAATTTAATTCCATTTCTGAAGGGAAACACACAGTACAGTTCTCACGATGAAAAACACTCTGCGTATACGAAGAAGCACGCTCTTGCTTTCTAGAGTCTCTAATAGAGCAGGAAACGTGAGTGTGCTCAGAACAAAAGAATGGTGTTTCCTACACAAACGGACCATATCTATGTCAACTCTTCTTCTGAAACTGATACAAACCACAGGTCCTCTAACATCCAATGCTTTACAGTTAAGAGCAAGAACGTGTGAGCTACGTGAACAATGTAGCTTCATTTGAGCTGAAAGGTGACTGAGATTACCCGAAGAGAAGTCTTGCTTGTAGGAAGACACAGAGCCTGGGATTTAACTCCATTTCTGAAGGGAAACACAGAGCACAGTTCTCATCCATGACACACACTCTGCATTAGAGCAAGAAGCATGCTCTTGCTTTCCAGAGTCTCTAATAGAGCCAGAAATTTCTGGTAACTCAGAACAAAGAACGGTGTTTCCTACACATACAGACCATTGCTAGTTCAACTCTGCTTCGGAAACTGATACAAACCACAGGTCCTCTAACATCCAATGCTTTTCAGTTAAGAGCGAGAAACGTGTGATCTTCGTGAAGGATTTATATTCATTTGAGCTGAAAAGTGACAGCGTTTACCTGAAATGATGTCTTGCTTGTAGGAAAAACAGAGCCTGGAATTTAACTCCATTTCTGAATGGAAACACACAGTACAGTTCTCATCCATGAAACACACTCTGCTTTAGAGCACGAAGCATGCTCTTGCTTTCTAGAGTCTCTAATAGAGCAGAAACTTGAGGGTACTCAGAACAAATGAACGGTGTTTCAAACACATACAGACCATTGCTAGTTCAACTCCGCTTTTGAAACTGATACAAACCACAAGTAATCTAACATCCAATGCTTTTCAGTTAAGAGCAAGAAACGTGTGAGCTTCATCAACGATTTGTATTCATTTGAGCTGAAAAGTGACTGCATTTACCTGAAACGATGTCTTGCTTGTAGGAAGACACAGAGCCTGGAATTTAACTCCATTTCTGAAGGGAAACACACAGCACAGCTCTCATCCATGAAACACACTCTTCTTTAGAGCAAGAAGCATGCTCTTGCATTCCAGAGTCTCTAATAGAGCTAGAAACTTGAGGGTACTCAGAACAAAAGAATGGTGTTTCCTGCACATAAGGACCATTGCTAGTTCAATTGTTCTTCTGAAACTGATACAAACCACAGGTCCTCTAACATCCAATGCTTTACAGTTAAGAGCAAGAAACGTGTGAGCTACGTGAACAATGTAGCTTCGTTTGAGCTGAAAGTGACTGAGATTACCAGAAAAGAAGTCTTGCTTATAGCAAGAAAGAGAGCCTGGGATTTAACTACATTTCTGAAGGGAAACACACAGCACAGTTCTCATGCATGAAACCCACTCTGCTTTAGAGCACTAGCATGCTCTTGCTTTCTAGATTCTCTAATAGATCCAGAAACTTGAGGGTACCCTGAACAAACGAACGGTGTTTCCTACACATACAGACCATTTCTAGTTCAACTCTGCTTCTGTAACAGATACAAACCACAAGTCATCTAACATCCAATGCTTTTCAGTTAACAGCAAGAATCATGTGAGCTTCGTAAATGATTTATATTCATTTGAGCTGAAAAGTGACAGCGTTTACCTGAAATGATGTTTTGCTTGTAGGAAGACACAGAGCCTGGAATTTAACTCCATTTCTGAAGGGAAACACACAGCACAGTTCTCATACATGAAACACACTCTGCTTTAGAGCAAGAAGCACACTCTTGCTTTCTATGAGTCGCTAATACAGCAGGAAACGTGACTGTGGTCAGAACAAAATAACAGTGTTTCCTACACATACGGACCATATCTAGGTCAACTCTTCTTCTGAACTGATACAAAGCACAGTTCCATTAACATGCAATGCTTTCCAGTTAACAGCCAGAAACGTGTGAGCTTCGTGAACGATGTAGCTTCCTTTGAGCTGAAAACTGACTGAGTTTACCTGAAAAGATTTCTTGCTTGTAGGAAGACACAGAGCCTGGGATTTAACTCCATTTCTGAATGGAAACACACTGCACAGTTCTCATCCATGAAACACACTCTGCTTTAGAGCAAGTAGCATGCTCTTGATTTCCAAGAGTCGCTAATAGAGCCAGAAACTTGAGGGTACTCTGAACAAAAGAACGGTGTTTCCTACACATACGGACCATATCGAGTTCAACTCTTCTTCTGAAATTGATACAAAGCACAGTTCCATTAACATGCAAAGCTTTCAAGTTAAGAGCGAGAAACGTGTGTGCTTCGTGAACCATGTAGCTTCTTTGAGCTGAAAAGTGTCTGAGTTTACCTGAAAAGATATCTTGCCTGTAGGAAGACATAGAGCCTGGGATTTAACTCCATTTCTGAAAGGAAACACAAAGCACAGTTCTCATCCAAGAAACACACTCTGCTTTAGAGCAAGAAGCATGCTCTTGCTTTCTAGAGTCTCTAAAAGAGGGAGAAACTTGAGCGTACTCGAACAAAAGAACGGGGTTTCCTACACATACGGACCATGGCTAGTTCAACTCTGCTTCTGAAACTGATACAAACCACAGGTCCTCTAACATCCAATGCATTACAGTTAAGAGCAAGAAACATGTGAGCTATTTGAACGATATATCTTTGTTTGAGTGCAAAGTGACTGAGTTTACGTGAAATGAAGTCTTGCTTGTAGGAAGATACAGAGCCTGTGATTTAACTCTATTTCTGAAGGGAAACACACAGCACAGTTCTCACGAGGAAACACACTCTGCGTATAGGAAGAAGCAAGCTCTTGCTTCCTAGATTCTCTAATAGAGCAGGAAACGTGAGTGTGCTCAGAACAAAGAATGGTGTTTCCTACACATACGGACCATTGCTAGTTCAACTCTGCTTCTGAAACTGATACAAACCACAAGTCATCTAACATCCAAAGCTTTTCTGTTAAGAGCGAGAAACGTGTGAGCTTCGTGAACGGTTTCTATTCATTTGAGCTGAAAAGTGACTGCGTTAACCTGAAATGATGTCTTGCTTGTAGGAAGACACAGAGCCTGGAATTTAATTCCATTTCTGAAGGGAAACACACAGTACAGTTCTCACGATGAAAAACACTCTGCGTATACGAAGAAGCACACTCTTGCTTTCTAGAGTCTCTAATAGAGCAGGAAACGTGAGTGTGCTCAGAACAAAAGAATGGTGTTTCCTACACAAACGGACCATATCTATGTCAACTCTTCTTCTGAAACTGATACAAACCACAGGTCCTCTAACATCCAATGCTTTACAGTTAAGAGCAAGAAACGTGTGAGCTACGTGAACAATGTAGCTTCATTTGAGCTGAAAGGTGACTGAGATTACCCGAAGAGAAGTCTTGCTTGTAGGAAGACACAGAGCCTGGGATTTAACTCCATTTCTGAAGGGAAACACAGAGCAGAGTTCTCATCCATGACACACACTCTGCATTAGAGCAAGAAGCATGCTCTTGCTTTCCAGAGTCTCTAATAGAGCCAGAAACTTCTGGTAACTCAGAACAAAGAACGGTGTTTCCTACACATACAGACCATTGCTAGTTCAACTCTGCTTCGGAAACTGATACAAACCACAGGTCCTCTAACATCCAATGCTTTTCAGTTAAGAGCGAGAAACGTGTGATCTTCGTGAAGGATTTATATTCATTTGAGCTGAAAAGTGACAGCGTTTACCTGAAATGATGTCTTGCTTGTAGGAAAAACAGAGCCTGGAATTTAACTCCATTTCTGAATGGAAACACACAGTACAGTTCTCATCCATGAAACACACTCTGCTTTAGAGCACGAAGCATGCTCTTGCTTTCTAGAGTCTCTAATAGAGCAGAAACTTGAGGGTACTCAGAACAAAAGAACGGTGTTTCAAACACATACAGACCATTGCTAGTTCAACTCCGCTTTTGAAACTGATACAAACCACAAGTTATCTAACATCCAATGCTTTTCAGTTAAGAGCAAGAAACGTGTGAGCTTCATCAACGATTTGTATTCATTTGAGCTGAAAAGTGACTGCATTTACCTGAAACGTTGTCTTGCTTGTAGGAAGACACAGAGCCTGGAATTTAACTCCATTTCTTAAGGGAAACACACAGCACAGCTCTCATCCATGAAACACACTCTTCTTTAGAGCAAGAAGCATGCTCTTGCATTCCAGAGTCTCTAATAGAGCTAGAAACTTGAGGGTACTCAGAACAAAGGAATGGTGTTTCCTGCACATAAGGACCATTGCTAGTTCAACTGTTCTTCTGAAACTGATACAAACCACAGGTCCTCTAACATCCAATGCTTTACAGTTAAGAGCAAGAAACGTGTGAGCTACGTGAACAATGTAGCTTCGTTTGAGCTGAAAGTGACTGAGATTACCAGAAAAGAAGTTTTGCTTATAGCAAGAAAGAGAGCCTGGGATTTAACTCCATTTCTGAAGGGAAACACACAGCACAGTTCTCATGCATGAAACCCACTCTGCTTTAGAGCACTAGCATGCTCTTGCTTTCTAGATTCTCTAATAGATCCAGAAACTTGACGGTACCCTGAACAAACGAACGGTGTTTCCTACACATACAGACCATTTCTAGTTCAACTCTGCTTCTGTAACAGATACAAACCACAAGTCATCTAACATCCAATGCTTTTCAGTTAACAGCAAGAATCATGTGAGCTTCGTAAATGATTTATATTCATTTGAGCTGAAAAGTGACAGCGTTTACCTGAAATGATGTTTTGCTTGTAGGAAGACACAGAGCCTGGAATTTAACTCCATTTCTGGAGGGAAACACACAGCACAGTTCTCATACATGAAACACACTCTGCTTTAGAGCAAGAAGCACACTCTTGCTTTCTATGAGTCGCTAATACAGCAGGAAACGTGACTGTGGTCAGAACAAAATAACAGTGTTTCCTACACATACGGACCATATCTAGGTCAACTCTTCTTCTGAACTGATACAAAGCACAGTTCCATTAACATACAATGCTTTCCCGTTAAGAGCGAGAAAATTGTGAGCTTCGTGAATGATGTAGCTTCCTTTGAGCTAAAAAGTGACTGAGTTTACCTTAAAAGTTGTCTTGCTTATAGGAAGACACAGAGCCTGGTATTTAACTAGATTTCTGAAGGGAAACAGACAGCACAGTTCTCATCCATGAAACACACTCTGCTTTAGAGCAGGAAGCATGCTCTTGCTTTCTAGAGTCTCTAAAAGAGGCAGAAACTTGAGGGTAGTCAGAACAAAATAACGGTGTTTCCTACACATACGGACCATTGCTAGTTCAACGCTGCTTCTGAAACTGATACAAACCACAGGTCCTCTAACATGCAATGATTTCCAGTTAAGAGCGAGAAATGTGTGAGCTTCCTGAACGATGTTGCTTCCTTTGAGCTGAATAGTGACTGAGTTTACGAGAAAAGATGTCTTGCTTGGAGGAAGACACACAGCCTGGGATTTAACTCCATTTCTGAAGGGAAACAGACAGCACAGTTCTCATCCATGAAACACACTCTGCTTTATAGCAAGAAGCATGCTCTTGCTCTCCAGAGTCTCTAATAGAGCCAGAAAATTGAGGGTACTCAGAACAAAAGAATGGTGTTTCCTACACATACGGACCATTGCTAGTTCACCTCTGCTTCTGAAACTGATACAAACCACAGGGCCTCTAAATCCAATGCTTTACAGTTAAGAGCAAGAAACGTGTGAGCGACGTGACCGATGTAGCTTTGTTTGAGCTGAAATGTGACTGAGTTTACGTGAAACAAAGTCTTGCTTGTAGGAAGATACAGAGCCTGTGATTTAACTCCATTTCTGAAGGGAAACACACAGCAATATTCTCACGATGAAACACACTCTGCGTATAGGAAGAAGCACGCTCTTGCTTTCTTAGTCTCTAATAGAGCCTGAAACGTGAGTGTGCTCAGAACAAAATAATGGTGTTTCCTACACATACGGACCATATCTATGTCAACTCTTCTTCTCAAACTGATACAAACCTCAGTTCCTCTAACATACAATGCTTTACAGTTAAGAGCGAGAAACATGTGATCTTTGTGAACTATGTAGATTCCTTTGAGCTGAAAAGTGACTGAGTTTACGCTAAAAGATGTCTTGTTTATAGGAAGACACAGAGCCAGGGATTTAACTCCATTTCTGAAGGGAAACACACAGCACAGTTCTCATCCAAAAACACACTCTGCTTTAGAGCACGAAGCATGCTCTTGCTTTCTAGAATCTCTAATAGAGCCAGAAACATGAGCGTACTCAGAACAAAAGATTGGTGTTTCCTACACATACAGACCATTGCTAGTTCAACTCTGCTTCTGAAACTGATACAAACCACAAGTCATCTAACATCCAATGCTTTTCAGTTAAGAGCAAGAAAAGTGTGAGCTTCATAAATGATTCATATTCATTTGAGCTGAAAAGTGACTGCATTTTCATGAAATCATGTCTTGCTTGTAGAAGAAACAGAGCCTGGGATTTAACTCCATTTCTGAAGGGAAACACACAGCACAGATCTCACGAGGAAACACACTCTGTGTATAGGAAGAGGCACGCTCTTGCTTTCTAGAGTCTCTGATAGAGCAGGAAACGTGAGTGTGATCAGAACAAAAGAACGGTGTTTCCTACACATACGGATCATTGCTAGTTCAACTCTCCTTCTGAAACTGATAGAAACCACAAGTCATCTAACATCCAATGCTTTCCAAGTAAGAGCGAGAAACGTGTGAGCTTCGTGAACGATTTCTATTCATTTGAGCTAAAAACTGACTGCATTAACCTGAAATGATATTTTGCTTGTAGGAAGACACAGAACATGGAATTTAACTCCATTTCTGAAGGGAAACACACAGCACAGTTCTCATCCATGAAACACACTCTGCTATAGAGCAAGAAGCACACTCTTGCTTTCCAAGAGTCTCTAATACAGCAGGAAACGTGACTGTGGTCAGAACAAAATAACGGTGTTTCCTAGAATACGGACCATATCTAGGTCAACTCTCCTTCTGAAACTGATACAAAGCACAGTTCCATTAACATGCAATGCTTTCAAGTTAAGAGCAAGAAACGTGTGAGCTTCCTGAACGATGTTCCTTCCTTTGAGCTGAATAGTGACTGAGTTTACCTGAAAAGATATCTTGCTTGTAGGAAGACACAGAGCCTGGGATTTAACTCTATTTCTGAAGGGAAACTCACAGCACTGTTCTCACGATGAAACACACTCTGCGTATAGGAAGAAGCACGCTCTTGCTTTCTAGAGTCTCTAATAGAGCAGGAAACATTAGTGTGCTCAGAACAAAGAACGGTGTTTCCTACACATACGGACAATTGCTAGTTCAACTCTGCTTCTGAAACTGATACAAACCACAAGTTATCAAACATCCAATGCTTTTCTGTTAAGAGCGAGAAACGTGTGAGCTTCGTGAACGATTTCTATTCATTTGAGCTGAAAAGTGACTGCATTAACCTGAACTGATTTCTTGCTTGTTGGAAGACACAGAGCCTGGAATTTAACTCCATTTCTGAAGGGAAACACACAGCACAGTTCTCATCCATGAAACACATTCTGCTTTTGCAAGAAGCACGCTCTTGCATTCTATGAGTCTCTAATACAGCACGAAACGTGACTGTGGTCAGAAAAAATTAACGGTGTTTCCTACACATACAGACAATATCTAGGTCAACTATTCTTCTGAAACTGATAAAAACCACAGTTCCTATAACATACAATGCTTTACAGTTAAGAGCGAAAAACATGTGAGCTTCATGAACGATGTAGCTTCCTTTGAGCTGAAAAGTGACTGAGTTTACCTTAAAAGTTGTCTTGCTTATAGGAAGACACAGAGCCTGGGATTTAACTCCATTTCTGAAGGGAAACAGACAGCACAGTTCTCATCCATGAAACACACTCTGCTTTAGAGCAAGAAGCATGCTCGTGCTTTCTAGAGTCTCTAAAAGAGGGAGAACCTTGAGGGTAGTCAGAACAAAAGAACGGTGGTTCCTACACATACGGATCATTGCTAGTTCAACTCTGCTTCTGAAACTGATACAAACCACAGTTCCTCTAAAATGAAATGACTTCCAGTTAAGAGCGAGAAACATGTGAGCTACGTGAACGATGTAGCTTTTTTGAGCTGAATAGTTACTGAGTTTACCTGAAAAGATATCTTGCTTGTAGGAAGACACAGAGCCTGGGATTTAACACCTTTAATGAAGGGAAACACACAGCACAGTTTTCATCCATGAAACACACTCTGCTTTAGCGCAAGAAGCACACTCTTGCTTTCTAAGAGTCTCTAATACAGCAGGAAAGGTGACTGTGGTTAGAACAAAATAACGGTGTTTCCTACACATACGGACCATATCTAGGTCAACTCTTCTTCTGAAACTAATGCAAATCACAGTTCCATTAACATGCAATGCTTTCAAGATAAGAGCGAGAAACGTGTGAGCTTCGTGAACGATGTAGCTTCCTTTGAGCAGAAAAGTGACTGAGTTTACCTGGAAAGATGTCTTGCTTGTAGAAAGACACAGAGCCTGAGATTTAACTCCATTTCTGAAGGGAAAAACACAGCACAATTCTCATCCATGAAACACACTCTGCTTTAGAGCAAGAAGCACGCTCTTGCTTTCTAGAGTCTATAATAGAGCCAGAAACTTGAAAGTGTGATCAGAATAAAAGAACTGTGTTCCTACACACACGGACCATATCTAGTTCAACTCTGCTCCTGAAATTGATACAAACAACAGGTCCTCTAACATCCAATGCTTTACAGTTAAGAGCAAGAAATGTATGAGCTACGTGAACAATGTAGCTTTGTTTGAGCTGAAAGGTGACTGAGTTTACTTGAAACGAAATCTTGCTTGTAGGAATATACAGAGCCTGTAATTTAACTCCATTTCTGAAGGGAAACACACAGCACTGTTCTCACGATGAAACACACTCTGCGTATAAGAAGAAGCACGCTCTTGCTGTCTGGAGTCTCTACTAGAGAAGGAAACGTGAGTATGCTCAGAACAAAAGAACGGTGTTTCCTACACATACTGACCATTGCTAGTTCAACTCTGCTTCTGAAACTGATACAAACCACAAGTCATCTAACATCCAATGCTTTTCAGTTAAGTGCGAGAAACGTGTGATCTTCGTAAACGATTTGTATTCATTTGACCTGAAAAGTGACAGCGTTTACCTGAAATGATGTCTTGCTTGCAGGAAGAAACAGAGCCTGGAATTTAACTCCATTTCTGAAGGGAAACACGCAGCACAGTTCTCATCCATGAAACACACTCTGCTTTAGAGCACGAAGCATGCTCTTGCTTTCTAGAATCTCTAATAGAGCCAGAAACATGAGCGTACTCAGAACAAAAGATCGGTGTTGCCTACACATACAGACCATTGATAGTTCAACTCTGCTTCTGAAACTGATACAAACAACAAGTCATCTAACATCCAATGCTTTTCAGTTAAGAACAAGAAAAGTGTGATCTTCATAAATGATTTATATTCATTTGAGCTGAAAAGTGACTGCGTTTACCTGAAATGATGTCTTTCTTGTAGGAAGAAACACAGCCTGGGATTTAACTCCATTTCTAAAGGGAAACACACAGCACAGTTCTCATCCATGAAACACACTCTGCTTTAGAGCAAGAAGCAAGCTCTTGCTTTCTAAGAGTCTCTATTAGAGAAGGAAACTAGACTGTGGTCAGAACAAAATAACTGTGTTTCCTAGACATAAGGACCATATCTAGGTCAACTCTCCTACTGAAACTGATACAAAGCACAGTTCCATTAACATGCAATGCTTTCAAGTTAAGAGCAAGAAACGTGTGAGCTTCCTGAACGATGTAGCTTCCTTTGAGCTGAATAGTGACTGAGTTTACTTGAAAAGATATCTTGCTTGTAGGAAGACACAGAGCCTGGGATTTAACTCCACTATTGAAGGGAAACACACAGCACAGTTCTCATCCATGAAACACACTCTGCTTTAGCGCAAGAAGCACACTCTTGCTTTCTAAGATTCTCTAATAGAGCAGGAAACGTGACTGTGGTTAGAACAAAATAACGGTGTTTCCTACACATACGGACCATATCTAGGTCAACTCTTCTTCTGAAACTAATACAAACCACAGTTCCATTAACATGCAATGCTTTCCAGATAAGAGCGAGAAACGTGTGAGCTTCGTGAACGATGTAGCTTCCTTTGAGCAGAAAAGTGACTGAGATTACCTGAAAAGATGTCTTGCTTATAGAAAGACACAGAGCTTGGGATTTAACTCCATTTGTGAAGGGAAAAACACTGCACAGTTCACATCCATGAAACACACTCTGCTTTAGAGCAAGAAGCACGATCTTGCTTTCTAGAGTCTATAATAGAGCCAGAAACTTGAAAGTGTGCTCAGAATAAAAGAACTGTGTTCCTACACACGCGGACCATATCTAGTTCAACTCTGCTCCTGAAATTGATACAAACCACAGGTCCTCTATCATCCAATGCTTTACGTTAAGAGCAAGAAACGTGTGAGCTACGTGAATGATGTAGCTTTGTTTGCGCTGAAAGGTGACTGAGTTTACGTGAAACGAACTCTTGCTTGTAGGAAGATACAGAGCCTGTGATTTAACTCTATTTCTGAAGGGAAACACACAGCACTGTTCTCACGAAGAAACACACTCTGCATATAGGAAGAAGCACGCTCTTGCTTTCTATGAGTCTCTAATACAGCAGGAAACGTGACTGTGGCCAGAAGAAAATAATGGTGTTAACTCACATACGGACAATATCTAGGTCAACTCTTCTTCTGAAACTGATACAAACCACAGTTCCTCTAACATGCAATGATTTCCAGTTAAGAGCGAGAAACTTGTGACCTTCGAGAACAATGTTGCTTCCTTTGAGCTGAATAGTGACTGAGTTTACGTGAAACGAAGTCTTGCTTGTAGGAAAGACACAGAGCCTGTGATTTAACTCCATTTCTGAAGGGAAACACACAGCACAGTTCTCATCCATGAAACACACTCTGCTTTATGGCAAGAAGCATGCTCTTGCTTTCCAGAGTCTCTAATAGAGCCAGAAACTTGAGGGTACTCAGAGAAAAACAATGGTGTTTCCTACACATACGGACCATTGCTAGTTCAACTCTGCTTCTGAAACTGATACAAACCACAGTTCCTATAACATACAATGCTTTACCGTTAAGAGCGAGAAACATGTGAGCTTCGTGAACGATGTAGCTTCCTTTGAGCTGAAAAGTGACTGAGTTTACCTTAAAAGTTGTCTTGCTTATAGGAAGACACTGAGCCTGGTATTTAACTAGATTTCTGAAGGGAAACAGACAGCAGAGTTCTCATTCATGAAACACACTCTGCTTTAGAGCAGGAAGCATGCTCTTGCTTTCTAGAGTCTCTAAAAGAGGCAGAAACTTGAGGGTAGTCAGAACAAAAGAACGGTGGTTACTACACATACGGACCATTGCTAGGTCAACTCTGCTTCTGAAACTGATACAAACCACAGGTCCTATAACATCCAATGCTTTACAGTTAAGAGCAAGAAACGTGTGAGCTATGTGAACGATAAAGCTTTGTTTGAGTGCAAGATGACTGAGTTTCCGTGAAATGAAGTCTTGCTTGTAGGAAGATACAGAGCCTGTGATTTAACTCTATTTCTGAAGGGAAACACACAGCACAGTTCTCAGCCATGAAACACTCTGCTTTAGAGCAAGAAGCACGCTCTTGCTTTCTAAGAGTCTCTAATACAGCAGGAAACGTGACTGTGGTCAGAACAAAATAACGGTGTTTCCTACACATACGGACCATATCTAGGTCAACTCTTCTTCTGAAACTAATACAAACCACAGTTCCACTAACATGCAATGATTTCCAGTTAACAGCAAGAAACGTGTGAGTTTCGTGAACGATGTTGATTCCTTTGAGCTGAACAGTGACTGAGTTTACGTGAAAAGATGTCTTCCTTGTAGGAAGACACAGTGCCTGGGATTTAACTCCATTTCTGAAGGGAAAAACACAGCACAGTTCTCATCCATGAAACACACTCTGCTTTAGAGCAAGAAGCACGCTCTTGCTTTCTAGAGTCTATAATAGAGCCAGAAACTTGCATGTGTGCTCAGAAAAAAAACTGTGTTTCCTACACACACGGACCATATCTAGTTCAACTCTGCTCCTGAAATTGATACAAACCACAGGTCCTCTAACATCCAATGCTTTACAGTTAAGAGCAAGAAACGTGTGAGCTACGTGAATGATGTAGATTTGTTTGAGCTGAAAGGTGACAGAGTTTACGTGAAACGAACTCTTGCTTGTAGGAAGATACAGAGCCTGTGATTTAACTCTATTTCTGAAGGGAAACTCACAGCAGTGTTCTCACGATGAAACACACTCTGCGTTTAGGAAGAAGCACGCTCTTGCTTTCTAGAGTCTCTAATATGCAGGAAACGTGAGTGTGCTCGGAACAAAGAACGGTGTTTCCTACACATACGGACAATTGCTAGTTCAACTCTGCTTCTGAAACTGATACAAACCACAAGTCATCTAACATCCAATGATTTTCTATTAAGAGCGAGAAACGTGTGAGCTTCGTGAATGATTTCTATTCATTAGAGCTGAAAAGTGACTGCATTAACCTGAAATGATGTCTTGCTTGTAGGAAGACACAGAGCCTGGAATTTAACTCCATTTCTGAAGGGAAACACACAGCACAGTTCTCGTCCATGAAACACACTCTGCTTTAGAGCAAGGAGCACGCTCTTGCATTCTATGAGTCTCTAATACAGCACGAAACGTGACTGTGGTCAGAACAAAATAACGGTGTTTCCTACACATAGGGACCAAATCTTGGTCAAATCTTCTTCTGAAACTGATACAAACCACAAGTCACCTAATATCCAATGCTTTTCTGTTAAGAGCGAGAAACGTGTGAGCTTCGTGAACGGTTTCTATTCATTTGAGCTGAAAAGTGACTGCATTAACCTGAAATGATGTCTTGCTTGTAGAAAGACACAGAGGCTGGAATTTAACTCCATTTCTGAAGGGAAACACACAGCACAGTTCTCGTCCATGAAACACACTCTGCTTTAGAGCAAGAAGCACGCTCTTGCATTCTATGAGTCTCTAATACAGCATGAAACGTGACTGTGGTCAGAACAAAATAACGTTGTTTCCTACACATACGGACCATATCTAGGTCAACTCTTCTTCTGAAACTGATACAAACCACAGTTTCTATAACATACAATGCTTTACCGTTAAGAGCGAGAAACCTGTGAGCTTCATGAACGATGTATCTTCTTTTGAGGTGAAAAGTGACTGAGTTTACCTTAAAAGTTGTCTTGCTTATAGGAAGACACAGAGCCTGGTATTTAACTAGATTTCTGAAGGGAAACAGACAGCACAGTTCTCATCCATGAAACACACTCTGCGTATAGGAAGAAGCAGGCTCTTGCTTTCTAGAGTCTCTAATATGCAGGAAACGTGAGTGTGCTCAGAACAAAGAACGGTGTTTCCTACACATACAGACAATTGCTAGTTCAACTCTGCTTCTGAAACTGATACAAACCACAAGCCATCTAACATCCAATGCTTTTCTGTTAAGAGCGAGAAACGTGTGAGCTTCGTGAATGATTTCTATTCATTTGAGCTGAAAAGTGACTGCATTAACCTGAAATGATGTCTTGTTTGTAGGAAGACACAGAGCCTGGAATTTAAGTCCATTTCTGAAGGGAAACACACAGCACAGTTCTCATCCATGAAACACACATTGCTTTAGAGCAAGGAGCACGGTCTTGCATTCTATGAGTCTCTAATACAGAACGAAACGTGACTGTGGTCAGAACAAAATATCGGTGTTTCCTACACATACGGACAATATCTTGGTCAAATCTTCTTCTGAAACTGATACAAACCACAAGTCATCTAATATCCAATGCTTTTCTGTTAAGAGCGAGAAACGTGTGAGCTTCGTAAACGGTTTCTATTCATTTGAGCTGAAAAGTGACTGCATTAACCTGAAATGATGTCTTGCTTGTAGGAAGACCCAGAGCCTGGAATTTAACTCCATTTCTGAAGGGAAACACACAGCACAGTTCTCATCCATGAAACACACTCTGCTTTAGAGCAGGAAGCATGCTCTTGCTTTCTAGAGTTTCTAAAAGAGGCAGAAACTTGAGGGTAGTCAGAACAAAAGAACGGTGGTTCCTACACATACGGACCATTGCTAGTTCAACTCTGCTTCTGAAACTGATACAAACCACAGGTCCTATAACATCCAATGCTTTACAGTTAAGAGCAAGAAACGTGTGAGCTATGTGAACGATATAGCTTTGTTTGAGTGCAAGATGACTGAGTTTCCGTGAAATGAAGTCTTGCTTGTAGGAAGATACAGAGCCTGTGATTTAACTCTATTTCTGAAGGGAACAGACAGCACAGTTCTCATCTATGAAACACACTCTGCTTTAGAGCAGGAAGCATGCTCTTGCTTTCTAGAGTCTCTAAAAGAGGGAGAAACTTGAGGGTAGTCAGAACAAAAGAACGGTGGTTCCTACACATATGGACCATTGCTAGTTCAACTCTGCTTCTGAAACTGATACAAACCACAAGTCCTCTAACATCCAATTCTTTTCAGTTAAGAGCAAGAAACTTGTGAGCTTCATAAACGATTTATGTTCATTTGAGCTGAATAGTGACCGCGTTTACCTGAAACGATGTCTTGCATGTAGGAAGACACAGAGCCTAGGATTTAACTCCATTTCTGAAGGGAAACACACAGCTCAGTTCTCATCCATGAAACACACTCCGCTTTAGAGCAAGAAGCATGCTCTTGCTTTCTAGAGTCTCTAAAAGAGGGAGAAATTTGAGGGTTGTCAGAACAAAAGAACGGTGGTTCCTACACATATGGACCATTGCTAGTTCAACTCTGCTTCTAAAACTGATACAAACCACAATTCCTCTAACATCCAATGCTTTACAGTTAAGAGCAAGAAACGTGTGAGCTATGTGAACGATATAGCTTTGGTTGAGTGCAAGGTGACTGAGTTTACGTAAAATTAAGTCTTGCTTGTAGGAAGATACAGAGCCTGTGATTTACTCCATTTCTGAAGGGAAACACACAGAACAGTTCTCATGAGGAAACACACTCTTGTATAGGAAGAGGCACGCTCTTGCTTTCTAGAGTCTCTGATGGAGCAGGAAACGTGAGTGTGCTCAGAACAAAAGAAAGGTGTTTCCTACACATACGGACTATTGCTAGTTCAACTCTGCTTCTGAAACCTATAGAAACCACAAGTCATCTAACATCCAATGCTTTTCATTTAACAGTAGAAATGTGTGGGCTTCGTAAACGATTTATATTCATTTGAGCTGAAAAGTGACTGCATTTACCTGAAACGATGTCTTGCTTGTAGGAAGACACAGAGCCTGGAATTTAACTCCATTTCCGAAGGGAAACACACAGCACAGTTCTCATCCATGAAACACACTCTGCTTTAGAGCAAGAAGCACACTCTTGCTTTCTAAGGGTCTCTAATAGAGCAGGAAACTTGACTGTGGTCAGAACAAAATAACGGTGTTTCCTACACATACGGACCATATCTAGGTCAACTCTACTTCTGAAACTCATACAACGCACACTTCCATTAACATGCAATGCTTTCAAGTTAAGAGCAAGAAACGTGTGAGCTTCGTGAACGATTTCTATTCATTTGAGCTGAAAAGTGACTGCATTAACCTGAAATGATGTCTTGCTTGTAGGAAGACATAGAGCCTGGAATTTAACTCCATTACTGAAGGAAAACACACAGCACAGTTGTCGTCCATGAAACACACTCTGCTTTAGAGCAAGAAGCACGCTCTTGCATTCTATGATTCTCTAATACAGCATGAAACGTGACTGTGGTCAGAACAAAATAACGGTGTTTCCTACACATACGGACCATATCTAGGTCAACTCTTCTTCTGAAACTGATACAAACCACAGTTCCTATAACATACAATGCTTTACCGTTAAGAGCGAGAAACATGTGAGCTTCGTGAACGCTGTAGCTTCCTTTGAGCTGAAAAGTGACTGAGTTTACCTTAAAAGTTGTCTTGCTTATAGGAAGACACAGAGCCTGGTATTTAACTAGATTTCTGAAGGGAAACAGACAGGACAGTTCTCATCCATGAAACACACTCTGCTTTAGAGCAGGAAGCATGCTCTTGCTTTCTAGAGTCTCTAAAAGAGGGAGAAATGAGGGTACTCAGAAAAAAAGAACTGTATTTCCTACACACACGGATCATATCTAGTTCAACTCTGCTCCTGAAATCGATACAAACCACAGGTCCTCTAACATCCAATGCTTTACGGTTAAGAGCAAGAAACGTGTGAGCTACGTGAATGATGTAGCTTTGTTTGAGCAAAAGGTGACAGAGTTTACGTGAAACGAACTCTAGCTTGTAGGAAGATACAGAGCCTGTGATTTAACTCTATTTCTGAAGGGAAACTCACAGCAGTGTTCTCACAATGAAACACACTCTGCGTATAGGAAGAAGCACGCTCTTGCTTTCTAAGTCTCTAATATGCAGGAAACGTGAGTGTGCTCAGAACAAAGAACGGTGTTTCCTACACATACGGACAATTGCTAGTTCAACTCTGCTTCTGAAACTGATACAAACCACAAGTCATCAAACATCCAATGCTTTTCTGTTAAGAGCGAGAAACGTGTGAGCTTCGTGAACAAATTCTATTCATTTGAGCTGAAAAGTGACTGCATTAACCTGAAATGATGTCTTGCTTGTAGGAAGACACAGAGACAGGAATTTAACTCCATTTCTGAAGGGAAACACACAGAACAGTTCTCATCCATGAAACACACTCTGCTTTAGAGCAAGGAGCACGCTCTTGCATTCTATGAGTCTCTAATACAGCACAAAACGTGACTGTGGTCAGAACAAAATAACGGTGTTTCCTACACATACGGACAATATATAGGTCAACTCTTCTTCTGAAACTGATACAAACCACAGTTCCTAAAGCATACAATGCTTTACATTTAAGAGCGAGAAACATGAGAGCTTCGTGAACGATGTAGCTTCCTTTGAGCTGAAAAATGACTGAGTTTACCTTAAAAGTTGTCTTGCTTATAGGAAGACACAGAGCCTGGGATTTAACTCCATTTCTGAATGGAAACAGACAGCACAGTTCTCATCCATGAAACACACTCTGCTTAAGAGCAAGAAGCATGCTCTTGCTTTCTAGAGTCTCTAAAAGAGGGAGAAACTTGAGGGTAGTCAGAACAAAAGAACGGTGGTTCCTACACATACGGACCATTGCTAGTTCAACTCTGCTTCTGAAACTGATACAAACCACAAGTAATCTAACATCCAATGCTTTTCAATTAAGAGCAAGAAACGTGTGAGCTTCATAAATGATTTATGTTCATTTGAGCTGAATAGTGACTGCGTTTACCTGAAACGATGTCTTGCTTGTAGGAAGACACAGAGCCTGGGATTTAACTCCATTACTGAAGGGAAACACACAGCTCAGTTCTCATCCATGAAACACACTCCGCTTTAGAGCAAGAAGCATGCTCTTGCTTTCTAGAGTCTCTAAAAGAGGGAGAAACTTGAGGGTTGTCAAAACAAAAGAACGGTGGTTCCTACACATATGGACCATTGCTAGTTCAACTCTGCTTCTAAAACTGATACAAACCACAATTCCTCTAACATCCAATGCTTTACAGTTAAGAGCAAGAAACATGTGAGCTTCGTGAATGATTTCTATTCATTTGAGCTGAATAGTGACTGCATTAACCTGAAATGATGTCTTGCTTGTAGGAAGACTCAGCGCCTGGAATTTAACTCCATTTCTGAAGGGAAACACACAGCACAGTTCTCGTCCATGAAACACACTCTGCTTTAGAGCAAGAAGCACGCTCTTGCATTCTATGTCTCTAATACAGCATGAAACGTGACTGTGGTCAGAACAAAATAACGGTGTTTCCTACACATACGGACCATATCTAGGTCAACCCTTCTTCTAAAACTGATACAAACCACAGTTCCTATAACATACAATGCTTTACCGTTAAGAGCGAGAAAATTGTGAGCTTCGTGAACGATGTAGCTTCCTTTGAGCTAAAAAGTGACTGAGTTTACCTTAAAAGTTGTCTTGCTTATAGGAAGACACAGAGCCTGGTATTTAACTAGATTTCTGAAGGGAAACAGACAGCACAGTTCTCATCCATGAAACACACTCTGCTTTAGAGCAGGAAGCATGCTCTTGCTTTCTAGATTCTCTAAAAGAGGGAGAAACTTGAGGGTAGTCAGAACAAAAGAACGGTGGTTCCTACACATACGGACCATTGCTAGATCAACTCTGCTTCTGAAACTGATACAAACCACAGGTCCTATAACATCCAATGCTTTACAGTTAAGAGCAAGAAACGTGCGAGCTATGTGAACGATATAGCTTTGTTTGAGTGCAAGATGACTGAGTTTCCGTGAAATGAAGTCTTGCTTGTAGGAAGATACAGAGCCTGTGATTTAACTCTATTTCTGAAGGGAAACACACAGCACAGTTCTCAGCCATGAAACACTCTGCTTTAGAGCAAGAAGCACGCTCTTGCTTTCTAAGAGTCTCTAATACAGCAGGAAACGTGACTGTGGTCAGAACAAAATAACGGTGTTTCCTACACATACGGACCATATCTAGGTCAACTCTTCTTCTGAAACTAATACAAACCACAGTTCCTCTTACATGCAATGATTTCCAGTTAAGAGCAAGAAACGTGTGAGCTTCGTGAACGATGTTAATTCCTTTGAGCTGAACAGTGACTGAGTTTACGTGAAAAGATGTCTTCCTTGTAGGAAGACACAGTGCCTGGGATTTAACTCCATTTCTGAAGGGAAAAACACAGCACAGTTCTCATCCATGAAACACACTCTGCTTTAGAGCAAGAAGCACGCTCTTGCTTTCTAGAGTCTATAATAGAGCCAGAAACTTGCAAGTGTGCTCAGAAAAAAAAACTGTGTTTCCTACACACACGGACCATATCTAGTTCTACTCTGCTCCTGAAATTGATACAAACCACAGGTCCTCTAACATCCAATGCTTTACAGTTAAGAGCAAGAAACGTGTGAGCTACGTGAAGAATGTAGCTTTGTTTGAGCTGAAAGGTGACAGAGTTTATGTGAAACGAACTCTTGCTTGTAGGAAGATACAGAGCCTGTGATTTAACTCTATTTCTGAAGGGAAACTCACAGCAGTGTTCTCACGATGAAACACACTCTGCGTTTAGGAAGAAGCACACTCTTGCTTTCTAGAGTCTCTAATATGCAGGAAACGTGAGTGTGCTCAGAACAAAGAACGGTGTTTCCTACACATACGGACAATTGCTAGTTCAACTCTGCTTCTGAAACGGATACAAACCACAAGTCATCTAACATCCAATGCTTTTCTGTTAAGAGCGAGAAACGTGTGAGCTTCGTGAATGATTTCTGTTCATTTGACCTGAAAAGTGACTGCATTAACCTGAAATGATGTCTTGCTTGTAGGAAGACACAGAGCCTGGAATTTAACTCCATTTCTGAAGGGAAACACACAGCACAGTTCTCATCCATGAAACACACTCTGCTTTAGAGCAAGGAGCACGCTCTTGCATTCTATGAGTCTCTAATACAGCACGAAACGTGACTGTGGTCAGAACAAAATAACGGTGTTTCCTACACATACGGACAATATCTTGGTCAAATCTTCTTCTGAAACTGATACAAACCACAAGTCATCTAATATCCAATGCTTTTCTGTTAAGAGCGAGAAACGTGTGAGCTTCGTGAACGGTTTCTATTCATTTGAGCTGAAAAGTGACTGCATTAACCTGAAATGATGTCTTGCTTGTAGGAAGACACAGAGCCTGGGATTTAACTCCATTTCTGAAGGGAAACACACAGCAATGTTCTCATCCATGAAACACACTCTACTTTAGAGCACAAAGCATGCTCTTGCTTTCTAGAGTCTCTAATAGAGCCAGAAACTTGAGGGTACTCAGAAAAAAAGAACTGTGTTTCCTACACACACGGACCATATCTAGTTCAACTCTGCTCCTGAAATTGATACAAACCACAGGTCCTCTAACATCCAATGCTTTACGGTTAAGAGCAAGAAACGTGTGAGCTACGTGAATGATGTAGCTTTGTTTGAGCAAAAGGTGACAGAGTTTACGTGAAACGAACTCTAGCTTGTAGGAAGATACAGAGCCTGTGATTTAACTCTATTTCTGAAGGGAAACTCACAGCAGTGTTCTCACAATGAAACACACTCTGCGTATAGGAAGAAGCACGCTCTTGCTTTCTAGAGTCTCTAATATGCAGGAAACGTGAGTGTGCTCAGAACAAAGAACGGTGTTTCCTACACATACGGACAATTGCTAGTTCAACTCTGCTTCTGAAACTGATACAAACCACAAGTCATCTAACATCCAATGCTTTTCTGTTAAGAGCGAGAAACCTGTGAGCTTCGTGAACAAATTCTATTCATTTGAGCTGAAAAGTGACTGCATTAACCTGAAATGATGTCTTGCTTGTAGGAAGACACAGAGCCTGGAATTTAACTCCATTTCTGAAGGGAAACACACAGCACAGTTCTCATCCATGAAACACACTCTGCTTTAGAGCAAGGAGCACGCTCTTGCATTCTATGAGTCTCTAATACAGCACGAAACGTGACTGTGGTCAGAACAAAATAACGGTGTTTCCTACACATACGGACAATATCTAGGTCAACTCTTCTTCTGAAACTGATACAAACCATAGTTCCTAAAGCATACAATGCTTTACATTTAAGAGCGAGAAACATGAGAGCTTCGTGAACGATGTAGCTTCCTTTGAGCTGAAAAGTGACTGAGTTTACCTTAAAAGTTGTCTTGCTTATAGGAAGACAAAGATCCTGGGATTTAACTCCATTTCTGAATGGAAACAGACAGCACAGTTCTCATCCATGAAACACACTCTGCTTAAGAGCAAGAAGCATGCTCTTGCTTTCTAGAGTCTCTAAAAGAGGGAGAAACTTGAGGGTAGTCAGAACAAAAGAACGGTGGTTCCTACACATACGGATCATTGCTAGTTCAACTCTGCTTCTGAAACTGATACAAACCACAAGTCATCTAACATCCAATGCTTTTCAGTTAAGAGCAAGAAACGTGTGAGCTTCATAAATGATTTATGTTCATTTGAGCTGAATAGTGACTGCGTTTACCTGAAACGATGTCTTGCTTGTAGGAAGACACAGAGCCTGGGATTTAACTCCATTTCTGAAGGGAAACACACAGCTCAGTTCTCATCCATGAAACACACTCCGCTTTAGAGCAAGAAGCATGCACTTGCTTTCTAGAGTCTCTAAAAGAGGGAGAAACTTGAGGGTTGTCAGAACAAAAGAACGGTGGTTCCTATACATATGGACCATTGCTAGTTCAACTCTGCTTCTAAAACTGATACAAACCATAATTCCTCTAACATCCAATGCTTTACAGTTAAGAGCAAGAAACGTGTGAGCTATGTGAACAATATAGCTTTGGTTGAGTGCAAGGTGACTGAGTTTACGTGAAATGAAGTCTTGCTTGTAGGAAGATACAGAGCCTGTGATTTACTCCATTTCTGAAGGGAAACACACAGAACAGTTCTCATGAGGAAACACACTCTTGTATAGGAAGAGGCACGCTCTTGCTTTCTATAGTCTCTGATGGAGCAGGAAACGTGAGTGTGCTCAGAACAAAAGAAAGGTGTTTCCTACACATACGGACTATTGCTAGTTCAACTCTGCTTCTGAAACTGATAGAAACCACAAGTCATCTAACATCCAATGCTTTTCATTTAACAGTAGAAATGTGTGAGCTTCGTAAACGATTTATATTCATTTGAGCTGAAAAGTGACTGCATTTACCTGAAACGATGTCTTGCTTGTAGGAAGACACAGAGCCTGGAATTTAACTCCATTTCCGAAGGGAAACACACAGCACAGTTCTCATCCATGAAACACACTCTGCTTTAGAGCAAGAAGCACACTCTTGCTTTCTAAGGGTCTCTAATAGAGCAGGAAACTTGACTGTGGTCAGAACAAAATAACGGTGTTTCCTACACATACGGACCATATCTAGGTCAACTCTACTTCTGAAACTCATACAAAGCACAGTTCCATTAACATGTAATTCTTTCAAGTTAAGAGCGAGAAACGTGTGAGCTTCGTGAATGATTTCTATTCATTTCAGCTGAAAAGTGACTGCATTAACCTGAAATGATGTCTTGCGTGTAGGAAGACTCAGAGCCTGGAATTTAACTCCATTTCTGAAGGGAAACACACAGCACAGTTCTCGTCCATGAAACACACTCTGCTTTAGAGCAAGAAGCACGCTCTTGCATTCTATGAGTCTCTAATACAGCATGAAACGTGACTGTGCTAAGAACAAAATAACGGTGTTTCCTACACATACGGACCATATCTAGGTCAACTCTTCTTCTGAAACTGATACAAACCACAGTTCCTATAACATACAATGCTTTACCGTTAAGAGCGAGAAAATTGTGAGCTTCGTGAACGATGTAGCATCCTTTGAGCTAAAAAGTGACTGAGTTTACCTTAAAAGTTGTCTTGCTTATAGGAAGACACAGAGCCTGGTATTTAACTAGATTTCTGAAGGGAAACAGACAGCACAGTTCTCATCCATGAAACACACTCTGCTTTAGAGCAGGAAGCATGCTCTTGCTTTCTAGAGTCTCTAAAAGAGGGAGAAACTTGAGGGAAGTCAGAACAAAAGAACGGTGGTTCCTACACATACGGACCATTGCTAGTTCAACTCTGCTTCTCAAAGTGATAGAAACCACAGGTCCTATAACATCCAATGCTTTACACTTAAGAGCAAGAAACGTGTGAGCTATGTGAACGATATAGCTTTGTTTGAGTGCAAGATGACTGAGTTTCCGTGAAATGAAGTCTTGCTTGTAGGAAGATACAGAGCCTGTGATTTAACTCTATTTCTGAAGGGAAACACACAGCATAGTTCTCAGCCATGAAACACTCTGCTTTAGAGCAAGAAGCACGCTCTTGCTTTCTAAGAGTCTCTAATACAGCAGGAAACGTGACTGTGGTCAGAACAAAATAACGGTGTTTCCTACACATACGGACCATATCTAGGTCAACTCTTCTTCTGAAACTAATACAAACCACAGTTCCTCTAACATGCAATGATTTCCAGTTAAGGGCAAGAAACGTGTGAGCTTCGTGAACGATGTTGATTCCTTTGAGCTGAACAGTGACTGAGTTTATGTGAAAAGATGTCTTCCTTGTAGGAAGACACAGTGCCTGGGATTTAACTCCATTTCTGAAGGGAAAAACACAGCACAGTTCTCATCCATGAAACACACTCTGCTTTAGAGCAAGAAGCACGCTCTTGCTTTCTAGAGTCTATAATAGAGCCAGAAACTTGCAAGTGTGCTCAGAAAAAAAACTGTGTTTCCTACACACACGGACCATATCTAGTTCAACTCTGCTCCTGAAATTGATACAAACCACAGGTCCTCTAACATCCAATGCTTTACGGTTAAGAGCAAAAACGTGTGAGCTACGTGAATGATGTAGCTTTGTTTGAGCTGAAAGGTGACAGAGTTTACGTGAAACGAACTCTTGCTTGTAGGAAGATACATGGCCTGTGATTTAACTCTATTTCTGAAGGGAAACTCACAGCAGTGTTCTCACGATGAAACACACTCTGCGTTTAGGAAGAAGCACGCTCTTGCTTTCTAGAGTCTCTAATATGCAGGAAACGTGAGTGTGCTCAGAACAAAGAACGGTGTTTCCTACACATACGGACAATTGCTAGTTCAACTCTGCTTCTGAAACTGATACAAACCACAAGTCATCTAACATGCAATGCTTTTCTGTTAAGAGCGAGAAACGTGTGAGCTTCGTGAACAAATTCTATTCATTTGAGCTGAAAAGTGACTGCATTAACCTGAAATGATGTCTTGCTTGTAGGAAGACACAGAGCCTGGAATTTAACTCCATTTCTGAAGGGAAACACACAGCACAGTTCTCATCCATGAAACACACTCTGCTTTAGAGCAAGGAGCACGCTCATGCATTCTATGAGTCTCTAATACAGCACGAAACGTGACTGTGGTCAGAACAAAATAACGGTGTTTCCTACACATACGGACAATATCTTGGTCAAATCTTCTTCTGAAACTGATACAAACCACAAGTCATCTAATATCCAATGCTTTTCTGTTAAGAGCGAGAAACATGTGAGCTTCGTGAACGGTTTCTATTCATTTGAGCTGAAAACTGACTGCATTAACCTGAAATGATGTCTTGCTTGTAGGAAGACACAGAGCCTGGAATTTAACTCCATTTCTGAAGGGAAACACACAGCACAGTTCTCGTCCATGAAACACACTCTGCTTTAGAGCAAGAAGCACGCTCTTGCATTCTATGAGTCTCTAATACAGCATGAAACGTGACTGTGCTCAGAACAAAATAACGGTGTTTCCTACACATACGGACCATATCTAGGTCAACTCTTCTTCTGAAACTGATACAAACCACAGTTCCTATAACATACAATGCTTTGCCGTTAAGAGCGAGAAACATGTGAGCTTCGTGAACGATGTAGATTCCTTTGAGCTGAAAAGTGACTGAGTTTACCTTAAAAGTTGTCTTGCTTATAGGAAGACACAGAGCCTGGGATTTAACTCCATTTCTGAATGGAAACAGACAGCACAGTTCTCATCCATGAAACACACTCTGCTTAAGAGCAAGAAGCATGCTCTTGCTTTCTAGAGTCTCTAAAAGAGGGAGAAACTTGAGGGTAGTCAGAACAAAAAAACGGTGGTTCCTACACATACGGACCATTGCTAGTTCAACTCTGCTTCTGAAACTGATACAAACCACAAGTCATCTAACATCCAATGCTTTTCAGTTAAGAGCAAGAAACGTGTGAGTCTCATAAATGATTTATGTTCATTTGAGCTGAATAGTGACTGCGTTTACCTGAAACGATGTCTTGCTTGTAGGAAGACACAGAGCCTGGGATTTAACTCCATTTCTGAAGGGAAACACACAGCTCAGTTATCATCCATGAAACACACTCTGCTTTAGAGCAAGAAGCATGCTCTTGCTTTCTAGAGTCTCTAAAAGAGGGAGAAACTTGAGGGTTGTCAGAACAAAAGAACGGTGGTTCCTACACATATGGACCATTGCTAGTTCAACTCTGCTTCTAAAACTGATACAAAGCACAATTCCTCTAACATCCAATGCTTTACACTTAAGAGCAAGAAACGTGTGAGCTTCGTGAATGATTTCTATTCATTTGAGCTGAATAGTGACTGCATTAACCTGAAATGATGTCCTGCTTGTAGGAAGACTCATAGCCTGGAATTTAACTCCATTTCTGAAGGGAAACACACAGCACAGTTCTCGTCCATGAAACACACTCTGCTTTAGAGCAAGAAGCACGCTCTTGCATTCTATGAGTCTCTAATACAGCATGAAACGTGACTGTGCTCAGAACAAAATAACGGTGTTTCCTACACATACGGACCATATCTAAGTCAACTCTTCTTCTGAAACTGATACAAACCACAGTTCCTATAACATACAATGCTTTACCGTTAAGAGCGAGAAAATTGTGAGCTTCGTGAACGATGTAGCTTCCTTTGAGCTAAAAAGTGACTGAGTTTACCTTAAAAGTTGTCTTGCTTATAGGAAGACACAGAGCCTGGTATTTAACTAGATTTCTGAAGGGAAACAGACAGCACAGTTCTCATCCATGAAACACACTCTGCTTTAGAGCAGGAAGCATGCCTTGCTTTCTAGAGTCTATAATAGAGCCAGAAACTTGCAAGTGTGCTCAGAAAAAAAACTGTGTTTCCCACACACACGGACCATATCTAGTTCAACTCTGCTCCTGAAATTGATACAAACCACAGGTCCTCTAACATCCAATGATTTACGGTTAAGAGCAAGAAACGTGTGAACTACGTGAATGATGTAGCTTTGTTTGAGCAAAAGGTGACAGAGTTTACGTGAAACGAACTCTAGCTTGTAGGAAGATACAGAGCCTGTGATTTAACTCTATTTCTGAAGGGAAACTCACAGCAGTGTTCTCACAATGAAACACACTCTGCGTATAGGAAGAAGCACGCTCTTGCTTTCTAGAGTCTCTAATATGCAGGAAACGTGAGTGTGCTCAGAACAAAGAACGGTGTTTCCTACACATACGGACAATTGCTAGTTCAACTCTGCTTCTGAAACTGATACAAACCACAAGTCATCTAACATCCAATGCTTTTCTGTTAAGAGCGAGAAACCTGTGAGCTTCGTGAACAAATTCTATTCATTTGAGCTGAAAAATGACTGCATTAACCTGAAATGATGTCTTGCTTGTAGGAAGACACAGAGCCTGGAATTTAACTCCATTTCTGAAGGGAAACACACAGCACAGTTCTCATCCATGAAACACACTCTGCTTTAGAGCAAGGAGCACGCTCTTGCATTCTATGAGTCTCTAATACAGCACGAAACGTGACTGTGGTCAGAACAAAATAACAGTGTTTCCTACACATACGGACAATATCTAGGTCAACTCTTCTTCTGAAACTGATACAAACCATAGTTCCTAAAGCATACAATGCTTTACATTTAAGAGCGAGAAACATGAGAGCTTCGTGAACGATGTAGCTTCCTTTGAGCTGAAAAGTGACTGAGTTTACCTTAAAAGTTGTCTTGCTTATAGGAAGACACAGAGCCTGGGATTTAACTCCATTTCTGAAGGGAAACACACAGCACAGTTCTCGTCCATGAAACACACTCTGCTTTAGAGCAAGAAGCACGCTCTTGCATTCTATGAGTCTCTAATACAGCATGAAACGTGACTGTGCTCAGAACAAAATAACGGTGTTTCCTACACATACGGACCATATCTAGGTCAACTCTTCTTCTGAAACTGATACAAACCACAGTTCCTATAACATACAATGCTTTGCCGTTAAGAGCGAGAAACATGTGAGCTTCGTGAACGATGTAGATTCCTTTGAGCTGAAAAGTGACTGAGTTTACCTTAAAAGTTGTCTTGCTTATAGGAAGACACAGAGCCTGGGATTTAACTCCATTTCTGAATGGAAACAGACAGCACAGTTCTCATCCATGAAACACACTCTGCTTAAGAGCAAGAAGCATGCTCTTGCTTTCTAGAGTCTCTAAAAGAGGGAGAAACTTGAGGGTAGTCAGAACAAAAAAACGGTGGTTCCTACACATACGGACCATTGCTAGTTCAACTCTGCTTCTGAAACTGATACAAACCACAAGTCATCTAACATCCAATGCTTTTCAGTTAAGAGCAAGAAACATGTGAGTCTCATAAATGATTTATGTTCATTTGAGCTGAATAGTGACTGCGTTTACCTGAAACCATGTCTTGCTTGTAGGAAGACACAGAGCCTGGGATTTAACTCCATTTCTGAAGGGAAACACACAGCTCAGTTCTCATCCATGAAACACACTCTGCTTTAGAGCAAGAAGCATGCTCTTGCTTTCTAGAGTCTCTAAAAGAGGGAGAAACTTGAGGGTTGTCAGAACAAAAGAACGGTGGTTCCTACACATATGGACCATTGCTAGTTCAACTCTGCTTCTAAAACTGATACAAAGCACAATTCCTCTAACATCCAATGCTTTACAGTTAAGAGCAAGAAACGTGTGAGCTTCGTGAATGATTTCTATTCATTTGAGCTGAATAGTGACTGCATTAACCTGAAATGATGTCTTGCTTGTAGGAAGACTCATAGCCTGGAATTTAACTCCATTTCTGAAGGGAAACACACAGCACAGTTCTCGTCCATGAAACACACTCTGCTTTAGAGCAAGAAGCACGCTCTTGCATTCTATGAGTCTCTAATACAGCATGAAACGTGACTGTGCTCAGAACAAAATAACGGTGTTTCCTACACATACGGACCATATCTAAGTCAACTCTTCTTCTGAAACTGATACAAACCACAGTTCCTATAACATACAATGCTTTACCGTTAAGAGCGAGAAAATTGTGAGCTTCGTGAACGATGTAGCTTCCTTTGAGCTAAAAAGTGACTGAGTTTACCTTAAAAGTTGTCTTGCTTATAGGAAGACACAGAGCCTGGTATTTAACTAGATTTCTGAAGGGAAACAGACAGCACAGTTCTCATCCATGAAACACACTCTGCTTTAGAGCAGGAAGCATGCCTTGCTTTCTAGAGTCTATAATAGAGCCAGAAACTTGCAAGTGTGCTCAGAAAAAAAACTGTGTTTCCCACACACACGGACCATATCTAGTTCAACTCTGCTCCTGAAATTGATACAAACCACAGGTCCTCTAACATCCAATGATTTACGGTTAAGAGCAAGAAACGTGTGAGCTACGTGAATGATGTAGCTTTGTTTGAGCAAAAGGTGACAGAGTTTACGTGAAACGAACTCTACCTTGTAGGAAGATACAGAGCCTGTGATTTAACTCTATTTCTGAAGGGAAACTCACAGCAGTGTTCTCACAATGAAACACACTCTGCGTATAGGAAGAAGCACGCTCTTGCTTTCTAGAGTCTCTAATATGCAGGAAACGTGAGTGTGCTCAGAACAAAGAACGGTGTTTCCTACACATACGGACAATTGCTAGTTCAACTCTGCTTCTGAAACTGATACAAACCACAAGTCATCTAACATCCAATGCTTTTCTGTTAAGAGCGAGAAACCTGTGAGCTTCGTGAACAAATTCTATTCATTTGAGCTGAAAAGTGACTGCATTAACCTGAAATGATGTCTTGCTTGTAGGAAGACACAGAGCCTGGAATTTAACTCCATTTCTGAAGGGAAACACACAGCACAGTTCTCATCCATGAAACACACTCTGCTTTAGAGCAAGGAGCACGCTCTTGCATTCTATGAGTCTCTAATACAGCACGAAACGTGACTGTGGTCAGAACAAAATAACGGTGTTTCCTACACATACGGACAATATCTAGGTCAACTCTTCTTCTGAAACTGATACAAACCATAGTTCCTAAAGCATACAATGCTTTACATTTAAGAGCGAGAAACATGAGAGCTTCGTGAACGATGTAGCTTCCTTTGAGCTGAAAAGTGACTGAGTTTACCTTAAAAGTTGTCTTGCTTATAGGAAGACACAGAGCCTGGGATTTAACTCCATTTCTGAATGGAAACAGACAGCACAGTTCTCATCCATGAAACACACTCTGCTTAAGAGCAAGAAGCATGCTCTTGCTTTCTAGAGTCTCTAAAAGAGGGAGAAACTTGAGGGTAGTCAGAACAAAAGAACGGTGGTTCCTACACATACGGACCATTGCTAGTTCAACTCTGCTTCTGAAACTGATACAAACCACAAGTCATCTAACATCCAATGCTTTTCAGTTAAGAGTAAGAAACGTGTGAGCTTCATAAATGATTTATGTTCATTTGAGCTGAATAGTGACTGCGTTTACCTGAAACGATGTCTTGCTTGTAGGAAGACACAGAGCCTGGGATTTAACTCCATTTCTGAAGGGAAACACACAGCTCAGTTCTCATCCATGAAACACACTCCGCTTTAGAGCAAGAAGCATGCACTTGCTTTCTAGAGTCTCTAAAAGAGGGAGAAACTTGAGGGTTGTCAGAACAAAAGAACGGTGGTTCCTACACATATGGACCATTGCTAGTTCAACTCTGCTTCTAAAACTGATACAAACCATAATTCCTCTAACATCCAATGCTTTACAGTTAAGAGCAAGAAACGTGTGAGCTATGTGAACAATATAGCTTTGGTTGAGTGCAAGATGACTGAGTTTACGTGAAATGAAGTCTTGCTTGTAGGAAGATACAGAGCCTGTGATTTAACTCTATTTCTGAAGGGAAACACACAGAACAGTTCTCATGAGGAAACACACTCTTGTATAGGAAGAGGCACGCTCTTGCTTTCTAGAGTCTCTGATGGAGCAGGAAACGTGAGTGTGCTCAGAACAAAAGAAAGGTGTTTCCTACACATACGGACTATTGCTAGTTCAACTCTGCTTCTGAAACTGATAGAAACCACAAGTCATCTAACATCCAATGCTTTTCATTTAACAGTAGAAATGTGTGAGCTTCGTAAACGATTTATATTCATTTGAGCTGAAAAGTGACTGCATTTACCTGAAACGATGTCTTGCTTGTAGGAAGATACAGAGCCTGGAATTTAACTCCATTTCCGAAGGGAAACACACAGCACAGTTCTCATCCATGAAACACACTCTGCTTTAGAGCAAGAAGCACACTCTTGCTTTCTAAGGGTCTCTAATAGAGCAGGAAACTTGACTGTGGTCAGAACAAAATAACGGTGTTTCCTACACATACAGACCTTATCTAGGTCAACTCTACTTGTGAAACTCATACAAAGCACAGTTCCATTAACATGTAATTCTTTCAAGTTAAGAGCGTGAAACGTGTGAGCTTCGTGAATGATTTCTATTCATTTGAGCTGAAAAGTGACTGCATTAACCTGAAATGATGTCTTGCGTGTAGGAAGACTCAGAGCCTGGAATTTAACTCCATTTCTGAAGGGAAACACACAGCACAGTTCTCGTCCATGAAACACACTCTGCTTTAGAGCAAGAAGCACGCTCTTGCATTCTATGAGTCTCTAATACAGCATGAAACGTGACTGTGCTCAGAACAAAATAACGGTGTTTCCTACACATACGGACCATATCTAGGTCAACTCTTCTTCTGAAACTGATACAAACCACAGTTCCTATAACATACAATGCTTTACCGTTAAGAGCGAGAAAACTGTGAGCTTCGTGAACGATGTAGCATCCTTTGAGCTAAAAAGTGACTGAGTTTACCTTAAAAGTTGTCTTGCTTATAGGAAGACACAGAGCCTGGTATTTAACTAGATTTCTGAAGGGAAACAGACAGCACAGTTCTCATCCATGAAACACACTCTGCTTTAGAGCAGGAAGCATGCTCTTGCTTTCTAGAGTCTCTAAAAGAGGGAGAAACTTGAGGGTAGTCAGAACAAAAGAACGGTGGTTCCTACACATACGGACCATTGCTAGTTCAACTCTGCTTCTGAAACTGATACAAACCACAAGTCATCTAACATCCAATGCTTTTCAGTTAAGAGTAAGAAACGTGTGAGCTTCATAAATGATTTATGTTCATTTGAGCTGAATAGTGACTGCGTTTACCTGAAACGATGTCTTGCTTGTAGGAAGACACAGAGCCTGGGATTTAACTCCATTTCTGAAGGGAAACACACAGCTCAGTTCTCATCCATGAAACACACTCCGCTTTAGAGCAAGAAGCATGCACTTGCTTTCTAGAGTCTCTAAAAGAGGGAGAAACTTGAGGGTTGTCAGAACAAAAGAACGGTGGTTCCTACACATATGGACCATTGCTAGTTCAACTCTGCTTCTAAAACTGATACAAACCATAATTCCTCTAACATCCAATGCTTTACAGTTAAGAGCAAGAAACGTGTGAGCTATGTGAACAATATAGCTTTGGTTGAGTGCAAGATGACTGAGTTTACGTGAAATGAAGTCTTGCTTGTAGGAAGATACAGAGCCTGTGATTTAACTCTATTTCTGAAGGGAAACACACAGAACAGTTCTCATGAGGAAACACACTCTTGTATAGGAAGAGGCACGCTCTTGCTTTCTAGAGTCTCTGATGGAGCAGGAAACGTGAGTGTGCTCAGAACAAAAGAAAGGTGTTTCCTACACATACGGACTATTGCTAGTTCAACTCTGCTTCTGAAACTGATAGAAACCACAAGTCATCTAACATCCAATGCTTTTCATTTAACAGTAGAAATGTGTGAGCTTCGTAAACGATTTATATTCATTTGAGCTGAAAAGTGACTGCATTTACCTGAAACGATGTCTTGCTTGTAGGAAGATACAGAGCCTGGAATTTAACTCCATTTCCGAAGGGAAACACACAGCACAGTTCTCATCCATGAAACACACTCTGCTTTAGAGCAAGAAGCACACTCTTGCTTTCTAAGGGTCTCTAATAGAGCAGGAAACTTGACTGTGGTCAGAACAAAATAACGGTGTTTCCTACACATACAGACCTTATCTAGGTCAACTCTACTTGTGAAACTCATACAAAGCACAGTTCCATTAACATGTAATTCTTTCAAGTTAAGAGCGTGAAACGTGTGAGCTTCGTGAATGATTTCTATTCATTTGAGCTGAAAAGTGACTGCATTAACCTGAAATGATGTCTTGCGTGTAGGAAGACTCAGAGCCTGGAATTTAACTCCATTTCTGAAGGGAAACACACAGCACAGTTCTCGTCCATGAAACACACTCTGCTTTAGAGCAAGAAGCACGCTCTTGCATTCTATGAGTCTCTAATACAGCATGAAACGTGACTGTGCTCAGAACAAAATAACGGTGTTTCCTACACATACGGACCATATCTAGGTCAACTCTTCTTCTGAAACTGATACAAACCACAGTTCCTATAACATACAATGCTTTACCGTTAAGAGCGAGAAAACTGTGAGCTTCGTGAACGATGTAGCATCCTTTGAGCTAAAAAGTGACTGAGTTTACCTTAAAAGTTGTCTTGCTTATAGGAAGACACAGAGCCTGGTATTTAACTAGATTTCTGAAGGGAAACAGACAGCACAGTTCTCATCCATGAAACACACTCTGCTTTAGAGCAGGAAGCATGCTCTTGCTTTCTAGAGTCTCTAAAAGAGGGAGAAACTTGAGGGAAGTCAGAACAAAAGAACGGTGGTTCCTACACATACGGACCATTGCTAGTTCAACTCTGCTTCTCAAAGTGATAGAAACCACAGGTACTATAACATCCAAAGCTTTACAGTTAGGAGCAAGAAACGTGTGAGCTATGTGAACGATATTGCTTTGTTTGTGTGCAAGATGACTGAGTTTCCGTGAAATGAAGTCTTGCTTGTAGGAAGATACAGAGCCTGTGATTTAACTCTATTTCTGAAGGGAAACACACAGCATAGTTCTCAGCCATGAAACACTCTGCTTTAGAGCAAGAAGCACGCTCTTGCTTTCTAAGAGTCTCTAATACAGCAGGAAACGTGACTGTGGTCAGAACAAAATAACGGTGTTTCCTACACATACGGACCATATCTAGGTCAACTCTTCTTCTGAAACTAATACAAACCACAGTTCCTCTAACATGCAATGATTTCCAGTTAAGGGCAAGAAACGTGTGAGCTTCGTGAACGATGTTGATTCCTTTGAGCTGAACAGTGACTGAGTTTATGTGAAAAGATGTCTTCCTTGTAGGAAGACACAGTGCCTGGGATTTAACTCCATTTCTGAAGGGAAAAACACAGCACAGTTCTCATCCATGAAACACACTCTGCTTTAGAGCAAGAAGCACGCTCTTGCTTTCTAGAGTCTATAATAGAGCCAGAAACTTGCAAGTGTGCTCAGAAAAAAAAACTGTGTTTCCTACACACACGGACCATATCTAGTTCAACTCTGCTCCTGAAATTGATACAAACCACAGGTCCTCTAACATCCAATGCTTTACGGTTAAGAGCAAAAACGTGTGAGCTACGTGAATGATGTAGCTTTGTTTGAGCTGAAAGGTGACAGAGTTTACATGAAACGAACTCTTGCTTGTAGGAAGATACATGGCCTGTGATTTAACTCTATTTCTGAAGGGAAACTCACAGCAGTGTTCTCACGATGAAACACACTCTGCGTTTAGGAAGAAGCACGCTCTTGCTTTCTAGAGTCTCTAATATGCAGGAAACGTGAGTGTACTCAGAACAAAGAACGGTGTTTCCTACACATACGGACAATTGCTAGTTCAACTCTGCTTCTGAAACTGATACAAACCACAAGTCATCTAACATGCAATGCTTTTCTGTTAAGAGCGAGAAACGTGTGAGCTTCGTGAACAAATTCTATTCATTTGAGCTGAAAAGTGACTGCATTAACCTGAAATGATGTCTTGCTTGTAGGAAGACACAGAGCCTGGAATTTAACTCCATTTCTGAAGGGAAACAAACAGCACAGTTCTCATCCATGAAACACACTCTGCTTTAGAGCAAGGAGCACGCTCATGCATTCTATGAGTCTCTAATACAGCACGAAACGTGACTGTGGTCAGAACAAAATAACGGTGTTTCCTACACATACGGACAATATCTTGGTCAAATCTTCTTCTGAAACTGATACAAACCACAAGTCATCTAATATCCAATGCTTTTCTGTTAAGAGCGAGAAACATGTGAGCTTCGTGAACGGTTTCTATTCATTTGAGCTGAAAACTGACTGCATTAACCTGAAATGATGTCTTGCTTGTAGGAAGACACAGAGCCTGGAATTTAACTCCATTTCTGAAGGGAAACACACAGCACAGTTCTCGTCCATGAAACACACTCTGCTTTAGAGCAAGAAGCACGCTCTTGCATTCTATGAGTCTCTAATACAGCATGAAACGTGACTGTGCTCAGAACAAAATAACGGTGTTTCCTACACATACGGACCATATCTAGGTCAACTCTTCTTCTGAAACTGATACAAACCACAGTTCCTATAACATACAATGCTTTGCCGTTAAGAGCGAGAAAATTGTGAGCTTCGTGAACGATGTAGATTCCTTTGAGCTGAAAAGTGACTGAGTTTACCTTAAAAGTTGTCTTGCTTATAGGAAGACACAGAGCCTGGGATTTAACTCCATTTCTGAATGGAAACAGACAGCACAGTTCTCATCCATGAAACATACTGTGCTTAAGAGCAAGAAGCATGCTCTTGCTTTCTAGAGTCTCTAAAAGAGGGAGAAACTTGAGGGTAGTCAGAACAAAAGAACGGTGGTTCCTACACATACGGACCATTGCTAGTTCAACTCTGCTTCTGAAACTGATACAAACCACAAGTCATCTAACATCCAATGCTTTTCAGTTAAGAGCAAGAAACGTGTGAGTTTCATAAATGATTTATGTTCATTTGAGCTGAATAGTGACTGCGTTTACCTGAAACCATGTCTTGCTTGTAGGAAGACACAGAGCCTGGGATTTAACTCCATTTCTGAAGGGAAACACACAGCTCAGTTCTCATCCATGAAACACACTCTGCTTTAGAGCAAGAAGCATGCTCTTGCTTTCTAGAGTCTCTAAAAGAGGGAGAAACTTGAGGGTTGTCAGAACAAAAGAACGGTGGTTCCTACACATATGGACCATTGCTAGTTCAACTCTGCTTCTAAAACTGATACAAAGCACAATTCCTCTAACATCCAATGCTTTACAGTTAAGAGCAAGAAACGTGTGAGCTTCGTGAATGATTTCTATTCATTTGAGCTGAATAGTGACTGCATTAACCTGAAATGATGTCTTGCTTGTAGGAAGACTCATAGCCTGGAATTTAACTCCATTTCTGAAGGGAAACACACAGCACAGTTCTCGTCCATGAAACACACTCTGCTCTAGAGCAAGAAGCACGCTCTTGCATTCTATGAGTCTCTAATACAGCATGAAACGTGACTGTGCTCAGAACAAAATAACGGTGTTTCCTACACATACGGACCATATCTAGGTCAACACTTCTTCTGAAACTGATACAAACCACAGTTCCTATAACATACAATGCTTTACCGTTAAGAGCGAGAAAATTGTGAGCTTCGTGAACGATGTAGCTTCCTTTGAGCTAAAAAGTGACTGAGTTTACCTTAAAAGTTGTCTTGCTTATAGGAAGACACAGAGCCTGGTATTTAACTAGATTTCTGAAGGGAAACAGACAGCACAGTTCTCATCCATGAAACACACTCTGCTTTAGAGCAGGAAGCATGCCTTGCTTTCTAGAGTCTATAATAGAGCCAGAAACTTGCAAGTGTGCTCAGAAAAAAAACTGTGTTTCCCACACACACGGACCATATCTAGTTCAACTCTGCTCCTGAAATTGATACAAACCACAGGTCCTCTAACATCCAATGCTTTACAGTTAAGAGCAAGAAACGTGTGAGCTACGTGAAGGATGTAGCTTTGTTTGAGCTGAAAGGTGACAGAGTTTATGTGAAACGAACTCTTGCTTGTAGGAAGATACAGAGCCTGTGATTTAACTCTATTTCTGAAGGGAAACTCACAGCTGTGTTGTCACGATGAAACACAATCTGCGTTTAGGAAGAAGCACGCTCTTGCTTTCTAGAGTCTCTAATATGCAGGAAACGTGAGTGTGCTCAGAACAAAGAACGGTGTTTCCTACACATACGGACAATTGCTAGTTCAACTCTGCTTCTGAAACGGATACAAACCACAAGTCATCTAACATCCAATGCTTTTCTGTTAAGAGCGAGAAACGTGTGAGCTTCGTGAATGATTTCTATTCATTTGAGCTGAAAACTGACTGCATTAACCTGAAACGATGTCTTGCTTGTAGGAAGATACAGAGCCTGGAATTTAACTCCATTTCTGAAGGGAAACACACAGCACAGTTCTCATCCATGAAACACACTCTGCTTTAGAGCAAGGAGCACGCTCTTGCATTCTATGATTCTCTAATACAGCACGAAACGTGACTGTGGTCAGAACAAAATAACGGTGTTTCCTACACATACGGACAATATCTAGGTCAACTCTTCTTCTGAAACTGATACAAACCACAGTTCCTAAAGCATACAATGCTTTACATTTAAGAGCGAGAAACATGAGAGCTTCGTGAACGATGTAGCTTCCTTTGAGCTGAAAAGTGACTGAGTTTACCTTAAAAGTTGTCTTGCTTATAGGAAGACACAGAGCCTGGGATTTAACTCCATTTCTGAATGGAAACAGACAGCACAGTTCTCATCCATGAAACACACTCTGCTTAAGAGCAAGAAGCATGCTCTTGCTTTCTAGAGTCTCTAAAAGAGGGAGAAACTTGAGGGTAGTCAGAACAAAAGAACGGTGGTTCCTACACATACGGACCATTGCTAGTTCAACTCTGCTTCTGAAACTGATACAAACCACAAGTCATCTAACATCCAATGCTTTTCAGTTAAGAGTAAGAAACGTGTGAGCTTCATAAATGATTTATGTTCATTTGAGCTGAATAGTGACTGCGTTTACCTGAAACGATGTCTTGCTTGTAGGAAGACACAGAGCCTGGGATTTAACTCCATTTCTGAAGGGAAACACACAGCTCAGTTCTCATCCATGAAACACACTCCGCTTTAGAGCAAGAAGTATGCACTTGCTTTCTAGAGTCTCTAAAAGAGGGAGAAACTTGAGTGTTGTCAGAACAAAAGAACGGTGGTTCCTACACATATGGACCATTGCTAGTTCAACTCTGCTTCTAAAACTGATACAAACCATAATTCCTCTAACATCCAATGCTTTACAGTTAAGAGCAAGAAACGTGTGAGCTATGTGAACAATATAGCTTTGGTTGAGTGCAAGATGACTGAGTTTACGTGAAATGAAGTCTTGCTTGTAGGAAGATACAGAGCCTGTGATTTAACTCTATTTCTGAAGGGAAACACACAGAACAGTTCTCATGAGGAAACACACTCTTGTATAGGAAGAGGCACGCTCTTGCTTTCTAGAGTCTCTGATGGAGCAGGAAACGTGAGTGTGCTCAGAACAAAAGAAAGGTGTTTCCTACACATACGGACTATTGCTAGTTCAACTCTGCTTCTGAAACTGATAGAAACCACAAGTCATCTAACATCCAATGCTTTTCATTTAACAGTAGAAATGTGTGAGCTTCGTAAACGATTTATATTCATTTGAGCTGAAAAGTGACTGCATTTACCTGAAACGATGTCTTGCTTGTAGGAAGACACAGAGCCTGGAATTTAACTCCATTTCCGAAGGGAAACACACAGCACAGTTCTCATCCATGAAACACACTCTGCTTTAGAGCAAGAAGCACACTCTTGCTTTCTAAGGGTCTCTAATAGAGCAGGAAACTTGACTGTGGTCAGAACAAAGTAACGGTGTTTCCTACACATACGGACCTTATCTAGGTCAACTCTACTTCTGAAACTCATACAAAGCACAGTTCCATTAACATGTAATTCTTTCAAGTTAAGAGCGAGAAACGTGTGAGCTTCGTGAATGATTTCTATTCATTTGAGCTGAAAAGTGACTGCATTAACCTGAAATGATGTCTTGCGTCTAGGAAGACTCAGAGCCTGGAATTTAACTCCATTTCTGAAGGGAAACACACAGCACAGTTCTCGTCCATGAAACACACTCTGCTTTAGAGCAAGAAGCACGCTCTTGCATTCTATGAGTCTCTAATACAGCATGAAACGTGACTGTGCTCAGAACAAAATAACGGTGTTTCCTACACATACGGACCATATCTAGGTCAACTCTTCTTCTGAAACTGATACAAACCACAGTTCCTATAACATACAATGCTTTACCGTTAAGAGCGAGAAAATTGTGAGCTTCGTGAACGATGTAGCATCCTTTGAGCTAAAAAGTGACTGAGTTTACCTTAAAAGTTGTCTTGCTTATAGGAAGACACAGAGCCTGGTATTTAACTAGATTTCTGAAGGGAAACAGACAGCACAGTTCTCATCCATGAAACACACTCTGCTTTAGAGCAGGAAGCATGCTCTTGCTTTCTAGAGTCTCTAAAAGAGGGAGAAACTTGAGGGAAGTCAGAACAAAAGAACGGTGGTTCCTACACATACGGACCATTGCTAGTTCAACTCTGCTTCTCAAAGTGATAGAAACCACAGGTACTATAACATCCAATGCTTTACAGTTAAGAGCAAGAAACGTGTGAGCTATGTGAACGATATTGCTTTGTTTGAGTGCAAGATGACTGAGTTTCCGTGAAATGAAGTCTTGCTTGTAGGAAGATACAGAGCCTGTGATTTAACTCTATTTCTGAAGGGAAACACACAGCATAGTTCTCAGCCATGAAACACTCTGCTTTAGAGCAAGAAGCACGCTCTTGCTTTCTAAGAGTCTCTAATACAGCAGGAAACGTGACTGTGGTCAGAACAAAATAACGGTGTTTCCTACACATACGGACCATATCTAGGTCAACTCTTCTTCTGAAACTAATACAAACCACAGTTCCTCTAACATGCAATGATTTCCAGTTAAGGGCAAGAAACGTGTGAGCTTCGTGAACGATGTTGATTCCTTTGAGCTGAACAGTGACTGAGTTTATGTGAAAAGATGTCTTCCTTGTAGGAAGACACAGTGCCTGGGATTTAACTCCATTTCTGAAGGGAAAAACACAGCACAGTTCTCATCCATGAAACACACTCTGCTTTAGAGCAAGAAGCACGCTCTTGCTTTCTAGAGTCTATAATAGAGCCAGAAACTTGCAAGTGTGCTCAGAAAAAAAACTGTGTTTCCTACACACACGGACCATATCTAGTTCAACTCTGCTCCTGAAATTGATACAAACCACAGGTCCTCTAACATCCAATGCTTTACGGTTAAGAGCAAAAACGTGTGAGCTACGTGAATGATGTAGCTTTGTTTGAGCTGAAAGGTGACAGAGTTTACGTGAAACGAACTCTTGCTTGTAGGAAGATACATGGCCTGTGATTTAACTCTATTTCTGAAGGGAAACTCACAGCAGTGTTCTCACGATGAAACACACTCTGCGTTTAGGAAGAAGCACGCTCTTGCTTTCTAGAGTCTCTAATATGCAGGAAACGTGAGTGTGCTCAGAACAAAGAACGGTGTTTCCTACACATACGGACAATTGCTAGTTCAACTCTGCTTCTGAAACTGATACAAACCACAAGTCATCTAACATCCAATGCTTTTCTGTTAAGAGCGAGAAACGTGTGAGCTTCGTGAACAAATTCTATTCATTTGAGCTGAAAAGTGACTGCATTAACCTGAAATGATGTCTTGCTTGTAGGAAGACACAGAGCCTGGAATTTAACTCCATTTCTGAAGGGAAAAACACAGCACAGTTCTCATCCATGAAACACACTCTGCTTTAGAGCAAGGAGCACGCTCATGCATTCTATGAGTCTCTAATACAGCACGAAACGTGACTGTGGTCAGAACAAAATAACGGTGTTTCCTACACATACGGACAATATCTTGGTCAAATCTTCTTCTGAAACTGATACAAACCACAAGTCATCTAATATCCAATGCTTTTCTGTTAAGAGCGAGAAACATGTGAGCTTCGTGAACGGTTTCTATTCATTTGAGCTGAAAAGTGACTGCATTAACCTGAAATGATGTCTTGCTTGTAGGAAGACACAGAGCCTGGAATTTAACTCCATTTCTGAAGGGAAACACACAGCACAGTTCTCGTCCATGAAACACACTCTGCTTTAGAGCAAGAAGCACGCTCTTGCATTCTATGAGTCTCTAATACAGCATGAAACGTGACTGTGCTCAGAACAAAATAACGGTGTTTCCTACACATACGGACCATATCTAGGTCAACTCTTCTTCTGAAACTGATACAAACCACAGTTCCTATAACATACAATGCTTTACCGTTAAGAGCGAGAAAATTGTGAGCTTCGTGAACGATGTAGATTCCTTTGAGCTGAAAAGTGACTGAGTTTACCTTAAAAGTTGTCTTGCTTATAGGAAGACACAGAGCCTGGGATTTAACTCCATTTCTGAAGGGAAACAGACAGCACAGTTCTCATCCATGAAACACACTCTGCTTAAGAGCAAGAAGCATGCTCTTGCTTTCTAGAGTCTCTAAAAGAGGGAGAAACTTGAGGGTAGTCAGAACAAAAGAACGGTGGTTCCTACACATACGGACCATTGCTAGTTCAACTCTGCTTCTGAAACTGATACAAACCACAAGTCATCTAACATCCAATGCTTTTCAGTTAAGAGCAAGAAACGTGTGAGTTTCATAAATGATTTATGTTCATTTGAGCTGAATAGTGACTGCGTTTACCTGAAACCATGTCTTGCTTGTAGGAAGACACAGAGCCTGGGATTTAACTCCATTTCTGAAGGGAAACACACAGCTCAGTTCTCATCCATGAAACACACTCTGCTTTAGAGCAAGAAGCATGCTCTTGCTTTCTAGAGTCTCTAAAAGAGGGAGAAACTTGAGGGTTGTCAGAACAAAAGAACGGTGGTTCCTACACATATGGACCATTGCTAGTTCAACTCTGCTTCTAAAACTGATACAAAGCACAATTCCTCTAACATCCAATGCTTTACAGTTAAGAGCAAGAAACGTGTGAGTTTCATAAATGATTTATGTTCATTTGAGCTGAATAGTGACTGCGTTTACCTGAAACCATGTCTTGCTTGTAGGAAGACACAGAGCCTGGGATTTAACTCCATTTCTGAAGGGAAACACACAGCTCAGTTCTCATCCATGAAACACACTCTGCTTTAGAGCAAGAAGCATGCTCTTGCTTTCTAGAGTCTCTAAAAGAGGGAGAAACTTGAGGGTTGTCAGAACAAAAGAACGGTGGTTCCTACACATATGGACCATTGCTAGTTCAACTCTGCTTCTAAAACTGATACAAAGCACAATTCCTCTAACATCCAATGCTTTACAGTTAAGAGCAAGAAACGTGTGAGCTTCGTGAATGATTTCTATTCATTTGAGCTGAATAGTGACTGCATTAACCTGAAATGATGTTTTGCTTGTAGGAAGACTCATAGCCTGGAATTTAACTCCATTTCTGAAGGGAAACACACAGCACAGTTCTCGTCCATGAAACACACTCTGCTTTAGAGCAAGAAGCACGCTCTTGCATTCTATGAGTCTCTAATACAGCATGAAACGTGACTGTGCTCAGAACAAAATAACGGTGTTTCCTACACATACGGACCATATCTAGGTCAACTCTTCTTCTGAAACTGATACAAACCACAGTTCCTATAACATACAATGCTTTACCGTTAAGAGCGAGAAAATTGTGAGCTTCGTGAACGATGTAGCTTCCTTTGAGCTAAAAAGTGACTGAGTTTACCTTAAAAGTTGTCTTGCTTATAGGAAGACACAGAGCCTGGTATTTAACTAGATTTCTGAAGGGAAACAGACAGCACAGTTCTCATCCATGAAACACACTCTGCTTTAGAGCAGGAAGCATGCCTTGCTTTCTAGAGTCTATAATAGAGCCAGAAACTTGCAAGTGTGCTCAGAAAAAAAACTGTGTTTCCCACACACACGGACCATATCTAGTTCAACTCTGCTCCTGAAATTGATACAAACCACAGGTCCTCTAACATCCAATGCTTTACAGTTAAGAGCAAGAAACGTGTGAGCTACGTGAAGGATGTAGCTTTGTTTGAGCTGAAAGGTGACAGAGTTTATGTGAAACGAACTCTTGCTTGTAGGAAGATACAGAGCCTGTGATTTAACTCTATTTCTGAAGGGAAACTCACAGCTGTGTTGTCACGATGAAACACAATCTGCGTTTAGGAAGAAGCACGCTCTTGCTTTCTAGAGTCTCTAATATGCAGGAAACGTGAGTGTGCTCAGAACAAAGAACGGTGTTTCCTACACATACGGACAATTGCTAGTTCAATTATGCTTCTGAAACGGATACAAACCACAAGTCATCTAACATCCAATGCTTTTCTGTTAAGAGCGAGAAACGTGTGAGCTTCGTGAATGATTTCTATTCATTTGAGCTGAAAACTGACTGCATTAACCTGAAACGATGTCTTGCTTGTAGGAAGATACAGAGCCTGGAATTTAACTCCATTTCTGAAGGGAAACACACAGCACAGTTCTCATCCATGAAACACACTCTGCTTTAGAGCAAGGAGCACGCTCTTGCATTCTATGAGTCTCTAATACAGCACGAAACGTGACTGTGGTCAGAACAAAATAACGGTGTTTCCTACACATACGGACAATATCTAGGTCAACTCTTCTTCTGAAACTGATACAAACCACAGTTCCTATAACATACAATGCTTTACCGTTAAGAGCGAGAAAATTGTGAGCTTCGTGAACGATGTAGCATCCTTTGAGCTAAAAAGTGACTGAGTTTACCTTAAAAGTTGTCTTGCTTATAGGAAGACACAGAGCCTGGTATTTAACTAGATTTCTGAAGGGAAACAGACAGCACAGTTCTCATCCATGAAACACACTCTGCTTTAGAGCAGGAAGCATGCTCTTGCTTTCTAGAGTCTCTAAAAGAGGGAGAAACTTGAGGGAAGTCAGAACAAAAGAACGGTGGTTCCTACACATACGGACCATTGCTAGTTCAACTCTGCTTCTCAAAGTGATAGAAACCACAGGTACTATAACATCCAATGCTTTACAGTTAAGAGCAAGAAACGTGTGAGCTATGTGAACGATATTGCTTTGTTTGAGTGCAAGATGACTGAGTTTCCGTGAAATGAAGTCTTGCTTGTAGGAAGATACAGAGCCTGTGATTTAACTCTATTTCTGAAGGGAAACACACAGCATAGTTCTCAGCCATGAAACACTCTGCTTTAGAGCAAGAAGCACGCTCTTGCTTTCTAAGAGTCTCTAATACAGCAGGAAACGTGACTGTGGTCAGAACAAAATAACGGTGTTTCCTACACATACGGACCATATCTAGGTCAACTCTTCTTCTGAAACTAATACAAACCACAGTTCCTCTAACATGCAATGATTTCCAGTTAAGGGCAAGAAACGTGTGAGCTTCGTGAACGATGTTGATTCCTTTGAGCTGAACAGTGACTGAGTTTATGTGAAAAGATGTCTTCCTTGTAGGAAGACACAGTGCCTGGGATTTAACTCCATTTCTGAAGGGAAAAACACAGCACAGTTCTCATCCATGAAACACACTCTGCTTTAGAGCAAGAAGCACGCTCTTGCTTTCTAGAGTCTATAATAGAGCCAGAAACTTGCAAGTGTGCTCAGAAAAAAAACTGTGTTTCCTACACACACGGACCATATCTAGTTCAACTCTGCTCCTGAAATTGATACAAACCACAGGTCCTCTAACATCCAATGCTTTACGGTTAAGAGCAAAAACGTGGGAGCTACGTGAATGATGTAGCTTTGTTTGAGCTGAAAGGTGACAGAGTTTACGTGAAACGAACTCTTGCTTGTAGGAAGATACATGGCCTGTGATTTAACTCTATTTCTGAAGGGAAACACACAGCATAGTTCTCAGCCATGAAACACTCTGCTTTAGAGCAAGAAGCACGCTCTTGCTTTCTAAGAGTCTCTAATACAGCAGGAAACGTGACTGTGGTCAGAACAAAATAACGGTGTTTCCTACACATACGGACCATATCTAGGTCAACTCTTCTTCTGAAACTGATACAAACCACAGTTCCTATAACATACAATGCTTTACCGTTAAGAGCGAGAAAATTGTGAGCTTCGTGAACGATGTAGATTCCTTTGAGCTGAAAAGTGACTGAGTTTACCTTAAAAGTTGTCTTGCTTATAGGAAGACACAGAGCCTGGGATTTAACTCCATTTCTGAAGGGAAACAGACAGCACAGTTCTCATCCATGAAACACACTCTGCTGAAGAGCAAGAAGCATGCTCTTGCTTTCTAGAGTCTCTAAAAGAGGGAGAAACTTGAGGGTAGTCAGAACAAAAGAACGGTGGTTCCTACACATACGGACCATTGCTAGTTCAACTCTGCTTCTGAAACTGATACAAACCACAAGTCATCTAACATCCAATGCTTTTCAGTTAAGAGCAAGAAACGTGTGAGTTTCATAAATGATTTATGTTCATTTGAGCTGAATAGTGACTGCGTTTACCTGAAACCATGTCTTGCTTGTAGGAAGACACAGAGCCTGGGATTTAACTCCATTTCTGAAGGGAAACACACAGCTCAGTTCTCATCCATGAAACACACTCTGCTTTAGAGCAAGAAGCATGCTCTTGCTTTCTAGAGTCTCTAAAAGAGGGAGAAACTTGAGGGTTGTCAGAACAAAAGAACGGTGGTTCCAACACATATGGACCATTGCTAGTTCAACTCTGCTTCTAAAACAGATACAAAGCACAATTCCTCTAACATCCAATGCTTTACAGTTAAGAGCAAGAAACGTGTGAGCTTCGTGAATGATTTCTATTCATTTGAGCTGAATAGTGACTGCATTAACCTGAAATGATGTCTTGCTTGTAGGAAGACACATAGCCTGGAATTTAACTCCATTTCTGAAGGGAAACACACAGCACAGTTCTCGTCCATGAAACACACTCTGCTCTAGAGCAAGAAGCACGCTCTTGCATTCTATGAGTCTCTAATACAGCATGAAACGTGACTGTGCTCAGAACAAAATAACGGTGTTTCCTACACATACGGACCATATATAGGTCAACACTTCTTCTGAAACTGATACAAACCACAGTTCCTATAACATACAATGCTTTACCGTTAAGAGCGAGAAAATTGTGAGCTTCGTGAACGATGTAGCTTCCTTTGAGCTAAAAAGTGACTGAGTTTACCTTAAAAGTTGTCTTGCTTATAGGAAGACACAGAGCCTGGTATTTAACTAGATTTCTGAAGGGAAACAGACAGCACAGTTCTCATCCATGAAACACACTCTGCTTTAGAGCAGGAAGCATGCCTTGCTTTCTAGAGTCTATAATAGAGCCAGAAACTTGCAAGTGTGCTCAGAAAAAAAACTGTGTTTCCCACACACACGGACCATATCTAGTTCAACTCTGCTCCTGAAATTGATACAAACCACAGGTCCTCTAACATCCAATGCTTTACAGTTAAGAGCAAGAAACGTGTGAGCTACGTGAAGGATGTAGCTTTGTTTGAGCTGAAAGGTGACAGAGTTTATGTGAAACGAACTCTTGCTTGTAGGAAGATACAGAGCCTGTGATTTAACTCTATTTCTGAAGGGAAACTCACAGCTGTGTTGTCACGATGAAACACAATCTGCGTTTAGGAAGAAGCACGCTCTTGCTTTCTAGAGTCTCTAATATGCAGGAAACGTGAGTGTGCTCAGAACAAAGAACGGTGTTTCCTACACATACGGACAATTGCTAGTTCAACTCTGCTTCTGAAACGGATACAAACCACAAGTCATCTAACATCCAATGCTTTTCTGTTAAGAGCGAGAAACGTGTGAGCTTCGTGAATGATTTCTATTCATTTGAGCTGAAAACTGACTGCATTAACCTGAAACGATGTCTTGCTTGTAGGAAGATACAGAGCCTGGAATTTAACTCCATTTCTGAAGGGAAACACACAGCACAGTTCTCATCCATGAAACACACTCTGCTTTAGAGCAAGGAGCACGCTCTTGCATTCTATGATTCTCTAATACAGCACGAAACGTGACTGTGGTCAGAACAAAATAACGGTGTTTCCTACACATACGGACAATATCTAGGTCAACTCTTCTTCTGAAACTGATACAAACCACAGTTCCTAAAGCATACAATGCTTTACATTTAAGAGCGAGAAACATGAGAGCTTCGTGAACGATGTAGCTTCCTTTGAGCTGAAAAGTGACTGAGTTTACCTTAAAAGTTGTCTTGCTTATAGGAAGACACAGAGCCTGGGATTTAACTCCATTTCTGAATGGAAACAGACAGCACAGTTCTCATCCATGAAACACACTCTGCTTAAGAGCAAGAAGCATGCTCTTGCTTTCTAGAGTCTCTAAAAGAGGGAGAAACTTGAGGGTAGTCAGAACAAAAGAACGGTGGTTCCTACACATACGGACCATTGCTAGTTCAACTCTGCTTCTGAAACTGATACAAACCACAAGTCATCTAACATCCAATGCTTTTCAGTTAAGAGTAAGAAACGTGTGAGCTTCATAAATGATTTATGTTCATTTGAGCTGAATAGTGACTGCGTTTACCTGAAACGATGTCTTTCTTGTAGGAAGACACAGAGCCTGGGATTTAACTCCATTTCTGAAGGGAAACACACAGCTCAGTTCTCATCCATGAAACACACTCCGCTTTAGAGCAAGAAGCATGCACTTGCTTTCTAGAGTCTCTAAAAGAGGGAGAAACTTGAGTGTTGTCAGAACAAAAGAACGGTGGTTCCTACACATATGGACCATTGCTAGTTCAACTCTGCTTCTAAAACTGATACAAACCATAATTCCTCTAACATCCAATGCTTTACAGTTAAGAGCAAGAAACGTGTGAGCTATGTGAACAATATAGCTTTGGTTGAGTGCAAGATGACTGAGTTTACGTGAAATGAAGTCTTGCTTGTAGGAAGATACAGAGCCTGTGATTTAACTCTATTTCTGAAGGGAAACACACAGAACAGTTCTCATGAGGAAACACACTCTTGTATAGGAAGAGGCACGCTCTTGCTTTCTAGAGTCTCTGATGGAGCAGGAAACGTGAGTGTGCTCAGAACAAAAGAAAGGTGTTTCCTACACATACGGACTATTGCTAGTTCAACTCTGCTTCTGAAACTGATAGAAACCACAAGTCATCTAACATCCAATGCTTTTCATTTAACAGTAGAAATGTGTGAGCTTCGTAAACGATTTATATTCATTTGAGCTGAAAAGTGACTGCATTTACCTGAAACGATGTCTTGCTTGTAGGAAGACACAGAGCCTGGAATTTAACTCCATTTCCGAAGGGAAACACACAGCACAGTTCTCATCCATGAAACACACTCTGCTTTAGAGCAAGAAGCACACTCTTGCTTTCTAAGGGTCTCTAATAGAGCAGGAAACTTGACTGTGGTCAGAACAAAGTAACGGTGTTTCCTACACATACGGACCTTATCTAGGTCAACTCTACTTCTGAAACTCATACAAAGCACAGTTCCATTAACATGTAATTCTTTCAAGTTAAGAGCGAGAAACGTGTGAGCTTCGTGAATGATTTCTATTCATTTGAGCTGAAAAGTGACTGCATTAACCTGAAATGATGTCTTGCGTCTAGGAAGACTCAGAGCCTGGAATTTAACTCCATTTCTGAAGGGAAACACACAGCACAGTTCTCGTCCATGAAACACACTCTGCTTTAGAGCAAGAAGCACGCTCTTGCATTCTATGAGTCTCTAATACAGCATGAAACGTGACTGTGCTCAGAACAAAATAACGGTGTTTCCTACACATACGGACCATATCTAGGTCAACTCTTCTTCTGAAACTGATACAAACCACAGTTCCTATAACATACAATGCTTTACCGTTAAGAGCGAGAAAATTGTGAGCTTCGTGAACGATGTAGCATCCTTTGAGCTAAAAAGTGACTGAGTTTACCTTAAAAGTTGTCTTGCTTATAGGAAGACACAGAGCCTGGTATTTAACTAGATTTCTGAAGGGAAACAGACAGCACAGTTCTCATCCATGAAACACACTCTGCTTTAGAGCAGGAAGCATGCTCTTGCTTTCTAGAGTCTCTAAAAGAGGGAGAAACTTGAGGGAAGTCAGAACAAAAGAACGGTGGTTCCTACACATACGGACCATTGCTAGTTCAACTCTGCTTCTCAAAGTGATAGAAACCACAGGTACTATAACATCCAATGCTTTACAGTTAAGAGCAAGAAACGTGTGAGCTATGTGAACGATATTGCTTTGTTTGAGTGCAAGATGACTGAGTTTCCGTGAAATGAAGTCTTGCTTGTAGGAAGATACAGAGCCTGTGATTTAACTCTATTTCTGAAGGGAAACACACAGCATAGTTCTCAGCCATGAAACACTCTGCTTTAGAGCAAGAAGCACGCTCTTGCTTTCTAAGAGTCTCTAATACAGCAGGAAACGTGACTGTGGTCAGAACAAAATAACGGTGTTTCCTACACATACGGACCATATCTAGGTCAACTCTTCTTCTGAAACTAATACATACCACAGTTCCTCTAACATGCAATGATTTCCAGTTAAGGGCAAGAAACGTGTGAGCTTCGTGAACGATGTTGATTCCTTTGAGCTGAACAGTGACTGAGTTTATGTGAAAAGATGTCTTCCTTGTAGGAAGACACAGTGCCTGGGATTTAACTCCATTTCTGAAGGGAAAAACACAGCACAGTTCTCATCCATGAAACACACTCTGCTTTAGAGCAAGAAGCACGCTCTTGCTTTCTAGAGTCTATAATAGAGCCAGAAACTTGCAAGTGTGCTCAGAAAAAAAACTGTGTTTCCTACACACACGGACCATATCTAGTTCAACTCTGCTCCTGAAATTGATACAAACCACAGGTCCTCTAACATCCAATGCTTTACGGTTAAGAGCAAAAACGTGTGAGCTACGTGAATGATGTAGCTTTGTTTGAGCTGAAAGGTGACAGAGTTTACGTGAAACGAACTCTTGCTTGTAGGAAGATACATGGCCTGTGATTTAACTCTATTTCTGAAGGGAAACTCACAGCAGTGTTCTCACGATGAAACACACTCTGCGTTTAGGAAGAAGCACGCTCTTGCTTTCTAGAGTCTCTAATATGCAGGAAACGTGAGTGTGCTCAGAACAAAGAACGGTGTTTCCTACACATACGGACAATTGCTAGTTCAACTCTGCTTCTGAAACTGATACAAACCACAAGTCATCTAACATCCAATGCTTTTCTGTTAAGAGCGAGAAACGTGTGAGCTTCGTGAACAAATTCTATTCATTTGAGCTGAAAAGTGACTGCATTAACCTGAAATGATGTCTTGCTTGTAGGAAGACACAGAGCCTGGAATTTAACTCCATTTCTGAAGGGAAAAACACAGCACAGTTCTCATCCATGAAACACACTCTGCTTTAGAGCAAGGAGCACGCTCATGCATTCTATGAGTCTCTAATACAGCACGAAACGTGACTGTGGTCAGAACAAAATAACGGTGTTTCCTACACATACGGACAATATCTTGGTCAAATCTTCTTCTGAAACTGATACAAACCACAAGTCATCTAATATCCAATGCTTTTCTGTTAAGAGCGAGAAACATGTGAGCTTCGTGAACGGTTTCTATTCATTTGAGCTGAAAACTGACTGCATTAACCTGAAATGATGTCTTGCTTGTAGGAAGACACAGAGCCTGGAATTTAACTCCATTTCTGAAGGGAAACACACAGCACAGTTCTCGTCCATGAAACACACTCTGCTTTAGAGCAAGAAGCACGCTCTTGCATTCTATGAGTCTCTAATACAGCATGAAACGTGACTGTGCTCAGAACAAAATAACGGTGTTTCCTACACATACGGACCATATCTAGGTCAACTCTTCTTCTGAAACTGATACAAACCACAGTTCCTATAACATACAATGCTTTACCGTTAAGAGCGAGAAAATTGTGAGCTTCGTGAACGATGTAGATTCCTTTGAGCTGAAAAGTGACTGAGTTTACCTTAAAAGTTGTCTTGCTTATAGGAAGACACAGAGCCTGGGATTTAACCCCATTTCTGAAGGGAAACAGACAGCACAGTTCTCATCCATGAAACACACTCTGCTTAAGAGCAAGAAGCATGCTCTTGCTTTCTAGAGTCTCTAAAAGAGGGAGAAACTTGAGGGTAGTCAGAACAAAAGAACGGTGGTTCCTACACATACGGACCATTGCTAGTTCAACTCTGCTTCTGAAACTGATACAAACCACAAGTCATCTAACATCCAATGCTTTTCAGTTAAGAGCAAGAAACGTGTGAGTTTCATAAATGATTTATGTTCATTTGAGCTGAATAGTGACTGCGTTTACCTGAAACCATGTCTTGCTTGTAGGAAGACACAGAGCCTGGGATTTAACTCCATTTCTGAAGGGAAACACACAGCTCAGTTCTCATCCATGAAACACACTCTGCTTTAGAGCAAGAAGCATGCTCTTGCTTTCTAGAGTCTCTAAAAGAGGGAGAAACTTGAGGGTTGTCAGAACAAAAGAACGGTGGTTCCTACACATATGGACCATTGCTAGTTCAACTCTGCTTCTAAAACTGATACAAAGCACAATTCCTCTAACATCCAATGCTTTACAGTTAAGAGCAAGAAACGTGTGAGCTTCGTGAATGATTTCTATTCATTTGAGCTGAATAGTGACTGCATTAACCTGAAATGATGTTTTGCTTGTAGGAAGACTCATAGCCTGGAATTTAACTCCATTTCTGAAGGGAAACACACAGCACAGTTCTCGTCCATGAAACACACTCTGCTTTAGAGCAAGAAGCACGCTCTTGCATTCTATGAGTCTCTAATACAGCATGAAACGTGACTGTGCTCAGAACAAAATAACGGTGTTTCCTACACATACGGACCATATCTAGGTCAACTCTTCTTCTGAAACTGATACAAACCACAGTTCCTATAACATACAATGCTTTACCGTTAAGAGCGAGAAAATTGTGAGCTTCGTGAACGATGTAGCTTCCTTTGAGCTAAAAAGTGACTGAGTTTACCTTAAAAGTTGTCTTGCTTATAGGAAGACACAGAGCCTGGTATTTAACTAGATTTCTGAAGGGAAACAGACAGCACAGTTCTCATCCATGAAACACACTCTGCTTTAGAGCAGGAAGCATGCCTTGCTTTCTAGAGTCTATAATAGAGCCAGAAACTTGCAAGTGTGCTCAGAAAAAAAACTGTGTTTCCCACACACACGGACCATATCTAGTTCAACTCTGCTCCTGAAATTGATACAAACCACAGGTCCTCTAACATCCAATGCTTTACAGTTAAGAGCAAGAAACGTGTGAGCTACGTGAAGGATGTAGCTTTGTTTGAGCTGAAAGGTGACAGAGTTTATGTGAAACGAACTCTTGCTTGTAGGAAGATACAGAGCCTGTGATTTAACTCTATTTCTGAAGGGAAACTCACAGCTCTGTTGTCACGATGAAACACAATCTGCGTTTAGGAAGAAGCACGCTCTTGCTTTCTAGAGTCTCTAATATGCAGGAAACGTGAGTGTGCTCAGAACAAAGAACGGTGTTTCCTACACATACGGACAATTGCTAGTTCAACTATGCTTCTGAAACGGATACAAACCACAAGTCATCTAACATCCAATGCTTTTCTGTTAAGAGCGAGAAACGTGTGAGCTTCGTGAATGATTTCTATTCATTTGAGCTGAAAACTGACTGCATTAACCTGAAACGATGTCTTGCTTGTAGGAAGATACAGAGCCTGGAATTTAACTCCATTTCTGAAGGGAAACACACAGCACAGTTCTCATCCATGAAACACACTCTGCTTTAGAGCAAGGAGCACGCTCTTGCATTCTATGAGTCTCTAATACAGCACGAAACGTGACTGTGGTCAGAACAAAATAACGGTGTTTCCTACACATACGGACAATATCTAGGTCAACTCTTCTTCTGAAACTGATACAAACCACAGTTCCTATAACATACAATGCTTTACCGTTAAGAGCGAGAAAATTGTGAGCTTCGTGAACGATGTAGCATCCTTTGAGCTAAAAAGTGACTGAGTTTACCTTAAAAGTTGTCTTGCTTATAGGAAGACACAGAGCCTGGTATTTAACTAGATTTCTGAAGGGAAACAGACAGCACAGTTCTCATCCATGAAACACACTCTGCTTTAGAGCAGGAAGCATGCTCTTGCTTTCTAGAGTCTCTAAAAGAGGGAGAAACTTGAGGGAAGTCAGAACAAAAGAACGGTGGTTCCTACACATACGGACCATTGCTAGTTCAACTCTGCTTCTCAAAGTGATAGAAACCACAGGTACTATAACATCCAATGCTTTACAGTTAAGAGCAAGAAACGTGTGAGCTATGTGAACGATATTGCTTTGTTTGAGTGCAAGATGACTGAGTTTCCGTGAAATGAAGTCTTGCTTGTAGGAAGATACAGAGCCTGTGATTTAACTCTATTTCTGAAGGGAAACACACAGCATAGTTCTCAGCCATGAAACACTCTGCTTTAGAGCAAGAAGCACGCTCTTGCTTTCTAAGAGTCTCTAATACAGCAGGAAACGTGACTGTGGTCAGAACAAAATAACGGTGTTTCCTACACATACGGACCATATCTAGGTCAACTCTTCTTCTGAAACTAATACAAACCACAGTTCCTCTAACATGCAATGATTTCCAGTTAAGGGCAAGAAACGTGTGAGCTTCGTGAACGATGTTGATTCCTTTGAGCTGAACAGTGACTGAGTTTATGTGAAAAGATGTCTTCCTTGTAGGAAGACACAGTGCCTGGGATTTAACTCCATTTCTGAAGGGAAAAACACAGCACAGTTCTCATCCATGAAACACACTCTGCTTTAGAGCAAGAAGCACGCTCTTGCTTTCTAGAGTCTATAATAGAGCCAGAAACTTGCAAGTGTGCTCAGAAAAAAAACTGTGTTTCCTACACACACGGACCATATCTAGTTCAACTCTGCTCCTGAAATTGATACAAACCACAGGTCCTCTAACATCCAATGCTTTACGGTTAAGAGCAAAAACGTGTGAGCTACGTGAATGATGTAGCTTTGTTTGAGCTGAAAGGTGACAGAGTTTACGTGAAACGAACTCTTGCTTGTAGGAAGATACATGGCCTGTGATTTAACTCTATTTCTGAAGGGAAACACACAGCATAGTTCTCAGCCATGAAACACTCTTCTTTAGAGCAAGAAGCACGCTCTTGCTTTCTAAGAGTCTCTAATACAGCAGGAAACGTGACTGTGGTCAGAACAAAATAACGGTGTTTCCTACACATACGGACCATATCTAGGTCAACTCTTCTTCTGAAACTGATACAAACCACAGTTCCTATAACATACAATGCTTTACTGTTAAGAGCGAGAAAATTGTGAGCTTCGTGAACGATGTAGATTCCTTTGAGCTGAAAAGTGACTGAGTTTACCTTAAAAGTTGTCTTGCTTATAGGAAGACACAGAGCCTGGGATTTAACTCCATTTCTGAAGGGAAACAGACAGCACAGTTCTCATCCATGAAACACACTCTGCTGAAGAGCAAGAAGCATGCTCTTGCTTTCTAGAGTCTCTAAAAGAGGGAGAAACTTGAGGGTAGTCAGAACAAAAGAACGGTGGTTCCTACACATACGGACCATTGCTAGTTCAACTCTGCTTCTGAAACTGATACAAACCACAAGTCATCTAACATCCAATGCTTTTCAGTTAAGAGCAAGAAACGTGTGAGTTTCATAAATGATTTATGTTCATTTGAGCTGAATAGTGACTGCGTTTACCTGAAACCATGTCTTGCTTGTAGGAAGACACAGAGCCTGGGATTTAACTCCATTTCTGAAGGGAAACACACAGCTCAGTTCTCATCCATGAAACACACTCTGCTTTAGAGCAAGAAGCATGCTCTTGCTTTCTAGAGTCTCTAAAAGAGGGAGAAACTTGAGGGTTGTCAGAACAAAAGAACGGTGGTTCCTACACATATGGACCATTGCTAGTTCAACTCTGCTTCTAAAACTGATACAAAGCACAATTCCTCTAACATCCAATGCTTTACAGTTAAGAGCAAGAAACGTGTGAGCTTCGTGAATGATTTCTATTCATTTGAGCTGAATAGTGACTGCATTAACCTGAAATGATGTCTTGCTTGTAGGAAGACACAGAGCCTGGAATTTAACTCCATTTCTGAAGGGAAACACACAGCACAGTTCTCGTCCATGAAACACACTCTGCTTTAGAGCAAGAAGCACGCTCTTGCTTTCTAAGAGTCTCTAATACAGCATGAAACGTGACTGTGCTCAGAACAAAATAACGGTGTTTCCTACACATACGGACCATATCTAGGTCAACTCTTCTTCTGAAACTGATACAAACCATAGTTCCTACAACATACAATGCTTTACCGTTAAGAGCGGGAAAATTGTGAGCTTCGTGAACGATGTAGATTCCTTTGAGCTGAAAAGTGACTGAGTTTACCTTAAAAGTTGTCTTGCTTATAGGAAGACACAGAGCCTGGTATTTAACTAGATTTCTGAAGGGAAACAGACAGCACAGTTCTCATCCATGAAACACACTCTGCTTTAGAGCAGGAAGCATGCCTTGCTTTCTAGAGTCTCTAAAAGAGGGAGAAACTTGAGGGTAGTCAGAACAAAAGAACGGTGGTTCCTACACATATGGACCATTGCTAGTTCAACTCTGCTTCTGAAAGTGATACAAACCACAGGTCCTATAACATCCAATGCTTTACAGTTAAGAGCAAGAAACGTGTGAGCTATGTGAACGATATAGCTTTGTTTGAGTGCAAGATGACTGAATTTCCGTGAAATGAAGTCTTGCTTGTAGGAAGATACCGAGCCTGTGATTTAACTCTATTTCTGAAGGGAAACACACAACACAGTTCTCAGCCATGAAACACTCTGCTTTAGAGCAAGAAGCACGCTCTTGCTTTCTAAGAGTCTCTAATACAGCAGGAAACGTGACTGTGGTCAGAACAAAATAACGGTGTTTCCTACACATACGGACCATATCTAGGTCAACTCTTCTTCTGAAACTAATACAAACCACAGTTCCTCTAACATGCAATGATTTCCAGTTAAGGGCAAGAAACGTGTGAGCTTCGTGAACGATGTTGATTCCTTTGAGCTGAACAGTGACTGAGTTTATGTGAAAAGATGTCTTCCTTGTAGGAAGACACAGTGCCTGGGATTTAACTCCATTTCTGAAGGGAAAAACACAGCACAGTTCTCATCCATGAAACACACTCTGCTTTAGAGCAAGAAGCACGCTCTTGCTTTCTAGAGTCTATAATAGAGCCAGAAACTTGCAAGTGTGCTCAGAAAAAAAACTGTGTTTCCTACACACACGGACCATATCTAGTTCAACTCTGCTCCTGAAATTGATACAAACCACAGGTCCTCTAACATCCAATGCTTTACGGTTAAGAGCAAAAACGTGTGAGCTACGTGAATGATGTAGCTTTGTTTGAGCTGAAAGGTGACAGAGTTTATGTGAAACGAACTCTTGCTTGTAGGAAGATACATGGCCTGTGATTTAACTCTATTTCTGAAGGGAAACTCACAGCAGTGTTCTCACGATGAAACACACTCTGCGTTCAGGAAGAAGCACGCTCTTGCTTTCTAGAGTCTCTAATATGCAGGAAAAGTGAGTGTGCTCAGAACAAAGAACGGTGTTTCCTACACATACGGACAATTGCTTGTTCAACTCTGCTTCTGAAACGGATACAAACCACAAGTCATCTAACATGCAATGCTTTTCTGTTAAGAGCGAGAAACGTGTGAGCTTCGTGAACAAATTCTATTCATTTGAGCTGAAAAGTGACTGCATTAACCTGAAATGATGTCTTGCTTGTAGGAAGACACAGAGCCTGGAATTTAACTCCATTTCTGAAGGGAAACACACAGCACAGTTCTCATCCATGAAACACACTCTGCTTTAGAGCAAGGAGCACGCTCTTGCATTCTATGAGTCTCTAATACAGCACGAAACGTGACTGTGGTCAGAACAAAATAACGGTGTTTCCTACACATACTGACCATATCTAGGTCAACTCTTCTTCTGAAACTGATCCAAACCACAGTTCTTATAGCATACAATGCTTTACATTTAAGAGCGAGAAACATGTGAGCTTCGTGAACAATGTAGCTTCCTTTGAGCTGAAAAGTGACTGAGTTTACCTTAAAAGTTGTCTTGCTTATAGGAAGAAACAGAGCCTGGGATTTAACTCCATTTCTGAAGGGAAACAGACAGCACAGTTCTCATCCATGAAACACACTCTGCTTAAGAGCTAGAAGCATGCTCTTTCTTTCTAGAGTCTCTAAAAGAGGGAGAAACTTGAGGGTAGTCAGAAAGGAGAAGGGTGGTTCCTACACATACGGATCATTGCTAGTTCAACTCTGCTTCTGAAACTGATACAAACCACAAGTCATCTAACATCCAATGCTTTTCATTTAAGAGCAAGAAACGTGTGAGCTTCATAAACGATTTATGTACATTTGAGCTGAATAGTGACTGCGTTTACCTGAAACGATGTCTTGCTTGTAGGAAGACACAGAGCCTGGGATTTAACTCCATTTCTGAAGGGAAACACACAGCTCAGTTCTCATCCATGAAACACACTCCGCTTTAGAGCAAGAAGCATGCTCTTGCTTTCTAGAGTCTCTAAAAGAGGGAGAAACTTGAGGGTTGTCAGAACAAAAGAACGGTGGTTCCTACACATATGGACCACTGCTAGTTCAACTCTGCTTCTAAAACTGATACAAACCACAATTCCTCTAACATTCAGTGCTTTACAGTTAAGACCAAGAAACTTGTGAGCTATGTGAACGATATAGCTTTGGTTGATTGCAAGGTGACTGAGTTTACGTGAAATGAAGTCTTGCTTGTAGGAAGATACAGAGCCTGCGATTTACTCCATTTCTGAAGGGAAACACACAGAACAGTTCTCATGAGGAAACACACTCTTGTATAGGAAGAGGCACGCTCTTGCTTTCTAGAGTCTCTGATGGAGCAGGAAACGTGAGTGTGCTCAGAACAAAAGAAAGGTGTTTCCTACACATACGGACAATTGCTAGTTCAACTCTGCTTCTGAAACTGAATGAAACCACAAGTCATCTAACATCCAATGCTTTTCATTTAACAGTAGAAATGTGGGAGCTTCGTAAACGATTTATATTCATTTGAGCTAAAAAGTGACTGCATTTACCTGAAACGATGTCTTGCTTGTAGGAAGACACAGAGCCTGGAATTTAACTCCATTTCCGAAGGGAAACACACAGCACAGTTCTCATCCATGAAACATACTCTGCTTTAGACCAAGAAGCACACTCTTGCTTTCAAAGGGTCTCTAATAGAGCAGGAAACTTGACTGTGGTCAGAACAAAATAACGGTGTTTCCTACACATACGGACCATATCTAGGTCAACTCTTCTTCTGAAACTAATACAAACCACAGTTCCTCTAACATGCAATGATTTCCAGTTAAGGGCAAGAAACGTGTGAGCTTCGTGAACGATGTTGATTCCTTTGAGCTGAACAGTGACTGAGTTTATGTGAAAAGATGTCTTCCTTGTAGGAAGACACAGTGCCTGGGATTTAACTCCATTTCTGAAGGGAAAAACACAGCACAGTTCTCATCCATGAAACACACTCTGCTATAGAGCAAGAAGCACGCTCTTGCTTTCTAGAGTCTATAATAGAGCCAGAAACTTGCAAGTGTGATCAGAAAAAAAACTGTGTTTCCTACACACACGGACCATATCTAGTTCAACTCTGCTCCTGAAATTGATACAAACCACAGGTCCTCTAACATCCAATGCTTTACGGTTAAGAGCAAGAAACGTGTGAGCTACGTGAATGATGTAGCTTTGTTTGAGCTGAAAGGTGACAGAGTTTATGTGAAACGAACTCTTGCTTGTAGGAAGATACATGGCCTGTGATTTAACTCTATTTCTGAAGGGAAACTCACAGCAGTGTTCTCATGATGAAACACACTCTGCGTTTAGGAAGAAGCACGCTCTTGCTTTCTAGAGTCTCTAATATGCAGGAAACGTGAGTGTGCTCAGAACAAAGAACGGTGTTTCCTACACATACGGACAATTGCTAGTTCAACTCTGCTTCTGAAACTGATACAAACGACAAGTCATCTAACATGCAATGCTTTTCTGTTAAGAGCGAGAAACGTGTGAGCTTCGTGAACAAATTCTATTCATTTGAGCTGAAAAGTGACTGCATTAACCTGAAATGATGTCTTGCTTGTAGGAAGACACAGAGCCTGGAATTTAACTCCATTTCTGAAGGGAAACACACAGCACAGTTCTCATCCATGAAACACACTCTGCTTTAGAGCAAGGAGCACGCTCATGCATTCTATGAGTCTCTAATACAGCACGAAACGTGACTGTGGTCAGAACAAAATAACGGTGTTTCCTACACATACGGACAATATCTTGGTCAAATCTTCTTCTGAAACTGATACAAACCACAAGTCATCTAATATCCAATGCTTTTCTGTTAAGAGCGAGAAACATGTGAGCTTCGTGAACGGTTTCTATTCATTTGAGCTGAAAACTGACTGCATTAACCTGAAATGATGTCTTGCTTGAAGGAAGACACAGAGCCTGGAATTTAACTCCATTTCTGAAGGGAAACACACAGCACAGTTCTCGTCCATGAAACACACTCTGCTTTAGAGCAAGAAGCACGCTCTTGCATTCTATGAGTCTCTAATACAGCATGAAACGTGACTGTGCTCAGAACAAAATAACGGTGTTTCCTACACATACGGACCATATCTAGGTCAACTCTTCTTCTGAAACTGATACAAACCACAGTTCCTATAACATACAATGCTTTACCGTTAAGAGCGAGAAAATTGTGAGCTTCGTGAACGATGTAGATTCCTTTGAGCTGAAAAGTGACTGAGTTTACCTTAAAAGTTGTCTTGCTTATAGGAAGACACAGAGCCTGGTATTTAACTAGATTTCTGAAGGGAAACAGACAGCACAGTTCTCATCCATGAAACACACTCTGCTTTAGAGCAGGAAGCATGCCTTGCTTTCTAGAGTCTCTAAAAGAGGGACAAATTTGAGGGTAGTCAGAACAAAAGAACGGTGGTTCCTACACATATGGACCATTGCTAGTTCAACTCTGCTTCTGAAACTGATACAAACCACAGGTCCTATAACATCCAATGCTTTACAGTTAAGAGCAAGAAACGTGTGAGCTATGTGAACGATATAGCTTTGTTTGAGTGCAAGATGACTGAGTTTCCGTGAAATGAAGTCTTGCTTGTAGGAAGATACAGAGCCTGGGATTTAACTCTATTTCTGAAGGGAAACACACAGCACAGTTCTCAGCCATGAAACACTCTGCTTTAGAGCAAGAAGCACACTATTGCTTTCTAAGAGTCCCTAATACAGCAGGAAACGTGACTGTGGTCAGAACAAAATAACGGTGTTTCCTACACATACGGACCATATCTAGGTCAACTCTTCTTCTAAAACTAATATAAACCACAGTTCCTCTAACATGCAATGATTTCCAGTTAAGAGCAAGAAACGTGTGAGCTTCGTGAACGATGTTGATTCCTTTGAGCTGAACAGTGACTGAGTTTACGTGAAAAGATGTCTTCCTTGTAGGAAGACAGAGTGCCAGGGATTTAACTCCATTTCTGAAGGGAAAAACACAGCACAGTTCTCATCCATGGAACACACTCTGCTTTAGAGCAAGAAGCACGCTCTTGCTTTCTAGAGTGTATAATAGAGCCAGAAACTTGCAAGTGTGCTCAGAAAAAAAGAACTGTGTTTCCTACACACACGGACCATATCTAGTTCAACTCTGCTCCTGAAATTGATACAAACCACAGGTCCTCTAACATCCAATGCTTTACAGTAAAGAGCAAGAAACGTGTGAGCTTCATAAACGATTTATGTTCATTTGAGCTGAATAGTGACTGCGTTTACCTGAAATGATGTCTTGCTTGTAGGAAGACACAGAGCCTGGGATTTAACTCCATTTCTGAAGGGAAACACACAGAACAGTTCTCATCCATGAACCACACTCTGCTTTAGAGGAAGAAGCACACTCTTGCTTTCTAAGAATCTCTAATACAGCATGAAACGTGACTGTGGTCAGAACAAAATAACGGTGTTTCCTACACATACGGACCATATCTAGGTCAACTCTTCTTCTGAAACTGATACAAACCACAGTTCCTATAACATACAATGCTTTACCGTTAAGAGCGAGAAACATGTGAGCTTCGTGAACGATGTAGCTTCCTTTGAGCTGAAAAGTGACTGAGTTTACCTTAAAAGTTGTCTTGCTTATAGGAAGACACAGAGCCTGGGATTTAACTCCATTTCTTAAGGGAAACAGACAGCACAGTTCGCATCCATGAAACACACTCTGCTTTAGAGCAGGAAGCATGCTCTTGCTTTCTAGAGTCTCTAAAAGAGGGAGAAAATTGAGGGTAGTCAGAACAAAAGAACGGTGGTTCCTACACATACGGACCATTGCTAGTTAAACTCTGCTTCTGAAAGTGATACAAACCACAGGTCCTATAACATCCAATGCTTTACAGTTAAGAGCAAGAAACGTGTGAGCTATGTGAACGATATAGCTTTGTTTGAGTGCAAGATGACTGAGTTTCCGTGAAATGAAGTCTTGCTTGTAGGAAGATACAGAGCCTGTGATTTAACTCTATTTCTGAAGGGAAACACACAGCACAGTTCTCAGCCATGAAACACTCTGCTTTAGAGCAAGAAGCACACTATTGCTTTCTAAGAGTCTCTAATACAGCAGGAAACGTGACTGTGGTCAGAACAAAATAACGGTGTTTCCTACACATACGGACCATATCTAGGTCAACTCTTCTTCTAAAACTAATATAAACCACAGTTCCTCTAACATGCAATGATTTCCAGTTAAGAGCAAGAAACGTGTGAGCTTCGTGAACGATGTTGATTCCTTTGAGCTGAACAGTGACTGGTTTACGTGAAAAGATGTCTTCCTTGTAGGAAGACAGAGTGCCTGGGATTTAACTCCATTTCTGAAGGGAAAAACACAGCACAGTTCTCATCCATGGAACACACTCTGCTTTAGAGCAAGAAGCACGCTCTTGCTTTCTAGAGTCTATAATAGAGCCAGAAACTTGCAAGTGTGCTCAGAAAAAAAGAACTGTGTTTCCTACACACACGGACCATATCTAGTTCAACTCTGCTCCTGAAATTGATACAAACCACAGGTCCTCTAACATCCAATGCTTTACAGTAAAGAGCAAGAAACGTGTGAGCTACGTGAATGATGTAGATTTGTTTGAGCTGAAAGGTGACAGAGTTTATGTGAAACGAACTCTTGCTTGTAGGAAGATACAGAGCCTGTGATTTAACTCTATTTCTGAAGGGAAACTCACAGCAGTGTTCTCACGATGAAACACACTCTGCGTATAGGAAGAAGCACGCTCTTGCCTTCTAGAGTCTCTAATATGCAGGAAACGTGAGTGTGCTCAGAACAAAGGACGGTGTTTCCTACACATACGGACAATTGCTAGTTCAACTCTGCTTCTGAAACTGATACAAACCACAAGTCATCTAACATCCAATGCTTTTCTGTTAAGAGCGAGAAACGTGTGAGCTTCGTGAATGATTTCTATTCATTTGAGCTGAAATGTGACTGCATTAACCTGAAATGATGTCTTGCTTGTAGGAAGACACAGAGCCTGGAATTTAACTCCATTTCTGAAGGGAAACACACAGCACAGTTCTCATCCATGAAACACACTCTGCTTTAGAGCAAGGAGCACGCTCTTGCATTCTATGAGTCTCTAATAGAGCAGGAAACTTGACTGTGGTCAGAACAAAATAACGGTGTTTCCTACACATACCGACAATATCTAGGTCATCTCTTCTTCTGAAACTGATACAAACCACAGTTCCTATAGCATACAATGATTTACATTTAAGAGCGAGAAACATGTGAGCTTCGTGAACGATATAGCTTCCTTTGAGCTGAAAAGTGACTGAGTTTACTTTAAAAGTTGTCTTGCTTATAGGAAGACACAGAGCCTGGGATTTAACTCCATTTCTGAAGGGAAACAGACAGCACAGTTCTCATCCATGAAATACACTCTGCTTTATAGCAAGAAGCATGCTTTTGCTTTCTAGAGTCTCTAAAAGAGGGAGAAACTTGAGGGTAGTCAGAACAAAAGAACGGTGGTTCCTACACATACGGACCATTGCTAGTTCAACTCTGCTTCTGAAACTGGTACAAACCACAGGTCCTCTAAGATCCAATGCTTTACAGTTAAGAGCAAGAAACGCATGAGCTATGTGAACGATATATCTTTGTTTGAGTGCTAGGTGACTGAGTTTACGTGAAATAAAGTCTTGCTTGTAGGAAGATACAGAGCCTGTGATTTACTCCATTTCTGAAGGGAAACACACAGAACAGTTCTCACGAGGAAACACACTCTTGTATAGGAAGGGGCACGCTCTTGCTTTCTAGAGTCTCTGATGGAGCAGGAAACGTGAGTGTGCTCAGAACAAAAGAAAGGTGTTTCCTACACATACGGACTATTGCTAGTTCAACTCTGCTTCTGAAACTGATAGAAACCACAAGTCATCTAACATCCAAACCTTTTCAGTTAACAGTGGAAATGTGTGAGCTTTGTAAACGATTTATATTCATTTGAGCTGAAAAGTGACTGCATTTACCTGAAACGATGTCTTGCTTGTAGGAAGACACAGAGCCTGGAATTTAACTCCATTTCCGAAGGGAAACACACAGCACAGTTCTCATCCATGAAACACACTCTGCTTTAGAGCAAGAAGCACACTCTTGCTTTCTAAGAGTCTCTAATAGAGCAGGAAACTTGACTGTGGTCAGAAAAAAATAACGGTGTTTCCTACACATACGGACCATATCTAGGTCAACTCTACTTCTGAAACTCATACAAAGCACAGTTCCATTAACATGCAATGCTTTCAAGTTAAGAGCGAGAAACGTGTGAGCTTCGTGAACGATGTAGCTTCCTTTGAGCTGAAAAGTGACTGCGTTTACCTGAAAAGATGTCTTGCTTGTAGGAAGACACAGAGCCTGGGATTTAACTCCATTTCTGACGGGAAACACACAGCAATGTTCTCATCCATGAAACACACTCTACTTTAGAGCACAAAGCATGCTCTTGCTTTCTAGAATCTCTAATAGAGCCAGAAACTTGAGGGTATTCAGAAAAAAAGAACTGTGTTTCCTACACACACGGACCATATCTAGTTCAACTCTGCTCCTGAAATTGATACAAACCACAGGTCCTCTACCATCCAATGCTTTACGGTTAAGAGCAAGAAACGTGTGAGCTACGTGAATGATGTAGCTTTGTTTGAACTGAAAGGTGACAGAGTTTACGTGAAACGAACTCTTGCATGTAGGAAGATACAGAGCCTGTGATTTAACTCTATTTCTGAAGGGAAACTCACAGCAGTGTTCTCACAATGAAACACACTCTGCGTATAGGAAGAAGCACGCTCTTGCTTTCTAGAGTCTCTAATATGCAGGAAACGTGAGTGTGCTCAGAACAAAGAACGGTGTTTCCTACACATACGGACCATATCTAGGTCAACTCTACTTCTGAAACTCATACAAAGCACAGTTCCATTAACATGCAATGCTTTCAAGTTAAGAGCGAGAATCCTGTGAGCTTCGTGAATGATGTAGCTTCCTTTGAGGTGAATAGTGACTGAGTTTACCTGAAAAGATGTCTTGCTTGTAGGAAGACACTGTGCCTGGGATTTAACTCCATTTCGGAAGGGAAACACACAGCAATGTTCTCATCCATGAAACACACTCTACTTTAGAGCACAAAGCATGCTCTTGCTTTCTAGAATCTCTAATAGAGCCAGAAACTTGACGGTACTCAGAAAAAAAGAACTGTGTTTCCTACACACACGGACCATATCTAGTTCAACTCTCCTCCTGAAAGTGATACAAACCACAGGTCCTCTAACATCCAATGCTTTACGGTTAAGAGCAAGAAACATGTGAGCTACGTGAATGATGTAGCTTTGTTTGAGCTGAAAGGTGACAGAGTTTACGTGAAACGAACTCTTGCTTGTAGGAAGATACAGAGCCTGTGATTTAACTCTATTTCTGAAGGGAAACTCACAGCAGTGTTCTCACAATGAAACACACTCTGCGTATAGGAAGAAGCACGCTCTTGCTTTCTAGAGTCTCTAATATGCAGGAAACGTGAGTGTGCTCAGAACAAAGAACGGTGTTTCCTACACATATGGACAATTGCTAGTTCAACTCTGCTTCTGAAACTGATACAAACCACAAGTCATCTAACATCCAATGCTTTCTGTTAAGAGCGAGATACGTGTGAGCTTCGTGAACAATTTCTATTCATTTGAGCTGAAAATTGACTGCATTAAGCTGAAATGATGTCTTGCTTGTAGGAAGACACAGAGCCTGGAATTTAACTCCATTTCTGAAGGGAAACACACAGCACAGTTCTCATCCATGAAACACACTCTGCTTTAGAGCAAGGAGCACGCTCTTGCATTCTATGAGTCTCTAATACAGCACGAAACGTGACTGTGGTCAGAACAAAATAACGGTGTTTCCTACACATACGGACAATATCTAGGTCAACTCTTCTTCTGAAACTGATACAAACCACAGTTCCTATAGCATACAATGCTTTACATTTAAGAGCGAGAAACATGTGAGCTTCGTGAACGATGTAGCTTCCTTTGAGCTGAAAAGTGACTGAGTTTACCTTAAAAGTTGTCTTGCTTATAGGAAGACACAGAGCCTGGGATTTAACTCCATTTCTGAAGGGAAACAGAGAGCACAGTTCTCATCCATGAAACACACTCTGCTTAAGAGCAAGAAGCATGCTCTTGCTTTCTAGAGTCTCTAAAAGAGGGAGAAACTTGAGGGTAGTCAGAACAAAAGAACGGTGGTTCCTACACATACGGACCATTGCTAGTTCAACTCTGCTTCTGAAACTGATACAAACCACAGGTCCTCTAACATCCAATGCTTTACAGTTAAGAGCAAGAAACGTGTGAGCTATGTGAACGATATAGCTTTGTTTGAGTGCAAGGTGACTGAGTTTACGTGAATTGAAGTCTTGCTTGTAGGAAGATACAGATCCTGTGATTTACTCCATTTCTGAAGGGAAACACACAGAACAGTTCTCACGAGGAAACACACTCTTGTATAGGAAGAGGCACGCTCTTGCTTTCTAGAGTCTCTGATGGAGCAAGAAACGTGAGTGTGCTCAGAACAAAAGAAAGGTGTTTCATACACATATGGACTATTGCTAGTTCAACTCTGCTTCTAAAACTGATAGAAACCACAAGTCATCTAACATCCAATGCTTTTCATAACAGTAGAAATGTGTGAGCTTCGTAAACGATTTATATTCATTTGAGCTGAAATGTGACTGCATTTACCGGAAAGGATGTCTTGCTTGTAGGAAGACACAGAGCCTGGAATTTAACTCCATTTCTGAAGGGAAACACACAGCACAGTTCTCATCCATGAAACACACTCTGCTTTAGAGCAAGAAGCACACTCTTGCTTTCTAAGAGTCTCTAAAAGAGCAGGAAACTTGACTGTGGTCAGAAGAAAATAACGGTGTTTCCTACACATACGGACCATATCTAGGTCACCTCTACTTCTGAAACTCATACAAAGCAAGTTCCATTAACATGCAATGATTTCAAGTTAAGAGCGAGATTCGTGTGAGCTTCGTGAATGATGTAGCTTCCTTTGAGCTGAAAAGTGACTGAGTTTACCTGAAAAGATGTCTTGATGTAGGAAGACACAGGGCCTGGGATTTAACTCCATTTCTGAAGGGAAACACACAGCACAGTTGTCCTCCGTGAAACACACTGTGCTTTAGAGCAAGAAGCACGCTCTTGCTCTCTAGAGTCTCTAATTGAGCCAGAAACTTGACAGTGTGCTCAGAACAAAAGAACGGTGTTTCATACACATACGGACCATTGCAAGTTCAACTCTGCTTCTGAAACTGATAAAAACCACAAGTCATCTAACATCCAATGCTTTTCAGTTAAGAGTGAGAAACGTGTGAGCTTCGTAAACGATTTATATTCATTTGAGCTGAAAAGTGACTGCGTTTACCTGAAATGATGTCTTGCTTGTACGAAGACACAGAGCCTGGAATTTAATTCCATTTATGAAGGGAAACACTCAGCACAGTTCTCATCCATGAAACACACTCTGCTTTAGAGCACGAAGCATGCTCTTGCTTTCTAGAGTCTCTAATAGAGCCGGAAAATTGAGGGTACTCAGAACAAAAGAACGGTGTTTCCTACACATACGGACCATATCTAGGTCAACTTTTCTTCTGAAACTGATACAAACCATAGGTCCTCTAACATCCAATGATTTATAGTGAAGAGCAATAAACGTGTCAGCTACGTGAACAATGTAGCTGTGTTTCAGCTGAAACGTGAGTGAGTTTACCTGAAACGAAGTCTTGCATGTAGGAAGACAAAGAGCCTGGGATTTAACTCCATTTCTGAAGGGAAACACACAGCACAGTTGTCCTCTGTGAAACACACTGTGCTTTAGAGCAAGAAGCATGCTCTTGCTCTCTAGAGTCTCTAATAGAGCCAGAAACTTGACAGTGTGCTCAGAACAAAAGAACGGTGTTTCATACACATATGGACCATTGCAAGTTCAACTCTGCTTCTGAAACTGATAAAAACCACAAGTCATCTAACATCCAATGCTTTTCAGTTAAGAGTGAGAAACGTGTGAGCTTCGTAAACTATTTATATTCATTTGACCTGAAAAGTGACTGAGTTTCCTGAAATGATGTCTTGCTTGTACGAAGACACAGAGCCTGGAATTTAACTCCATTTATGAAGGGAAACACACAGCACAGTTCTCATCCATGAAACACACACTGCTTTAGAGCAAGAAGCACGCACTTGCTTTCTAAGAGTCTCTAATACAGCAGGAAACTTGACTGTGGTCAGAACCAAATAAGGGTGTTTCCTAGACATACGGACCAAATCTAGGTCAACTTTTCTTCTGAAATTGATACAAACCACAAGTCATCTAACGTCCAATGCTTTTCAGTTAAGAGCGAGAAACGTGTGAGCTTCATAAACTATTTATATACATTTGAGCTGAAAAGTGACTGCGTTTTCCTGAAATGATGTCTTGCTTATAGGAAGACACAGAGCCTGGAATTTAACTCCATTTCTGAAGGGAAACACACAGCACAGTTCTCATCCATGAAACACATTCTGCTTTAGAGCAAGAAGCAAACTCTTGCTTTCTAAGAGTCTATAATACGGCAGGCAACGTGACTGTGGTCAGAACAAAATAACGGTGTTTCCTACACTTAGGGACCATCTCTAGGTCAACTCTTCTTCTGAAACTGATACAAAGCACAGTTCCATTAACATGCAATTCTTTCCAGTTAAGAGCGAGAAACGTGTGAGCTTCACGAACGATGTAGCTTCCTTTGAGCTGAAAAGTGACTGAGTTTACCTGAAAAGATATCTTGCTTGTAGGAAGACACAGAGCCTGGGATTTAACTCCATTTCTGAAGGGAAACACACAGCACAGTTCTCATCCATGAAACACACTCTGCTTTAGAGCATGAAGCATGCTCTTGCTTTCTAGAGTCTCTAATAGAGCCAGAAACTTGAGGGTACTCAGAACAAAAGAACGGTGTTTCCTACACATACGGACCATTGCTAGTTCAACTCTTCTTCTGAAACTGATACAAACCACAAGTCATCTAACATCCAATGCTTTTCAGTTAAGAGCAAGAAACGTGTGAACTTCGTGAACAATATAGCTTCCTTTGAGCTGAAATGTGACTGAGTTGACCTGAAAAGATGTCTTGCGTGTAGGAAGACATAGAGCCTGGAATTTAACTCCATTTCTGAAGGGAAACACACAGCACAGTTCTCATCCATGAAACACACTCTGCTTTAGAGCACGAAGCATGGTCTTGCTTTCTAGAGTCTCTAATAGAGCCGGAAAATTGAGGGTACTCAGAACAAAAGAACGGTGTTTCCTACACATACGGACAATTGCTAGTTCAACTCTGCTTCTGAAACTGATACAAACCACAGGTCCTCTAACATCCAATGATTTATAGTGAAGAGCAAGAAACGTGTCAGCTACGTGAACAATGTAGCTGTGTTTCAGCTGAAACGTGAGTGAGTTTACCTGAAACGAAGTCTTGCATGTAGGAAGACAAAGAGCCTGGGATTTAACTCCATTTCTGAAGGGAAACACACAGCACAGTTGTCCTCTGTGAAACACACTCTGCTTTAGAGCAAGAAGCATGCTCTTGCTCTCTAGAGTCTCTAATAGAGCCAGAAACTTGACAGTGTGCTCAGAACAAAAGAACGGTGTTTCATACACATATGGACCATTGCAAGTTCAACTCTGCTTCTGAAACTGATAAAAACCACAAGTCATCTAACATCCAATGCTTTTCAGTTAAGAGTGAGAAACGTGTGAGCTTCGTAAACGATTTATATTCATTTGAGCTGAAAAGTGACTGCGTTTACCTGAAATGATGTCTTGCTTGTACGAAGACACAGAGCCTGGAATTTAATTCCATTTATGAAGGGAAACACTCAGCACAGTTCTCATCCATGAAACACACTCTGCTTTAGAGCACGAAGCATGCTCTTGCTTTCTAGAGTCTCTAATAGAGCCGGAAAATTGAGGGTACTCAGAACAAAAGAACGGTGTTTCCTACACATACGGACCATATCTAGGTCAACTTTTCTTCTGAAACTGATACAAACCATAGGTCCTCTAACATCCAATGATTTATAGTGAAGAGCAATAAACGTGTCAGCTACGTGAACAATGTAGCTGTGTTTCAGCTGAAACGTGAGTGAGTTTACCTGAAACGAAATCTTGCATGTAGGAAGACAAAGAGCCTGGGATTTAACTCCATTTCTGAAGGGAAACACACAGCACAGTTGTCCTCTGTGAAACACACTGTGCTTTAGAGCAAGAAGCATGCTCTTGCTCTCTAGAGTCTCTAATAGAGCCAGAAACTTGACAGTGTGCTCAGAACAAAAGAACGGTGTTTCATACACATATGGACCATTGCAAGTTCAACTCTGCTTCTGAAACTGATAAAAACCACAAGTCATCTAACATCCAATGCTTTTCAGTTAAGAGTGAGAAACGTGTGAGCTTCGTAAACGATTTATATTCATTTGATCTGAAAAGTGACTGCGTTTTCCTGAAATGATGTCTTGCTTGTACGAAGACACAGAGCCTGGAATTTAACTCCATTTATGAAGGGAAACACACAGCACAGTTCTCATCCATGAAACACACACTGCTTTAGAGCAAGAAGCACGCACTTGCTTTCTAAGAGTCTCTAATACAGCAGGAAACTTGACTGTGGTCAGAACCAAATAAGGGTGTTTCCTAGACATACGGACCATATCTAGGTCAACTTTTCTTCTGAAATTGATACAAACCACAAGTCATCTAACGTCCAATGCTTTTCAGTTAAGAGCGAGAAACGTGTGAGCTTCATAAACTATTTATATACATTTGAGCTGAAAAGTGACTGCGTTTTCCTGAAATGATGTCTTGCTTATAGGAAGACACAGAGCCTGGAATTTAACTCCATTTCTGAAGGGAAACACACAGCACAGTTCTCATCCATGAAACACATTCTGCTTTAGAGCAAGAAGCAAACTCTTGCTTTCTAAGAGTCTATAATACGGCAGGCAATGTGACTGTGGTCAGAACAAAATAACGGTGTTTCCTACACATACAGACAATTGCTAGTTCACCTCTGCTTCTGAAACTGATACAAACCACAGGTCCTCTAACATCCAATGATTTATAGTGAAGAGCAAGAAACGTGTCAGCTACGTGAACAATGTAGCTGTGTTTCAGCTGAAACGTGAGTGAGTTTAACTGAAACGAAGTCTTGCATGTAGGAAGACAAAGAGCCTGGGATTTAACTCCATTTCTGAAGGGAAACACACAGCACAGTTGTCCTCTGTGAAACACACTCTGCTTTAGAGCAAGAAGCATGCTCTTGCTCTCTAGAGTCTCTAATAGAGCCAGAAACTTGACAGTGTGCTCAGAACAAAAGAACGGTGTTTCATACACATATGGACCATTGCAAGTTCAACTCTGCTTCTGAAACTGATAAAAACCACAAGTCATCTAACATCCAATGCTTTTCAGTAAAGAGTGAGAAACGTGTGAGCTTCGTAAACAATTTATATTCATTTGAGCTGAAAAGTGACTGCGTTTTCCTGAAATGATGTCTTGCTTGTACGAAGACACAGAGCCTGGAATTTAACTCCATTTATGAAGGGAAACACACAGCACAGTTCTCATCCATGAAACACACACTGCTTTAGAGCAAGAAGCACGCACTTGCTTTCTAAGAGTCTCTAATACAGCAGGAAACTTGACTGTGGTCAGAACAAAATAAGGGTGTTTCCTAGACATACAGACCATATCTAGGTCAACTTTTCTTCTGAAATTGATACAAACCACAAGTCATCTAACGTCCAATGCTTTTCAGTTAAGAGCGAGAAACGAGTGAGCTTCATAAACTATTTATATACATTTGAGCTGAGATGTCTTGCTTATAGGAAGACACAGAGCCTGGAATTTAACTCCATTTCTGAAGGGAAACACACAGCACAGTTCTCATCCATGAAACACATTCTGCTTTAGAGCAAGAAGCAAACTCTTGCTTTCAAAGAGTCTATAATACGGCAGGCAACGTGACTGTGGTCAGAACAAAATAACGGTGTTTCCTACACTTAGGGACCATCTCTAGGTCAACTCTTCTTCTGAAACTGATACAAAGCACAGTTCCATTAACATGCAATTCTTTCCAGTTAAGAGCGAGAAACGTGTGAGCCTCACGAACGATGTAGCTTCCTTTGAGCTGAAAAGTGACTGAGTTTACCTGAAAAGATGTCTTGCTTGTAGGAAGACACAGAGCCTGGGATTTAACTCCATTTCTGAAGGGAAACACACAGCACAGTTCTCATCCATGAAACACACTCTACTTTAGAGCACGAAGCATGCTCTTGCTTTCTAGAGTCTCTAATAGAGCCAGAAACTTGAGGGTACTCAGAACAAAAGAATGGTGTTTCCTACACATACGGACCATTGCTAGTTCAACTCTGCTTCTCAAACTGATACAAACCACAGGTCCTCTAAAATCCAATGCTTTACAGTGAAGAGCAAGAAATGTGTCAGCTACGTGAACGGTGTAGCATTGTTTGAGCTGAAAAGTGACTGTGTTTACCTGTAATGATGTCTTGCTTGTAGGAAGACACAGAGCCTGGAATTTAACTCCATTTCTGAAGGAAAACACACAGCACAGTTCTCATCCATGAAACACACTCTGCTTTAGAGCAAGAAGCATGCTCTTGCTTTCTAGAGTCTATAATAGAGTCAGAAACTTGAAAGTGTGCTCAGAACAAAAGAACGGTGTTTCCTATACATACGGACCATTGCTAGTTCAACTCTGCTTCTGAAACTGATACAAACCACAGGTCCTCTAACATCCAATGCTTTATAGTTAAGAGCAAGAAACGTGTGAGCTACATGAACGATGTAGCTTTGTTTGAGCTGAAAGGTGACTGAGTTTACATGAAACGAAGTCTTGCTTGTAGGAAGATGCAGAGCCTGTGATTTAACTCCATTTCTGAAGGGAAACCCACAGCACAGTTCTCACGATGAAACACACTCTTCGTATAGGAAGATGCACGCTCTTGCTTTCTAGAGTCTCTAATAGAGCAGGAAACGTGAGTGTGCTCAGAACAAATGAACGGTGTTTCTACACATACAGACCATTGCTAATTCAACTGTGCTTCTGTAACTGATACAAACCACAGGTCCTCTAACATCCAATGCTTTATAGTGAAGAGCAAGAAACGTGTCAGCTACGTGAACAATGTAGCTTTGTTTGAGCTGAAACGTGAGTGGGTTTACCTGAAACGAAGTCTTGCATGTAGGAAGACAAAGAGCCTGGGATTTAACTCCATTTCTGAAGGGAAACACACAGCACAGTTGTCCTCTGTGAAACACACTCTGCTTTAGAGCAAGAAGCATGCTCTTGCTTTCTAGAGTCTATAATAGAGTCAGAAACTTGAAAGTGTGCTCAGAACAAAAGAACGGTGTTTCCTACACATACGGACAATTGCTAGTTCAACTCTGCTTCTTAAACTGATACAAACCACAGGTCCTCTAACATCCAATGATTTATAGTGAAGAGCAAGGAACGTGTCAGCTACGTGAACGATGTAGCTTTGTTTGAGCTGAAAGTTGACTGAGTTTTCCTGAAACGAAGTCTTGCTTGTAGGTAGATACAGAGCCTGTGATTTAACTCCAATTCTGAAGGGAAACACACAGCAGAGTTCTCACGATGAAACACACTCTACGTATAGGAAGAAGCACGCTCTTGCTTTCTAGAGTCTCTAGTAGAGGAGGAAACGTGAGTGTGCTCAGAACAAAATAATTGAGTTTCCTACACATGCAGACCATATCTAGTCCAACTCTGCTTCTGAAACTGATACCAACCACAGTTCCTCTAATATCCAATGCTTTTCAGTTAGAGCAAGAAACGGTTGAGCTACATAAAAGATGTATCTCTGTTTGAGCTGAAACGTGAGTGAGTTTACCTGAAACGACGTCTTGCATGTGGGAAGACAAAGATCCTGGGATTTAACTCCATTTCTGAAGGGAAACACACAGCACAGTTGTCCTCTGTGAAACACAATCTGCTTTTGAGCAAGAAGCACGCTCTTGCTTTCTAGAGACTCTAATAGAGCCAGAAACTTGACAGTGTGCTCAGAAAAAAGAACGGTGTTTCCTATACATACGGACAATTGCTAGTCCAACTCTGCTTCTGAAATGGATACAAACCACAAGTCACCTAACGTCCAATGCTTTTCAGTTAAGAGCGAGAAACCTGTGAGCCTTGTAAACTATATATATTCATTTGAGCTAAAAAGTGACTGCGTTATCCTGAAATGATATCTTGCTTGTAGGAAGACACAGAGCCTGGAATTGAACTCCATTTCTGAAGGGAAACACACAGCACAGTTCTCAGCCATGAAACACACTCTGCTATAGAGCAAGAAGCACACTCTTGCTTTCTATGGGTCTCTAATACAGCAAAAAACGTGACTGTTGTCAGAACAAAATAACTGTGTTTCCTACACCTACGGACCATATCTAGGTCAACTCTTCTTCTGAAACTAATACAAAGCACAGTTCCATTAACATGCAATGCTATCCAGTTAAGAGTGAGAAATGTGTGAGCTTCGTGACCGATGTAGCTTCAATTGAGCTTAAATGTGACTGAGTTTACCTGAAAAGATGTCTTGCTTGTAGGAGGACACAGAGCCTGGGATTTAACTCCATTTCTGAAGGTAAACACACAGCACAGTTCTCATCCATGAAACACACTCTGTTTTAGAGCAAGAAGCATGCTCTTGCTTTCTAGAGTCTATAATAGAGTCAGAAACTTGAAAGTGTGCTCAGAACAAAAGAACGGTGTTTCCTACACATACGGACCATTCCTAGGTCAACTCTGCTTCTGAAACTGATACAAACCACAAGTCATCTAACATCAAATGCTTTTCTGTTTAGAGCGAGAAACATGTGAGCTTCGTAAATGATTTATATTCATTTGAGCTGAAAAGTGACTGCGTTTACCTGAAATGTTGTCTTGCTTGTAGGAAGACATTGAGCCTGGATTTTAACTCCATTTCTGAAGGAAAACACACAGCACAGTTCTCATCCATGAAACACACTCTGCTTTAGAGCAAGAAGCATGCTCTTGCTTTCTAGAGTCTATAATAGAGTCAGAAACTTGAAAGTGTGCTCAGAACAAAAGAACGGTGTTTCCTACACATACCGACCATTGCAAGTTCAACTCTGCTTCTGAAACTGATAAAAACCACAAGTCATCTAACATCCAATGCTTTTCAGTTAAGAGTGAGAAACGTGTGAGCTTCGTAAACGATTTATATTCATTTGATCTGAAAAGTGACTGCGTTTACCTGAAATGATGTCTTGCTTGTACGAAGACACAGAGCCTGGAATTTAACTCCATTTATGAAGGGAAACACACAGCACAGTTCTCATCCATGAAACACACACTGCTTTAGAGCAAGAAGCACGCACTTGCTTTCTAAGAGTCTCTAATACAGCAGGAAACTTGACTGTGGTCAGAACCAAATAAGGGTGTTTCCTAGACATATGGACCATATCTAGGTCAACTTTTCTTCTGAAATTGATACAAACCACAAGTCATCTAACGTCCAATGCTTTTCAGTTAAGAGCGAGAAACGTGTGAGCTTCATAAACTATTTATATACATTTGAGCTGAAAAGTGACTGCGTTTTCCTGAAATGATGTCTTGCTTATAGGAAGACACAGAGCCTGGAATTTAACTCCATTTCTGAAGGGAAACACACAGCACAGTTCTCATCCATGAAACACATTCTGCTTTAGAGCAAGAAGCAAACTCTTGCTTTCTAAGAGTCTATAATACGGCAGGCAATGTGACTGTGGTCAGAACAAAATAACGGTGTTTCCTACACATACAGACAATTGCTAGTTCACCTCTGCTTCTGAAACTGATACAAACCACAGGTCCTCTAACATCCAATGATTTATAGTGAAGAGCAAGAAACGTGTCAGCTACGTGAACAATGTAGCTGTGTTTCAGCTGAAACGTGAGTGAGTTTAACTGAAACGAAGTCTTGCATGTAGGAAGACAAAGAGCCTGGGATTTAACTCCATTTCTGAAGGGAAACACACAGCACAGTTGTCCTCTGTGAAACACACTCTGCTTTAGAGCAAGAAGCATGCTCTTGCTCTCTAGAGTCTCTAATAGAGCCAGAAACTTGACAGTGTGCTCAGAACAAAAGAACGGTGTTTCATACACATATGGACCATTGCAAGTTCAACTCTGCTTCTGAAACTGATAAAAACCACAAGTCATCTAACATCCAATGCTTTTCAGTAAAGAGTGAGAAACGTGTGAGCTTCGTAAACAATTTATATTCATTTGAGCTGAAAAGTGACTGCGTTTTCCTGAAATGATGTCTTGCTTGTACGAAGACACAGAGCCTGGAATTTAACTCCATTTATGAAGGGAAACACACAGCACAGTTCTCATCCATGAAACACACACTGCTTTAGAGCAAGAAGCACGCACTTGCTTTCTAAGAGTCTCTAATACAGCAGGAAACTTGACTGTGGTCAGAACAAAATAAGGGTGTTTCCTAGACATACAGACCATATCTAGGTCAACTTTTCTTCTGAAATTGATACAAACCACAAGTCATCTAACGTCCAATGCTTTTCAGTTAAGAGCGAGAAACGAGTGAGCTTCATAAACTATTTATATACATTTGAGCTGAGATGTCTTGCTTATAGGAAGACACAGAGCCTGGAATTTAACTCCATTTCTGAAGGGAAACACACAGCACAGTTCTCATCCATGAAACACATTCTGCTTTAGAGCAAGAAGCAAACTCTTGCTTTCAAAGAGTCTATAATACGGCAGGCAACGTGACTGTGGTCAGAACAAAATAACGGTGTTTCCTACACTTAGGGACCATCTCTAGGTCAACTCTTCTTCTGAAACTGATACAAAGCACAGTTCCATTAACATGCAATTCTTTCCAGTTAAGAGCGAGAAACTTGTGAGCCTCACGAACGATGTAGCTTCCTTTGAGCTGAAAAGTGACTGAGTTTACCTGAAAAGATGTCTTGCTTGTAGGAAGACACAGAGCCTGGGATTTAACTCCATTTCTGAAGGGAAACACACAGCACAGTTCTCATCCATGAAACACACTCTACTTTAGAGCACGAAGCATGCTCTTGCTTTCTAGAGTCTCTAATAGAGCCAGAAACTTGAGGGTACTCAGAACAAAAGAATGGTGTTTCCTACACATACGGACCATTGCTAGTTCAACTCTGCTTCTCAAACTGATACAAACCACAGGTCCTCTAAAATCCAATGCTTTACAGTGAAGAGCAAGAAATGTGTCAGCTACGTGAACGGTGTAGCATTGTTTGAGCTGAAAAGTGACTGTGTTTACCTGTAATGATGTCTTGCTTGTAGGAAGACACAGAGCCTGGAATTTAACTCCATTTCTGAAGGAAAACACACAGCACAGTTCTCATCCATGAAACACACTCTGCTTTAGAGCAAGAAGCATGCTCTTGCTTTCTAGAGTCTATAATAGAGTCAGAAACTTGAAAGTGTGCTCAGAACAAAAGAACGGTGTTTCCTATACATACGGACCATTGCTAGTTCAACTCTGCTTCTGAAACTGATACAAACCACAGGTCCTCTAACATCCAATGCTTTATAGTTAAGAGCAAGAAACGTGTGAGCTACATGAACGATGTAGCTTTGTTTGAGCTGAAAGGTGACTGAGTTTACATGAAACGAAGTCTTGCTTGTAGGAAGATGCAGAGCCTGTGATTTAACTCCATTTCTGAAGGGAAACCCACAGCACAGTTCTCACGATGAAACACACTCTTCGTATAGGAAGATGCACGCTCTTGCTTTCTAGAGTCTCTAATAGAGCAGGAAACGTGAGTGTGCTCAGAACAAATGAACGGTGTTTCTACACATACAGACCATTGCTAATTCAACTGTGCTTCTGTAACTGATACAAACCACAGGTCCTCTAACATCCAATGCTTTATAGTGAAGAGCAAGAAACGTGTCAGCTACGTGAACAATGTAGCTTTGTTTGAGCTGAAACGTGAGTGGGTTTACCTGAAACGAAGTCTTGCATGTAGGAAGACAAAGAGCCTGGGATTTAACTCCATTTCTGAAGGGAAACACACAGCACAGTTGTCCTCTGTGAAACACACTCTGCTTTAGAGCAAGAAGCATGCTCTTGCTTTCTAGAGTCTATAATAGAGTCAGAAACTTGAAAGTGTGCTCAGAACAAAAGAACGGTGTTTCCTACACATACGGACAATTGCTAGTTCAACTCTGCTTCTTAAACTGATACAAACCACAGGTCCTCTAACATCCAATGATTTATAGTGAAGAGCAAGGAACGTGTCAGCTACGTGAACGATGTAGCTTTGTTTGAGCTGAAAGTTGACTGAGTTTTCCTGAAACGAAGTCTTGCTTGTAGGTAGATACAGAGCCTGTGATTTAACTCCAATTCTGAAGGGAAACACACAGCAGAGTTCTCACGATGAAACACACTCTACGTATAGGAAGAAGCACGCTCTTGCTTTCTAGAGTCTCTAGTAGAGGAGGAAACGTGAGTGTGCTCAGAACAAAATAATTGAGTTTCCTACACATGCAGACCATATCTAGTCCAACTCTGCTTCTGAAACTGATACCAACCACAGTTCCTCTAATATCCAATGCTTTTCAGTTAGAGCAAGAAACGGTTGAGCTACATAAAAGATGTATCTCTGTTTGAGCTGAAACGTGAGTGAGTTTACCTGAAACGACGTCTTGCATGTGGGAAGACAAAGATCCTGGGATTTAACTCCATTTCTGAAGGGAAACACACAGCACAGTTGTCCTCTGTGAAACACAATCTGCTTTTGAGCAAGAAGCACGCTCTTGCTTTCTAGAGACTCTAATAGAGCCAGAAACTTGACAGTGTGCTCAGAAAAAAGAACGGTGTTTCCTATACATACGGACAATTGCTAGTCCAACTCTGCTTCTGAAATGGATACAAACCACAAGTCACCTAACGTCCAATGCTTTTCAGTTAAGAGCGAGAAACCTGTGAGCCTTGTAAACTATATATATTCATTTGAGCTAAAAAGTGACTGCGTTATCCTGAAATGATATCTTGCTTGTAGGAAGACACAGAGCCTGGGATTTAACTCCATTTCTGAAGGGAAACACACAGCACAGTTCTCATCCATGAAACACACTCTACTTTAGAGCACGAAGCATGCTCTTGCTTTCTAGAGTCTCTAATAGAGCCAGAAACTTGAGGGTACTCAGAACAAAAGAATGGTGTTTCCTACACATACGGACCATTGCTAGTTCAACTCTGCTTCTCAAACTGATACAAACCACAGGTCCTCTAAAATCCAATGCTTTACAGTGAAGAGCAAGAAATGTGTCAGCTACGTGAACGGTGTAGCATTGTTTGAGCTGAAAAGTGACTGTGTTTACCTGTAATGATGTCTTGCTTGTAGGAAGACACAGAGCCTGGAATTTAACTCCATTTCTGAAGGAAAACACACAGCACAGTTCTCATCCATGAAACACACTCTGCTTTAGAGCAAGAAGCATGCTCTTGCTTTCTAGAGTCTATAATAGAGTCAGAAACTTGAAAGTGTGCTCAGAACAAAAGAACGGTGTTTCCTATACATACGGACCATTGCTAGTTCAACTCTGCTTCTGAAACTGATACAAACCACAGGTCCTCTAACATCCAATGCTTTATAGTTAAGAGCAAGAAACGTGTGAGCTACATGAACGATGTAGCTTTGTTTGAGCTGAAAGGTGACTGAGTTTACATGAAACGAAGTCTTGCTTGTAGGAAGATGCAGAGCCTGTGATTTAACTCCATTTCTGAAGGGAAACCCACAGCACAGTTCTCACGATGAAACACACTCTTCGTATAGGAAGATGCACGCTCTTGCTTTCTAGAGTCTCTAATAGAGCAGGAAACGTGAGTGTGCTCAGAACAAATGAACGGTGTTTCTACACATACAGACCATTGCTAATTCAACTGTGCTTCTGTAACTGATACAAACCACAGGTCCTCTAACATCCAATGCTTTATAGTGAAGAGCAAGAAACGTGTCAGCTACGTGAACAATGTAGCTTTGTTTGAGCTGAAACGTGAGTGGGTTTACCTGAAACGAAGTCTTGCATGTAGGAAGACAAAGAGCCTGGGATTTAACTCCATTTCTGAAGGGAAACACACAGCACAGTTGTCCTCTGTGAAACACACTCTGCTTTAGAGCAAGAAGCATGCTCTTGCTTTCTAGAGTCTATAATAGAGTCAGAAACTTGAAAGTGTGCTCAGAACAAAAGAACGGTGTTTCCTACACATACGGACAATTGCTAGTTCAACTCTGCTTCTTAAACTGATACAAACCACAGGTCCTCTAACATCCAATGATTTATAGTGAAGAGCAAGGAACGTGTCAGCTACGTGAACGATGTAGCTTTGTTTGAGCTGAAAGTTGACTGAGTTTTCCTGAAACGAAGTCTTGCTTGTAGGTAGATACAGAGCCTGTGATTTAACTCCAATTCTGAAGGGAAACACACAGCAGAGTTCTCACGATGAAACACACTCTACGTATAGGAAGAAGCACGCTCTTGCTTTCTAGAGTCTCTAGTAGAGGAGGAAACGTGAGTGTGCTCAGAACAAAATAATTGAGTTTCCTACACATGCAGACCATATCTAGTCCAACTCTGCTTCTGAAACTGATACCAACCACAGTTCCTCTAATATCCAATGCTTTTCAGTTAGAGCAAGAAACGGTTGAGCTACATAAAAGATGTATCTCTGTTTGAGCTGAAACGTGAGTGAGTTTACCTGAAACGACGTCTTGCATGTGGGAAGACAAAGATCCTGGGATTTAACTCCATTTCTGAAGGGAAACACACAGCACAGTTGTCCTCTGTGAAACACAATCTGCTTTTGAGCAAGAAGCACGCTCTTGCTTTCTAGAGACTCTAATAGAGCCAGAAACTTGACAGTGTGCTCAGAAAAAAGAACGGTGTTTCCTATACATACGGACAATTGCTAGTCCAACTCTGCTTCTGAAATGGATACAAACCACAAGTCACCTAACGTCCAATGCTTTTCAGTTAAGAGCGAGAAACCTGTGAGCCTTGTAAACTATATATATTCATTTGAGCTAAAAAGTGACTGCGTTATCCTGAAATGATATCTTGCTTGTAGGAAGACACAGAGCCTGGAATTGAACTCCATTTCTGAAGGGAAACACACAGCACAGTTCTCAGCCATGAAACACACTCTGCTATAGAGCAAGAAGCACACTCTTGCTTTCTATGGGTCTCTAATACAGCAAAAAACGTGACTGTTGTCAGAACAAAATAACTGTGTTTCCTACACCTACGGACCATATCTAGGTCAACTCTTCTTCTGAAACTAATACAAAGCACAGTTCCATTAACATGCAATGCTATCCAGTTAAGAGTGAGAAATGTGTGAGCTTCGTGACCGATGTAGCTTCAATTGAGCTTAAATGTGACTGAGTTTACCTGAAAAGATGTCTTGCTTGTAGGAGGACACAGAGCCTGGGATTTAACTCCATTTCTGAAGGTAAACACACAGCACAGTTCTCATCCATGAAACACACTCTGTTTTAGAGCAAGAAGCATGCTCTTGCTTTCTAGAGTCTATAATAGAGTCAGAAACTTGAAAGTGTGCTCAGAACAAAAGAACGGTGTTTCCTACACATACGGACCATTCCTAGGTCAACTCTGCTTCTGAAACTGATACAAACCACAAGTCATCTAACATCAAATGCTTTTCTGTTTAGAGCGAGAAACATGTGAGCTTCGTAAATGATTTATATTCATTTGAGCTGAAAAGTGACTGCGTTTACCTGAAATGTTGTCTTGCTTGTAGGAAGACATTGAGCCTGGATTTTAACTCCATTTCTGAAGGAAAACACACAGCACAGTTCTCATCCATGAAACACACTCTGCTTTAGAGCAAGAAGCATGCTCTTGCTTTCTAGAGTCTATAATAGAGTCAGAAACTTGAAAGTGTGCTCAGAACAAAAGAACGGTGTTTCCTACACATACCGACCATTGCAAGTTCAACTCTGCTTCTGAAACTGATAAAAACCACAAGTCATCTAACATCCAATGCTTTTCAGTTAAGAGTGAGAAACGTGTGAGCTTCGTAAACGATTTATATTCATTTGATCTGAAAAGTGACTGCGTTTTCCTGAAATGATGTCTTGCTTATAGGAAGACACAGAGCCTGGAATTTAACTCCATTTCTGAAGGGAAACACACAGCACAGTTCTCATCCATGAAACACATTCTGCTTTAGAGCAAGAAGCAAACTCTTGCTTTCTAAGAGTCTATAATACGGCAGGCAATGTGACTGTGGTCAGAACAAAATAACGGTGTTTCCTACACATACAGACAATTGCTAGTTCACCTCTGCTTCTGAAACTGATACAAACCACAGGTCCTCTAACATCCAATGATTTATAGTGAAGAGCAAGAAACGTGTCAGCTACGTGAACAATGTAGCTGTGTTTCAGCTGAAACGTGAGTGAGTTTAACTGAAACGAAGTCTTGCATGTAGGAAGACAAAGAGCCTGGGATTTAACTCCATTTCTGAAGGGAAACACACAGCACAGTTGTCCTCTGTGAAACACACTCTGCTTTAGAGCAAGAAGCATGCTCTTGCTCTCTAGAGTCTCTAATAGAGCCAGAAACTTGACAGTGTGCTCAGAACAAAAGAACGGTGTTTCATACACATATGGACCATTGCAAGTTCAACTCTGCTTCTGAAACTGATAAAAACCACAAGTCATCTAACATCCAATGCTTTTCAGTAAAGAGTGAGAAACGTGTGAGCTTCGTAAACAATTTATATTCATTTGAGCTGAAAAGTGACTGCGTTTTCCTGAAATGATGTCTTGCTTGTACGAAGACACAGAGCCTGGAATTTAACTCCATTTATGAAGGGAAACACACAGCACAGTTCTCATCCATGAAACACACACTGCTTTAGAGCAAGAAGCACGCACTTGCTTTCTAAGAGTCTCTAATACAGCAGGAAACTTGACTGTGGTCAGAACAAAATAAGGGTGTTTCCTAGACATACAGACCATATCTAGGTCAACTTTTCTTCTGAAATTGATACAAACCACAAGTCATCTAACGTCCAATGCTTTTCAGTTAAGAGCGAGAAACGAGTGAGCTTCATAAACTATTTATATACATTTGAGCTGAGATGTCTTGCTTATAGGAAGACACAGAGCCTGGAATTTAACTCCATTTCTGAAGGGAAACACACAGCACAGTTCTCATCCATGAAACACATTCTGCTTTAGAGCAAGAAGCAAACTCTTGCTTTCAAAGAGTCTATAATACGGCAGGCAACATGACTGTGGTCAGAACAAAATAACGGTGTTTCCTACACTTAGGGACCATCTCTAGGTCAACTCTTCTTCTGAAACTGATACAAAGCACAGTTCCATTAACATGCAATTCTTTCCAGTTAAGAGCGAGAAACGTGTGAGCCTCACGAACGATGTAGCTTCCTTTGAGCTGAAAAGTGACTGAGTTTACCTGAAAAGATGTCTTGCTTGTAGGAAGACACAGAGCCTGGGATTTAACTCCATTTCTGAAGGGAAACACACAGCACAGTTCTCATCCATGAAACACACTCTACTTTAGAGCACGAAGCATGCTCTTGCTTTCTAGAGTCTCTAATAGAGCCAGAAACTTGAGGGTACTCAGAACAAAAGAATGGTGTTTCCTACACATACGGACCATTGCTAGTTCAACTCTGCTTCTCAAACTGATACAAACCACAGGTCCTCTAAAATCCAATGCTTTACAGTGAAGAGCAAGAAATGTGTCAGCTATGTGAACGGTGTAGCATTGTTTGAGCTGAAAAGTGACTGTGTTTACCTGTAATGATGTCTTGCTTGTAGGAAGACACAGAGCCTGGAATTTAACTCCATTTCTGAAGGAAAACACACAGCACAGTTCTCATCCATGAAACACACTCTGCTTTAGAGCAAGAAGCATGCTCTTGCTTTCTAGAGTCTATAATAGAGTCAGAAACTTGAAAGTGTGCTCAGAACAAAAGAACGGTGTTTCCTATACATACGGACCATTGCTAGTTCAACTCTGCTTCTGAAACTGATACAAACCACAGGTCCTCTAACATCCAATGCTTTATAGTTAAGAGCAAGAAACGTGTGAGCTACATGAACGATGTAGCTTTGTTTGAGCTGAAAGGTGACTGAGTTTACATGAAACGAAGTCTTGCTTGTAGGAAGATGCAGAGCCTGTGATTTAACTCCATTTCTGAAGGGAAACCCACAGCACAGTTCTCACGATGAAACACACTCTTCGTATAGGAAGATGCACGCTCTTGCTTTCTAGAGTCTCTAATAGAGCAGGAAACGTGAGTGTGCTCAGAACAAATGAACGGTGTTTCTACACATACAGACCATTGCTAATTCAACTGTGCTTCTGTAACTGATACAAACCACAGGTCCTCTAACATCCAATGCTTTATAGTGAAGAGCAAGAAACGTGTCAGCTACGTGAACAATGTAGCTTTGTTTGAGCTGAAACGTGAGTGGGTTTACCTGAAACGAAGTCTTGCATGTAGGAAGACAAAGAGCCTGGGATTTAACTCCATTTCTGAAGGGAAACACACAGCACAGTTGTCCTCTGTGAAACACACTCTGCTTTAGAGCAAGAAGCATGCTCTTGCTTTCTAGAGTCTATAATAGAGTCAGAAACTTGAAAGTGTGCTCAGAACAAAAGAACGGTGTTTCCTACACATACGGACAATTGCTAGTTCAACTCTGCTTCTTAAACTGATACAAACCACAGGTCCTCTAACATCCAATGATTTATAGTGAAGAGCAAGGAACGTGTCAGCTACGTGAACGATGTAGCTTTGTTTGAGCTGAAAGTTGACTGAGTTTTCCTGAAACGAAGTCTTGCTTGTAGGTAGATACAGAGCCTGTGATTTAACTCCAATTCTGAAGGGAAACACACAGCAGAGTTCTCACGATGAAACACACTCTACGTATAGGAAGAAGCACGCTCTTGCTTTCTAGAGTCTCTAGTAGAGGAGGAAACGTGAGTGTGCTCAGAACAAAATAATTGAGTTTCCTACACATGCAGACCATATCTAGTCCAACTCTGCTTCTGAAACTGATACCAACCACAGTTCCTCTAATATCCAATGCTTTTCAGTTAGAGCAAGAAACGGTTGAGCTACATAAAAGATGTATCTCTGTTTGAGCTGAAACGTGAGTGAGTTTACCTGAAACGACGTCTTGCATGTGGGAAGACAAAGATCCTGGGATTTAACTCCATTTCTGAAGGGAAACACACAGCACAGTTGTCCTCTGTGAAACACAATCTGCTTTTGAGCAAGAAGCACGCTCTTGCTTTCTAGAGACTCTAATAGAGCCAGAAACTTGACAGTGTGCTCAGAAAAAAGAACGGTGTTTCCTATACATACGGACAATTGCTAGTCCAACTCTGCTTCTGAAATGGATACAAACCACAAGTCACCTAACGTCCAATGCTTTTCAGTTAAGAGCGAGAAACCTGTGAGCCTTGTAAACTATATATATTCATTTGAGCTAAAAAGTGACTGCGTTATCCTGAAATGATATCTTGCTTGTAGGAAGACACAGAGCCTGGAATTGAACTCCATTTCTGAAGGGAAACACACAGCACAGTTCTCAGCCATGAAACACACTCTGCTATAGAGCAAGAAGCACACTCTTGCTTTCTATGGGTCTCTAATACAGCAAAAAACGTGACTGTTGTCAGAACAAAATAACTGTGTTTCCTACACCTACGGACCATATCTAGGTCAACTCTTCTTCTGAAACTAATACAAAGCACAGTTCCATTAACATGCAATGCTATCCAGTTAAGAGTGAGAAATGTGTGAGCTTCGTGACCGATGTAGCTTCAATTGAGCTTAAATGTGACTGAGTTTACCTGAAAAGATGTCTTGCTTGTAGGAGGACACAGAGCCTGGGATTTAACTCCATTTCTGAAGGTAAACACACAGCACAGTTCTCATCCATGAAACACACTCTGTTTTAGAGCAAGAAGCATGCTCTTGCTTTCTAGAGTCTATAATAGAGTCAGAAACTTGAAAGTGTGCTCAGAACAAAAGAACGGTGTTTCCTACACATACGGACCATTCCTAGGTCAACTCTGCTTCTGAAACTGATACAAACCACAAGTCATCTAACATCAAATGCTTTTCTGTTTAGAGCGAGAAACATGTGAGCTTCGTAAATGATTTATATTCATTTGAGCTGAAAAGTGACTGCGTTTACCTGAAATGTTGTCTTGCTTGTAGGAAGACATTGAGCCTGGATTTTAACTCCATTTCTGAAGGAAAACACACAGCACAGTTCTCATCCATGAAACACACTCTGCTTTAGAGCAAGAAGCATGCTCTTGCTTTCTAGAGTCTATAATAGAGTCAGAAACTTGAAAGTGTGCTCAGAACAAAAGAACGGTGTTTCCTACACATACCGACCATTGCAAGTTCAACTCTGCTTCTGAAACTGATAAAAACCACAAGTCATCTAACATCCAATGCTTTTCAGTTAAGAGTGAGAAACGTGTGAGCTTCGTAAACGATTTATATTCATTTGATCTGAAAAGTGACTGCGTTTTCCTGAAATGATGTCTTGCTTGTACGAAGACACAGAGCCTGGAATTTAACTCCATTTATGAAGGGAAACACACAGCACAGTTCTCATCCATGAAACACACACTGCTTTAGAGCAAGAAGCACGCACTTGCTTTCTAAGAGTCTCTAATACAGCAGGAAACTTGACTGTGGTCAGAACCAAATAAGGGTGTTTCCTAGACATACGGACCATATCTAGGTCAACTCTTCTTCTGAAACTAATACAAAGCACAGTTCCATTAACATGCAATGCTATCCAGTTAAGAGTGAGAAATGTGTGAGCTTCGTGACCGATGTAGCTTCAATTGAGCTTAAATGTGACTGAGTTTACCTGAAAAGATGTCTTGCTTGTAGGAGGACACAGAGCCTGGGATTTAACTCCATTTCTGAAGGTAAACACACAGCACAGTTCTCATCCATGAAACACACTCTGTTTTAGAGCAAGAAGCATGCTCTTGCTTTCTAGAGTCTATAATAGAGTCAGAAACTTGAAAGTGTGCTCAGAACAAAAGAACGGTGTTTCCTACACATACGGACCATTCCTAGGTCAACTCTGCTTCTGAAACTGATACAAACCACAAGTCATCTAACATCAAATGCTTTTCTGTTTAGAGCGAGAAACATGTGAGCTTCGTAAATGATTTATATTCATTTGAGCTGAAAAGTGACTGCGTTTACCTGAAATGTTGTCTTGCTTGTAGGAAGACATTGAGCCTGGATTTTAACTCCATTTCTGAAGGAAAACACACAGCACAGTTCTCATCCATGAAACACACTCTGCTTTAGAGCAAGAAGCATGCTCTTGCTTTCTAGAGTCTATAATAGAGTCAGAAACTTGAAAGTGTGCTCAGAACAAAAGAACGGTGTTTCCTACACATACCGACCATTGCTAGTTCAACTCTGCTTCTGAAACTGATACAAACCACAAGTCCTCTAACATCCAATGCTTTTCAGTTAAGAGCGAGAAACGTGTGAGCTTCGTAAACGATTTATATTCATTTGAAATGAAAAGTGACTGTGTTTACCTGAAATGATGTCTTGCTTGTAGGAAGACACAGAGCCTGGAATTTAATTCCATTTCTGAATGGAAACACACATCACAGTTCTCATCCATGAAACACACTCTGCTTTAGAGCAAGAAGCACGCACTTGCTTTCTAAGAGTCTCTAAGCCAGCAGGAAACTTGACTGTGGTCAGAACCAAATAAGGGTGTTTCCTAGACATACGGACCATATCTAGGTCAACTTTTCTTCTGAAATTGATACAAACCACAAGTCATCTTACGTCCAATGCTTTTCAGTTAAGAGCGAGAAACGTGTGAGCTTCATAAACTATTTATATACATTTGAGCTGAAAAGTGACTGTGTTTTCCTGAAATGATGTCTTGCTTATAGGAAGACACAGAGCCTGGAATTTAACTCCATTTCTGAAGGGAAACACACAGCACAGTTCTCATCCATGAAACACATTCTGCTTTAGAGCAAGAAGCAAACTCTTGCTTTCTAAGAGTCTATAATACGGCAGGCAACGTGACTGTGGTCAGAACAAAATAACGGTGTTTCCTACACTTAGGGACCATCTCTAGGTCAACTCTTCTTCTGAAACGGATACAAACCACAGTTCCATTAACATGCAATTCTTTCCAGTTAAGATCGAGAAACGTGTGAGCTTCACGAACGATGTAGCATCCTTTGAGCTGAAAAGTGACTGAGTTTATCTGAAAAGATGTCTTGCTTGTAGGAAGACACAGAGCCTGGAATTTAACTCCATTTCTGAAGGGAAACACACAGCACAGTTCTCATCCATGAAACACATTCTGCTTTAGAGCAAGAAGCAAACTCTTGCTTTCTAAGAGTCTATAATACGGCAGGCAACGTGACTGTGGTCAGAACAAAATAACGGTGTTTCCTACACTTAGGGACCATCTCTAGGTCAACTCTTCTTCTGAAACTGATACAAACCACAGTTCCATTAACATGCAATTCTTTCCAGTTAAGATCGAGAAACGTGTGAGCTTCACGAACGATGTAGCATCCTTTGAGCTGAAAAGTGACTGAGTTTATCTGAAAAGATGTCTTGCTTGTAGGAAGACACAGAGCCTGGGATTTAACTCCATTTCTGAAGGGAAACACACAGCACAGTTCTCATCCATGAAACACACTCTGCTTTAGAGCACGAAGCATGCTCTTGCTTTCTAGAGTCTCTAATAGAGCCAGAAACTTGAGGGTACTCAGAACAAAAGAACGGTGTTTCCCACACATACGGACCATTGCTAGTTCAACTCTTCTTCTGAAACTGATACAAACCACAAGTCATCTAACATCCAATGCTTTTCAGTTAAGAGCAAGAAACGTGTGAACTTCGTGAACAATGTAGCTTCCTTTGAGCTGAAATGTGACTGAGTTGACCTGAAAAGATGTCTTGCGTGTAGGAAGACACAGAGCCTGGAATTTAACTCCATTTCTGAAGGGAAACACACAGCACAGTTCTCATCCATGAAACACACTCTGCTTTAGAGCACGAAGCATGCTCTTGCTTTCTAGAGTCTCTAATAGAGCCGGAAAATTGAGGGTACTCAGAACAAAAGAACGGTGTTTCCTACATATACGGACAATTGCTAGTTCAACTCTGCTTCTGAAACTGATACAAACCACAGGTCCTCTAACATCCAATGATTTATAGTGAAGAGCAAGAAACGTGTCAGCTACGTGAACAATGTAGCTGTGTTTCAGCTGAAACGTGAGTGAGTTTACCTGAAACGAAGTCTTGCATGTAGGAAGACAAAGAGCCTGGGATTTAACTCCATTTCTGAAGGGAAACACACAGCACAGTTGTCCTCTGTGAAACACACTCTGCTTTAGAGCAAGAAGCATGCTCTTGCTCTCTAGAGTCTCTAATAGAGCCAGAAACTTGACAGTGTGCTCAGAACAAAAGAACGGTGTTTCATACACATATGGACCATTGCAAGTTCAACTCTGCTTCTGAAATTGATAAAAACCACAAGTCATCTAACATCCAATGCTTTTCAGTTAAGAGTGAGAAACGTGTGAGCTTCGTAAACAATTTATATTCATTTAAGCTGAAAAGTGACTGCGTTTTCCTGAAATGATGTCTTGCTTGTACGAAGACACAGAGCCTGGAATTTAACTCCATTTATGAAGGGAAACACACAGCACAGTTCTCATCCATGAAACACACACTGCTTTAGAGCAAGAAGCACGCACTTGCTTTCTAAGAGTCTCTAATACAGCAGGAAACTTGACTGTGGTCAGAACAAAATAAGGGTGTTTCCTAGACATACAGACCATATCTAGGTCAACTTTTCTTCTGAAATTGATACAAACCACAAGTCATCTAACGTCCAATGCTTTTCAGTTAAGAGCGAGAAACGTGTGAGCTTCATAAACTATTTGTATACATTTGAGCTGAGATGTCTTGCTTATAGGAAGACACAGAGCCTGGAATTTAACTCCATTTCTGAAGGGAAACACACAGCACATTTCTCATCCATGAAACACATTCTGCTTTAGAGCAAGAAGCAAACTCTTGCTTTCTAAGAGTCTATAATACGGCAGGCAACGTGACTGTGGTCAGAACAAAATAACGGTGTTTCCTACACTTAGGGACCATCTCTCGGTCAACTCTTCTTCTGAAACTGATACAAAGCACAGTTCCATTAACATGCAATTCTTTCCAGTTAAGAGCGTGAAACGTGTGAGCCTCACGAACGATGTAGCTTCCTTTGAGCTGAAAAGTGACTGAGTTTACCTGAAAAGATGTCTTGCTTGTAGGAAGACACAGAGCCTGGGATTTAACTCCATTTCTGAAGGGAAACACACAGCACAGTTCTCATCCATGAAACACACTCTGCTTTAGAGCACGAAGCATGCTCTTGCTTTCTAGAGTCTCTAATAGAGCCAGAAACTTGAGGGTACTCAGAACAAAAGAACAGTGTTTCCTACACATACGGACCATTGCTAGTTCAACTCTTCTTCTGAAACTGATACAAACCACAAGTCATCTAACATCCAATGCTTTTCAGTTAAGAGCAAGAAACGTGTGAACTTCGTGAACAATGTAGCTTCCTTTGAGCTGAAATGTGACTGAGTTGACCTGAAAAGATGTCTTGCGTGTAGGAAGACACAGAGCCTGGGATTTAACTCCATTTCTGAAGGGAAACACACAGCACAGTTCTCATCCATGAAACACACTCTGCTTTAGAGCACGAAGCATGCTCTTGCTTTCTAGAGTCTCTAATAGAGCCGGAAAATTGAGGGTACTCAGAACAAAGAACGGTGTTTCCTACACATACGGACAATTGCTAGTTCAACTCTGCTTCTGAAACTGATACAAACCACAGGTCCTCTAACATCCAATGATTTATAGTGAAGAGCAAGAAACGTGTCAGCTACGTGAACAATGTAGCTGTGTTTCAGCTGAAACGTGAGTGAGTTTATCTGAAACGAAGTCTTGCATGTAGGAAGACAAAGAGCCTGGGATTTAACTCCATTTCTGAAGGGAAACACACAGCACAGTTGTCCTCTGTGAAACACACTGTGCTTTAGAGCAAGAAACATGCTCTTGCTCTCTAGAGTCTCTAATAGAGCCAGAAACTTGACAGTGTGCTCAGAACAAAAGAACGGTGTTTCATACACATATGGACCATTGCAAGTTCAACTCTGCTTCTGAAACTGATAAAAACCACAAGTCATCTAACATCCAATGCTTTTCAGTTAAGAGTGAGAAACGTGTGAGCTTCGTAAACAATTTATATTCATTTGAGCTGAAAAGTGACTGCGTTTTCCTGAAATGATGTCTTGCTTGTACGAAGACACAGAGCCTGGAATTTAACTCCATTTATGAAGGGAAACACACAGCACAGTTCTCATCCATGAAACACACACTGCTTTAGAGCAAGAAGCACGCACTTGCTTTCTAAGAGTCTCTAATACAGTAGGAAACTTGACTGTTGTTAGAACCAAATAAGGGTGTTTCCTAGACATACGGACCATATCTAGGTCAACTTTTCTTCTGAAATTGATACAAACCACAAGTCATCTAACGTCCAATGCTTTTCAGTTAAGAGCGAGAAACGTGTGAGCTTCATAAACTATTTATATACATTTGAGCTGAGATGTCTTGATTATAGGAAGACACAGAGTCTGGAATTTAACTCCATTTCTGAAGGGAAACACACAGCACAGTTCTCATCCATGAAACACATTCTGCTTTAGAGCAAGAAGCAAACTCTTGCTTTCTAAGAGTCTATAATACGGCAGGCAACGTGACTGTGGTCAGAACAAAATAACGGTGTTTCCTACACTTAGGGACCATCTCTAGGTCAACTCTTCTTCTGAAACTGATACAAACCACAGTTCCATTAACATGCAATTCTTTCCAGTTAAGATCGAGAAACGTGTGAGCTTCACGAACGATGTAGCTTCCTTTGAGCTGAAAAGTGACTGAGTTTATCTGAAAAGATGTCTTGCTTGTAGGAAGACACAGAGCCTGGGATTTAACTCCATTTCTGAAGGGAAACACACAGCACAGTTCTCATCCATGAAACACACTCTGCTTTAGAGCACGAAGCATGCTCTTGCTTTCTAGAGTCTCTAATAGAGCCAGAAACTTGAGGGTACTCAGAACAAAAGAACGGTGTTTCCCACACATACGGACCATTGCTAGTTCAACTCTTCTTCTGAAACTGATACAAACCACAAGTCATCTAACATCCAATGCTTTTCAGTTAAGAGCAAGAAACGTGTGAACTTCGTGAACAATGTAGCTTCCTTTGAGCTGAAATGTGACTGAGTTGACCTGAAAAGTTGTCTTGCGTGTAGGAAGACACAGAGCCTGGAATTTAACTCCATTTCTGAAGGGAAACACACAGCACAGTTCTCATCCATGAAACACACTCTGCTTTAGAGCACGAAGCATGCTCTTGCTTTCTAGAGTCTCTAATAGAGCCGGAAAATTGAGGGTACTCAGAACAAAAGAACGGTGTTTCCTACACATACGGACAATTGCTAGTTCAACTCTGCTTCTGAAACTGATACAAACCACAGGTCCTCTAACATCCAATGATTTATAGTGAAGAGCAAGAAACGTGTCAGCTACGTGAACAATGTAGCTGTGTTTCAGCTGAAACGTGAGTGAGTTTACCTGAAACGAAGTCTTGCATGTAGGAAGACAAAGAGCCTGGGATTTAACTCCATTTCTGAAGGGAAACACACAGCACAGTTGTCCTCTGTGAAACACACTCTGCTTTAGAGCAAGAAGCATGCTCTTGCTCTCTAGAGTCTCTAATAGAGCCAGAAACTTGACAGTGTGCTCAGAACAAAAGAACGGTGTTTCATACACATATGGACCATTGCAAGTTCAACTCTGCTTCTGAAATTGATAAAAACCACAAGTCATCTAACATCCAATGCTTTTCAGTTAAGAGTGAGAAACGTGTGAGCTTCGTAAACAATTTATATTCATTTAAGCTGAAAAGTGACTGCGTTTTCCTGAAATGATGTCTTGCTTGTACGAAGACACAGAGCCTGGAATTTAACTCCATTTATGAAGGGAAACACACAGCACAGTTCTCATCCATGAAACACACACTGCTTTAGAGCAAGAAGCACGCACTTGCTTTCTAAGAGTCTCTAATACAGCAGGAAACTTGACTGTGGTCAGAACAAAATAAGGGTGTTTCCTAGACATACAGACCATATCTAGGTCAACTTTTCTTCTGAAATTGCTACAAACCACAAGTCATCTAACGTCCAATGCTTTTCAGTTAAGAGCGAGAAACGTGTGAGCTTCATAAACTATTTGTATACATTTGAGCTGAGATGTCTTGCTTATAGGAAGACACAGAGCCTGGAATTTAACTCCATTTCTGAAGGGAAACACACAGCACATTTCTCATGCATGAAACACATTCTGCTTTAGAGCAAGAAGCAAACTCTTGCTTTCTAAGAGTCTATAATACGGCAGGCAACGTGACTGTTGTCAGAACAAAATAACGGTGTTTCCTACACTTAGGGACCATCTCTCGGTCAACTCTTCTTCTGAAACTGATACAAAGCACAGTTCCATTAACATGCAATTCTTTCCAGTTAAGAGCGTGAAACGTGTGAGCCTCACGAACGATGTAGCTTCCTTTGAGCTGAAAAGTGACTGAGTTTACCTGAAAAGATGTCTTGCTTGTAGGAAGACACAGAGCCTGGGATTTAACTCCATTTCTGAAGGGAAACACACAGCACAGTTCTCATCCATGAAACACACTCTGCTTTAGAGCACGAAGCATGCTCTTGCTTTCTAGAGTCTCTAATAGAGCCAGAAACTTGAGGGTACTCAGAACAAAAGAACAGTGTTTCCTACACATACGGACCATTGCTAGTTCAACTCTTCTTCTGAAACTGATACAAACCACAAGTCATCTAACATCCAATGCTTTTCAGTTAAGAGCAAGAAACGTGTGAACTTCGTGAACAATGTAGCTTCCTTTGAGCTGAAATGTGACTGAGTTGACCTGAAAAGATGTCTTGCGTGTAGGAAGACACAGAGCCTGGGATTTAACTCCATTTCTGAAGGGAAACACACAGCACAGTTCTCATCCATGAAACACACTCTGCTTTAGAGCACGAAGCATGCTCTTGCTTTCTAGAGTCTCTAATAGAGCCGGAAAATTGAGGGTACTCAGAACAAAAGAACGGTGTTTCCTACACATACGGACAATTGCTAGTTCAACTCTGCTTCTGAAACTGATACAAACCACAGGTCCTCTAACATCCAATGATTTATAGTGAAGAGCAAGAAACGTGTCAGCTACGTGAACAATGTAGCTGTGTTTCAGCTGAAACGTGAGTGAGTTTATCTGAAACGAAGTCTTGCATGTAGGAAGACAAAGAGCCTGGGATTTAACTCCATTTCTGAAGGGAAACACACAGCACAGTTGTCCTCTGTGAAACACACTGTGCTTTAGAGCAAGAAGCATGCTCTTGCTCTCTAGAGTCTCTAATAGAGCCAGAAACTTGACAGTGTGCTCAGAACAAAAGAACGGTGTTTCATACACATATGGACCATTGCAAGTTCAACTCTGCTTCTGAAACTGATAAAAACCACAAGTCATCTAACATCCAATGCTTTTCAGTTAAGAGTGAGAAACGTGTGAGCTTCGTAAACAATTTATATTCATTTGAGCTGAAAAGTGACTGCGTTTTCCTGAAATGATGTCTTGCTTGTACGAAGACACAGAGCCTGGAATTTAACTCCATTTATGAAGGGAAACACACAGCACAGTTCTCATCCATGAAACCCACACTGCTTTAGAGCAAGAAGCACGCACTTGCTTTCTAAGAGTCTCTAATACAGTAGGAAACTTGAATGTTGTCAGAACCAAATAAGGGTGTTTCCTAGACATACGGACCATATCTAGGTCAACTTTTCTTCTGAAATTGATACAAACCACAAGTCATCTAACGTCCAATGCTTTTCAGTTAAGAGCGAGAAACGTGTGAGCTTCATAAACTATTTATATACATTTGAGCTGAGATGTCTTGCTTATAGGAAGACACAGAGCCTGGAATTTAACTCCATTTCTGAAGGGAAACACACAGCACAGTTCTCATCCATGAAACACATTCTGCTTTAGAGCAAGAAGCAAACTCTTGCTTTCTAAGAGTCTATAATACGGCAGGCAACGTGACTGTGGTCAGAACAAAATAACGGTGTTTCCTACACTTAGGGACCATTTCTCGGTCAACTCTTCTTCTGAAACTGATACAAAGCACAGTTCCATTAACATGCAATTCTTTCCAGTTAAGAGCGAGAAACGTGTGAGCCTCACGAACGATGTAGCTTCCTTTGAGCTGAAAAGTGACTGAGTTTACCTGAAAAGATGTCTTGCTTGTAGGAAGACACAGAGCCTGGGATTTAACTCCATTTCTGAAGGGAAACACACAGCACAGTTCTCATCCATGAAACACACTCTGCTTTAGAGCACGAAGCATGCTCTTGCTTTCTAGAGTCTCTAATAGAGCCAGAAACTTGAGGGTACTCAGAACAAAAGAACAGTGTTTCCTACACATACGGACCATTGCTAGTTCAACTCTTCTTCTGAAACTGATACAAACCACAAGTCATCTAACATCCAATGCTTTTCAGTTAAGAGCAAGAAACGTGTGAACTTCGTGAACAATGTAGCTTCCTTTGAGCTGAAATGTGACTGAGTTGACCTGAAAAGATGTCTTGCGTGTAGGAAGACACAGAGCCTGGGATTTAACTCCATTTCTGAAGGGAAACACACAGCACAGTTCTCATCCATGAAACACACTCTGCTTTAGAGCACGAAGCATGCTCTTGCTTTCTAGAGTCTCTAATAGAGCCGGAAAATTGAGGGTACTCAGAACAAAAGAACGGTGTTTCCTACACATACGGACAATTGCTAGTTCAACTCTGCTTCTGAAACTGATACAAACCACAGGTCCTCTAACATCCAATGATTTATAGTGAAGAGCAAGAAACGTGTCAGCCACGTGAACAATGTAGCTGTGTTTCAGCTGAAACGTGAGTGAGTTTACCTGAAACGAAGTCTTGTATGTAGGAAGACAAAGAGCCTGGGATTTAACTCCATTTCTGAAGGGAAACACACAGCACAGTTGTCCTCTGTGAAACACACTGTGCTTTAGAGCAAGAAGCATGCTCTTGCTCTCTAGAGTCTCTAATAGAGCCAGAAACTTGACAGTGTGCTCAGAACAAAAGAACGGTGTTTCATACACATATGGACCATTGCAAGTTCAACTCTGCTTCTGAAACTGATAAAAACCACAAGTCATCTAACATCCAATGCTTTTCAGTTAAGAGTGAGAAACGTGTGAGCTTCGTAAACAATTTTTATTCATTTGAGCTGAAAAGTGACTGCGTTTTCCTGAAATGATGTCTTGCTTGTACGAAGACACAGAGCCTGGAATTTAACTCCATTTATGAAGGGAAACACACAGCACAGTTCTCATCCATGAAACACACACTGCTTTAGAGCAAGAAGCACGCACTTGCTTTCTAAGAGTCTCTAATACAGTAGGAAACTTGACTGTGGTCAGAACCAAATAAGGGTGTTTCCTAGACATACGGACCATATCTAGGTCAACTTTTCTTCTGAAATTGATACAAACCACAAGTCATCTAACGTCCAATGCTTTTCAGTTAAGAGCGAGAAACGTGTGAGCTTCATAAACTATTTATATACATTTGAGCTGAAAAGTGACTGCGTTTTCCTGAAATGATGTCTTGCTTATAGGAAGACACAGAGCCTGGAATTTAACTCCATTTCTGAAGGGAAACATACAGCACAGTTTTCATCCATGAAACACATTCTGCTTTAGAGCAAGAAGCAAACTCTTGCTTTCTAAGGGTCTATAATACGGCAGGCAACGTGACTGTGGTCAGAACAAAATAACGGTGTTTCCTACACTTAGGGACCATCTCTAGGTCAACTCTTCTTCTGAAACTGATACAAAGCACAGTTCCATTAACATGCAATTCTTTCCAGTTAAGAGCGAGAAACGTGTGAGCTTCACGAACGATGTAGCTTCCTTTGAGCTGAAAAGTGACTGAGTTTACCTGAAAAGATGTCTTGCTTGTAGGAAGACACAGAGCCTGGGATTTAACTCCATTTCTGAAGGGAAACACACAGCACAGTTCTCATCCATGAAACACACTCTGCTTTAGAGCACGAAGCATGCTCTTGCTTTCTAGAGTCTCTAATAGAGCCGGAAAATTGAGGGTACTCAGAACAAAAGAACGGTGTTTCCTACACATACGGACAATTGCTAGTTCAACTCTGCTTCTGAAACTGATACAAACCACAGGTCCTCTAACATCCAATGATTTATAGTGAAGAGCAAGAAACGTGTCAGCTACGTGAACAATGTAGCTGTGTTTCAGCTGAAACGTGAGTGAGTTTACCTGAAACGAAGTCTTGCATGTAGGAAGACAAAGAGCCTGGGATTTAACTCCATTTCTGAAGGGAAACACACAGCACAGTTGTCCTCTGTGAAACACACTGTGCTTTAGAGCAAGAAGCATGCTCTTGCTCTCTAGAGTCTCTAATAGAGCCAGAAACTTGACAGTGTGCTCAGAACAAAAGAACGGTGTTTCATACACATATGGACCATTGCAAGTTCAACTCTGCTTCTGAAACTGATAAAAACCACAAGTCATCTAACATCCAATGCTTTTCAGTTAAGAGTGAGAAACGTGTGAGCTTCGTAAACAATTTATATTCATTTGAGCTGAAAAGTGACTGCGTTTTCCTGAAATGATGTCTTGCTTGTACGAAGACACAGAGCCTGGAATTTAACTCCATTTATGAAGGGAAACACACAGCACAGTTCTCATCCATGAAACACACACTGCTTTAGAGCAAGAAGCACGCACTTGCTTTCTAAGAGTCTCTAATACAGCAGGAAACTTGACTGTGGTCAGAACCAAATAAGGGTGTTTCCTAGACATACGGACCATATCTAGGTCAACTTTTCTTCTGAAATTGATACAAACCACAAGTCATCTAACGTCCAATGCTTTTCAGTTAAGAGCGAGAAACGTGTGAGCTTCATAAACTATTTATATACATTTGAGCTGAAAAGTGACTGCGTTTTCCTGAAATGATGTCTTGCTTATAGGAAGACACAGAGCCTGGAATTTAACTCCATTTCTGAAGGGAAACACACAGCACAGTTCTCATCCATGAAACACATTCTGCTTTAGAGCAAGAAGCAAACTCTTGCTTTCTAAGAGTCTATAATACGGCAGGCAACGTGACTGTGGTCAGAACAAAATAACGGTGTTTCCTACACTTAGGGACCATCTCTAGGTCAACTCTTCTTCTGAAACTGATACAAAGCACAGTTCCATTAACATGCAATTCTTTCCAGTTAAGAGCGAGAAACGTGTGAGCTTCACGAACGATGTAGCTTCCTTTGAGCTGAAAAGTGACTGAGTTTATCTGAAAAGATGTCTTGCTTGTAGGAAGACACAGAGCCTGGGATTGAACTCCATTTCTGAAGGGAAACACACAGCACAGTTCTCATCCATGAAACACACTCTGCTTTAGAGCTTGAAGCATGCTCTTGCTTTCTAGAGTCTCTAATAGAGCCAAAAACTTGAGGGTACTCAGAACAAAAGAACGGTGTTTCCCACACTTACGGACCATTGCTAGTTCAACTCTTCTTCTGAAACTGATACAAACCACAAGTCATCTAACATCCAATGCTTTTCAGTTAAGAGCAAGAAACGTGTGAACTTCGTGAACAATGTAGCTTCCTTTGAGCTGAAATGTGACTGAGTTGACATGAAAAGATGTCTTGCGTGTAGGAAGACACAGAGCCTGGAATTTAACTCCATTTCTGAAGGGAAACACACAGCACAGTTCTCATCCATGAAACACACACTGCTTTAGAGCAAGAAGCACGCACTTGCTTTCTAAGAGTCTCTAATACAGCAGGAAACTTGACTGTGGTCAGAACCAAATAAGGGTGTTTCCTAGACATACGGACCATATCTAGGTCAACTTTTCTTCTGAAATTGATACAAACCACAAGTCATCTAACGTCCAATGCTTTTCAGTTAAGAGCGAGAAACGTGTGAGCTTCATAAACTATTTATATACATTTGAGCTGAAAAGTGACTGCGTTTTCCTGAAATGATGTCTTGCTTATAGGAAGACACAGAGCCTGGAATTTAACTCCATTTCTGAAGGGAAACACACAGCACAGTTCTCATCCATGAAACACATTCTGCTTTAGAGCAAGAAGCAAACTCTTGCTTTCTAAGAGTCTATAATACGGCAGGCAACGTGACTGTGGTCAGAACAAAATAACGGTGTTTCCTACACTTAGGGACCATCTCTAGGTCAACTCTTCTTCTGAAACTGATACAAAGCACAGTTCCATTAACATGCAATTCTTTCCAGTTAAGAGCGAGAAACGTGTGAGCTTCACGAACGATGTAGCTTCCTTTGAGCTGAAAAGTGACTGAGTTTATCTGAAAAGATGTCTTGCTTGTAGGAAGACACAGAGCCTGGGATTGAACTCCATTTCTGAAGGGAAACACACAGCACAGTTGTCCTCTGTGAAACACACTCTGCTTTAGAGCACGAAGCATGCTCTTGCTTTCTAGAGTCTCTAATAGAGCCGGAAAATTGAGGGTACTCAGAACAAAAGAACGGTGTTTCCTACACATACGGACAATTGCTAGTTCAACTCTGCTTCTGAAACTGATACAAACCACAGGTCCTCTAACATCCAATGATTTATAGTGAAGAGCAAGAAACGTGTCAGCTACGTGAACAATGTAGCTGTGTTTCAGCTGAAACGTGAGTGAGTTTACCTGAAACGAAGTCTTGCATGTAGGAAGACAAAGAGCCTGGGATTTAACTCCATTTCTGAAGGGAAACACACAGCACAGTTGTCCTCTGTGAAACACACTGTGCTTTAGAGCAAGAAGCATGCTCTTGCTCTCTAGAGTCTCTAATAGAGCCAGAAACTTGACAGTGTGCTCAGAACAAAAGAACGGTGTTTCATACACATATGGACCATTGCAAGTTCAACTCTGCTTCTGAAACTGATAAAAACCACAAGTCATCTAACATCCAATGCTTTTCAGTTAAGAGTGAGAAACGTGTGAGCTTCGTAAACAATTTATATTCATTTGAGCTGAAAAGTGACTGCGTTTTCCTGAAATGATGTCTTGCTTGTACGAAGACACAGAGCCTGGAATTTAACTCCATTTATGAAGGGAAACACACAGCACAGTTCTCATCCATGAAACACACACTGCTTTAGAGCAAGAAGCACGCACTTGCTTTCTAAGAGTCTCTAATACAGCAGGAAACTTGACTGTGGTCAGAACCAAATAAGGGTGTTTCCTAGACATACGGACCATATCTAGGTCAACTTTTCTTCTGAAATTGATACAAACCACAAGTCATCTAACGTCCAATGCTTTTCAGTTAAGAGCGAGAAACGTGTGAGCTTCATAAACTATTTATATACATTTGAGCTGAAAAGTGACTGCGTTTTCCTGAAATGATGTCTTGCTTATAGGAAGACACAGAGCCTGGAATTTAACTCCATTTCTGAAGGGAAACACACAGCACAGTTCTCATCCATGAAACACATTCTGCTTTAGAGCAAGAAGCAAACTCTTGCTTTCTAAGAGTCTATAATACGGCAGGCAACGTGACTGTGGTCAGAACAAAATAACGGTGTTTCCTACACTTAGGGACCATCTCTAGGTCAACTCTTCTTCTGAAACTGATACAAAGCACAGTTCCATTAACATGCAATTCTTTCCAGTTAAGAGCGAGAAACGTGTGAGCTTCACGAACGATGTAGCTTCCTTTGAGCTGAAAAGTGACTGAGTTTACCTGAAAAGATGTCTTGCTTGTAGGAAGACACAGAGCCTGGGATTTAACTCCATTTCTGAAGGGAAACACACAGCACAGTTCTCATCCATGAAACACACTCTGCTTTAGAGCACGAAGCATGCTCTTGCTTTCTAGATTCTCTAATGGAGCCAGAAACTTGAGGGTACTCAGAACAAAAGAACGGTGTTTCCCACACATACGGACCATTGCTAGTTCAACTCTTCTTCTGAAACTGATACAAACCACAAGTCATCTAACATCCAATGCTTTTCAGTTAAGAGCAAGAAACGTGTGAACTTCGTGAACAATGTAGCTTCCTTTGAGCTGAAATGTGACTGAGTTGACATGAAAAGATGTCTTGCGTGTAGGAAGACACAGAGCCTGGAATTTAACTCCATTTCTGAAGGGAAACACACAGCACAGTTCTCATCCATGAAACACACACTGCTTTAGAGCAAGAAGCACGCACTTGCTTTCTAAGAGTCTCTAATACAGCAGGAAACTTGACTGTGGTCAGAACCAAATAAGGGTGTTTCCTAGACATACGGACCATATCTAGGTCAACTTTTCTTCTGAAATTGATACAAACCACAAGTCATCTAACGTCCAATGCTTTTCAGTTAAGAGCGAGAAACGTGTGAGCTTCATAAACTATTTATATACATTTGAGCTGAAAAGTGACTGCGTTTTCCTGAAATGATGTCTTGCTTATAGGAAGACACAGAGCCTGGAATTTAACTCCATTTCTGAAGGGAAACACACAGCACAGTTCTCATCCATGAAACACATTCTGCTTTAGAGCAAGAAGCAAACTCTTGCTTTCTAAGAGTCTATAATACGGCAGGCAACGTGACTGTGGTCAGAACAAAATAACGGTGTTTCCTACACTTAGGGACCATCTCTAGGTCAACTCTTCTTCTGAAACTGATACAAAGCACAGTTCCATTAACATGCAATTCTTTCCAGTTAAGAGCGAGAAACGTGTGAGCTTCACGAACGATGTAGCTTCCTTTGAGCTGAAAAGTGACTGAGTTTATCTGAAAAGATGTCTTGCTTGTAGGAAGACACAGAGCCTGGGATTGAACTCCATTTCTGAAGGGAAACACACAGCACAGTTGTCCTCTGTGAAACACACTCTGCTTTAGAGCACGAAGCATGCTCTTGCTTTCTAGAGTCTCTAATAGAGCCGGAAAATTGAGGGTACTCAGAACAAAAGAACGGTGTTTCCTACACATACGGACAATTGCTAGTTCAACTCTGCTTCTGAAACTGATACAAACCACAGGTCCTCTAACATCCAATGATTTATAGTGAAGAGCAAGAAACGTGTCAGCTACGTGAACAATGTAGCTGTGTTTCAGCTGAAACGTGAGTGAGTTTACCTGAAACGAAGTCTTGCATGTAGGAAGACAAAGAGCCTGGGATTTAACTCCATTTCTGAAGGGAAACACACAGCACAGTTGTCCTCTGTGAAACACACTGTGCTTTAGAGCAAGAAGCATGCTCTTGCTCTCTAGAGTCTCTAATAGAGCCAGAAACTTGACAGTGTGCTCAGAACAAAAGAACGGTGTTTCATACACATATGGACCATTGCAAGTTCAACTCTGCTTCTGAAACTGATAAAAACCACAAGTCATCTAACATCCAATGCTTTTCAGTTAAGAGTGAGAAACGTGTGAGCTTCGTAAACAATTTATATTCATTTGAGCTGAAAAGTGACTGCGTTTTCCTGAAATGATGTCTTGCTTGTACGAAGACACAGAGCCTGGAATTTAACTCCATTTATGAAGGGAAACACACAGCACAGTTCTCATCCATGAAACACACACTGCTTTAGAGCAAGAAGCACGCACTTGCTTTCTAAGAGTCTCTAATACAGCAGGAAACTTGACTGTGGTCAGAACCAAATAAGGGTGTTTCCTAGACATACGGACCATATCTAGGTCAACTTTTCTTCTGAAATTGATACAAACCACAAGTCATCTAACGTCCAATGCTTTTCAGTTAAGAGCGAGAAACGTGTGAGCTTCATAAACTATTTATATACATTTGAGCTGAAAAGTGACTGCGTTTTCCTGAAATGATGTCTTGCTTATAGGAAGACACAGAGCCTGGAATTTAACTCCATTTCTGAAGGGAAACACACAGCACAGTTCTCATCCATGAAACACATTCTGCTTTAGAGCAAGAAGCAAACTCTTGCTTTCTAAGAGTCTATAATACGGCAGGCAACGTGACTGTGGTCAGAACAAAATAACGGTGTTTCCTACACTTAGGGACCATCTCTAGGTCAACTCTTCTTCTGAAACTGATACAAAGCACAGTTCCATTAACATGCAATTCTTTCCAGTTAAGAGCGAGAAACGTGTGAGCTTCACGAACGATGTAGCTTCCTTTGAGCTGAAAAGTGACTGAGTTTACCTGAAAAGATGTCTTGCTTGTAGGAAGACACAGAGCCTGGGATTTAACTCCATTTCTGAAGGGAAACACACAGCACAGTTCTCATCCATGAAACACACTCTGCTTTAGAGCACGAAGCATGCTCTTGCTTTCTAGAGTCTCTAATGGAGGCAGAAACTTGAGGGTACTCAAACAAAAGAACGGTGTTTCCTACACATACAGACCATTGCTAGTTCAACTCTTCTTCTGAAACTGATACAAACCACAAGTCATCTAACATCCAATGCTTTTCAGTTAAGAGCAAGAAACGTGTGAACTTCGTGAACAATGTAGCTTCCTTTGAGCTGAAATGTGACTGAGTTGACCTGAAAAGATGTCTTGCGTGTAGGAAGACACAGAGCCTGGAATTTAACTCCATTTCTGAAGGGAAACACACAGCACAGTTCTCATCCATGTAACACACTCTGCTTTAGAGCACGAAGCATGCTCTTGCTTTCTAGAGTCTCTAATAGAGCCGGAAAATTGAGGGTACTCAGAACAAAAGAACAGTGTTTCCTACACATATGGACAATTGCTAGTTCAACTCTGCTTCTCACACTGATACAAACCACAGGTCCTCTAAAATCCAATGCTTTACAGTGAAGAGAAGAAATGTGTCAGCTTCGTGAACGGTATAGCATTGTTTGAGCTGAAAAGTGACTGTGTTTACCTGAAATGATGTCTTGCTTGTAGGAAGACACAGAGCCTGGAATTTAACTCCATTTCTGAAGGGAAACACACATCACAGTTCTCATCCATGAAACACAGTCTGCTTCAGAGCAAGAAGCAAGCACTTGCTTTCTAAGAGTCTCTAAGCCAGCAGGAAACTTGACTGTGGTCAGAACAAAATAACGGTGTTTCCTACACATAGAGACCATGTCTAGGTCAACTATTCTTCTGAAACTGATACAAAACACAGTTGCTTTAACATGAAATGCTTTTCAGTTAAGAGCGAGAGAGGTGTGAGCTTCGTGAACAATGTAGCTTCCTTTGAGCTGAAAAGTGTCTGAGTTTACCTGAAAAGATGTCTTGCTTGTAGGAAGACACAGAGCCTGGAATTTAACTCCATTTCTGAAGGGAAACACACAGCACAGTTCTCATCCATGAAACACACTCTGTTTTAGAGCAAGAAGCACGCTCTTGCTTTCTAGAGTCTATAATAGAGTCAGAAACTTGAAAGTGTGCTCAGAACAAAAGAACGGTGTTTCCTACGCATACGGACCATTGCTAGTTCAACTCTGCTTCTGAAACTGATACAAACCACAAGTCATCTAACATCCAATGCATTTCAGTTAAGAGCGAGAAACGTGTGAGCTTCGTAAACGATTTATATTCATTTGAGCTGAAAAGTGACTGCGTTTACCTGAAATGTTTTCTTGCTTGTAAGAAGACATTGAGCCTGGATTTTAACTCCATTTCTGAAGGAAAACACACAGCACAGTTCTCATCCATGAAACACACTCTGCTTTAGAGCAAGAAGCATGCTCTTGCTTTCTAGAGTCTATAATAGAGTCAGAAACTTGAAAGTGTGCTCAGAACAAAAGAACGGTGTTTCCTATACATACGGACCATTGCTAGTTCAACTCTGCTTCTGAAACTGATACAAACCACAGGTCCTCTAACATCCAATGCTTTATAGTTAAGAGCAAGAAACGTGTGAGCTACATGAACGATGTAGCTTTGTTTGAGCTGAAAGGTGACTGAGTTTACATGAAACGAAGTCTTGCTTGTAGGAAGATGCAGAGCCTGTGATTTAACTCCATTTCTGAAGGGAAACCCACAGCACAGTTCTCACGATGAAACACACTCTTCGTATAGGAAGATGCATGCTCTTGCTTTCTAGAGTCTCTAATAGAGCAGGAAACGTGAGTGTGCTCAGAACAAATGAACGGTGTTTCTACACATACAGACCATTGCTAATTCAACTCTGCTTCTGTAACTGATACAAACCACAGGTCCTCTAACATCCAATGCTTTATAGTGAAGAGCAAGAAACGTGTCAGCTACGTGAACAATGTAGCTTTGTTTGAGCTGAAAAGTGAGTGGGTTTACCTGAAACGAAGTCTTGCATGTAGGAAGACAAAGAGCCTGGGATTTAACTCCATTTCTGAAGGGAAACACACAGCACAGTTGTCCTCTGTGAAACACACTCTACTTTAGAGCAAGAAGCATGCTCTTGCTTTCTAGAGTCTATAATAGAGTCAGAAACTTGAAAGTGTGCTCAGAACAAAAGAACGGTGTTTCCTACACATACGGACAATTGCTAGTTCAACTCTGCTTCTTAAACTGATACAAACCACAGGTCCTCTAACATCCAATGATTTATAGTGAAGAGCAAGGAACGTGTCAGCTACGTGAACGATGTAGCTTTGTTTGAGCTGAAAGTTGACTGAGTTTTCCTGAAACGAAGTCTTGCTTGTAGGTAGATACAGAGCCTGTGATTTAACTCCAATTCTGAAGGGAAACACACAGCAGAGTTCTCACGATGAAACACAATCTACGTATAGGAAGAAGCACGCTCTTGCTTTCTAGAGTCTCTAGTAGAGGAGGAAACGTGAGTGTGCTCAGAACAAAATAATTGAGTTTCCTACACATACAGACCATATCTAGTCCAACTCTGCTTCTGAAACTGATACCAACCACAGTTCCTCTAATATCCAATGCTTTTCAGTTAGAGCAAGAAACGGGTGAGCTACATAAAAGATGTATCTCTGTTTGAGCTGAAACGTGAGTGAGTTTACCTGAAACGACGTCTTGCATGTGGGAAGACAAAGATCCTGGGATTTAACTCCATTTCTGAAGGGAAACACACAGCACAGTTGTCCTCTGTGAAACACAATCTGCTTTTGAGCAAGAAGCACGCTCTTGCTTTCTAGAGTCTCTAATAGAGCCAGAAACTTGACAGTGTGCTCAGAAAAAAGAACGGTGTTTCCTATACATACGGACAATTGCTAGTCCAACTCTGCTTCTGAAATGGATACAAACCACAAGTCACCTAACGTCCAATGCTTTTCAGTTAAGAGCGAGAAACCTGTGAGCCTTGTAAACTATATATATTCATTTGAGCTAAAAAGTGACTGCGTTATCCTGAAATGATATCTTGCTTGTAGGAAGACACAGAGCCTGGAATTGAACTCCATTTCTGAAGGGAAACACACAGCACAGTTCTCAGCCATGAAACACACTCTGCTATAGAGCAAGAAGCACACTCTTGCTTTCTATGGGTCTCTAATACAGCAAAAAACGTGACTGTTGTCAGAACAAAATAACTGTGTTTCCTACACCTACGGACCATATCTAGGTCAACTCTTCTTCTGAAACTAATACAAAGCACAGTTCCATTAACATGCAATGCTATCCAGTTAAGAGTGAGAAATGTGTGAGCTTCGTGACCGATGTAGCTTCAATTGAGCTTAAATGTGACTGAGTTTACCTGAAAAGATGTCTTGCTTGTAGGAGGACACAGAGCGTGGGATTTAACTCCATTTCTGAAGGTAAACACACAGCACAGTTCTCATCCATGAAACACACTCTGTTTTAGAGCAAGAAGCATGCTCTTGCTTTCTAGAGTCTATAATAGAGTCAGAAACTTGAAAGTGTGCTCAGAACAAAAGAACGGTGTTTCCTACACATACGGACCATTGCTAGGTCAACTCTGCTTCTGAAACTGATACAAACCACAAGTCATCTAACATCAAATGCTTTTCTGTTTAGAGCGAGAAACATGTGAGCTTCGTAAATGATTTATATTCATTTGAGCTGAAAAGTGACTGCGTTTACCTGAAATGTTGTCTTGCTTGTAGGAAGACATTGTGCCTGGATTTTAACTCCATTTCTGAAGGAAAACACACAGCACAGTTCTCATCCATGAAACACACTCTGCTTTAGAGCAAGAAGCATGCTCTTGCTTTCTAGAGTCTATAATAGAGTCAGAAACTTGAAAGTGTGCTCAGAACAAAAGAACGGTGTTTCCTACACATACCGACCATTGCTAGTTCAACTCTGCTTCTGAAACTGATACAAACCACAAGTCCTCTAACATCCAATGCTTTTCAGTTAAGAGCGAGAAACGTGTGAGCTTCGTAAACGATTTATATTCATTTGAAATGAAAAGTGACTGTGTTTACCTGAAATGATGTCTTGCTTGTACGAAGACACAGAGCCTGGAATTTAACTCCATTTCTGAATGGAAACACACATCACAGTTCTCATCCATGAAACACACTCTGCTTTAGAGCAAGAAGCACGCACTTGCTTTCTAAGAGTCTCTAAGCCAGCAGGAAACTTGACTGTGGTCAGAACCAAATAAGGGTGTTTCCTAGACATACGGACCATATCTAGGTCAACTTTTCTTCTGAAATTGATACAAACCACAAGTCATCTTACGTCCAATGCTTTTCAGTTAAGAGCGAGAAACGTGTGAGCTTCATAAACTATTTATATACATTTGAGCTGAAAAGTGACTGTGTTTTCCTGAAATGATGTCTTGCTTATAGGAAGACACAGAGCCTGGAATTTAACTCCATTTCTGAAGGGAAACACACAGCACAGTTCTCATCCATGAAACACATTCTGCTTTAGAGCAAGAAGCAAACTCTTGCTTTCTAAGAGTCTATAATACGGCAGGCAACGTGACTGTGGTCAGAACAAAATAACGGTGTTTCCTACACTTAGGGACCATCTCTCGGTCAACTCTTCTTCTGAAACTGATACAAACCACAGTTACATTAACATGCAATTCTTTCCAGTTAAGATCGAGAAACGTGTGAGCTTCACGAATGATGTAGCTTCCTTTGAGCTGAAAAGTGACTGAGTTTATCTGAAAAGATGTCTTGCTTGTAGGAAGACACAGAGCCTGGGATTTAACTCCATTTCTGAAGGGAAACACACAGCACAGTTGTCATCCATGAAACACACTCTGCTTTAGAGCACGAAGCATGCTCTTGCTTTCTAGAGTCTCTAATAGAGCCAGAAACTTGAGGGTACTCAGAACAAAAGAACGGTGTTTCCCACACATACGGACCATTGCTAGTTCAACTCTTCTTCTGAAACTGATACAAACCACAAGTCATCTAACATCCAATGCTTTTCAGTTAAGAGCAAGATACGTGTGAACTTCGTGAACAATGTAGCTTCCTTTGAGCTGAAATGTGACTGAGTTGACCTGAAAAGATGTCTTGCGTGTAGGAAGACACAGAGCCTGGAATTTAACTCCATTTCTGAAGGGAAACACACAGCACAGTTCTCATCCATGAAACACACTCTGCTTTAGAGCACGAAGCATGCTCTTGCTTTCTAGAGTCTCTAATAGAGCCGGAAAATTGAGGGTACTCAGAACAAAAGAACGGTGTTTCCTACACATACGGACAATTGCTAGTTCAACTCTGCTTCTGAAACTGATACAAACCACAGGTCCTCTAACATCCAATGATTTATAGTGAAGAGCAAGAAACGTGTCAGCTACGTGAACAATGTAGCTGTGTTTCAGCTGAAACGTGAGTGAGTTTACCTGAAACGAAGTCTTGCATGTAGGAAGACAAAGAGCCTGGGATTTAACTCCATTTCTGAAGGGAAACACACAGCACAGTTGTCCTCTGTGAAACACACTCTGCTTTAGAGCAAGAAGCATGCTCTTGCTCTCTAGAGTCTCTAATAGAGCCAGAAACTTGACAGTGTGCTCAGAACAAAAGAACGGTGTTTCATACACATATGGACCATTGCAAGTTCAACTCTGCTTCTGAAACTGATAAAAACCACAAGTCATCTAACATCCAATGCTTTTCAGTTAAGAGTGAGAAACGTGTGAGCTTCGTAAACGATTTATATTCATTTAAGCTGAAAAGTGACTGCGTTTTCCTGAAATGATGTCTTGCTTGTACGAAGACACAGAGCCTGGAATTTAACTCCATTTATGAAGGGAAACACACAGCACAGTTCTCATCCATGAAACACACACTGCTTTAGAGCAAGAAGCACGCACTTGCTTTCTAAGAGTCTCTAATACAGCAGGAAACTTGACTGTGGTCAGAACAAAATAAGGGTGTTTCCTAGACATACAGACCATATCTAGGTCAACTTTTCTTCTGAAATTGCTACAAACCACAAGTCATCTAACGTCCAATGCTTTTTAGTTAAGAGCGAGAAACGTGTGAGCTTCATAAACTATTTATATACATTTGAGCTGAGATGTCTTGCTTATAGGAAGACACAGAGCCTGGAATTTAACTCCATTTCTGAAGGGAAACACACAGCACATTTCTCATCCATGAAACACATTCTGCTTTAGAGCAAGAAGCAAACTCTTGCTTTCTAAGAGTCTATAATACGGCAGGCAACGTGACTGTGATCAGAACAAAATAACGGTGTTTCCTACACTTAGGGACCATCTCTCGGTCAACTCTTCTTCTGAAACTGATACAAAGCACAGTTCCATTAACATGCAATTCTTTCCAGTTAAGAGCGTGAAACGTGTGAGCCTCACGAACGATGTAGCTTCCTTTGAGCTGAAAAGTGACTGAGTTTACCTGAAAAGATGTCTTGCTTGTAGGAAGACACAGAGCCTGGGATTTAACTCCATTTCTGAAGGGAAACACACAGCACAGTTCTCATCCATGAAACACACTCTGCTTTAGAGCACGAAGCATGCTCTTGCTTTCTAGAGTCTCTAATAGAGCCAGAAACTTGAGGGTACTCAGAACAAAAGAACAGTGTTTCCTACACATACGGACCATTGCTAGTTCAACTCTTCTTCTGAAACAGATACAAACCACAAGTCATCTAACATCCAATGCTTTTCAGTTAAGAGCAAGAAACGTGTGAACTTCGTGAACAATGTAGCTTCCTTTGAGCTGAAATGTGACTGAGTTGACCTGAAAAGATGTCTTGCGTGTAGGAAGACACAGAGCCTGGGATTTAACTCCATTTCTGAAGGGAAACACACAGCACAGTTCTCATCCATGAAACACACTCTGCTTTAGAGCACGAAGCATGCTCTTGCTTTCTAGAGTCTCTAATAGAGCCGGAAAATTGAGGGTACTCAGAACAAAAGAACGGTGTTTCCTACACATACGGACAATTGCTAGTTCAACTCTGCTTCTGAAACTGATACAAACCACAGTTCCTCTAACATCCAATGATTTATAGTGAAGAGCAAGAAACGTGTCAGCTACGTGAACAATGTAGCTGTGTTTCAGCTGAAACGTGAGTGAGTTTACCTGAAACGAAGTCTTGCATGTAGGAAGACAAAGAGCCTGGGATTTAACTCCATTTCTGAAGGGAAACACACAGCACAGTTGTCCTCTGTGAAACACACTCTGCTTTAGAGCAAGAAGCATGCTCTTGCTCTCTAGAGTCTCTAATAGAGCCAGAAACTTGACAGTGTGCTCAGAACAAAAGAACGGTGTTTCATACACATATGGACCATTGCAAGTTCAACTCTGCTTCTGAAACTGATAAAAACCACAAGTCATCTAACATCCAATGCTTTTCAGTTAAGAGTGAGAAACGTGTGAGCTTCGTAAACGATTTATATTCATTTGAGCTGAAAAGTGACTGCGTTTACCTGAAATGATGTCTTGCTTGTACGAAGACACAGAGCCTGGAATTTAACTCCATTTATGAAGGGAAACACACAGCACAGTTCTCATCCATGAAACACACACTGCTTTAGAGCAAGAAGCACGCACTTGCTTTCTAAGAGTCTCTAATACAGCAGGAAACTTGACTGTGGTCAGAACAAAATAAGGGTGTTTCCTAGACATACAGACCATATCTAGGTCAACTTTTCTTCTGAAATTGATACAAACCACAAGTCATCTAACGTCCAATGCTTTTCAGTTAAGAGCGAGAAACGTGTGAGCTTCATAAACTATTTATATACATTTGAGCTGAGATGTCTTGCTTATAGGAAGACACAGAGCCTGGAATTTAACTCCATTTCTGAAGGGAAACACACAGCACAGTTCTCATCCATGAAACACATTCTGCTTTAGAGCAAGAAGCAAACTCTTGCTTTCTAAGAGTCTATAATACGGCAGGCAACGTGACTGTGGTCAGAACAAAATAACGGTGTTTCCTACACTTAGGGACCATCTCTAGGTCAACTCTTCTTCTGAAACTGATACAAAGCACAGTTCCATTAACATGCAATTCTTTCCAGTTAAGAGCGAGAAACGTGTGAGCCTCACGAACGATGTAGCTTCCTTTGAGCTGAAAAGTGACTGAGTTTACCTGAAAAGATGTCTTGCTTGTAGGAAGACACAGAGCCTGGGATTTAACTCCATTTCTGAAGGGAAACACACAGCACAGTTCTCATCCATGAAACACACTCTGCTTTAGAGCACGAAGCATGCTCTTGCTTTCTAGAGTCTCTAATAGAGCCAGAAACTTGAGGGTACTCAGAACAAAAGAATGGTGTTTCCTACACATACGGACCATTGCTAGTTCAACTCTGCTTCTCAAACTGATACAAACCACAGGTCCTCTAAAATCCAATGCTTTACTGTGAAGAGCAAGAAATGTGTCAGCTACGTGAACGGTGTAGCATTGTTTGAGCTGAAAAGTGACTGTGTTTACCTGTAATGATGTCTTGCTTGTAGGAAGACACAGAGCCTGGAATTTAACTCCATTTCTGAAGGAAAACACACAGCACAGTTCTCATCCATGAAACACACTCTGCTTTAGAGCAAGAAGCATGCTCTTGCTTTCTAGAGTCTATAATAGAGTCAGAAACTTGAAAGTGTGCTCAGAACAAAAGAACGGTGTTTCCTATACATACGGACCATTGCTAGTTCAACTCTGCTTCTGAAACTGATACAAACCACAGGTCCTCTAACATCCAATGCTTTATAGTTAAGAGCAAGAAACGTGTGAGCTACATGAACGATGTAGCTTTGTTTGAGCTGAAAGGTGACTGAGTTTACATGAAACGAAGTCTTGCTTGTAGTAAGATGCAGAGCCTGTGATTTAACTCCATTTCTGAAGGGAAACCCACAGCACAGTTCTCACGATGAAACACACTCTTCGTATAGGAAGATGCACGCTCTTGCTTTCTAGAGTCTCTAATAGAGCCAGAAACTTGAGGGTACTCAGAACAAAAGAATGGTGTTTCCTACACATACAGACCATTGCTAATTCAACTCTGCTTCTGTAACTGATACAAACCACAGGTCCTCTAACATCCAATGCTTTATAGTGAAGAGCAAGAAACGTGTCAGCTACGTGAACAATGTAGCTTTGTTTGAGCTGAAACGTGAGTGGGTTTACCTGAAACGAAGTCTTGCATGTAGGAAGACAAAGAGCCTGGGATTTAACTCCATTTCTGAAGGGAAACACACAGCACAGTTGTCCTCTGTGAAACACACTCTGCTTTAGAGCAAGAAGCATGCTCTTGCTTTCTAGAGTCTATAATAGAGTCAGAAACTTGACAGTGTGCTCAGAACAAAAGAACGGTGTTTCATACACATATGGACCATTGCAAGTTCAACTCTGCTTCTGAAACTGATAAAAACCACAAGTCATCTAACATCCAATGCTTTTCAGTTAAGAGTGAGAAACGTGTGAGCTTAGTAAACAATTTATATTCATTTGAGCTGAAAAGTGACTGCGTTTTCCTGAAATGATGTCTTGCTTGTACGAAGACACAGAGCCTGGAATTTAACTCCATTTATGAAGGGAAACACACAGCACAGTTCTCATCCATGAAACACACACTGCTTTAGAGCAAGAAGCACGCACTTGCTTTCTAAGAGTCTCTAATACAGCAGGAAACTTGACTGTGGTCAGAACAAAATAAGGGTGTTTCCTAGACATACAGACCATATCTAGGTCAACTTTTCTTCTGAAATTGCTACAAACCACAAGTCATCTAACGTCCAATGCTTTTTAGTTAAGAGCGAGAAACGTGTGAGCTTCATAAACTATTTATATACATTTGAGCTGAGATGTCTTGCTTATAGGAAGACACAGAGCCTGGAATTTAACTCCATTTCTGAAGGGAAACACACAGCACATTTCCCATCCATGAAACACATTCTGCTTTAGAGCAAGAAGCAAACTCTTGCTTTCTAAGAGTCTATAATACGGCAGGCAACGTGACTGTGGTCAGAACAAAATAACGGTGTTTCCTACACTTAGGGACCATCTCTCGGTCAACTCTTCTTCTGAAACTGATACAAAGCACAGTTCCATTAACATGCAATTCTTTCCAGTTAAGAGCGTGAAACGTGTGAGCCTCACGAACGATGTAGCTTCCTTTGAGCTGAAAAGTGACTGAGTTTACCTGAAAAGATGTCTTGCTTGTAGGAAGACACAGAGCCTGGGATTTAACTCCATTTCTGAAGGGAAACACACAGCACAGTTCTCATCCATGAAACACACTCTGCTTTAGAGCACGAAGCATGCTCTTGCTTTCTAGAGTCTCTAATAGAGCCAGAAACTTGAGGGTACTCAGAACAAAAGAACAGTGTTTCCTACACATACGGACCATTGCTAGTTCAACTCTTCTTCTGAAACTGATACAAACCACAAGTCATCTAACATCCAATGCTTTTCAGTTAAGAGCAAGAAACGTGTGAACTTCGTGAACAATGTAGCTTCCTTTGAGCTGAAATGTGACTGAGTTGACCTGAAAAGATGTCTTGCGTGTAGGAAGACACAGAGCCTGGGATTTAACTCCATTTCTGAAGGGAAACACACAGCACAGTTCTCATCCATGAAACACACTCTGCTTTAGAGCACGAAGCATGCTCTTGCTTTCTAGAGTCTCTAATAGAGCCGGAAAATTGAGGGTACTCAGAACAAAAGAACGGTGTTTCCTACACATACGGACAAATGCTAGTTCAACTCTGCTTCTGAAACTGATACAAACCACAGGTCCTCTAACATCCAATGATTTATAGTGAAGAGCAAGAAACGTGTCAGCTACGTGAACAATGTAGCTGTGTTTCAGCTGAAACGTGAGTGAGTTTACCTGAAACGAAGTCTTGCATGTAGGAAGACAAAGAGCCTGGGATTTAACTCCATTTCTGAAGGGAAACACACAGCACAGTTGTCCTCTGTGAAACACACTCTGCTTTAGAGCAAGAAGCATGCTCTTGCTCTCTAGAGTCTCTAATAGAGCCAGAAACTTGACAGTGTGCTCAGAACAAAAGAACGGTGTTTCATACACATATGGACCATTGCAAGTTCAACTCTGCTTCTGAAACTGATAAAAACCACAAGTCATCTAACATCCAATGCTTTTCAGTTAAGAGTGAGAAACGTGTGAGCTTCGTAAACGATTTATATTCATTTGAGCTGAAAAGTGACTGCGTTTACCTGAAATGATGTCTTGCTTGTACGAAGACACAGAGCCTGGAATTTAACTCCATTTATGAAGGGAAACACACAGCACAGTTCTCATCCATGAAACACACACTGCTTTAGAGCAAGAAGCACGCACTTGCTTTCTAAGAGTCTCTAATACAGCAGGAAACTTGACTGTGGTCAGAACAAAATAAGGGTGTTTCCTAGACATACAGACCATATCTAGGTCAACTTTTCTTCTGAAATTGATACAAACCACAAGTCATCTAACGTCCAATGCTTTTCAGTTAAGAGCGAGAAACGTGTGAGCTTCATAAACTATTTATATACATTTGAGCTGAGATGTCTTGCTTATAGGAAGACACAGAGCCTGGAATTTAACTCCATTTCTGAAGGGAAACACACAGCACAGTTCTCATCCATGAAACACATTCTGCTTTAGAGCAAGAAGCAAACTCTTGCTTTCTAAGAGTCTATAATACGGCAGGCAACGTGACTGTGGTCAGAACAAAATAACGGTGTTTCCTACACTTAGGGACCATCTCTAGGTCAACTCTTCTTCTGAAACTGATACAAAGCACAGTTCCATTAACATGCAATTCTTTCCAGTTAAGAGCGAGAAACGTGTGAGCCTCACGAACGATGTAGCTTCCTTTGAGCTGAAAAGTGACTGAGTTTACCTGAAAAGATGTCTTGCTTGTAGGAAGACACAGAGCCTGGGATTTAACTCCATTTCTGAAGGGAAACACACAGCACAGTTCTCATCCATGAAACACACTCTGCTTTAGAGCTTGAAGCATGCTCTTGCTTTCTAGAGTCTCTAATAGAGCCAAAAACTTGAGGGTACTCAGAACAAAAGAACGGTGTTTCCCACACATACGGACAATTGCTAGTTCAACTCTGCTTCTGAAACTGATACAAACCACAGGTCCTCTAACATCCAATGATTTATAGTGAAGAGCAAGAAACGTGTCAGCTACGTGAACAATGTAGCTGTGTTTCAGCTGAAACGTGAGTGAGTTTACCTGAAACGAAGTCTTGCATGTAGGAAGACAAAGAGCCTGGGATTTAACTCCATTTCTGAAGGGAAACACACAGCACAGTTGTCCTCTGTGAAACACACTCTGCTTTAGAGCAAGAAGCATGCTCTTGCTCTCTAGAGTCTCTAATAGAGCCAGAAACTTGACAGTGTGCTCAGAACAAAAGAACGGTGTTTCATACACATATGGACCATTGCAAGTTCAACTCTGCTTCTGAAACTGATAAAAACCACAAGTCATCTAACATCCAATGCTTTTCCGTTAAGAGTGAGAAACGTGTGAGCTTCGTAAACAATTTATATTCATTTGAGCTGAAAAGTGACTGAGTTTTCCTGAAATGATATCTTGCTTGTACGAAGACACAGAGCCTGGAATTTAACTCCATTTATGAAGGGAAACACACAGCACAGTTCTCATCCATGAAACACACACTGCTTTAGAGCAAGAAGCAAGCACTTGCTTTCTAAGAGTCTCTAATACAGCAGGAAACTTGACTGTGGTCAGAACAAAATAAGGGTGTTTCCTAGACATACGGACCATATCTAGGTCAACTTTTCTTCTGAAATTGATACAAACCACAAGTCATCTAACGTCCAATGCTTTTCAGTTAAGAGCGAGAAACGTGTGAGCTTCATAAACTATTTATATACATTTGAGCTGAAAAGTGACTGCGTTTCCTGAAATGATGTCTTGCTTATAGGAAGACACAGAGCCTGGAATTTAACTCCATTTCTGAAGGGAAACACACAGCACAGTTCTCATCCATGAAACACATTCTGCTTTAGAGCAAGAAGCAAACTCTTGCTTTCTAAGAGTCTATAATACGGCAGGCAACGTGACTGTGGTCAGAACAAAATAACGGTGTTTCCTACACTTAGGGACCATCTCTAGGTCAACTCTTCTTCTGAAACTGATACAAAGCACAGTTCCATTAACATGCAATTCTTTCCAGTTAAGAGCGAGAAACGTGTGAGCTTCACGAACGATGTAGCTTCCTTTGAGCTGAAAAGTGACTGAGTTTACCTGAAAAGATGTCTTCCTTGTAGGAAGACACAGAGCCTGGGATTTAACTCCATTTCTGAAGGGAAACACACAGCACAGTTCTCATCCATGAAACACACTCTGCTTTAGAGCACGAAGCATGCTCTTGCTTTCTAGAGTCTCTAATGGAGGCAGAAACTTGAGGGTACTCAAACAAAAGAACGGTGTTTCCTACACATACAGACCATTGCTAGTTCAACTCTTCTTCTGAAACTGATACAAACCACAAGTCATCTAACATCCAATGCTTTTCAGTTAAGAGCAAGAAACGTGTGAACTTCGTGAACAATGTAGCTTCCTTTGAGCTGAAATGTGACTGAGTTGACCTGAAAAGATGTCTTGCGTGTAGGAAGACACAGAGCCTGGAATTTAACTCCATTTCTGAAGGGAAACACACAGCACAGTTCTCATCCATGAAACACACTCTGCTTTAGAGCACGAAGCATGCTCTTGCTTTCTAGAGTCTCTAATAGAGCCGGAAAATTGAGGGTACTCAGAACAAAAGAACAGTGTTTCCTACACATATGGACAATTGCTAGTTCAACTCTGCTTCTCAAACTGATACAAACCACAGGTCCTCTAAAATCCAATGCTTTACAGTGAAGAGCAAGAAATGTGTCAGCTACGTGAACGGTATAGCATTGTTTGAGCTGAAAAGTGACTGTGTTTACCTGAAATGATGTCTTGCTTGTAGGAAGACACAGAGCCTGGAATTTAACTCCATTTCTGAAGGGAAACACACATCACAGTTCTCATCCATGAAACACAGTCTGCTTCAGAGCAAGAAGCAAGCACTTGCTTTCTAAGAGTCTCTAAGCCAGCAGGAAACTTGACTGTGGTCAGAACAAAATAAGGGTTTTTCCTACACATAGAGACCATGTCTAGGTCAACTATTCTTCTGAAACTGATACAAAACACAGTTGCTTTAACATGAAATGCTTTTCAGTTAAGAGCGAGAGAGGTGTGAGCTTCGTGAACAATGTAGCTTCCTTTGAGCTGAAAAGTGTCTGAGTTTACCTGAAAAGATGTCTTGCTTGTAGGAAGACACAGAGCCTGGAATTTAACTCCATTTCTGAAGGGAAACACACAGCACAGTTCTCATCCATGAAACACACTCTGCTTTAGAGCACGAAGCATGCTCTTGCTTTCTAGAGTCTCTAATAGAGCCAGAAACTTGACAGTGTGCTCAGAAAAAAGAACGGTGTTTCCTATACATACGGGCAATTGCTAGTCCAACTCTGCTTCTGAAACTGATACAAACCACAAGTGACCTAACGTCCAATGCTTTTCAGTTAAGAGTGAGAAACGTGTGAGCTTCGTAAACGATTTATATTCATTTGAGCTAAAAAGTGACTGCGTTTTCCTGAAATGATATCTTGCTTGTAGGAAAACACAGAGCGTGGAATTGAACTCCATTTCTAAAGGGATCACACAGCACAGTTCTCATCCATGAAACACACTCTGCTATAGAGCAAGAAGCACACTCTTGCTTTCTATGGGTCTCTAATACAGCAAGAAACGTGACTGTTGTCAGAACAAAATAACGGTGTTTCCTACACCTACGGACCATATCTAGGTCAACTCTTCTTCTGAAACTGATACAAAGCACAGTTCCATTAACATGCAATGCTATCCAGTTAAGAGTGAGAAACGTGTGAGCTTCGTGAACGATGTAGCTTCAATTGAGCTGAAATGTGACTGAGTTTACCTGAAAAGATGTCTTGCTTGTAGGAGGACACAGAGCCTGGGATTTAACTCCATTTCTGAAGGGAAACACACAGCACAGTTCTCATCCATGAAACACACTCTGTTTTAGAGCAAGAAGCACGTTCTTGCTTTCTAGAGTCTATAATAGAGTCAGAAACTTGAAAGTGTGCTCAGAACAAAAGAACGGTGTTTCCTACGCATACGGACCATTGCTAGTTCAACTCTGCTTCTGAAACTGATACAAACCACAAGTCATCTAACATCCAATGCATTTCAGTTAAGAGCGAGAAACGTGTGAGCTTCGTAAACGATTTATATTCATTTGAGCTGAAAAGTGACTGCGTTTACCTGAAATGTTGTCTTGCTTGTAAGAAGACATTGAGCCTGGATTTTAACTCCATTTCTGAAGGAAAACACACAGCACAGTTCTCATCCATGAAACACACTCTGCTTTAGAGCAAGAAGCATGCTCTTGCTTTCTAGAGTCTATAATAGAGTCAGAAACTTGAAAGTGTGCTCAGAACAAAAGAACGGTGTTTCCTATACATACGGACCATTGCTAGTTCAACTCTGCTTCTGAAACTGATACAAACCACAGGTCCTCTAACATCCAATGCTTTATAGTTAAGAGCAAGAAACGTGTGAGCTACATGAACGATGTAGCTTTGTTTGAGCTGAAAGGTGACTGAGTTTACATGAAACGAAGTCTTGCTTGTAGTAAGATGCAGAGCCTGTGATTTAACTCCATTTCTGAAGAGAAACCCACAGCACAGTTCTCACGATGAAACACACTCTTCGTATAGGAAGATGCACGCTCTTGCTTTCTAGAGTCTCTAATAGAGCAGGAAACGTGAGTGTGCTCAGAACAAATGAACGGTGTTTCTACACATACAGACCATTGCTAATTCAACTCTGCTTCTGTAACTGATACAAACCACAGGTCCTCTAACATCCAATGCTTTATAGTGAAGAGCAAGAAACGTGTCAGCTACGTGAACAATGTAGCTTTGTTTGAGCTGAAACGTGAGTGGGTTTACCTGAAACGAAGTCTTGCATGTAGGAAGACAAAGAGCCTGGGATTTAACTCCATTTCTGAAGGGAAACACACAGCACAGTTGTCCTCTGTGAAACACACTCTGCTTTAGAGCAAGAAGCATGCTCTTGCTTTCTAGAGTCTATAATAGAGTCAGAAACTTGAAAGTGTCCTCAGAACAAAAGAACGGTGTTTCCTACACATACGGACAATTGCTAGTTCAACTCTGCTTCTTAAACTGATACAAACCACAGGTCCTCTAACATCCAATGATTTATAGTGAAGAGCAAGGAACGTGTCAGCTACGTGAACGATGTAGCTTTGTTTGAGCTGAAAGTTGACTGAGTTTTCCTGAAACGAAGTCTTGCATGTAGGTAGATACAGAGCCTGTGATTTAACTCCAATTCTGAAGGGAAACACACAGCAGAGTTCTCACGATGAAACACACTCTACGTGTAGGAAGAAGCACGCTCTTGCTTTCTAGAGTCTCTAGTAGAGGAGGAAACGTGAGTGTGCTCAGAACAAAATAATTGAGTTTCCTACACATACAGACCATATCTAGTCCAACTCTGCTTCTGAAACTGATACCAACCACAGTTCCTCTAATATCCAATGCTTTTCAGTTAGAGCAAGAAACGGGTGAGCTACATAAAAGATGTATCTCTGTTTGAGATGAAACGTGAGTGAGTTTACCTGAAACGACGTCTTGCATGTGGGAAGACAAAGATCCTGGGATTTAACTCCATTTCTGAAGGGAAACACACAGCACAGTTGTCCTCTGTGAAACACAATCTGCTTTTGAGCAAGAAGCACGCTCTTGCTTTCTAGAGTCTCTAATAGAGCCAGAAACTTGACAGTGTGCTCAGAAAAAAGAACGGTGTTTCCTATACATACGGACAATTGCTAGTCCAACTCTGCTTCTGAAACGGATACGAACCACAAGTCACCTAACGTCCAATGCTTTTCAGTTAAGAGCGAGAAACCTGTGAGCCTTGTAAACTATATATATTCATTTGAGCTAAAAAGTGACTGCGTTATCCTGAAATGATATCTTGCTTGTAGGAAGACACAGAGCCTGGAATTGAACTCCATTTCTGAAGGGAAACACACAGCACAGTTCTCAGCCATGAAACACACTCTGCTATAGAGCAAGAAGCACACTCTTGCTTTCTATGGGTCTCTAATACAGCAAAAAACGTGACTGTTGTCAGAACAAAATAACTGTGTTTCCTACACCTACGGACCATATCTAGGTCAACTCTTCTTCTGAAACTAATACAAAGCACAGTTCCATTAACATGCAATGCTATCCAGTTAAGAGTGAGAAATGTGTGAGCTTCGTGACCGATGTAGCTTCAATTGAGCTTAAATGTGACTGAGTTTACCTGAAAAGATGTCTTGCTTGTAGGAGGACACAGAGCGTGGGATTTAACTCCATTTCTGAAGGTAAACACACAGCACAGTTCTCATCCATGAAACACACTCTGTTTTAGAGCAAGAAGCATGCTCTTGCTTTCTAGAGTCTATAATAGAGTCAGAAACTTGAAAGTGTGCTCAGAACAAAAGAACGGTGTTTCCTACACATACGGACCATTGCTAGGTCAACTCTGCTTCTGAAACTGATACAAACCACAAGTCATCTAACATCAAATGCTTTTCTGTTTAGAGCGAGAAACATGTGAGCTTCGTAAATGATTTATATTCATTTGAGCTGAAAAGTGACTGCGTTTACCTGAAATGTTGTCTTGCTTGTAGGAAGACATTGAGCCTGGATTTTAACTCCATTTCTGAAGGAAAACACACAGCACAGTTCTCATCCATGAAACACACTCTGCTTTAGAGCAAGAAGCATGCTCTTGCTTTCTAGAGTCTATAATAGAGTCAGAAACTTGAAAGTGTGCTCAGAACAAAAGAACGGTGTTTCCTACACATACCGACCATTGCTAGTTCAACTCTGCTTCTGAAACTGATACAAACCACAAGTCCTCTAACATCCAATGCTTTTCAGTTAAGAGCGAGAATCCTATGAGCTTCGTAAACGATTTATATTCATTTGAAATGAAAAGTGACTGTGTTTACCTGAAATGATGTCTTGCTTGTAGGAAGACACAGAGCCTGGATTTTAACTCCATTTCTGAATGGAAACACACATCACAGTTCTCATCCATGAAACACACTCTGCTTTAGAGCAAGAAGCACGCACTTGCTTTCTAAGGGTCTCTAAGCCAGCAGGAAACTTGACTGTGGTCAGAACAAAATAAGGGTGTTTCCTACACATAAAGACCATGTCTAGGTCAACTATTCTTCTGGAACTGATACAAAACACAGTTGCATTAACATGAAATGCTTTCCAGTTAAGAGCGAGAGAGGTGTGAGCTTCGTGAACAATGTAGCTTCCTTTGAGCTGAAAAGTGACTGAGTTTACCTGAAAAGATGTCTTGCTTGTAGGAAGACAAAGAGCCTGGGATTTAACTCCATTTCTGAAGGGAAACACACAGCACAGTTGTCCTCTGTGAAACACACTCTGCTTTAGAGCAAGAAGCATGCTCTTGCTTTCTAGAGTCTATAATAGAGTCAGAAACTTGAAAGTGTGCTCAGAACAAAAGAACGGTGTTTCCTACACATACGGACCATTGCAAGTTCAACTCTGCTTCTGGAACTGATAAAAACCAGAAGTCATCTAACATCCAATGCTTTTCAGTTAAGAGTGAGAAACGTGTGAGCTTCGTAAACGATTTATATTCATTTGAGCTGAAAAGTGACTGCTTTTACCTGAAATGATGTCTTGCTTATAGGAAGACACAGAGCCTGGAATTTAACTCCATTTATGAAGGGAAACACACAGCACAGTTCTCATCCATGAAACACACACTTCTTTAGAGCAAGAAGCACGCACTTGCTTTCTAAGAGTCTCTAATACAGCAGGAAACTTGACTGTGGTCAGAACAAAATAAGGGTGTTTCCTAGATATACGGACCATATCTAGGTCAACTTTTCTTCTGAAATTGATACAAACCACTGTTCCTCTAACATGCAATGCTTTCCAGTTAGGAGCAAGAAACCTGTGAGCTTCGTGAATGATGTTGCTTCCTTTGAGCTGAAAAGTGACTGAGTTTACCTGAAAAGATGTCTTGCTTGTAGGAAGACACAGAGCCTGGGATTTAACTCCATTTCTGAGGGGAAACACACAGCACAGTTCTCATCCATGAAACACACTCTGCTTTAGAGCAAGAAGCACGCTCTTGCTTTCTAGAGTCTATAATAGAGCCAGAAACTTGAAAGTATGCTCAGATCAAAAGAACGGTGTTTTCTACACATACGAACCATTGCTAGTTCAACTCTGCTTCTGAAAGTGATACAAACCACAAGTCATCGAACAACCAATGCTTTTCAGTTAAGACCGAGAAACGTGTGAGCTTAGTAAACGATTTATATACATTTTTTGCTGAAAAGTGACTGCGTTTACCTGAAATGATGTCTTGCTTGTAGGAAGACACAGAGCCGGGATTTAACTCCATTTCTGAAGGGAAACACACAGCACAGTTCTCATTCCTGAAACACACTCTGCTTTAGATCAAGAAGCACGATCTTTCTTTTTAAGAGTCTCTAATACAGCAGGAAACGTGACTGTGGATAGAACAAAATAACGGTGTTTCCTACACATAGGGACCATATCTAGGTCAACTCTTCTTCTGAAATTGATACAAACCACTGTTCCTCTAACATGCAATGCTTTCCAGTTAGGAGCAAGAAACCTGTGAGCTTCGTGAATGATGTTGCTTCCTTTGAGCTGAAAAGTGACTGAGTTTACCTGAAAAGATGTCTTGCTTGTAGGAAGACACAGAGCCTGGGATTTAACTCCATTTCTGAAGGGAAACACACAGCACAGTTCTCATCCATGAAACACACTCTGCTTTAGTACAAGAAGCACGCTCTTGCTTTCTAGATTCTATAATAGAGCCAGAAACTTGAAAGTGTGCTCAGAAGAAAAGAAGGGTGTTTCCTACACATACGGACCATTACTTGTCCAACTCTGCTTCTGAAACTGATACAAACCAGAGTTCCTGTAACATGCACTGCTTTCCAATTAAGAGTGAGAAAGGTGTGAGCTTCGTGAACGATGTAGCTTCCTTTGAGCTGAAAAGTGACTGAGTTTACCTGAAAAGATGTCTTGCTTGTAGGAAGACACAGAGCCTGGGATTTAACCCCATTTCTGAAGGGAAACACACAGCAAATCTCATCCATGAAACACACTCTGCTTTAGAGCACGAAGCATGCTCTAGCTTCCTAGAGTCTCTAATTGAGCCAGAAACTTGAGGGTACTCAGAACAAAAGAACGGTGTTTCCTACACATATGGACAATTGCAAGTTCAACTCTGCTTCTGAAACTGATACAAACCACAGGTCCTCTAACATCCAATGCTTTACAGTTAAGAGCAAGAAACGTGTCAGCTACGTGAACGGTGTTGCTTTGTTTGAGCTTAAATCTGACTGACTTTATGTGAAACGAAGTCTTGCTTGTAGGAAGATACAGAGCCTGTGATTTAACTCCATTTCTGAAGGGAAACACACAGCACAGTTCTCATCCATGAAACACACTCTGCATATAGGAAGAAGCACGCTCTTGCTTTCTAGAGTCTCTAGTAGAGCAGGAAACGTGAGTGTGCTCAGAACAAATGAATGGTGTTTCCTACACATACGGACCATTGCTAATTCAATCTGCTTCAGAAACTGATACAAACCACAAGTCATCTAACATCCAATGCTTTTCAGTTAAGAGCAAGAAACGTGTGAGCTTCGTAAAGGATTTATATTCATTTGAGCTGAAAAGTGACTGCGTTTACCTGAAATGATGTTTTGCTTGTAGGAAGACACAGAGTTGTAGTGGAAAGCCATCCCAGCATTGGCCTGGTTGTTCCAACACCCACTGATGCTTCGGTAATCATCACGCCCACAAGGCGTGGTGGAGGAGGAAGTGGAAGACCAAGGATTGGGAAGAGCTCTCTCTCTTGGTTCCCAAATTCTGGACGCTGGATGTAGACCGAGCAGAGTTCTCCAGAGAACACCGCCAGACTGCGCTATACCCTTGCCAGACCCTGTAACCTACCCCTTCATTTGTAAGTTACCCCACAAAATAAACCTCCCTTTTAACTACGTGGAGTGGCCTTAATAATTTAACCAATACAGAGCCTGGAATTTAACTCCATTTCTAAAGGGAAACACACAGCACAGTTCTCATCCATGAAACACACTCTGCTTTAGAGCATGAGGCATGCTCTTGCTTTCTAGAGTCTCTAATAGAGCCAGAAAAATGAGGGTACTCAGAATAAAAGAACGGTGTTTCCTACACATACGGACCATTGCTACTTCAACTCTGCTTCTGAAACTGATACAAACCACAGGTCCTCTAACATCCAATGCTTTACAGTGAAGAGCAAGAAACGTGTCAGCTACGTGAACGATGTTGCTTTGTTTGAGCTGAAAGGTGACTGAGTTTACATGAAACGAAGTCTTGCTTATAGGAAGATACAGAGCCTGTGATTTAACTCCATTTCTGAAGGGAAACACACAGCACAGTTCTCACGTTAAAACACAGTCTACGTATAGGAAGAAGAACGCTCTTGCTTTCTAGAGTCTCTAGTAGAGCAGGAAACGTGAGTGTTCTTAGAACAAAATAATTGAGTTTCCTACACATACAGACCATATCTAGTCCAACTCTGCTTCTGAAACTGATATCAACCACAGTTCCTCTAATATCCAATGCTTTTCAGTTAGAGCAAGAAACGGGTGAGCTACGTATAAGATGTAGCTTTGTTTGAGCTGAAACGTGAGTGAGTTTACCTGAAACGAATCTTGCATGTAGGAAGACAAAGAGCCTGGGATTTAACTCCATTTCTGAAGGGAAACACACAGCAGAGGTGTCCTCTGTGAAACACACTCTGCTTTAGAGCAAGAAGCACGCTCTTGGTTTCTAGAGTCTATAATAGAGCCAGAAACTTGACAGTGTGCTCAGAACAAAAGAACGGTGTTTCCTACACATACGGACCATTGCTAGTTCAACTCTGCTTCTGATAGTGATACGAACCAAAGTCATCTAACATCCAATGCTTTTCAGTTAAGAGCGAGAAACGTGTGAGCTTCGTAAACGATTTATAATCATTTGAGCTGAAAAGTGACTGCGTTTACCTGAAATGATGTCTTGCTTGTAGGAAGACACAGAGCCTGGGATTTAACTCCATTTCTGAAGGGAAACACACAGCACAGTTCTCATCCATGAAACACACTCTGCTTTAGAGCCAGATGCACGCACTTGCTTTCTAAGAGTCTCTAATACAGCAGGAAACATGACTGTGGTCAGAACAAAATAAGGGTGTTTCCTAGACATACGGACCATACCTAGGTCAACTCTTCTTCTGAAACTGATACAAACCACAAGTCATCTAACGTCCAAGGCTTTCCATTTAAGAGCGAGAAACGTGTGAGCTTCGTGAACGATGTAGCTTCCTTTGAGCTGAAAAGTGACTGAGTTTACCTGAAAAAATGTCTTGCTTGTAGGAAGACACAGAGCCTGGTATTTAACTCCATTTCTGAAGGGAAACACACAGCACAGTTCTCATCCATGAAACACACTCTGCTTTAGAGCCAGATGCATGCACTTGCTTTCTAAGAGTCTCTAATACAGCAGGAAACATGACTGTGGTCAGAACAAAATAAGGGTGTTTCCTAGACATACGGACCATATGTAGGTCAACTCTCCTTCTGAACCTGATACAAACCACAAGTCATCTAACGTCTAATGCTTTTCAGTTAAGAGCGAGAAACGTGTGAGCTTTGTAAACGATTTATAAACATTTGAGCTGAAAAGTGACTGCGTTTTCCTGAAATGATGTCTTGTTTATAGGAACACACAGAGTCTCGAATTTTACTCCATTTCTGAAGGGAAACACACAGCACAGTTCTCATCCATGAAACACAATCTGCTTTAGAGCAAGAAGTACGCTCTTGCTTTCTATGAGTCTCTAATACAGCAAGAAACGTTTCAGTGGTCAGAAAAAAAAACCGTGTTTCCTACACCTACCGACCATATCTAGGTCAACTCTTCTTCTGAAACTGATACAAAGCACAGTTCCATTAACATGCAATGCTTTCCAATTAAGAGCGAGAAACGTGTGAGCTTCGTGAAAGATGTAGCTTCAATTGAGCTGAAAAGTGACTGAGTTTACCTGAAAAGATGTCTTGCTTGTAGGAAGACACAGAGCCTGGGATTTAACTCCATTTCTGAAGGGAAACACACAGCACAGTTCTCATCCATGAAACACACTCTTCTTTAGATCAGGAAGCACGCTCTTGCTTTCTAGAGTCTATAATAGAGCCAGAAACTTGAAAGTATGCTCAGAACAAAAGAATGGTGTTTCCTACACATACGAACCATTGCTAGTTCAACTCTGCTTCTGAAACTGATACAAACCACAAGTCATCGAACAACCAATGCTTTTCAGTTAAGACCGAGAAACGTGTGAGCTTAGTAAACGATTTATATACATTTTTTGCTGAAAAGTGACTGCGTTTACCTGAAATGATGTCTTGCTTGTAGGAAGACACAGAGCCGGGATTTAACTCCATTTCTGAAGGGAAACACACAGCACAGTTCTCATTCCTGAAACACACTCTGCTTTAGATCAAGAAGCACGATCTTTCTTTTTAAGAGTCTCTAATACAGCAGGAAACGTGACTGTGGATAGAACAAAATAACGGTGTTTCCTACACATAGGGACCATATCTAGGTCAACTCTTCTTCTGAAATTGATACAAACCACTGTTCCTCTAACATGCAATGCTTTCCAGTTAGGAGCAAGAAACCTGTGAGCTTCGTGAATGATGTTGCTTCCTTTGAGCTGAAAAGTGACTGAGTTTACCTGAAAAGATGTCTTGCTTGTAGGAAGACACAGAGCCTGGGATTTAACTCCATTTCTGAAGGGAAACACACAGCACAGTTCTCATCCATGAAACACACTCTGCTTTAGTACAAGAAGCACGCTCTTGCTTTCTAGATTCTATAATAGAGCCAGAAACTTGAAAGTGTGCTCAGAAGAAAAGAAGGGTGTTTCCTACACATACGGACCATTACTTGTCCAACTCTGCTTCTGAAACTGATACAAACCAGAGTTCCTGTAACATGCACTGCTTTCCAATTAAGAGTGAGAAAGGTGTGAGCTTCGTGAACGATGTAGCTTCCTTTGAGCTGAAAAGTGACTGAGTTTACCTGAAAAGATGTCTTGCTTGTAGGAAGACACAGAGCCTGGGATTTAACCCCATTTCTGAAGGGAAACACACAGCAAATCTCATCCATGAAACACACTCTGCTTTAGAGCACGAAGCATGCTCTAGCTTCCTAGAGTCTCTAATTGAGCCAGAAACTTGAGGGTACTCAGAACAAAAGAACGGTGTTTCCTACACATATGGACAATTGCAAGTTCAACTCTGCTTCTGAAACTGATACAAACCACAGGTCCTCTAACATCCAATGCTTTACAGTTAAGAGCAAGAAACGTGTCAGCTACGTGAACGGTGTTGCTTTGTTTGAGCTTAAATCTGACTGACTTTATGTGAAACGAAGTCTTGCTTGTAGGAAGATACAGAGCCTGTGATTTAACTCCATTTCTGAAGGGAAACACACAGCACAGTTCTCATCCATGAAACACACTCTGCATATAGGAAGAAGCACGCTCTTGCTTTCTAGAGTCTCTAGTAGAGCAGGAAACGTGAGTGTGCTCAGAACAAATGAATGGTGTTTCCTACACATACGGACCATTGCTAATTCAATCTGCTTCAGAAACTGATACAAACCACAAGTCATCTAACATCCAATGCTTTTCAGTTAAGAGCAAGAAACGTGTGAGCTTCGTAAAGGATTTATATTCATTTGAGCTGAAAAGTGACTGCGTTTACCTGAAATGATGTTTTGCTTGTAGGAAGACACAGAGTTGTAGTGGAAAGCCATCCCAGCATTGGCCTGGTTGTTCCAACACCCACTGATGCTTCGGTAATCATCACGCCCACAAGGCGTGGTGGAGGAGGAAGTGGAAGACCAAGGATTGGGAAGAGCTCTCTCTCTTGGTTCCCAAATTCTGGACGCTGGATGTAGACCGAGCAGAGTTCTCCAGAGAACACCGCCAGACTGCGCTATACCCTTGCCAGACCCTGTAACCTACCCCTTCATTTGTAAGTTACCCCACAAAATAAACCTCCCTTTTAACTACGTGGAGTGGCCTTAATAATTTAACCAATACAGAGCCTGGAATTTAACTCCATTTCTAAAGGGAAACACACAGCACAGTTCTCATCCATGAAACACACTCTGCTTTAGAGCATGAGGCATGCTCTTGCTTTCTAGAGTCTCTAATAGAGCCAGAAAAATGAGGGTACTCAGAATAAAAGAACGGTGTTTCCTACACATACGGACCATTGCTACTTCAACTCTGCTTCTGAAACTGATACAAACCACAGGTCCTCTAACATCCAATGCTTTACAGTGAAGAGCAAGAAACGTGTCAGCTACGTGAACGATGTTGCTTTGTTTGAGCTGAAAGGTGACTGAGTTTACATGAAACGAAGTCTTGCTTATAGGAAGATACAGAGCCTGTGATTTAACTCCATTTCTGAAGGGAAACACACAGCACAGTTCTCACGTTAAAACACAGTCTACGTATAGGAAGAAGAACGCTCTTGCTTTCTAGAGTCTCTAGTAGAGCAGGAAACGTGAGTGTTCTTAGAACAAAATAATTGAGTTTCCTACACATACAGACCATATCTAGTCCAACTCTGCTTCTGAAACTGATATCAACCACAGTTCCTCTAATATCCAATGCTTTTCAGTTAGAGCAAGAAACGGGTGAGCTACGTATAAGATGTAGCTTTGTTTGAGCTGAAACGTGAGTGAGTTTACCTGAAACGAATCTTGCATGTAGGAAGACAAAGAGCCTGGGATTTAACTCCATTTCTGAAGGGAAACACACAGCAGAGGTGTCCTCTGTGAAACACACTCTGCTTTAGAGCAAGAAGCACGCTCTTGGTTTCTAGAGTCTATAATAGAGCCAGAAACTTGACAGTGTGCTCAGAACAAAAGAACGGTGTTTCCTACACATACGGACCATTGCTAGTTCAACTCTGCTTCTGATAGTGATACGAACCAAAGTCATCTAACATCCAATGCTTTTCAGTTAAGAGCGAGAAACGTGTGAGCTTCGTAAACGATTTATAATCATTTGAGCTGAAAAGTGACTGCGTTTACCTGAAATGATGTCTTGCTTGTAGGAAGACACAGAGCCTGGGATTTAACTCCATTTCTGAAGGGAAACACACAGCACAGTTCTCATCCATGAAACACACTCTGCTTTAGAGCCAGATGCACGCACTTGCTTTCTAAGAGTCTCTAATACAGCAGGAAACATGACTGTGGTCAGAACAAAATAAGGGTGTTTCCTAGACATACGGACCATACCTAGGTCAACTCTTCTTCTGAAACTGATACAAACCACAAGTCATCTAACGTCCAAGGCTTTCCATTTAAGAGCGAGAAACGTGTGAGCTTCGTGAACGATGTAGCTTCCTTTGAGCTGAAAAGTGACTGAGTTTACCTGAAAAAATGTCTTGCTTGTAGGAAGACACAGAGCCTGGTATTTAACTCCATTTCTGAAGGGAAACACACAGCACAGTTCTCATCCATGAAACACACTCTGCTTTAGAGCCAGATGCATGCACTTGCTTTCTAAGAGTCTCTAATACAGCAGGAAACATGACTGTGGTCAGAACAAAATAAGGGTGTTTCCTAGACATACGGACCATATGTAGGTCAACTCTCCTTCTGAACCTGATACAAACCACAAGTCATCTAACGTCTAATGCTTTTCAGTTAAGAGCGAGAAACGTGTGAGCTTTGTAAACGATTTATAAACATTTGAGCTGAAAAGTGACTGCGTTTTCCTGAAATGATGTCTTGTTTATAGGAACACACAGAGTCTCGAATTTTACTCCATTTCTGAAGGGAAACACACAGCACAGTTCTCATCCATGAAACACAATCTGCTTTAGAGCAAGAAGTACGCTCTTGCTTTCTATGAGTCTCTAATACAGCAAGAAACGTTTCAGTGGTCAGAAAAAAAAACCGTGTTTCCTACACCTACCGACCATATCTAGGTCAACTCTTCTTCTGAAACTGATACAAAGCACAGTTCCATTAACATGCAATGCTTTCCAATTAAGAGCGAGAAACGTGTGAGCTTCGTGAAAGATGTAGCTTCAATTGAGCTGAAAAGTGACTGAGTTTACCTGAAAAGATGTCTTGCTTGTAGGAAGACACAGAGCCTGGGATTTAACTCCATTTCTGAAGGGAAACACACAGCACAGTTCTCATCCATGAAACACACTCTTCTTTAGATCAGGAAGCACGCTCTTGCTTTCTAGAGTCTATAATAGAGCCAGAAACTTGAAAGTATGCTCAGAACAAAAGAATGGTGTTTCCTACACATACGAACCATTGCTAGTTCAACTCTGCTTCTGAAACTGATACAAACCACAAGTCATCTAACAACCAATGCTTTTCAGTTAAGACCGAGAAACGTGTGAGCTTAGTAAACGATTTATATTCATTTTTTGCTGAAAAGTGACTGTGTTTACCTGAAATGATGTCTTGCTTGTAGGAAGACACAGAGCTTGGATTTAACTCCATTTCTGAAGGGAAACACACAGCACAGTTCTCATTCCTGAAACACACTCTGCTTTAGATCAAGAAGCACGATCTTTCTTTTTAAGAGTCTCTAATACAGCAGGAAACGTGACTGTGGATAGAACAAAATAACGGTGTTTCCTACACATAGGGACCATATCTAGGTCAACTCTTCTTCTGAAATTGATACAAACCACTGTTCCTCTAACATGCAATGCTTTCCAGTTAGGAGCAAGAAACCTGTGAGCTTCGTGAATGATGTTGCTTCCTTTGAGCTGAAAAGTGACTGAGTTTACCTGAAAAGATGTCTTGCTTGTAGGAAGACACAGAGCCTGGGATTTAACTCCATTTCTGAAGGGAAACACACAGCACAGTTCTCATCCATGAAACGCACTCTGCTTTAGTACAAGTAGCACGCTCTTGCTTTCTAGATTCTATAATAGAGCCAGAAACTTGAAAGTGTGCTCAGAAGAAAAGAAGGGTGTTTCCTACACATACGGACCATTACTTGTCCAACTCTGCTTCTGAAACTGATACAAACCAGAGTTCCTGTAACATGCACTGCTTTCCAATTAAGAGCGAGAAAGGTGTGAGCTTCGTGAACGATGTGGCTTCCTTTGAGCTCAAAAGTGACTGAGTTTACCTGAAAAGATGTCTTGCTTGTAGGAAGACACAGAGCCTGGGATTTAACCCCATTTCTGAAGGGAAACACACAGCACATCTCATCCATGAAACACACTCTGCTTTAGAGCACGAAGCATGCTCTAGCTTCCTAGAGTCTCTAATTGAGCCAGAAACTTGAGGGTACTCAGAACAAAAGAACGGTGTTTCCTACACATATGGACAATCGCAAGTTCAACTCAGCTTCTGAAACAGATACAAACCACAGGTCCTCTAACATCCAATGGTTTACACTTAAGAGCAAGAAACGTGTCAGCTACGTGAACGGTGTTGCTTTGTTTGAGCTTAAATCTGACTGAGTTTACGTGAAACGAAGTCTTGCTTGTAGGAAGATACAGAGCCTGTGATTTAACTCCATTTCTGAAGGGAAACACACAGCACAGTTCTCATCCATGAAACACACTCTGCGTATAGGAAGAAGTACGCTCTTGCTTTCTAGAGTCTCTAGTAGAGCAGGAAACGTGAGTGTGCTCAGAACAAATGAATGGTGTTTCCTACACATACGGACCATTGCTAGTTCAATCTGAATCAGAAACTGATACAAACCACAAGTCATCTAACATCCAATGCTTTTCAGTTAAGAGCGAGAAACGTGTGAGCTTCGTAAAGGATTTATATTCATTTGTGCTGAAAAGTGACTGCGTTTACCTGAAATGATGTTTTGCTTGTAGGAAGACACAGAGTTGTAGTGGAAAGCCATCCCAGCATTAGCCTGGATGTTCCAACACCCACTGAGGCTTCAGTAATCATCACGCCCACAAGGCGTGGTGGAGGAGGAAGTAGAAGACCAAGGATCGGGAAGAGCTCTCTCTCTTGGTTCCCAAATTCTGGACGCTGGATGTAGACCGAGCAGAGTTCTCCAGAGAACACCGCCAGACTGTGCTATACCCTTGACAGAACCTGTAACCTACCCCTTCATTTGTAAGTTACCCCACAAAATAAACCTCCCTTTTAACTACGTGGAGTGGCCTTAATAATTTAACCAATACAGAGCCTGGAATTTAACTCCATTTCTAAAGGGAAACACACAGCACAGTTCTCATCCATGAAACACACTCTGCTTTAGAGCATGAGGCATGCTCTTGCTTTCTAGAGTCTCTAATAGAGCCAGAAAAATGAGGGTACTCAGAACAAAAGAACGGTGTTTCCTACACATACGGACCATTGCTACTTCAACTCTGCTTCTGAAACTGATACAAACCACAGGTCCTCTAACATCCAATGCTTTACAGTGAAGCGCAAGAAACGTGTCAGCTACGTGAACGATGTTGCTTTGTTTGAGGTGAAAGGTGACTAAGTTTACGTGAAACGAAGTCTTGCTCATAGGAAGATACGGAGCCTGTGATTTAACTCCATTTCTGAAGGGAAACACACAGCACAGTTCTCACGTTAAAAGACAGTCTACGTATAGGAAGAAGAACGCTCTTGCTTTCTAGTGTCTCTAGTAGAACAGGAAACGTGAGTGTTCTTAGAACAAAATAATTGAGTTTCCTACACATACAGACCATATCTAGTCCAACTCTGCTTCTGAAACTGATATCAACCACAGTTCCTCTAATATCCAATGCTTTTCAGTTAGAGCAAGAAACGGGTGAGCTACATAAAAGATGTATCTCTGTTTGAGCTGAAACGTGAGTGAGTTTACCTGAAACGACGTCTTGCATGTGGGAAGACAACGATCCTGGGATTTAACTCCATTTCTGAAGGGAAACACACAGCAGAGGTGTCCTCTGTGAAACACACTCTGCTTTAGAACAAGAAGCACGCTCTTGGTTTCTAGAATCTCTAATAGAGCCAGAAACTTGACAGTGTGCTCAGAACAAAATAAGGGTTTTTCCTAGACATACGGACGATATCTAGGTCAACTCTTCTTCTGAAACTGATACAAACCACAAGTCATCTAACGTCCAAGGCTTTCCATTTAAGAGCGAGAAACGTGTGAGCTTCGTGAACGATGTAGCTTCCTTTGAGCTGAAAAGTGACTGAGTTTACCTGAAAAAATGTCTTGCTTGTAGGAAGACACAGAGCCTGGGATTTAACTCCATTTCTGAAGGGAAACACACAGCACAGTTCTCATCCATGAAACAAAATCTGCTTTAGAGCAAGAAGTACCCTCTTGCTTTCTATGAGTCTCTAATACAGCAAGAAACGTGACTGTGGTCAGAAAAAATAACCGTGTTTCCTACACCTAGGGACCACATCTAGGTCAACTATTCTTCTGAAACTGATACAAAGCACAGTTCCATTAACAGGCAATGCTTTCCAGTTAAGAGCGAGAAACGTGTGAGCTTCATGAAAGATGTAGCTTCAATTGAGCTTAAAAGTGACTGAGTTTACCTGAAAAGATGTCTTGCTTGTAGGAAGACACAGAGCCTGGGATTTAACTCCATTTCTGAAGTGAAACACACAGCACAGTTCTCATCCATGAAACACACTCTGCTTTAGATCAGGAAGCACGCTCTTGCTTTCTAGAGTCTATAATAGAGCCAGAAACTTGAAAGTATGCTCAGAACAAAAGAACGGTGTTTCCTACACATACGGACCATTGCTAGTTCAACTCTGCTTCTGAAACTGATACAAACCACAAGTCATCAAACAACCAATGCTTTTCAGTTAAGACCGAGAAACGTGTGAGCTTAGTAAACAATTTATATTCATTTGAGATGAAAAGTGACTGCGTTTACCTGAAATGATGTCTTGCTTGTAGGAAGACACAGAGCCTGGAATTTAACTCCATTTCTGAAGGGAAACACACAGCACAGTTCTCATTCCTGAAACACACTCTGCTTTAGATCAAGAAGCACGATCTTTCTTTTTTAGAGTCTCTAATACAGCAGGAAACGTGACTGTGGATAGAACAAAATAACGGTGTTTCCTACACATACGGACCATATCTAGGTCAACTCTTCTTCTGAAACTGATACAAACCACAGTTCCTCTAACATGCAATGCTTTCCAGTTAGGAGCAAGAAACCTGTGAGCTTCGTGAACGATGTAGCTTCCTTTGAGCTGAGAACTGACTGAGTTTACCTGAAAAGATTTCTTGCTTGTAGGAAGACACAGAGCCTGGGATTTAACTCCATTTCTGAAGGGAAACACACTGCACAGTTCTCATCCATGAAACACACTCTGCTTTAGAGCAAGTAGCATGCTCTTGATTTCCAAGAGTCGCTAATAGAGCCAGAAACTTGAGGGTACTCTGAACAAAAGAACGGTGTTTCCTACACTTACGGACCATTGCTAGTTCAATCTGCTTCAGAAACTGATACAAACCACAAGTCATCTAACATCCAATGCTTTTCAGTTAAGAGCAAGAAACGTGTGAGCTTCGTAAAGGATTTATATTCATTTGAGCTGAAAAGTGACTGCGTTTACCTGAAATGATGTTTTGCTTGTAGGAAGACACAGAGTTGTAGTGGAAAGCCATCCCAGCATTGGCCTGGTTGTTCCAACACCCACTGATGCTTCGGTAATCATCACGCCCACAAGGCGTGGTGGAGGAGGAAGTGGAAGACCAAGGATTGGGAAGAGCTCTCTCTCTTGGTTCCCAAATTCTGGACGCTGGATGTAGACCGAGCAGAGTTCTCCAGAGAACACCGCCAGACTGCGCTATACCCTTGCCAGACCCTGTAACCTACCCCTTCATTTGTAAGTTACCCCACAAAATAAACCTCCCTTTTAACTACGTGGAGTGGCCTTAATAATTTAACCAATACAGAGCCTGGAATTTAACTCCATTTCTAAAGGGAAACACACAGCACAGTTCTCATCCATGAAACACACTCTGCTTTAGAGCATGAGGCATGCTCTTGCTTTCTAGAGTCTCTAATAGAGCCAGAAAAATGAGGGTACTCAGAATAAAAGAACGGTGTTTCCTACACATACGGACCATTGCTACTTCAACTCTGCTTCTGAAACTGATACAAACCACAGGTCCTCTAACATCCAATGCTTTACAGTGAAGAGCAAGAAACGTGTCAGCTACGTGAACGATGTTGCTTTGTTTGAGCTGAAAGGTGACTGAGTTTACATGAAACGAAGTCTTGCTTATAGGAAGATACAGAGCCTGTGATTTAACTCCATTTCTGAAGGGAAACACACAGCACAGTTCTCACGTTAAAACACAGTCTACGTATAGGAAGAAGAACGCTCTTGCTTTCTAGAGTCTCTAGTAGAGCAGGAAACGTGAGTGTTCTTAGAACAAAATAATTGAGTTTCCTACACATACAGACCATATCTAGTCCAACTCTGCTTCTGAAACTGATATCAACCACAGTTCCTCTAATATCCAATGCTTTTCAGTTAGAGCAAGAAACGGGTGAGCTACGTATAAGATGTAGCTTTGTTTGAGCTGAAACGTGAGTGAGTTTACCTGAAACGAATCTTGCATGTAGGAAGACAAAGAGCCTGGGATTTAACTCCATTTCTGAAGGGAAACACACAGCAGAGGTGTCCTCTGTGAAACACACTCTGCTTTAGAGCAAGAAGCACGCTCTTGGTTTCTAGAGTCTATAATAGAGCCAGAAACTTGACAGTGTGCTCAGAACAAAAGAACGGTGTTTCCTACACATACGGACCATTGCTAGTTCAACTCTGCTTCTGATAGTGATACGAACCAAAGTCATCTAACATCCAATGCTTTTCAGTTAAGAGCGAGAAACGTGTGAGCTTCGTAAACGATTTATAATCATTTGAGCTGAAAAGTGACTGCGTTTACCTGAAATGATGTCTTGCTTGTAGGAAGACACAGAGCCTGGGATTTAACTCCATTTCTGAAGGGAAACACACAGCACAGTTCTCATCCATGAAACACACTCTGCTTTAGAGCCAGATGCACGCACTTGCTTTCTAAGAGTCTCTAATACAGCAGGAAACATGACTGTGGTCAGAACAAAATAAGGGTGTTTCCTAGACATACGGACCATACCTAGGTCAACTCTTCTTCTGAAACTGATACAAACCACAAGTCATCTAACGTCCAAGGCTTTCCATTTAAGAGCGAGAAACGTGTGAGCTTCGTGAACGATGTAGCTTCCTTTGAGCTGAAAAGTGACTGAGTTTACCTGAAAAAATGTCTTGCTTGTAGGAAGACACAGAGCCTGGTATTTAACTCCATTTCTGAAGGGAAACACACAGCACAGTTCTCATCCATGAAACACACTCTGCTTTAGAGCCAGATGCATGCACTTGCTTTCTAAGAGTCTCTAATACAGCAGGAAACATGACTGTGGTCAGAACAAAATAAGGGTGTTTCCTAGACATACGGACCATATGTAGGTCAACTCTCCTTCTGAACCTGATACAAACCACAAGTCATCTAACGTCTAATGCTTTTCAGTTAAGAGCGAGAAACGTGTGAGCTTTGTAAACGATTTATAAACATTTGAGCTGAAAAGTGACTGCGTTTTCCTGAAATGATGTCTTGTTTATAGGAACACACAGAGTCTCGAATTTTACTCCATTTCTGAAGGGAAACACACAGCACAGTTCTCATCCATGAAACACAATCTGCTTTAGAGCAAGAAGTACGCTCTTGCTTTCTATGAGTCTCTAATACAGCAAGAAACGTTTCAGTGGTCAGAAAAAAAAACCGTGTTTCCTACACCTACCGACCATATCTAGGTCAACTCTTCTTCTGAAACTGATACAAAGCACAGTTCCATTAACATGCAATGCTTTCCAATTAAGAGCGAGAAACGTGTGAGCTTCGTGAAAGATGTAGCTTCAATTGAGCTGAAAAGTGACTGAGTTTACCTGAAAAGATGTCTTGCTTGTAGGAAGACACAGAGCCTGGGATTTAACTCCATTTCTGAAGGGAAACACACAGCACAGTTCTCATCCATGAAACACACTCTTCTTTAGATCAGGAAGCACGCTCTTGCTTTCTAGAGTCTATAATAGAGCCAGAAACTTGAAAGTATGCTCAGAACAAAAGAATGGTGTTTCCTACACATACGAACCATTGCTAGTTCAACTCTGCTTCTGAAACTGATACAAACCACAAGTCATCTAACAACCAATGCTTTTCAGTTAAGACCGAGAAACGTGTGAGCTTAGTAAACGATTTATATTCATTTTTTGCTGAAAAGTGACTGCGTTTACCTGAAATGATGTCTTGCTTGTAGGAAGACACAGAGCTTGGATTTAACTCCATTTCTGAAGGGAAACACACAGCACAGTTCTCATTCCTGAAACACACTCTGCTTTAGATCAAGAAGCACGATCTTTCTTTTTAAGAGTCTCTAATACAGCAGGAAACGTGACTGTGGATAGAACAAAATAACGGTGTTTCCTACACATAGGGACCATATCTAGGTCAACTCTTCTTCTGAAATTGATACAAACCACTGTTCCTCTAACATGCAATGCTTTCCAGTTAGGAGCAAGAAACCTGTGAGCTTCGTGAATGATGTTGCTTCCTTTGAGCTGAAAAGTGACTGAGTTTACCTGAAAAGATGTCTTGCTTGTAGGAAGACACAGAGCCTGGGATTTAACTCCATTTCTGAAGGGAAACACACAGCACAGTTCTCATCCATGAAACGCACTCTGCTTTAGTACAAGTAGCACGCTCTTGCTTTCTAGATTCTATAATAGAGCCAGAAACTTGAAAGTGTGCTCAGAAGAAAAGAAGGGTGTTTCCTACACATACGGACCATTACTTGTCCAACTCTGCTTCTGAAACTGATACAAACCAGAGTTCCTGTAACATGCACTGCTTTCCAATTAAGAGCGAGAAAGGTGTGAGCTTCGTGAACGATGTGGCTTCCTTTGAGCTCAAAAGTGACTGAGTTTACCTGAAAAGATGTCTTGCTTGTAGGAAGACACAGAGCCTGGGATTTAACCCCATTTCTGAAGGGAAACACACAGCACATCTCATCCATGAAACACACTCTGCTTTAGAGCACGAAGCATGCTCTAGCTTCCTAGAGTCTCTAATTGAGCCAGAAACTTGAGGGTACTCAGAACAAAAGAACGGTGTTTCCTACACATATGGACAATCGCAAGTTCAACTCAGCTTCTGAAACAGATACAAACCACAGGTCCTCTAACATCCAATGGTTTACACTTAAGAGCAAGAAACGTGTCAGCTACGTGAACGGTGTTGCTTTGTTTGAGCTTAAATCTGACTGAGTTTACGTGAAACGAAGTCTTGCTTGTAGGAAGATACAGAGCCTGTGATTTAACTCCATTTCTGAAGGGAAACACACAGCACAGTTCTCATCCATGAAACACACTCTGCGTATAGGAAGAAGTACGCTCTTGCTTTCTAGAGTCTCTAGTAGAGCAGGAAACGTGAGTGTGCTCAGAACAAATGAATGGTGTTTCCTACACATACGGACCATTGCTAGTTCAATCTGAATCAGAAACTGATACAAACCACAAGTCATCTAACATCCAATGCTTTTCAGTTAAGAGCGAGAAACGTGTGAGCTTCGTAAAGGATTTATATTCATTTGTGCTGAAAAGTGACTGCGTTTACCTGAAATGATGTTTTGCTTGTAGGAAGACACAGAGTTGTAGTGGAAAGCCATCCCAGCATTAGCCTGGATGTTCCAACACCCACTGAGGCTTCAGTAATCATCACGCCCACAAGGCGTGGTGGAGGAGGAAGTAGAAGACCAAGGATCGGGAAGAGCTCTCTCTCTTGGTTCCCAAATTCTGGACGCTGGATGTAGACCGAGCAGAGTTCTCCAGAGAACACCGCCAGACTGTGCTATACCCTTGACAGAACCTGTAACCTACCCCTTCATTTGTAAGTTACCCCACAAAATAAACCTCCCTTTTAACTACGTGGAGTGGCCTTAATAATTTAACCAATACAGAGCCTGGAATTTAACTCCATTTCTAAAGGGAAACACACAGCACAGTTCTCATCCATGAAACACACTCTGCTTTAGAGCATGAGGCATGCTCTTGCTTTCTAGAGTCTCTAATAGAGCCAGAAAAATGAGGGTACTCAGAACAAAAGAACGGTGTTTCCTACACATACGGACCATTGCTACTTCAACTCTGCTTCTGAAACTGATACAAACCACAGGTCCTCTAACATCCAATGCTTTACAGTGAAGCGCAAGAAACGTGTCAGCTACGTGAACGATGTTGCTTTGTTTGAGGTGAAAGGTGACTAAGTTTACGTGAAACGAAGTCTTGCTCATAGGAAGATACGGAGCCTGTGATTTAACTCCATTTCTGAAGGGAAACACACAGCACAGTTCTCACGTTAAAAGACAGTCTACGTATAGGAAGAAGAACGCTCTTGCTTTCTAGTGTCTCTAGTAGAACAGGAAACGTGAGTGTTCTTAGAACAAAATAATTGAGTTTCCTACACATACAGACCATATCTAGTCCAACTCTGCTTCTGAAACTGATATCAACCACAGTTCCTCTAATATCCAATGCTTTTCAGTTAGAGCAAGAAACGGGTGAGCTACATAAAAGATGTATCTCTGTTTGAGCTGAAACGTGAGTGAGTTTACCTGAAACGACGTCTTGCATGTGGGAAGACAACGATCCTGGGATTTAACTCCATTTCTGAAGGGAAACACACAGCAGAGGTGTCCTCTGTGAAACACACTCTGCTTTAGAACAAGAAGCACGCTCTTGGTTTCTAGAATCTCTAATAGAGCCAGAAACTTGACAGTGTGCTCAGAACAAAATAAGGGTTTTTCCTAGACATACGGACGATATCTAGGTCAACTCTTCTTCTGAAACTGATACAAACCACAAGTCATCTAACGTCCAAGGCTTTCCATTTAAGAGCGAGAAACGTGTGAGCTTCGTGAACGATGTAGCTTCCTTTGAGCTGAAAAGTGACTGAGTTTACCTGAAAAAATGTCTTGCTTGTAGGAAGACACAGAGCCTGGGATTTAACTCCATTTCTGAAGGGAAACACACAGCACAGTTCTCATCCATGAAACAAAATCTGCTTTAGAGCAAGAAGTACCCTCTTGCTTTCTATGAGTCTCTAATACAGCAAGAAACGTGACTGTGGTCAGAAAAAATAACCGTGTTTCCTACACCTAGGGACCACATCTAGGTCAACTATTCTTCTGAAACTGATACAAAGCACAGTTCCATTAACAGGCAATGCTTTCCAGTTAAGAGCGAGAAACGTGTGAGCTTCATGAAAGATGTAGCTTCAATTGAGCTTAAAAGTGACTGAGTTTACCTGAAAAGATGTCTTGCTTGTAGGAAGACACAGAGCCTGGGATTTAACTCCATTTCTGAAGTGAAACACACAGCACAGTTCTCATCCATGAAACACACTCTGCTTTAGATCAGGAAGCACGCTCTTGCTTTCTAGAGTCTATAATAGAGCCAGAAACTTGAAAGTATGCTCAGAACAAAAGAACGGTGTTTCCTACACATACGGACCATTGCTAGTTCAACTCTGCTTCTGAAACTGATACAAACCACAAGTCATCTAACAACCAATGCTTTTCAGTTAAGACCGAGAAACGTGTGAGCTTAGTAAACAATTTATATTCATTTGAGATGAAAAGTGACTGCGTTTACCTGAAATGATGTCTTGCTTGTAGGAAGACACAGAGCCTGGAATTTAACTCCATTTCTGAAGGGAAACACACAGCACAGTTCTCATTCCTGAAACACACTCTGCTTTAGATCAAGAAGCACGATCTTTCTTTTTTAGAGTCTCTAATACAGCAGGAAACGTGACTGTGGATAGAACAAAATAACGGTGTTTCCTACACATACGGACCATATCTAGGTCAACTCTTCTTCTGAAACTGATACAAACCACAGTTCCTCTAACATGCAATGCTTTCCAGTTAGGAGCAAGAAACCTGTGAGCTTCGTGAACGATGTAGCTTCCTTTGAGCTGAGAACTGACTGAGTTTACCTGAAAAGATTTCTTGCTTGTAGGAAGACACAGAGCCTGGGATTTAACTCCATTTCTGAAGGGAAACACACTGCACAGTTCTCATCCATGAAACACACTCTGCTTTAGAGCAAGTAGCATGCTCTTGATTTCCAAGAGTCGCTAATAGAGCCAGAAACTTGAGGGTACTCTGAACAAAAGAACGGTGTTTCCTACACTTACGGACCATTGCTAGTTCAACTCTGCTTCTGAAACTGATACAAACCACAAGTCATCTAACATCCAATGCTTTTCAGTTAAGAGCGAGAAACTTGTGAGCTTCGTAAATGATTTGTAGTCATTTGAGCTGAAAAGTGACTGCGTTTACCTGAAATGATGTCTTGCGTGTAGGAAGACATAGAGCCTGGTTTTTAACTCCGTTTCTGAAGGGAAACACACAGCACAGTTCTCGTCCTTGAAAAACAGTCTGTGTATAGGATGAAGCATGCTATTGCTTTCTAGAATCTCTGATAGAGCAGGAAACGTGAGTGTGCTCAGAACAAAAGAACGGTGTTTCCTATACATACGGACCATAGGTAGTTCAACTCTGCTTCTGAAACTGATACAAACCACAGTTCCTCTAACATGCAATGCTTTCCAGTCAAGAGAGAGAAACTTGTGATCTTCTTGAACGATGTAGCTTCCTTTGAGGTAAAAAGTGACTGAGTATACCTGAAAAGATATCTTGCTTGTAGGAAGACACAGAGCCTGCGATTTAACTCCATTTCTGAAGGGAAACACACAGCACAGTTCTCATCCATGAAACACACTCTGCTTTAGAGCACGAAGCATGCTCTTGCTTTCTAGAATCTCTAATTGAGCCACAAACTTGAGGGTACTCAGAACAAAAGAACGGTGTTTCCTACACATATGGACAATTGCTACTTCAACTCTGCTTCTGAAACTGATACAAACCACAGGTCCTCTAACTTCCAATGCTTTACAGTGAAGAGCAAGAAACGTGTCAGCTACGTGAACGATGTAGCTTTGTTTTAGCTGAAAGGTGATTGAGTTTACGTGAAACGAAGTCTTGGTTGTAGGAAGATACAGAGCCTGTGATTTAACTCCATTTCTGAAGGGAAACACACAGCACAGTTCTCACGATGAGACACACTCTGCGTCTAGGAAGAAGCACGCTCTTGCTTTCTAGTGTCTCTACTATAGCAGTAAACGTGAGTGTGCTCAGAACAAAAGAACGGTGTTTCCTATACATACGGACCATAGCTAGTTCAACTCTGCTTCTGAAACTGATACAAACCACAAGTCATCTAACATCCAATGCTTTTCAGTTATGAGCGAGAAACGTGTGAGCTTCCTAAACGATTTATATTCATTTGAGATGAAAAGTGACAGCGTTTACCTGAAATGATGTCTTGCTTGTAGGAAGACACAGATCCTGGAATTTAACTCCATTTCTGAAGGGAAACACACAGCACAGTTCTCATCCCTGAAACACACTCTGTTTTAGAGAAAGAAGCACGCTCTTGCTTTCTAAGAGTCTCTAATACTGCAGGACACGTGACTGTGGTCAGAAGAAAATAAGGGTGTTTCCTACACATACGGAACATATCTAGGTCAACTCTTCTTCTGAAACTGATACAAAGCACAGTTCCTTTAACATGCAATGCTTTCCAGTTAAGAGTGAGAAACGTGTGAGCTTCGTCAACAATGTAGCTTCCTTTGAGGTGAAAAGTGACTGAGTTTACCTGAAAAGATGTCTTGCTTGTAGGAAGACACAGAGCCTGGGATTAAACTCCATTTCTGAAGGGAAACACACAGCACAGTTCTCATCCATGAAACACACTGCTTTAGTGCAAGAAGCATGCTCTTGCTTTCTAGAGTCTATAATAGAGTCAGAAACTGGAAAGTGTGCTCAGAACAAAAAACGTTGTTTCCTACACATACAGACCATTCCTAGTTCAACTCTGCTTCTAAAACTGATACAAACCACAAGTCATCTAACATCCAATGCTTCCCAGTTAAGAGCGAGAAACGTGTGAGATTCGTGAACGATGTAGCTTCCTTTGAGCTAAAAAGTGACTGAGTTTACCTGAAAAGATGTGTTGCTTGTAGGAAGACACAGAGCCTGTGATTAAACTCCATTTATGAAGGGAAACACACGGCACAGTTCTCATCCATGAAACACACTCTGCTTTAGAGCAAGAAGCACGATCTTGTTTTCTAGAGTCTCTAATACAGCAAGAAACGTGACTGTGGTCAGAACAAAATAACGGTGTTTCATACACATACTGACCATATGTAGGAAAACTCTTCTTCAGAAACTGATACAAACCACAGTTCCTCTAACATGCAATGCTTTCCAGTTAAGAGAGAGAAACTTGTGATCTTCTTGAACGATGTAGCTTCCTTTGAGGTAAAAAGTGACTGAGTATACCTGAAAAGATATCTTGCTTGTAGGAAGACACAGAGCCTGCGATTTAACTCCATTTCTGAAGGGAAACACACAGCACAGTTCTCATCCATGAAACACACTCTGCTTTAGAGCACGAAGCATGCTCTTGCTTTCTAGATTCTCTAATAGAGCCAGAAACTTGAGGGTACTCAGAACAAAAGAACGGTGTTTCCTACACATATGGACAATTGCTACTTCAACTCTGCTTCTGAAACTGATACAAACCACAGGTCCTCTAACTTCCAATGCTTTACAGTGAAGAGCAAGAAACGTGTCAGCTACGTGAACGATGTAGCTTTGTTTTAGCTGAAAGGTGATTGAGTTTACGTGAAACGAAGTCTTGGTTGTAGGAAGATACAGAGCCTGTGATTTAACTCCATTTCTGAAGGGAAACACACAGCACATTGCTCACGATGAAACACACTCTGCGTCTAGGAAGAAGCACGCTCTTGCTCTCTAGTGTCTCTAATAGAGCATTAAACATGAGTGTGCTCTTAACAAATGAACGGTGTTTCCTACACATACGGACCATTGCTAGTTCAACTCTGCTTCTGAAACTGATACAAACCACAAGTCATCTAACATCCAATGCTTTACACTTAAGAGCGAGAAATGTGTTATCTTCGTAAACGATTTATATTCATTTGAGCTGAAAAGTGACTGCGTTTACATGAAATGATGTTTTGCTTGTAGGAAGACACAGAGCTGTAGTGGATAGCCATCCCAGCATTGGCCTGGAAGTTCCAAACCCCACTGAGGCTTCGGTAATGGTCACGCCCACAAGTCATGGCGTAGGAGGAAGTAGAAGAACAAGGATCGGGAAGAGCTCTCTCTCTCTTGGTTCCCAGATTCTTGACGCTGGAGGTAGACCGAGCAGAGTTCTCCAGAGAACATCGACGGACTGCGCGATACTCTTGCCATACCCTGTAACCTACCCCTTCATTTGTAAGTTACCCCACAAAATAAACCTCCCTTTTAACTACATGGAGTGGCCTTAATAATTTAACCAATACAGAGCCTGGAATTTAACTCCATTTCTGAAGGGAAACACACAGCACAGTTCTCATCCTTGAAAAACACTATGCGTATAGGATGAAGCATGCTATTGCTTTCTAGAGTCTCTAATAGAGCAGGAAATGTGAGTGTGCTCAGAACAAAAGAACGGTGTTTCCTATACATACGGACCATTGCTAGTCCAACTCTGCTTCTGAAACTGATACAAATCACAAGTCATATAACATCCAATGCTTTTCAGTTAAGATCGAGAAACGTGTGAGCTTCGTAAACGATGTAGCTTCCTTTGAGCTGAAAAGTGACTGAGTTTACCTAAAAAGATGCCTTGCTTGTAGGAAGACACAGATCCTGGGATTTAACTCCATTTCTGAAGGGAGACACTCAGCACAGTTCTCATACATGAAACACACTCTGCTTTAGAGCAAGAAGCACGCTCTTGCTTTCTAGAGACTATAAAAGAGTCAGAAACTTGAAAGAGTGCTCAGAACAAAAGAACGGTGTTTCCTACACATACGGACCATTGCTAGTTCAACTCTGCTTCTGAAACTGATACAAACCACAAGTCATCTAACATCCAATGCTTTTCAGTTAAGAGCGAGAAACGTGTGAGCTTCCTAAACGATTTATATTCATTTGAGCTGAAAAGTGACTGCGTTTACCTGAAATGATGTCTTGCTTGTAGGAAGACACAGATCCTGGAATTTAACTCCATTTCTGAATGGAAACACACAGCACAGTTCTCATCCATGAAACACACTCTGCTTTAGAGCAAGAACCACGCTCTTGCTTTCTAAGGGTCTCTAAAACAGCAAGAAACGTGACTGTGGTGAGAACAGAATAAGCGTGTTGCCTACACATACAGAACATATCTACGTCAACACTTCTTCTGAAACTGATACAAAGCACAGTTCCATTAACATGCAATGCCTTCCATTTAAGAGCGAGAAACGTGTGAGCTTCATCAATGATGTAGCTTCCTTTGAGCTGAAAATTGACTGAGTTTACCTGAAAAGATGTCTTGCTTGTAGGAAGACACAGAGCCTGGAATGAAACTCCATTTCTGAAGGCAAACACACAGCACAGTTCTCATCCATGAAACACAATCTGCTTTAGAGCACGAAGCATGCTCTTGCTTTCTAGAGTCTCTAATAGAGCCAGAAACTTGAGGGTACTCAGAACAAAGGAACGGTGTTTCCTACACATATGGACAATTGCTAGTTCACCTCTGCTTCGGAAACTGATACAAACCACAGGTCCTATAACATCCAATGCTTTACAGTGAAGAGCAAGAAACGTGTCAGCTACGTGAACGATGTAGCTTTGTTTGACCTGAAAGGTGACTGAGTTTCCTCATGTACTGTGTAAATTCATTTGAGCAGAAAAACCCCTGGGTTTACTGGAAATGAACTCTTGCTCATAAGAAAACACAGATGCTTTGGTTTCACTCCGTTTGTGAAGGGAAATTCAGACCAGAGTTCTCATCCATGAAACACACTCTGTTTTAGCACAAAGAGCATGCTCTTCTTTCCAGGTCTCTAATACAGCAAGAAACATGAGCATGCCCAGAAAAAAAGAACTGTGTTTCCTTCTCATATGGACCATATCTAGTTGAACTCTGCTTATGAAACTGTAACAAACCACAGCATCTCTTACATATATGCTCTTTCGTTTATGGTGAAAAACGTGTTGGGTTCCTGAACTGTGTAAATTCATTTGAGCCGAAAATCTCCTGGGTTTACCGGAAATGAACTCTTGCTTGTAGTAAGACACAGAGGCTTTGGTTTAACGACTTTTCTGAAGGAAAATTCAGACCAGTGTTCTCATCCAAGAAACATACTCTGTTTTAACACAAGAAGCATGCTCTTCTTCCCAGCGTCTCCAATACAGCAAGAAACATGAGCATGCCCAGAAAAAAAGAATTGTGTTTCTTAGTCATACGGACTATATCTAGTTAAACTCTGCTTAAGAAACTGTAACAAACCACAGCATCTCTTACATATATGCTCTTTCGTTTATAGTGAAAAACGTGTTGGGTTCAAGAACTGTGTAAATTCATTTGAGCCGAAAAATCAATGGGTTTACCGGAAATGAACTCTTGCTTGTAGGAAGACACAGAGGCTTTGGTTTAACTGCATTTGTGAAGGGAAATTCAGACCAGTGTTCTCATCCATGAACACCCTCTGTTTTAACACAAGAAGGTTCGTCTTCTTTCCAGAGTCTGCAATACAGCAATAAACATGAGCATGCCCAGAAAAAAAGAAATGTGTTTCCTACTCATACAGACCATATCTAGTTGAACTCTGCTTATGAAACTGTAACAAACCACAGCATGTGTTACATAGATGCTCTTTAGTTAATTGTGAAAAACGTTTTGGTTTCGTGAACTGTGTAATTTCATTTGAGCCTAACAATCACTGGGTTTACCAGATATGAACTCTTGCCTGTAGGAAGACACAGAGCCTTTGGTTTAACTCCGTTTCTGAAGGAAAATTCAGACCAGTGTTCTCATCCATGAAACATACTCTGTCATAACGCAAGAAGCATGCTCTTCTTCCAGCGTCTCCAATACAGCAAGAAACATGAGCATGCCGAGAAAAGAAGAACTGTTTTTCCTACTCATACGGACCAAATCTAGTTGAACTCTGCTTATGAAACTGTAACAAAACACAGCATGTGTTACATAGATGCTCTCTAGTTAATAGTGACAAACGTGTTGGTTTCAAGAACCGTGTAAATTCATTTGAGCCTAAAAATCACTGTGTTTACCAGAAATGAACACTTGCACATAGGAAAACACAGAGGCTTTGGGTTCACTCCGTTTGTGAAGGGAAATTCAGACCAGAGTTCTCATCCATGAAACACACTCTGTTTTAGCGCAAAGAGCATGCTCTTCTTTCTAGGTCTCTAATACAGTAAGAAACATGAGCATGCCCAGAAAAAAAGAACTGTGTTTCCTACTCATACGGGCCATATTTAGTTGAACTCTGCTCATGAAACTGTAACAAACCACAGCGTCTCTTACATAGATGCTCTTTAGTTAATACTGAAAATCGTGTTGGGTTCGTGAACTGTGTAAATTCATTTGAGATGAAAAATCACTGGGTTTACCGGATATGAACTCTTACTTGTAGGAGGACACAGAGACTGTGGTTTAACTCCGTTTGTGAAGGAAAATTCAGACCAGTGTCCTCATCCATGAAACATACTCTATTTTAACGCAAGAAGCATGCTCTTCTTTCCAGCGTCTCCAATAAAGCAGGAAACATGAGCATGCCCAGAAAAAAAGAACTGTGTTTCCTACTCATACGGACCATATCTAGTTGAACTCTGCTTATGAAACTGTAACAAGCTACAACATGTGTTACATAGATTCTCTTTAGTTAATAGTGAAAAACGTGTTGGGTTCATGAACTGTGTAAATTCATTTGAGCAGTAAAACCCCTGTGTTTACCGGAAATGAACTCTTGCTTGTAGGAAGACACAGAGGTTTGATTTCACTCCGTTTGTGAAGAGAAATTCAGACCAGAGTTCTCATCCATGAAACACCACTCTGTTTTAACCCAAAGAGCATGCTCTTCTTTCCAGCGTCTCTAATACAGCAAGAAACAGGAGCATGCCCATAAAAAAAGAACTGTGTTTACTAATCATACGGACCATTTCTTGTTGAACTCTACTCATGAAACTGTAACTAACAAACCACAGCATGTGTTATATAGATGCTCTTTAGTTAATAGTGAACATCGTGTTGGGTTCAAGAACTGTGTAAATTCATTTGAGCCAAAATATCACTGAGTTTACCGGAAATGAACTCTTGCTTGTAGGAAGACACAGAGCCTTTGGTTTAACTCCGTTTGTGAAGGGAAATTCAGACCAGTGTTCTCATCCATGAAACACCCTCTGTTTTAACGCAAGAAGCATCCTCTTCTGTCCAGAGTCTGCAATACAGCAAGAAATATGAGCATGTCCAGAAAAAAAGAACTGTGTGTCCTACTCATACCTACCATATCTAGTTGAACTCTGATTATGAAACTGTAACAAACCACAGCATCTCTTACATAGATGCTCTTTAGTTAATAGTGAAAAACTTGTTGGGTTCGTGAACTGTGTAAATTCATTTGAGCCGAAAAATCACTGGGTTTACCGGATATGAACTCTTGCTTGTAGAAAGACACAGAGACTTTGATTTAACTCCGTTTCTGAGGAAAATTCAGACCAGAGTTCTCATCCATGAAACACACTCTGTTTTAACGCAAGAAGCATCCTCTTCTTTCAAGTGTCTGCAATACAGCAAGAAATATGGGCATGTCCAGAAAAAAAGAACTGTGTTTCCTACTCATACGGACCATATCTAGTGGAAATCTGCTTATGAAACTGTAACAAACCACAGCATCTCTTACATAGATGCTCTTTAGTTAATAGTGAAAAATGTGTTGGGTTCATGAACTGTGTACATTCATTTGAGCCGAAAAATCAATGGTTTTACCTGAAATGAACTCTTGCTTGTAGGAAGACACAGAGGCTTTGGTTTAACTCCATTTATGAAGGGAAATTCAGACCAGTGTTCTCATCCATGAAACACCCTCTGTTTTAACGCAAGAAGCATCCTCTTCTGTCCAGAGTCTGCAATACAGCAAGAAATAGGAGCATGTCCAGAAAAAAGAACTGTGTTTCCTACTCATACGGCCCATATCCAGTTGAACTCTGCTCATGAAACTGTAACAAACCACATCATCTCTTACATAGATGCTCTTTAGTTAATAGTGAAAAACTTGTTGGGTTCTTGAACTGTGTAAATTCATTTGAGCCGAAAAATCAATGGTTTTACCAGAAATGAACTCTTGCTTGTAGGAAGACACAGAGACTTTGATTTAACTCCGTTTCTGAAGGAAAATTCAGACCAGTGTTCTCATCCATGAAACATACTCTGTTTTATCGCAAGAAGCATGTTCTTCTTTCTAGCAACTACAATACAGCAAGAAGCATGAGAATGTCCAGAAAAAAAGAACTGTGTTTACTAATCATACGGACCATATCTTGTTGAACTCTGCTCATGAAACTGTAACTAACAAACCACAGCATATGTTATATAGATGCTCTTTAGTTAATAGTGAAAAACATGTTTGGTTCGTGAACTGTGTAAATTCATTTGAGCCGAAAAATCACTGGGTTACCGGAAATGAACTCCTGCTTGTAGGAAGACACAGAGACTTTGGTTTATCTCCGTTTCAGAAGGAAAATTAAGACCAGTGTTCTCATCCATGAAACACCCTCTGTTTCAATGCAAGAAGCTTCCTCATCTTTCCAGAGTCTACAATACAGCAAGAAACATGAGCATGCCCAGAAAAAAAGAATTGTGTTTCTTACTCATACGGACCATATCTAGTTGAACTCTGCTTATGAAACTGTAACAAACCACAGCATCTCTTACAAATATGCTCTTTCGTTTATAGTGACAAACGTGTTGGGTTCATGAACGGTGTAAATTCATTTGAGCCGAAAAATCACTGGGTTCGCCAGAAATGAACTCTTGCTTGTAGGAAGACACAGAGGCTTTGGTTTAACTCCGTTTGTGAAGTGAAATTCAGACCAGTGTGCTCATCCATGAAACTCCCTCTGGTTTAACGCAAGAAGCATCCTCTTCTTTCAAGTTTCTGCAATACAGCAAGAAATATGAGCATGTCCAGAAAAAAAGAATTGTGTTTCCTACTCATACGGACCATATCTAGTTGAAATATGCTTATGAAACTGTAACAAACCACAGCATCTCTTACATAGATGCTCTTTAGTTAATAGTGAAAAATGTGTTGGGTTCATGAACTGTGTACATTCATTTGAGCAGAAAAACCCCTGGGTTTACCGGAAATGAACTCTTGCTTGTAGGAAGACACAGAGACTTTGATTTAACTCCGTTTCTGAAGGAAAATTCAGACCAGTGTTCTCATCCATGAAACATACTCTGTTTTATCGCAAGAAGCATGTTCTTCTTTCTAGCAACTACAATACAGCAAGAAACATGAGCATGTCCGGAAAAAAAGAACTGTGTTTCCTACTCATACGGACCATATCTAGTTGAACTCTGCTTATGAAACTGTAACAAACCACAGCATCTCTTACATAGATGTTCTTTTGTTAATAGTGAAAAACGTGTTGGGTTCCTGAACTGGGTAAATTCATTTGATCCGAAAAATCCCAGGGTTTACCAGAAATGAACTCTTGTTTGTAGGTAGACACAGAGGCTTTGGTTTCACTCCGTTTGTGAATGGAAATTCAGACCAGTGTTCTCATTCATGAAACACACTCTGTTTTAACGCAAAACCATGCTCTTCTTTCCAGCGTCTCTAATACAGCAAGAAACATGAGCATGCCCAGAAAAAAAGAACTGTGTTTACTAATCACACGGACCATATCTTGTTGAACTCTGCTCATGAAACTGTAACTAGCAAACCACAGCATGTGTTATATAGATACTCTTTAGTTAATAGTTAAAAACGTGTTGGGTTCATGAACTGTGTAAATTCATTTGAGCCGAAAAAACACTGGGTTACCGGAAATGAACTCTGGCTTGTAGGAAGACACAGAGCCTTCGGTTTAACTCCGTTTGTGAAGGGACATTAAGACCAGTGTTCTCATCCATGAAACACCCTCTGTTTTAATGCAAGAAGCATCCTCTTCTGTCCAGAGTTTGCAATACAGCACGAAACACGAGCATGCCCAGAAAAAAAGAACTGTGTTTCCTACTCATACGGACCATATCTAGTTGAACTCTGCCAATGAAACTGTAACAAACCACATCATCTCTTAAGTAGATGCTCTTTAGTTAATAGTGAAAAACGAGTTGGGTTCCTGAACTGTGTAAATTCACTTGAGCCGAAAAATCACTGTGTTTACCGGATATGAACTCTTGCTTGTAGAAAGACACAGAGACTTTGATTTAACTCCGTTTCTGAGGAAAATTCAGACCAGAGTTCTCATCCATGAAACACACTCTGTTTTAACGCAAGAAGCATCCTCTTCTTTCAAGTGTCTGCAATACAGCAAGAAATATGGGCATGTCCAGAAAAAAAGAACTGTGTTTCCTACTCATACGGACCATATCTAGTGGAAATCTGCTTATGAAACTGTAACAAACCACAGCATCTCTTACATAGATGCTCTTTAGTTAATAGTGAAAAATGTGTTGGGTTCATGAACTGTGTACATTCATTTGAGCCGAAAAATCAATGGTTTTACCTGAAATGAACTCTTGCTTGTAGGAAGACACAGAGGCTTTGGTTTAACTCCATTTATGAAGGGAAATTCAGACCAGTGTTCTCATCCATGAAACACCCTCTGTTTTAACGCAAGAAGCATCCTCTTCTGTCCAGAGTCTGCAATACAGCAAGAAATAGGAGCATGTCCAGAAAAAAGAACTGTGTTTCCTACTCATACGGCCCATATCCAGTTGAACTCTGCTCATGAAACTGTAACAAACCACATCATCTCTTACATAGATGCTCTTTAGTTAATAGTGAAAAACTTGTTGGGTTCTTGAACTGTGTAAATTCATTTGAGCCGAAAAATCAATGGTTTTACCAGAAATGAACTCTTGCTTGTAGGAAGACACAGAGACTTTGATTTAACTCCGTTTCTGAAGAAAAATTCAGACCAGTGTTCTCATCCATGAAACATACTCTGTTTTATCGCAAGAAGCATGTTCTTCTTTCTAGCAACTACAATACAGCAAGAAGCATGAGAATGTCCAGAAAAAAAGAACTGTGTTTACTAATCATACGGACCATATCTTGTTGAACTCTGCTCATGAAACTGTAACTAACAAACCACAGCATGTGTTATATAGATGCTCTTTAGTTAATAGTGAAAAACATGTTTGGTTCGTGAACTGTGTAAATTCATTTGAGCCGAAAAATCACTGGGTTACCGGAAATGAACTCCTGCTTGTAGGAAGACACAGAGACTTTGGTTTATCTCCGTTTCAGAAGGAAAATTAAGACCAGTGTTCTCATCCATGAAACACCCTCTGTTTCAATGCAAGAAGCTTCCTCATCTTTCCAGAGTCTACAATACAGCAAGAAACATGAGCATGCCCAGAAAAAAAGAATTGTGTTTCTTACTCATACGGACCATATCTAGTTGAACTCTGCTTATGAAACTGTAACAAACCACAGCATCTCTTACAAATATGCTCTTTCGTTTATAGTGACAAACGTGTTGGGTTCATGAACGGTGTAAATTCATTTGAGCCGAAAAATCACTGGGTTCGCCAGAAATGAACTCTTGCTTGTAGGAAGACACAGAGGCTTTGGTTTAACTCCGTTTGTGAAGGGAAATTCAGACCAGTGTGCTCATCCATGAAACTCCCTCTGGTTTAACGCAAGAAGCATCCTCTTCTTTCAAGTTTCTGCAATACAGCAAGAAATATGAGCATGTCCAGAAAAAAAGAATTGTGTTTCCTACTCATACGGACCATATCTAGTTGAAATATGCTTATGAAATTGTAACAAACCACAGCATCTCTTACATAGATGCTCTTTAGTTAATAGTGAAAAATGTGTTGGGTTCATGAACTGTGTACATTCATTTGAGCAGAAAAACCCCTGGGTTTACCGGAAATGAACTCTTGCTTGTAGGAAGACACAGAGACTTTGATTTAACTCCGTTTCTGAAGGAAAATTCAGACCAGTGTTCTCATCCATGAAACATACTCTGTTTTATCGCAAGAAGCATGTTCTTCTTTCTAGCAACTACAATACAGCAAGAAACATGAGCATGTCCGGAAAAAAAGAACTGTGTTTCCTACTCATACGGACCATATCTAGTTGAACTCTGCTTATGAAACTGTAACAAACCACAGCATCTCTTACATAGATGTTCTTTTGTTAATAGTGAAAAACGTGTTGGGTTCCTGAACTGGGTAAATTCATTTGATCCGAAAAATCCCAGGGTTTACCAGAAATGAACTCTTGTTTGTAGGTAGACACAGAGGCTTTGGTTTCACTCCGTTTGTGAATGGAAATTCAGACCAGTGTTCTCATTCATGAAACACACTCTGTTTTAACGCAAAACCATGCTCTTCTTTCCAGCGTCTCTAATACAGCAAGAAACATGAGCATGCCCAGAAAAAAAGAACTGTGTTTACTAATCACACGGACCATATCTTGTTGAACTCTGCTCATGAAACTGTAACTAACAAACCACAGCATGTGTTATATAGATACTCTTTAGTTAATAGTTAAAAACGTGTTGGGTTCATGAACTGTGTAAATTCATTTGAGCCGAAAAAACACTGGGTTACCGGAAATGAACTCTGGCTTGTAGGAAGACACAGAGCCTTTGGTTTAACTCCGTTTGTGAAGGGACATTAAGACCAGTGTTCTCATCCATGAAACACCCTCTGTTTTAATGCAAGAAGCACCCTCTTCTGTCCAGAGTTTGCAATACAGCACGAAACACGAGCATGCCCAGAAAAAAAGAAATGTGTTTCCTACTCATACGGACCATATCTAGTTGAACTCTGCCAATGAAACTGTAACAAACCACATCATCTCTTAAGTAGATGCTCTTTAGTTAATAGTGAAAAACGAGTTGGGTTCCTGAACTGTGTAAATTCACTTGAGCCGAAAAATCACTGTGTTTACCGGATATGAACTCTTGCTTGTAGAAAGACACAGAGACTTTGGTTTAACTCCGTTTCTGAAGGAAAATTCAGACCAGTGTTCTCATCCATGAAACATACTCTGTTTTAACGCAAGAAGCATGCTCTTCTTTCCACCGTCTCCAAAAAAGCAGAAAACATGAGCATGCCCGTAAAAAAAAAGAACTGTGTTTCCTAATCATGCGGACCATATCTAGTTGAACTCTGCTCGTGAAACTGTAACAAACTACAACATGTGTTACATAGATTCTCTTTAGTTAATAGTGAAAAACGTGTTGGGTTCATGAACTGTGTAAATTCATTTGAGCAGTAAAACCCCTGTGTTTACCGGAAATGAACTCTTGCTTGTAGGAAGACACAGAGGTTTGATTTCACTCCGTTTGTGAAGAGAAATTCAGACCAGAGTTCTCATCCATGAAACACCACTCTGTTTTAACCCAAAGAGCATGCTCTTCTTTCCAGCGTCTCTAATACAGCAAGAAACGGGAGCATGCCCATAAAAAAAGAACTGTGTTTACTAATCATACGGACCATTTCTTGTTGAACTCTACTCATGAAACTGTAACTAACAAACCACAGCATGTGTTATATAGATGCTCTTTAGTTAATAGTGAACATCGTGTTGGGTTCAAGAACTGTGTAAATTCATTTGAGCCAAAATATCACTGAGTTTACCGGAAATGAACTCTTGCTTGTAGGAAGACACAGAGCCTTTGGTTTAACTCCGTTTGTGAAGGGAAATTCAGACCAGTGTTCTCATCCATGAAACACCCTCTGTTTTAACGCAAGAAGCATCCTCTTCTGTCCAGAGTCTGCAATACAGCAAGAAATATGAGCATGTCCAGAAAAAAAGAACTGTGTGTCCTACTCATACCTACCATATCTAGTTGAACTCTGATTATGAAACTGTAACAAACCACAGCATCTCTTACATAGATGCTCTTTAGTTAATAGTGAAAAACTTGTTGGGTTCGTGAACTGTGTAAATTCATTTGAGCCGAAAAATCACTGGGTTTACCGGATATGAACTCTTGCTTGTAGAAAGACACAAAGACTTTGATTTAACTCCGTTTCTGAGGAAAATTCAGACCAGAGTTCTCATCCATGAAACACACTCTGTTTTAACGCAAGAAGCATCCTCTTCTTTCAAGTGTCTGCAATACAGCAAGAAATATGGGCATGTCCAGAAAAAAAGAACTGTGTTTCCTACTCATACGGACCATATCTAGTGGAAATCTGCTTATGAAACTGTAACAAACCACAGCATCTCTTACATAGATGCTCTTTAGTTAATAGTGAAAAATGTGTTGGGTTCATGAACTGTGTACATTCATTTGAGCCGAAAAATCAATGGTTTTACCTGAAATGAACTCTTGCTTGTAGGAAGACACAGAGGCTTTGGTTTAACTCCATTTATGAAGGGAAATTCAGACCAGTGTTCTCATCCATGAAACACCCTCTGTTTTAACGCAAGAAGCATCCTCTTCTGTCCAGAGTCTGCAATACAGCAAGAAATAGGAGCATGTCCAGAAAAAAGAACTGTGTTTCCTACTCATACGGCCCATATCCAGTTGAACTCTGCTCATGAAACTGTAACAAACCACATCATCTCTTACATAGATGCTCTTTAGTTAATAGTGAAAAACTTGTTGGGTTCTTGAACTGTGTAAATTCATTTGAGCCGAAAAATCAATGGTTTTACCAGAAATGAACTCTTGCTTGTAGGAAGACACAGAGACTTTGATTTAACTCCGTTTCTGAAGGAAAATTCAGACCAGTGTTCTCATCCATGAAACATACTCTGTTTTATCGCAAGAAGCATGTTCTTCTTTCTAGCAACTACAATACAGCAAGAAGCATGAGAATGTCCAGAAAAAAAGAACTGTGTTTACTAATCATACGGACCATATCTTGTTGAACTCTGCTCATGAAACTGTAACTAACAAACCACAGCATGTGTTATATAGATGCTCTTTAGTTAATAGTGAAAAACATGTTAGGTTCGTGAACTGTGTAAATTCATTTGAGCCGAAAAATCACTGGGTTACCGGAAATGAACTCCTGCTTGTAGGAAGACACAGAGACTTTGGTTTATCTCCGTTTCAGAAGGAAAATTAAGACCAGTGTTCTCATCCATGAAACACCCTCTGTTTCAATGCAAGAAGCTTCCTCATCTTTCCAGAGTCTACAATACAGCAAGAAACATGAGCATGCCCAGAAAAAAAGAATTGTGTTTCTTACTCATACGGACCATATCTAGTTGAAATCTGCTTATGAAACTGTAACAAACCACAGCATCTCTTACATAGATGCTCTTTAGTTAATAGTGAAAAATGTGTTGGGTTCATGAACTGTGTACATTCATTTGAGCAGAAAAACCCCTGGGTTTACCGGAAATGAACTCTTGCTTGTAGGAAGACACAGAGACTTTGATTTAACTCCGTTTCTGAAGGAAAATTCAGACCAGTGTTCTCATCCATGAAACATACTCTGTTTTATCGCAAGAAGCATGTTCTTCTTTCTAGCAACTACAATACAGCAAGAAACATGAGCATGTCCGGAAAAAAAGAACTGTGTTTCCTACTCATACGGACCATATCTAGTTGAACTCTGCTTATGAAACTGTAACAAACCACAGCATCTCTTACATAGATGTTCTTTTGTTAATAGTGAAAAACGTGTTGGGTTCCTGAACTGGGTAAATTCATTTGATCCGAAAAATCCCAGGGTTTACCAGAAATGAACTCTTGTTTGTAGGTAGACACAGAGGCTTTGGTTTCACTCCGTTTGTGAATGGAAATTCAGACCAGTGTTCTCATTCATGAAACACACTCTGTTTTAACGCAAAACCATGCTCTTCTTTCCAGCGTCTCTAATACAGCAAGAAACATGAGCATGCCCAGAAAAAAAGAACTGTGTTTACTAATCACACGGACCATATCTTGTTGAACTCTGCTCATGAAACTGTAACTAACAAACCACAGCATGTGTTATATAGATACTCTTTAGTTAATAGTTAAAAACGTGTTGGGTTCATGAACTGTGTAAATTCATTTGAGCCGAAAAAACACTGGGTTACCGGAAATGAACTCTGGCTTGTAGGAAGACACAGAGCCTTTGGTTTAACTCCGTTTGTGAAGGGAAATTAAGACCAGTGTTCTCATCCATGAAACACCCTCTGTTTTAATGCAAGAAGCATCCTCTTCTGTCCAGATTTTGCAATACAGCACGAAACACGAGCATGCCCAGAAAAAAAGAAATGTGTTTCCTACTCATACGGACCATATCTAGTTGAAATCTGCCAATGAAACTGTAACAAACCACATCATCTCTTAAGTAGATGCTCTTTAGTTAATAGTGAAAAACGAGTTGGGTTCCTGAACTGTGTAAATTCACTTGAGCCGAAAAATCACTGTGTTTACCGGATATGAACTCTTGCTTGTAGGAAGACACAGACTTTGGTTTAACTCCGTTTCTGAAGGAAAATTCAGACCAGTGTTCTCATCCATGAAACATACTCTGTTTTAACGCAAGAAGCATGCTCTTCTTTCCACCGTCTCCAAAAAAGCAGAAAACATGAGCATGCCCGTAAAAAAAAAGAACTGTGTTTCCTAATCATACGGACCATATCTAGTTGAACTCTGCTCATGAAACTGTAACAAACCTCAGCATCTCTTACATAGATGCTCTTTAGTTAATAGTGAAAAACGTGTTCGGTTCGTGAACTGTGAATATTCATTCGAGCCGAAAAATCACTGGGTTTACCGGAAATGAACTCTTGCTTGTAGCAAGACACAGATACTTTGGTTTAACTCCGTTTGTGAAGGGAAATTCAGACCAGTGTTCTCATCCATGAAACCTACTCAGTTTTAACGCAAGAAGCATGCTCTTCTTTCCAGCATCTCCAATAAAGCAGGAAACATGAGCATGCCCAGAAAAAAAGAACTGTGTTTCCTAGTCATACGGGCCATATTTAGTTGAACTCTTCTTATGAAATTTTAACAAACCACAGCATTTGTTACATAGATGCTCTTTAGTTAATAGTGAAATACGTGTTGGGTTCATGAACTGTGTAAATTCATTTGAGCAGACAAACACCTGGGTTTACCGGAAATGAACTCTTACTTGTAGTAAGACACCGAGGCTTTGGTTTCACTCCGTTTGTGAAGGGAAATTTACACCAGAGTTCTCATGCATGAAACACACTCTGTTTTAACGCAAAGAGCATGCTCTTCTTTCCAGCGTCTCTAATACAGCAAGAAACATGAGCATGCCCAGAAAAAATGAACTGTGTTTCCTACTCATACAGACCAAATCTAGTTGAACTCTGCTTATGAAACTGTAACAAACCACAGCATGTGTTACATAGATGCTCTTTAGTTAATAGTGACAAACGTGTTGGTTTCAAGAACTGTGTAAATTCATTTGAGCCGAAAAATCACTGGGTTTACCGTAAAGTAACTCTTGCTTATAGGAAGACACAGAGACTTTGGTTTAATTCCGTTTGTGAAGGAAAATTCAGAACAGTGTTCTCATCCAAGAAACATACTCTGTTTTAACGCAAGAAGCATGCTCTTCTTTCCAGCGTCTCCAATACAGCCAGAAACATGAGCATGCCCAGAAAAAAAGAATTGTGTTTCTTACTCATACGGACCATATCTAGTTAAACTCTGCTTATCAAACTGTAACAAACCACAGCATCTCTTACAAATATGCTCTTTCGTTTATAGTGGAAAATGTGTTGGGTTCATGAACTGTGTAAATTCATTTGAGCCGAAAAATCACTGGGTTCGCCGGAAATGAACTCTTGCTTGTAGGAAGACACAGAGGCTTTGGTTTAACTCCGTTTGTGAAGGGAAAATCAGACCAGTGTGCTCATCCATGAAACTCCCTCTGGTTTAACGCAAGAAACATCCTCTTCTCTCCAGAGTCTGCAATACAGCAAGAAATATGAGCATGCCCAGAAAAAAAGAACTGTGTTTCCTACTCATACGGACCATAACTAGTTGAACTCTGCCAATGAACCTGTAACAAACCACATCATCTCTTAAGTAGATGCTCTTTAGTCAATAGTGAAAAACGAGTTGTGTTCCTGAACTGTGTAAATTGACTTGAGGCGAAAAATCACTGTGTTTACCGGATATGAACTCTTGCTTGTAGGAAGACACAGACTTTGGTTTAACTCCGTTTCTGAAGGAAAATTCAGACCAGTGTTCTCATCCATGAAACATACTCTGTTTTAACGCAAGAAGCATGCTCTTCTTTCAACCGTCTCCAATAAAGCAGTAAACATGAGCATGCCCGTAAAAAAAAAGAACTGTGTTTCCTAATCATACGGACCATATCTAGTTTAACTCTGCTCATGAAACTGTAACAAACCTCAGCATCTCTTAGATAGATGCACTTTAGTTAATAGTGAAAAACGTGTTGGGTTCGTGAACTGTGTATATTCATTGGAGCCGAAAAATCACTGGGTTTACCGGAAATGAACTCTTGCTTGTAGGAAGACACAGATACTTTGGTTTAACTGCGTTTGTGAAAGGAAATTCAGACTAGTGTTCTCATCCATGAAACATACTCAGTTTTAACGCAAGAAGCATGCTCTTCTTTCCATCATCTCCAATGAAGCAGGAAACATGAGCATGCCCAGAAAAAAAGAACTGTGTTTCCTAGTCATACGGGCCATATTTAGTTGAACTCTTTTTATGAAACTGTAACAAACCACAGCATGTGTTACATAGATGCTCTTTAGTTAATAGTGAAAAACGTGTTGGGTTCATGAACTGTGTAAATTCATTTGAGCAGACAAACCCCTGGGTTTACCGGAAATGAACTCTTCCTTGTAGTAAGACACCGAGGCTTTGGTTTCACTCCGTTTGTGAAGGAAAATTCAGACCCGTGTTCTCATCCAAGAAACATACTCTGTTTTAACGCAAGAAGCATGGTCTTCTTTCCAGGGTCTGCAATACAGCAAGAAACATGAGCATGCCCAGAGAAAAAGAATTGTGTTTCCTACTCATACGGACCATATCTAGTTAAACTCTGCTTATGAAACTGTAACAAACCACAGCATCTCTTACATATATGCTCTTTCGTTTATAGTGAAAAACGTGTTGATTTCGTGAACTTTGTAAATTAATTTTAGCCGAAAAATCACTGGGTTTACCAGAAATGAACTCTTGCTTTAGGGAGACACAGAGACTTTGGATTAACTCTGTTTGTGAAGCGAAATTCAGACCAGTGTTCTCATCCATGAAACACCCACTGTTTTCACGCAAGAAGCATGCTCTTCTTTCCACCGTCTGCAATACTGCAAGAAACATGAGCATGCCCAGAGAAAAAGAATTGTGTTTCTTACTCATACGGACCATATCTAGTTAAACTCTGCTTATGAAACTGTAACAAACCTCAGCATCTCTTACATATATGCTCTTTCGTTTCTAGTGAAAAACTTGTTGGGTTCGTGAATTGTATAAATTCATTTGAGCCGAAAAATCACAGGGTTTACCGGAAATGAACTCTTGCTTGTAGGAAGCCACAGAGGCTTTGGTTTAACTCCGTTTGTGAAGGGAAATTCATACCAGTGTTCTCATCCATATAACACCCTCTGTTTTAACACAAAAAGTTTCCTATTCTTTCCAGAGTCTGCAATACAGCAAGAAACATGAGCATGCCCAGAAAAAAAGAACTGTGTTTCCTACTCATATGGACCAAATCTAGTTGAACTCTGCTTATGAAACTGTAACAAACCACAGCATGTGTTACATAGAAGCTCTTTAGTTAATAGTGACAAACGTGTTGGTTTCTAGAACTGTGTAAATTCATTTGAGCCGAAAAATCACTGGGTTTACCGGATATGAACTCTTGCTTGTAGAAAGACACAGAGACTTTGGTTTAACTCCTTTTCTGAAGGAAAATTCAGACCAGTGTTCTCATCCATGAAACATACTCTGTTATAACGCAAGAAGCATGCTCTTCTTCCAGCGTCTCCAATACAGCAACAAACATGAGCATGCCCAGAAAAAAAGAACTGTGTTTCTTACTCATAGGGACCATATCTAGTTAAACTCTGCTTCTGAAACTGTAACAAACCACAACATGTGTTACATAGATGCTCTTTAGTTAATAGTGCAAAACGTTTTGGGTTCATGAACTGTGTAAATTCATTAGAGCCGAAAAACCCCTGGGCTTACCGGAATAGAACTCTTGCTCATAGGAAAACACAGAGGCTTTGGTTTCACTCCGTTTGTGAAGGGAAATTCAGACCAGAGTTCTCATCCATGAAACACACTCTGTTTTAGCGCAAAGAGCACGCTCTTCTTTCCAGCGTCTCCAATACAGCAAGAAACATGAGCATGCCCTGAAAAAAAGAATTGTGTTTCTTACTCATACGGACCATATGTAGTTAAACTCTGCTTATGAAATTGTAACAAACCACAGCATCGCTTACATATATGCTCTTTCGTTTATAGTGAAAAACGTGTTGGGTTCGTGAACTGTGTAAATTCATTTGAGCAGAAAAACCCCTGGGTTTACCGGAAATGAACTCTACCTTGTTTTAAGACACAGATGCTTTGGTTTCACTCCGTTTGTGAAGGGAAATTCACACCAGAGTTCTCATCCATGAAACACACTCTGTTTTAACGCAAAGAGCATGCTCTTCTTTCCAGTATCTCTAATACAGCAAGAAACATGAGCATGCCCAGAAAAAAGAACTGTGTTTCCTACTCATACGGACCATATCTAGTTGAACTCTGCTTAAGAAACTGTAACAAACCACAGCATGTGTTACATAGATGCTCTTTAGTTAATAGTGAAAAACGTGTTGGGTTCATGAACTGTGTAAATTCATTTGAACAGAAAAACCCCTGGGTTTACCTGAAATGAACTCTTGCTCGTAGGAAAACACAGAGGCTTTGGATTCACTCCGTTTGTGAAGGGAAATTCAGACCAGAGTTCTCATCCATGAAACACACTCTGTTTGAACGCAAAGAGCATGCTCTTCTTTCCAGGTCTCTAATACAGCAAGAAACATGAGCATGCTCAGAAAAAATGAACTGTGTTTCCTACTCATACGTACCATATCTAGTTGAACTCTGCTTATGAAACTGTAACAAACCACAGTATGTGTTACATAGATGCTCTTTAGTTAATAGTGAAAAAGTGTTGGGTTCATGAACTGTGTAAATTCATTTGAGCAGAAAAACCCCTGGGTTTACCGGAAATGAACTCTTGCTTGTAGTAAGACACAGACGCTTTGGTTTAACGCATTTTCTGATGGAAAATTCAGACCAGTGTTCTCATCCAAGAAACATACTCTGTTTTAACGCAAGAAGCATTCTCTTCTTTCCAGAGTCTGCAATACAGCAAGAAATATGAGCATCTCCAGGAAAAAAAAAACTGTGTTTCCTACTCATATGGACCATATCTAGTTAAACTCTGCTTATGAAACTGTAAAAACCACAGCATCTCTTACATAGATGCTCTTTAGTTAATAGTGATAATCCTGTTGGGTTCAAGAACTATTTAAATTAATTTGAGCCGAAAAATCACTGGGTTTATCAGAAATAAACTCTTGCTTGTAGGAAGACACAGAGGCTTTGGTCTAACTCCGTTTGTAAGGGAAATTCAGACCGGTGTTCTCATCCATGAAACATACTGTGTTATAACGCAAGAAGCATGCTCTTCTCCCAGCGTCTCCAATACAGCAAGAAACATGAGGAGGCCCAGAAAAGAATAACTGTGTTTCTTACTCATACGGACCATATCTAGTTAAACTGTTCTTACGAAACTGTAACAAACCACAGCATGTGTTACATAGGTGCTCTTTAGTTAAAAGTGAAAAACGTGTTGGGTTCATGAACTGTGTAAATTTATTTGATCAGATAAACACCTGGGTTTACCGGAAATGAACTCTTGCTTGTAGGAAAACACATAGGCTTTGGTTTCACTCAGTTTGTGAAGGGAAATTCAGACCAGAGTTCTCATCCATGAAACACACTCTGTTTTAACGCAAAGAACATTCTCTTCTTTCCAGGTCTCTAATACAGCAAGAAACATGAGCATGCCCAGAAAAAAAGAACTGTGTTTCCTACTTATACGGACCATATCTAGTTGTACTCTGCTTATGAAACTGTAACAAACCACAGCATCTCCTACATAGATGCTCTTTAGTTAATAGTGAAAAACGTGTTGGGTTCATGAACTGTGTAAATTCATTAGAGCCTAAAAATCCCTGGGTTTACAGGAAATGAACTCTTGCTTGTAGTAAGACACAGAGACTTTGGTATAACTCTGACTGTGAAGGGAAATACAGACCAGTGTTCTCATCCATGAAACATACTCTGTTATAACTCAAGAAGCATGCTCTTCTTTCCAGCGTCTCCAATACAGTAAGAAAAAGGAGCATGCCCAGAAAAATAGAACTGTGGTTCTTATTCACACGGACCATATCTAGTTAAACTCTGCTTATGAAACTGTAACAAACCACAGCATCTCTTACAAATATGCTCTTTCGGTTATAGTGAAAAACTTGTTGGGTTCGTGAATTGTGTAAATTCATTTGAGCCGAAAAATCACAGGGTTTACCGGAAATGAACTCTTGCTTGTAGGAAGACACAGAGGCTTTGGTTTAACTCCGTTTTTGAAGGGAAATTCATACCAGTGTTCTCATCCATGAAACACCCTCTGTTTTAACACAAAAAGTTTCCTATTCTTTCCAGAGTCTGCAATACAGCAAGAAACATGAGCATGCCCAGAAAAAAAGAACTGTGTTTCCTACTCATACGGACCAAATCTAGTTGAACTCTGCTTATGAAACTGTAACAAACCACAGCATGTGTTACATAGAAGCTCTTTAGTTAATAGTGACAAACGTGTTGGTTTCTAGAACTGTGTAAATTCATTTGAGCCGAAAAATCACTGGGTTTACCGGATATGAACTCTTGCTTGTAGAAAGACACAGAGACTTTGGTTTAACTCCGTTTGTGAAGGGAAATTCAGACCAGAGTTCTCATCCATGAAACACACTCTGTTTTAGCGCAAAGAGCACGCTCTTCTTTCCAGCGTCTCCAATACAGCAAGAAACATGAGCATGCCCTGAAAAAAAGAATTGTGTTTCTTACTCATACGGACCATATGTAGTTAAACTCTGCTTATGAAATTGTAACAAACCACAGCATCGCTTACATATATGCTCTTTCGTTTATAGTGAAAAACGTGTTGGGTTCGTGAACTGTGTAAATTCATTTGAGCAGAAAAACCCCTGGGTTTACCGGAAATGAACTCTACCTTGTTTTAAGACACAGATGCTTTGGTTTCACTCCGTTTGTGAAGGGAAATTCACACCAGAGTTCTCATCCATGAAAAACACTCTGTTTTAACGCAAAGAGCATGCTCTTCTTTCCAGTATCTCTAATACAGCAAGAAACATGAGCATGCCCAGAAAAAAGAACTGTGTTTCCTACTCATACGGACCATATCTAGTTGAACTCTGCTTAAGAAACTGTAACAAACCACAGCATGTGTTACATAGATGCTCTTTAGTTAATAGTGAAAAACGTGTTGGGTTCATGAACTGTGTAAATTCATTTGAACAGAAAAACCCCTGGGTTTACCTGAAATGAACTCTTGCTCGTAGGAAAACACAGAGGCTTTGGATTCACTCCGTTTGTGAAGGGAAATTCAGACCAGAGTTCTCATCCATGAAACACACTCTGTTTGAACGCAAAGAGCATGCTCTTCTTTCCAGGTCTCTAATACAGCAAGAAACATGAGCATGCTCAGAAAAAATGAACTGTGTTTCCTACTCATACGTACCATATCTAGTTGAACTCTGCTTATGAAACTGTAACAAACCACAGTATGTGTTACATAGATGCTCTTTAGTTAATAGTGAAAAAGTGTTGGGTTCATGAACTGTGTAAATTCATTTGAGCAGAAAAACCCCTGCGTTTACCGGAAATGAACTCTTGCTTGTAGTAAGACACAGACGCTTTGGTTTAACGCATTTTCTGATGGAAAATTCAGACCAGTGTTCTCATCCAAGAAACATACTCTGTTTTAACGCAAGAAGCATTCTCTTCTTTCCAGAGTCTGCAATACAGCAAGAAATATGAGCATCTCCAGGAAAAAAAAACTGTGTTTCCTACTCATATGGACCATATCTAGTTAAACTCTGCTTATGAAACTGTAAAAACCACAGCATCTCTTACATAGATGCTCTTTAGTTAATAGTGATAATCCTGTTGGGTTCAAGAACTATTTAAATTAATTTGAGCCGAAAAATCACTGGGTTTATCAGAAATAAACTCTTGCTTGTAGGAAGACACAGAGGCTTTGGTCTAACTCCGTTTGTAAGGGAAATTCAGACCGGTGTTCTCATCCATGAAACATACTGTGTTATAACGCAAGAAGCATGCTCTTCTTCCAGCGTCTCCAATACAGCAAGAAACATGAGGAGGCCCAGAAAAGAATAACTGTGTTTCTTACTCATACGGACCATATCTAGTTAAACTGTTCTTACGAAACTGTAACAAACCACAGCATGTGTTACATAGGTGCTCTTTAGTTAAAAGTGAAAAACGTGTTGGGTTCATGAACTGTGTAAATTTATTTGATCAGATAAACCCCTGGGTTTACCGGAAATGAACTCTTGCTTGTAGGAAAACACATAGGCTTTGGTTTCACTCAGTTTGTGAAGGGAAATTCAGACCAGAGTTCTCATCCATGAAACACACTCTGTTTTAACGCAAAGAACATTCTCTTCTTTCCAGGTCTCTAATACAGCAAGAAACATGAGCATGCCCAGAAAAAAAGAACTGTGTTTCCTACTTATACGGACCATATCTAGTTGAACTCTGCTTATGAAACTGTAACAAACCACAGCATCTCCTACATAGATGCTCTTTAGTTAATAGTGAAAAACGTGTTGGGTTCATGAACTGTGTAAATTCATTAGAGCCTAAAAATCCCTGGGTTTACAGGAAATGAACTCTTGCTTGTAGTAAGACACAGAGACTTTGGTATAACTCCGACTGTGAAGGGAAATACAGACCAGTGTTCTCATCCATGAAACATACTCTGTTACAACTCAAGAAGCATGCTCTTCTTTCCAGCGTCTCCAATACAGTAAGAAAAAGGAGCATGCCCAGAAAAATAGAACTGTGGTTCTTATTCACACGGACCATATCTAGTTAAACTCTGCTTATGAAACTGTAACAAACCACAGCATCTCTTACAAATATGCTCTTTCGGTTATAGTGAAAAACTTGTTGGGTTCGTGAATTGTGTAAATTCATTTGAGCCGAAAAATCACAGGGTTTACCGGAAATGAACTCTTGCTTGTAGGAAGACACAGAGGCTTTGGTTTAACTCCGTTTTTGAAGGGAAATTCATACCAGTGTTCTCATCCATGAAACACCCTCTGTTTTAACACAAAAAGTTTCCTATTCTTTCCAGAGTCTGCAATACAGCAAGAAACATGAGCATGCCCAGAAAAAAAGAACTGTGTTTCCTACTCATACGGACCAAATCTAGTTGAACTCTGCTTATGAAACTGTAACAAACCACAGCATGTGTTACATAGAAGCTCTTTAGTTAATAGTGACAAACGTGTTGGTTTCTAGAACTGTGTAAATTCATTTGAGCAGAAAAACCCCTGGGTTTACCGGATATGAACTCTTGCTTGTAGAAAGACACAGAGACTTTGGTTTAACTCCGTTTGTGAAGGGAAATTCAGACCAGAGTTCTCATCCATGAAACACACTCTGTTTTAGCGCAAAGAGCACGCTCTTCTTTCCAGCGTCTCCAATACAGCAAGAAACATGAGCATGCCCTGAAAAAAAGAATTGTGTTTCTTACTCATACGGACCATATGTAGTTAAACTCTGCTTATGAAATTGTAACAAACCACAGCATCGCTTACATATATGCTCTTTCGTTTATAGTGAAAAACGTGTTGGGTTCATGAACTGTGTAAATTCATTTGAGCAGAAAAACCCCTGGGTTTACCTGAAATGAACTCTTGCTCGTAGGAAAACACAGAGGCTTTGGATTCACTCCGTTTGTGAGGGAAATGCAGACCAGTGTTCTCATCCATGAAACACACTCTGTTTTAACGCAAGAAGCATCCTCTTCTTTCCAGAGTCTGCAATACAGCAAGAAATATGAGCATCTCCAGAAAAAAAAAAAACTGTGTTTCCTACTAACATGGACCATATTTAGTTAAACTCTGCTTATGAAACTGTAAAAACCACAGCATCTCTTACATAGATGCTCTTTAGTTAATAGTGATAATCCTGTTCGGTTCAAGAACTATTTAAATTAATTTGAGCCGAAAAATCACTGGGTTTATCAGAAATAAACTCTTGCTTGTAGGAAGACACAGAGGCTTTGGTCTAACTCCGTTTGTAAGGGAAATTCAGACCAGTGTTCTCATCCATGAAACATACTGTGTTATAACGCAAGAAGCATGCTCTTCTTCCAGCGTCTCAAATACAGCATGAAACATGAGGAGGCCCAGAAAAGAATAACTGTGTTTCTTACTCATACGGACCATATCTAGTTAAACTGTTCTTACGAAACTGTAACAAACCACAGCATGTGTTACATAGGTGCTCTTTAGTTAAAAGTGAAAAACATGTTGGGTTCATGAACTGTGTAAATTTATTTGATCAGATAAACCCCTGGGTTTACCGGAAATGAACTCTTGCTTGTAGGAAAACACATAGGCTTTGGTTTCACTCAGTTTGTGAAGGGAAATTCAGACCAGAGTTCTCATCCATGAAACACACTCTGTTTTAACACAAAAAGTTTCCTATTCTTTCCAGAGTCTACAATACAGCAAGAAACATGAGCATGCCCAGAAAAAAAGAACTGTGTTTCCTACTCATACGGACCAAATCTAGTTGAACTCTGCTTATGAAACTGTAACAAACCACAGCATGTGTTACATAGAAGCTCTTTAGTTAATAGTGACAAACGTGTTGGTTTCTAGAACTGTGTAAATTCATTTGAGCCGAAAAATCACTGGGTTTACCGGATATGAACTCTTGCTTGTAGAAAGACACAGAGACTTTGGTTTAACTCCGTTTGTGAAGGGAAATTCAGACCAGAGTTCTCATCCATGAAACACACTCTGTTTTAGCGCAAAGAGCACGCTCTTCTTTCCAGCGTCTCCAATACAGCAAGAAACATGAGCATGCCCTGAAAAAAAGAATTGTGTTTCTTACTCATACGGACCATATGTAGTTAAACTCTGCTTATGAAATTGTAACAAACCACAGCATCGCTTACATATATGCTCTTTCGTTTATAGTGAAAAACGTGTTGGGTTCGTGAACTGTGTAAATTCATTTGAGCAGAAAAACCCCTGGGTTTACCGGAAATGAACTCTACCTTGTTTTAAGACACAGATGCTTTGGTTTCACTCCGTTTGTGAAGGGAAATTCACACCAGAGTTCTCATCCATGAAACACACTCTGTTTTAACGCAAAGAGCATGCTCTTCTTTCCAGTATCTCTAATACAGCAAGAAACATGAGCATGCCCAGAAAAAAGAACTGTGTTTCCTACTCATACGGACCATATCTAGTTGAACTCTGCTTATGAAACTGTAACAAACCACAGCAACTCTTACATATATGCTCTTTCGTTTATATTGAAAAACGTGTTGGGTTGGTGAACTGTGCAAATTCATTTGAGCCAAAAAATCACTGTGTTTACCAGAAATGAACTCTTGCTTGTAGGAAGACACAGATGCTTTGGTTTCACTCCGTTTGTGAGGGAAATGCAGACCAGTGTTCTCATCCATGAAACACACTCTGTTTTAAGGCAAAGAGCATGCACTTCTTTCCAGGTCTCTAGTACAGCAAGAAACATGAGCATGCCCAGAAAAAAAAGAACTGTGTTTCCTACTCATACGTACCATATCTAGTTGAACTCTGATTATGAAACTGTAACAAACCACAGTATGTGTTACATAGATGCTCTTTAGTTAATAGTGAAAAACGTTTTGGGTTCATGAACTGTGTAAATTCATTAGAGCCGAAAAACCCCTGGGCTTACCGGAATAGAACTCTTGCTCATAGGAAAACACAGAGGCTTTGGTTTCACTCTGTTTGTGAAGGGAAATTCAGACCAGAGTTCTCATCCATGAAACACACTCTGTTTTAGCGCAAAGAGCATGCTCTTCTTTCCAGCGTCTCCAATACAGCAAGAAACATGAGCATGCCCTGAAAAAAAGAATTGTGTTTCTTACTCATACGGACCATATGTAGTTAAACTCTGCTTATGAAATTGTAACAAACTACAGCATCGCTTACATATATGCTCTTTCGTTTATAGTGAAAAACGTGTTGGGTTCATGAACTGTGTAAATTCATTTAAGCAGAAAAACCCCTGGGTTTACCGGAAATGAACTCTAGCTTGTTTTAAGACACAGATGCTTTGGTTTCACTCCGTTTGTGAAGGGAAATTCACACCAGAGTTCTCATCCATGAAACACACTCTGTTTTAACGCAAAGAGCATGCTCTTCTTTCCAGTGTCTCTAATACAGCAAGAAGAATGACCATGCCCAGAAAAAAGAACTGTGTTTCCTACTCATACGGACCATATCTAGTTGAACTCTGCTTATGAAACTGTAACAAACCACAGCAACTCTTACATATATGCTCTTTCGTTTATAGTGAAAAACGTGTTGGGTTGGTGAACAGTGCAAATTCATTTGAGCCGAAAAATCACTGTGTTTACCAGAAATGAACTCTTGCTTGTAGGAAGACACAGAGGCTTTGGTTTAACTCCGTTTGTGAGGGAAATGCAGACGAGTGTTCTCATCCATGAAACATACTCTGTTTTCACGCAAGAAGCATCCTCTTCTTTCCAGAGTCTGCAATACAGCAAGAAATATTAGCATGTCCAGAAAAAAAGAACTGTGTTTCCTACTCATACGGACCATATCTAGTTGAACTCTGCTTATGAAACTGTAACACACTACAGCATCTCTTACATAGATGCTCTTTAGTTAATAGTGAAAAACGTTTTGGGTTCGTGAACTGTGTAAATTCATTTGAGCCGAAAAATCACTGGGTTTACCGGATATGAACTCTTGCTTGTAGGAAGACACAGAGACTTTGGTTTAACTCCGTTTCTGAAGGAAAATTCAGACCAGTGTTCTCATCCATGAAACATATTCTGTTGTAAGTCAAGAAGCATGCCCTTCTTTCCAGCGTCTCCAATACAGCATGAAACAAGAACATGCCCAAAAAAAAAAGAACTGTGTTTCCTATAAACACGGACCATATCTAATTGAACTCTGCTTATGAAACTGTAACAAACCACAGCATGTGTTACATAGATGCTCTTTAGTTAATAGTGAAATACGTGTTGGATTCATGAACTGTTTAAATTCATTTATGGAGAAAAACCCCTGGGTTTACCGGAAATGAACTCTTGCTTGTAGGAAGACACAGAGGCTTTGGTTTAACTCCGTTGTGAAGGGAATTTCAGACCAGTGTTCTCATCCATGAAACATACTCTGTTTTAACCCAAGAAGCATGCTCTTCTTTCCAGCGTCTACAATAAAGCAGGAAACATGAGCATGCCCAGAAAAAAAGAACTGTGTTTCCTACTAATATGGACCATATCTAGTTAAACTCTGCTTAGGAAACTGTAACAAACCACAGCATCTCTTACATAGATGCTCTTTAGTTAATAGTGAAAATCCTGCTGGGTTCAAGAACTGTGTAAATTCATTTGAGCCGAAAAATCACTGGGTTTACCGGATATGAACTCTTGCTTGGAGGAAGACACAGAAAATTTGGTTTAACTCCGCTTCTGAAGGAAAATTCAGACCATTGTTCTCATCCATGAAACACCCTCTGTTTTAACGCAAGAAACATCCTCTTCTTTCCAGAGTGTGCAATACAGCAAAAAACATGAGCATGCCCAGAAAAAAAGAAATGTGTTTCCTACACATACGGACCAAATCTAGTTGAACTCTGCTTATGAAACTGTAACAAACCACAGCATGTGTTACATAGATGCTCTTTAGTTAATAGTGAAAAACGTGTTGGGTTCATGAACTGTGAAATTCATTTGAGCAGAAAAACCCCTGGGTTTACTGGAAATGAACTCTTGCTCGTAGGAAAACACAGAGGCTTTGGTTTTACTCCGTTTGTCAGGGGAAATTCAGACCAGAGTTCTCATCCATGAAACACACTCTGATTTAACGAAAAGAACATGCTCTTCTTTCCAGGTCTCCAATACAGCAATAAACATGAGCATGCTCTGAAAAAAAGAATTGTGTTTCTTACTCATACGGACCATATGTAGTTAAACTCTGCTTATGAAATTGTAACAAACTACAGCATCTCTTACATATATGCTCTTTCGTTTATAGTGAAAAACGTGTTGGGTTCGTGAACTGTGTAAATTTATTTGAGCCGAAAAATCACTGGGTTCGCCGGGAATGAACTCTTGCTTGTAGGAAGACAAAGAGGTTTTGGTTTAGCTCCATTTGTGAAGGGAAATTCAGACCAGTGTTCTCATCCATGAAACATACTCTGTTATAACGCAAGAAGCATGCTCTTCTTCCAGCGACTCCAATACAGCAACAAACATGAGCATGCCCAGAAAAAAAGAACTGTGTTTCTTACTCATAGGGACCATATCTAGTTAAACTCTGCTTCTGAAACTGTAACAAACCACAACATGTGTTACATAGATGCTCTTTAGTTAATAGAGCAAAACGTTTTGGGTTCATGAACTGTGTAAATTCATTAGAGCCGAAAAACCCCTGGGCTTACCGGAATAGAACTCTTGCTCATAGGAAAACACAGAGGCTTTGGTTTCACTCTGTTTGTGAAGATAAATTCAGACCAGAGTTCTCATCCATGAAACACGCTCTGTTTTAGCGCAAAGAGCATGCTCTTCTTTCCAGCGTCTCCAATACAGCAATAAACATGAGCATGCTCTGAAAAAAAGAATTGTGTTTCTTACTCATACGGACCATATGTAGTTAAACTCTGCTTATGAAATTGTAACAAACTACAGCATCTCTTACATATATGCTCTTTCGTTTATAGTGAAAAACGTGTTGGGTTCGTGAACTGTGTAAATTCATTTGAGCAGAAAAACCCCTGGGTTTACCGGAAATGAACTCTAGCTTGTTTTAAGACACAGATGCTTTGGTTTCACTCCGTTTGTGAAGGGAAATTCACACCTGAGTTCTCATCCATAAAACACACTCTGTTTTAACGCAAAGAGCATGCTCTTCTTTCCAGTGTCTCTAATACAGCGAGAAACATGAGCATGCCCAGAAAAACGAACTTTGTTTCCTACTCATACGGACCATATCTAGTTGAACTCTGCTTATGAAACTGTAACAAACCACAGCAACTCTTACATATACGCTCTTTCGTTTATAGTGAAAAACGTGTTGGGTTCATGAACTGTGAAATTCATTAGAGCCGAAAAATCACTGTGTTTACCAGAAATGAACTCTTGCTCGTAGGAGAACACAGAGGCTTTGGTTTCACTCCGTTTGTGAGGGGAAATTCAGACCAGAGTTCTCATCCATGAAACACACTCTGATTTAACGCAAAGAACATGCTCTTCTTTCCAGGTCTCAAATACAGCAAGAAACATGAGCATGCCCAGAAAAAAAGAACTGTGTTTCCTACTCATACGGAACATATCTAGTTGAACTCTGCTTATGAAACTGTAACAAACCACAGCATCTCCTACATAGATGCTCTTTAGTTAATAGTGAAAAACGTGTTGGGTTCATGAACTGTGTAAATTCATTAGAGCCTAAAAATCCCTGGGTTTACAGGAAATGAACTCTTGCTTGTAGTAAGACACAGAGACTTTGGTATAACTCCAACTGTGAAGGGAAATACAGACCAGTGTTCTCATCCATGAAACATACTCTGTTACAACTCAAGAAGCATGCTCTTCTTTCCAGCGTCTCCAATACAGTAAGAAAAAGGAGCATGCCCAGAAAAATAGAACTGTGGTTCTTATTCACACGGACCATATCTAGTTAAACTCTGCTTATGAAACTGTAACAAACCACAGCATCTCTTACAAATATGCTCTTTCGGTTATAGTGAAAAACTTGTTGGGTTCGTGAATTGTGTAAATTCATTTGAGCCGAAAAATCACAGGGTTTACCGGAAATGAACTCTTGCTTGTAGGAAGACACAGAGGCTTTGGTTTAACTCCGTTTTTGAAGGGAAATTCATACCAGTGTTCTCATCCATGAAACACCCTCTGTTTTAACACAAAAAGTTTCCTATTCTTTCCAGAGTCTACAATACAGCAAGAAACATGAGCATGCCCAGAAAAAAAGAACTGTGTTTCCTACTCATACGGACCAAATCTAGTTGAACTCTGCTTATGAAACTGTAACAAACCACAGCATGTGTTACATAGAAGCTCTTTAGTTAATAGTGACAAACGTGTTGGTTTCTAGAACTGTGTAAATTCATTTGAGCCGAAAAAACACTGGGTTTACCGGATATGAACTCTTGCTTGTAGAAAGACACAGAGACTTTGGTTTAACTCCGTTTGTGAAGGGAAATTCAGACCAGAGTTCTCATCCATGAAACACACTCTGTTTTAGCGCAAAGAGCACGCTCTTCTTTCCAGCGTCTCCAATACAGCAAGAAACATGAGCATGCCCTGAAAAAAAGAATTGTGTTTCTTACTCATACGGACCATATGTAGTTAAACTCTGCTTATGAAATTGTAACAAACCACAGCATCGCTTACATATATGCTCTTTCGTTTATAGTGAAAAACGTGTTGGGTTCGTGAACTGTGTAAATTCATTTGAGCAGAAAAACCCCTGGGTTTACCGGAAATGAACTCTACCTTGTTTTAAGACACAGATGCTTTGGTTTCACTCCGTTTGTGAAGGGAAATTCACACCAGAGTTCTCATCCATGAAACACACTCTGTTTTAACGCAAAGAGCATGCTCTTCTTTCCAGTATCTCTAATACAGCAAGAAACATGAGCATGCCCAGAAAAAAGAACTGTGTTTCCTACTCATACGGACCATATCTAGTTGAACTCTGCTTATGAAACTGTAACAAACCACAGCAACTCTTACATATATGCTCTTTCGTTTATATTGAAAAACGTGTTGGGTTGGTGAACTGTGCAAATTCATTTGAGCCAAAAAATCACTGTGTTTACCAGAAATGAACTCTTGCTTGTAGGAAGACACAGATGCTTTGGTTTCACTCCGTTTGTGAGGGAAATGCAGACCAGTGTTCTCATCCATGAAACACACTCTGTTTTAAGGCAAAGAGCATGCACTTCTTTCCAGGTCTCTAGTACAGCAAGAAACATGAGCATGCCCAGAAAAAAAAGAACTGTGTTTCCTACTCATACGTACCATATCTAGTTGAACTCTGATTATGAAACTGTAACAAACCACAGTATGTGTTACATAGATGCTCTTTAGTTAATAGTGAAAAACGTTTTGGGTTCATGAACTGTGTAAATTCATTAGAGCCGAAAAACCCCTGGGCTTACCGGAATAGAACTCTTGCTCATAGGAAAACACAGAGGCTTTGGTTTCACTCTGTTTGTGAAGGGAAATTCAGACCAGAGTTCTCATCCATGAAACACACTCTGTTTTAGCGCAAAGAGCATGCTCTTCTTTCCAGCGTCTCCAATACAGCAAGAAACATGAGCATGCCCTGAAAAAAAGAATTGTGTTTCTTACTCATACGGACCATATGTAGTTAAACTCTGCTTATGAAATTGTAACAAACTACAGCATCGCTTACATATATGCTCTTTCGTTTATAGTGAAAAACGTGTTGGGTTCATGAACTGTGTAAATTCATTTGAGCAGAAAAACCCCTGGGTTTACCGGAAATGAACTCTAGCTTGTTTTAAGACACAGATGCTTTGGTTTCACTCCGTTTGTGAAGGGAAATTCACACCAGAGTTCTCATCCATGAAACACACTCTGTTTTAACGCAAAGAGCATGCTCTTCTTTCCAGTGTCTCTAATACAGCAAGAAGAATGACCATGCCCAGAAAAAAGAACTGTGTTTCCTACTCATACGGACCATATCTAGTTGAACTCTGCTTATGAAACTGTAACAAACCACAGCAACTCTTACATATATGCTCTTTCGTTTATAGTGAAAAACGTGTTGGGTTGGTGAACAGTGCAAATTCATTTGAGCCGAAAAATCACTGTGTTTACCAGAAATGAACTCTTGCTTGTAGGAAGACACAGAGGCTTTGGTTTAACTCCGTTTGTGAGGGAAATGCAGACGAGTGTTCTCATCCATGAAACATACTCTGTTTTCACGCAAGAAGCATCCTCTTCTTTCCAGAGTCTGCAATACAGCAAGAAATATTAGCATGTCCAGAAAAAAAGAACTGTGTTTCCTACTCATACGGACCATATCTAGTTGAACTCTGCTTATGAAACTGTAACACACTACAGCATCTCTTACATAGATGCTCTTTAGTTAATAGTGAAAAACGTTTTGGGTTCGTGAACTGTGTAAATTCATTTGAGCCGAAAAATCACTGGGTTTACCGGATATGAACTCTTGCTTGTAGGAAGACACAGAGACTTTGGTTTAACTCCGTTTCTGAAGGAAAATTCAGACCAGTGTTCTCATCCATGAAACATATTCTGTTGTAAGTCAAGAAGCATGCCCTTCTTTCCAGCGTCTCCAATACAGCATGAAACAAGAACATGCCCAAAAAAAAAAGAACTGTGTTTCCTATAAACACGGACCATATCTAATTGAACTCTGCTTATGAAACTGTAACAAACCACAGCATGTGTTACATAGATGCTCTTTAGTTAATAGTGAAATACGTGTTGGATTCATGAACTGTTTAAATTCATTTATGGAGAAAAACCCCTGGGTTTACCGGAAATGAACTCTTGCTTGTAGGAAGACACAGAGGCTTTGGTTTAACTCCGTTTGTGAAGGGAATTTCAGACCAGTGTTCTCATCCATGAAACATACTCTGTTTTAACCCAAGAAGCATGCTCTTCTTTCCAGCGTCTACAATAAAGCAGGAAACATGAGCATGCCCAGAAAAAAAGAACTGTGTTTCCTACTAATATGGACCATATCTAGTTAAACTCTGCTTAGGAAACTGTAACAAACCACAGCATCTCTTACATAGATGCTCTTTAGTTAATAGTGAAAATCCTGCTGGGTTCAAGAACTGTGTAAATTCATTTGAGCCGAAAAATCACTGGGTTTACCGGATATGAACTCTTGCTTGGAGGAAGACACAGAAAATTTGGTTTAACTCCGCTTCTGAAGGAAAATTCAGACCATTGTTCTCATCCATGAAACAACCTCTGTTTTAACGCAAGAAACATCCTCTTCTTTCCAGAGTGTGCAATACAGCAAAAAACATGAGCATGCCCAGAAAAAAAGAAATGTGTTTCCTACACATACGGACCAAATCTAGTTGAACTCTGCTTATGAAACTGTAACAAACCACAGCATGTGTTACATAGATGCTCTTTAGTTAATAGTGAAAAACGTGTTGGGTTCATGAACTGTGAAATTCATTTGAGCAGAAAAACCCCTGGGTTTACTGGAAATGAACTCTTGCTCGTAGGAAAACACAGAGGCTTTGGTTTTACTCCGTTTGTCAGGGGAAATTCAGACCAGAGTTCTCATCCATGAAACACACTCTGATTTAACGAAAAGAACATGCTCTTCTTTCCAGGTCTCCAATACAGCAATAAACATGAGCATGCTCTGAAAAAAAGAATTGTGTTTCTTACTCATACGGACCATATGTAGTTAAACTCTGCTTATGAAATTGTAACAAACTACAGCATCTCTTACATATATGCTCTTTCGTTTATAGTGAAAAACGTGTTGGGTTCGTGAACTGTGTAAATTTATTTGAGCCGAAAAATCACTGGGTTCGCCGGGAATGAACTCTTGCTTGTAGGAAGACAAAGAGGTTTTGGTTTAGCTCCATTTGTGAAGGGAAATTCAGACCAGTGTTCTCATCCATGAAACATACTCTGTTATAACGCAAGAAGCATGCTCTTCTTCCAGCGACTCCAATACAGCAACAAACATGAGCATGCCCAGAAAAAAAGAACTGTGTTTCTTACTCATAGGGACCATATCTAGTTAAACTCTGCTTCTGAAACTGTAACAAACCACAACATGTGTTACATAGATGCTCTTTAGTTAATAGAGCAAAACGTTTTGGGTTCATGAACTGTGTAAATTCATTAGAGCCGAAAAACCCCTGGGCTTACCGGAATAGAACTCTTGCTCATAGGAAAACACAGAGGCTTTGGTTTCACTCTGTTTGTGAAGATAAATTCAGACCAGAGTTCTCATCCATGAAACACGCTCTGTTTTAGCGCAAAGAGCATGCTCTTCTTTCCAGCGTCTCCAATACAGCAATAAACATGAGCATGCTCTGAAAAAAAGAATTGTGTTTCTTACTCATACGGACCATATGTAGTTAAACTCTGCTTATGAAATTGTAACAAACTACAGCATCTCTTACATATATGCTCTTTCGTTTATAGTGAAAAACGTGTTGGGTTCGTGAACTGTGTAAATTCATTTGAGCAGAAAAACCCCTGGGTTTACCGGAAATGAACTCTAGCTTGTTTTAAGACACAGATGCTTTGGTTTCACTCCGTTTGTGAAGGGAAATTCACACCTGAGTTCTCATCCATAAAACACACTCTGTTTTAACGCAAAGAGCATGCTCTTCTTTCCAGTGTCTCTAATACAGCGAGAAACATGAGCATGCCCAGAAAAACGAACTTTGTTTCCTACTCATACGGACCATATCTAGTTGAACTCGGCTTATGAAACTGTAACAAACCACAGCATCTCTTACATAGATGCTCTTTAGTTAATAGTGAAAAACGTGTTGAGTTCATGAACTGTGTAAATTCATTAGAGTCGAAAAACCCCTGGGTTTACCGGAAATGAACTCTTGCTCGTCGCAAAACACAGAGGCTTTGGTTTCACTCCGTTTGTGAAGTGAAATTCAGACCAGAGTTCTCATCCATGAAACACACTCTGTTTTAATGCAAAGAGAATGCTCTTCTTTCCAGGTCTCTAATACAGCAAGAAACATGAGCATGCCCAGAAAAAAAGAACTCTGTTTCCTACTCATACGGAACATATCTAGTTGAACTCTGCTTATGAAACTGTATCAAACCACAGCATCTCTTACATAGATGCTCTTTAGTTAATAGTGAAAAACGTGTTATGATCATGAACTGTGTACATTCATTTGAGCAGAAAAACCCCTGGCTTTACCGGAAATGAACTCTTTCTCGTAGGAAAACACAGAGGCTTTGGTTTCACTCAGTTTGTGAAGGGAAATTCAGACCAGAGTTCTCATCCATAAAACACACACTGTTTTAACGCAAAGAGCATGCTCTTCTTTCCAGGTCTCAAATACAGCAAGAAACATGAGCATGCCCATAAAAAAAGAACTGTGTTTCCTACTCATACGGAACATATCTAGTTGAACTCTGCTTATAAAACTGTAACAAACCACAGCATCTCTTACATAGATGCTCTTTAGTTAATAGTGGAAAACGTGTTGAGTTCATGAACTGTGTAAATTCATTAGAGCCGAAAAACCCCTGGGTTTCCCGGAAATGAACTCTTGTGTGTAGGAAGACAAAGAGGTTTTGGTTTAGCTCCATTTGTGAAGGGAAATTCAGACCAGTGTTCTCATCCATGAAACATACTCTGTTATAACGCAAGAAGCATGCTCTTCTTCCAGCGACTCCAATACAGCAACAAACATGAGCATGCCCAGAAAAAAAGAACTGTGTTTCTTACTCATAGGGACCATATCTAGTTAAACTCTGCTTCTGAAACTGTAACAAACCACAACATGTGTTACATAGATGCTCTTTAGTTAATAGAGCAAAACGTTTTGGGTTCATGAACTGTGTAAATTCATTAGAGCCGAAAAACCCCTGGGCTTACCGGAATAGAACTCTTGCTCATAGGAAAACACAGAGGCTTTGGTTTCACTCTGTTTGTGAAGGGAAATTCAGACCAGAGTTCTCATCCATGAAACACGCTCTGTTTTAGCGCAAAGAGCATGCTCTTCTTTCCAGCGTCTCCAATACAGCAATAAACATGAGCATGCTCTGAAAAAAAGAATTGTGTTTCTTACTCATACGGACCATATGTAGTTAAACTCTGCTTATGAAATTGTAACAAACTACAGCATCTCTTACATATATGCTCTTTCGTTTATAGTGAAAAACGTGTTGGGTTCGTGAACTGTGTAAATTCATTTGAGCAGAAAAACCCCTGGGTTTACCGGAAATGAACTCTAGCTTGTTTTAAGACACAGATGCTTTGGTTTCACTCCGTTTGTGAAGGGAAATTCACACCTGAGTTCTCATCCATAAAACACACTCTGTTTTAACGCAAAGAGCATGCTCTTCTTTCCAGTGTCTCTAATACAGCGAGAAACATGAGCATGCCCAGAAAAACGAACTTTGTTTCCTACTCATACGGACCATATCTAGTTGAACTCGGCTTATGAAACTGTAACAAACCACAGCAACTCTTACATATACGCTCTTTCGTTTATAGTGAAAAACGTGTTGGGTTCATGAACTGTGAAATTCATTAGAGCCGAAAAATCACTGTGTTTACCAGAAATGAACTCTTGCTCGTAGGAAAACACAGAGGCTTTGGTTTCACTCCGTTTGTGAGGGGAAATTCAGACCAGAGTTCTCATCCATGAAACACACTCTGATTTAACGCAAAGAACATGCTCTTCTTTCCAGGTCTCAAATACAGCAAGAAACATGAGCATGCCCAGAAAAAAAGAACTGTGTTTCCTACTCATACGGAACATATCTAGTTGAACTCTGCTTATGAAACTGTAACAAACCACAGCATCTCTTACATAGATGCTCTTTAGTTAATAGTGAAAAACGTGTTGGGTTCATGAACTGTGTAAATTCATTAGAGCCTAAAAATCCCTGGGTTTGCAGGAAATGAACTCTTGCTTGTAGTAAGACAGAGAGACTTTGGTATAACTCCGACTGTGAAGGGAAATTCAGACCAGTGTTCTCATCCATGAAACATACTCTGTTTTAACTCAAGAAGCATGCTCTTCTTTCCAGCGTCTCCTATACAGTAAGAAAAAGGAGCATGCCCAGAAAAATAGAACTGTGGTTCTTATTCACACGGACCATATCTAGTTAAACTCTGCTTATGAAACTGTAACAAACCACAGCATCTCTTACAAATATGCTCTCTCGGTTATAGTGAAAAACGCGTTGGGTTCGTGAACTGTGTAAATTTATTTGAGCCGAAAAATCACTGGGTTCGCCGGGAATGAACTCTTGCTTGTAGGAAGACACAGAGGCTTTGGTTTAACTCTGTTTGTGAAGGGAAATTCAGACCAGTGTTCTCATCCATGAAACATACTCTGTTTTAACTCAAGAAGCATGCTCTTCTTTCCAGCGTCTCCAATACAGTAAGAAAAAGGAGCATGCCCAGAAAAATAGAACTGTGGTTCTTATTCACACGGACCATATCTATTTAAACTCTGCTTATGAAACTGTAACAAACCACAGCATCTCTTACAAATATGCTCTTTCGGTTATAGTGAAAAACGTGTTGGGTTCGTGAACTGTGTAAATTTATTTGAGCCGAAAATTCACTGGGTTCGCCGGGAATGAACTCTTGCTTGTAGGAAGACACAGAGGCTTTGGTTTAACTCCGTTTGTGAAGGGAAATTCAGACCAGTGTGCTCATCCATGAAACACCCTCTGTTTTAACGCAAGAAACATCCTCTTCTTTCCAGAGTGTGCGGTACAGCAAGAAACATGAGCATGCCCAGAAAAAAAGAAATGTGTTTCCTACACATACGGACCAAATCTGGTTGAACTCTGCTTATGAAACTGTAACAAACCACAGCATGTGTTATATAGATGCTCTTTAGTTAATAGTGAAAAACGTGTTGGGTTCATGAACTGTGAAATTCATTAGAGCAGAAAAACCACAGGGTTTACCGGAAATGAACTCTTGCTCGTAGGAAAACACAGAGGCTTTGGTTTCACTCCGTTTGTGAGGGGAAATTCAGACCAGAGTTCTCATCCATGAAACACACTCTGATTTAACGCAAAGAACATGCTCTTCTTTCCAGGTCTCAAATACAGCAAGAAACATGAGCATGCCCAGAAAAAAAGAACTGTGTTTCCTACTCATACGGAACATATCTAGTTGAACTCTGCTTATGAAACTGTAACAAACCACAGCATCTCTTACATAGATGCTGTTTAGTTAATAGTGAAAAACCTGTTGGGTTCATGAACTGTGTAAATTCATTAGATCCGAAAAACCCCTGGGTTTACCAGAAATGAACTCTTGCTTATAGTAAGACACAGAGGCTTTGGTTTAACTCTGTTTGTGAAGGGAAATTCAGACTAGTGTGCTCATCCATGAAACACCCTCTGTTTTAACGCAAGAAACATCCTCTTCTTTCCAGAGTGTGCAATACAGCAAGAAACATGAGCATGCCCAGAAAAAAAGAATTGTGTTTCTTACTCATACGGACCATATCTAGTTAAACTCTGCTTATGAAACTGTTACAATCCACAGCATCTCTTACATATATGCTCTTTCGTTTATAGTTAAAACGTGTTGGGTTCGTGAACAGTGTAAATTCATTTGAGCCGAAAAATCACTGGGTTTACCGGAAATGAACTCTTGCTTGTAGGAAGACACAGAGGCTTTGGTTTAACTTCGTTTGTGAAGGGAAATTCAGACCAGTGTTCTCATCCATGAAACAAACTCTGTTTTAATGCAAGAGCTTCCTCTTCTTTCCAGAGTCTGCAATACAGCAAGAAACATGAGCATGCCCAGAAAAAAAGAACTGTGTTTCCTACTCATACGGACCATATCTAGTTGAACTCTGCTTATGAAACTGTAACAAACCACAGCATCTCTTACATAGATGCTCTTTAGTTAATAGTGAAAAACATGTTGGGTTCATGAACTGTGAAAATTCAGTTGAGCAGAAAAACCCCTGGGTTTACCGGAAATGAACTCTTACTTGTAGGAAGACACAGAGGCTTTGGTATAACGCCTTTTCTGAAGGAAAATTCAGACCAGTGTTCTCATCCAAGAAACATACTCTGTTTGTATGCAAGAATTATGCTCTTCTTTCCAGCGTCTCCAATACAGCAAGAAACATGAGCATGCCCGGAAATAAAGCATTGTGTTTCTTACTCATACGGACCATATCTAGTTAAACTCTATTTATGAAACTGTAACAAACCACAGCATCTCTTACATATATGCTCTTTCGTTTATAGTGAAAAACATGTTGGGTTCATGAACTGTGTAAATTCATTAGAGCCAAAAAACCTCCTGGGTTTACCGGAAATGAACTCTTGCTTGTAGGAAGACACAGGGGCTTTGGTTTAACTTCGTTTGTGAAGGGAAAATCAGAGCAGTGTTCTCATCCAAGAAACACCCTCTGTTTTAACGAAGAAGCTTCCTCTTCTTTCAAGAGTCTGCAGTACAGCAAGAAACATGAGCATGCCCATAAAAAAAGAAATGTGTTTCCTACACATACGGAACATATCTAGTTGAACTCTGCTTATAAAACTGTAACAAACCACAGCATCTCTTACATAGATGCTCTTTAGTTAATAGTGGAAAACGTGTTGAGTTCATGAACTGTGTAAATTCATTAGAGCCGAAAAACCCCTGGGTTTCCCGGAAATGAACTCTTGTGTGTAGGAAGACAAAGAGGTTTTGGTTTAGCTCCATTTGTGAAGGGAAATTCAGACCAGTGTTCTCATCCATGAAACATACTCTGTTATAACGCAAGAAGCATGCTCTTCTTCCAGCGACTCCAATACAGCAACAAACATGAGCATGCCCAGAAAAAAAGAACTGTGTTTCTTACTCATAGGGACCATATCTAGTTAAACTCTGCTTCTGAAACTGTAACAAACCACAACATGTGTTACATAGATGCTCTTTAGTTAATAGAGCAAAACGTTTTGGGTTCATGAACTGTGTAAATTCATTAGAGCCGAAAAACCCCTGGGCTTACCGGAATAGAACTCTTGCTCATAGGAAAACACAGAGGCTTTGGTTTCACTCTGTTTGTGAAGGGAAATTCAGACCAGAGTTCTCATCCATGAAACACGCTCTGTTTTAGCGCAAAGAGCATGCTCTTCTTTCCAGCGTCTCCAATACAGCAATAAACATGAGCATGCTCTGAAAAAAAGAATTGTGTTTCTTACTCATACGGACCATATGTAGTTAAACTCTGCTTATGAAATTGTAACAAACTACAGCATCTCTTACATATATGCTCTTTCGTTTATAGTGAAAAACGTGTTGGGTTCGTGAACTGTGTAAATTCATTTGAGCAGAAAAACCCCTGGGTTTACCGGAAATGAACTCTAGCTTGTTTTAAGACACAGATGCTTTGGTTTCACTCCGTTTGTGAAGGGAAATTCACACCTGAGTTCTCATCCATAAAACACACTCTGTTTTAACGCAAAGAGCATGCTCTTCTTTCCAGTGTCTCTAATACAGCGAGAAACATGAGCATGCCCAGAAAAACGAACTTTGTTTCCTACTCATACGGACCATATCTAGTTGAACTCTGCTTATGAAACTGTAACAAACCACAGCAACTCTTACATATACGCTCTTTCGTTTATAGTGAAAAACGTGTTGGGTTCATGAACTGTGAAATTCATTAGAGCCGAAAAATCACTGTGTTTACCAGAAATGAACTCTTGCTCGTAGGAGAACACAGAGGCTTTGGTTTCACTCCGTTTGTGAGGGGAAATTCAGACCAGAGTTCTCATCCATGAAACACACTCTGATTTAACGCAAAGAACATGCTCTTCTTTCCAGGTCTCAAATACAGCAAGAAACATGAGCATGCCCAGAAAAAAAGAACTGTGTTTCCTACTCATACGGAACATATCTAGTTGAACTCTGCTTATGAAACTGTAACAAACCACAGCATCTCTTACATAGATGCTCTTTAGTTAATAGTGAAAAACGTGTTGGGTTCATGAACTGTGTAAATTCATTAGAGCCTAAAAATCCCTGGGTTTGCAGGAAATGAACTCTTGCTTGTAGTAAGACAGAGAGACTTTGGTATAACTCCGACTGTGAAGGGAAATTCAGACCAGTGTTCTCGTCCATGAAACATACTCTGTTTTAACTCAAGAAGCATGCTCTTCTTTCCAGCGTCTCCTATACAGTAAGAAAAAGGAGCATGCCCAGAAAAATAGAACTGTGGTTCTTATTCACACGGACCATATCTAGTTAAACTCTGCTTATGAAACTGTAACAAACCACAGCATCTCTTACAAATATGCTCTCTCGGTTATAGTGAAAAACGCGTTGGGTTCGTGAACTGTGTAAATTTATTTGAGGCGAAAAATCACTGGGTTCGCCGGGAATGAACTCTTGCTTGTAGGAAGACACAGAGGCTTTGGTTTAACTCTGTTTGTGAAGGGAAATTCAGACCAGTGTTCTCATCCATGAAACATACTCTGTTTTAACTCAAGAAGCATGCTCTTCTTTCCAGCGTCTCCAATACAGTAAGAAAAAGGAGCATGCCCAGAAAAATAGAACTGTGGTTCTTATTCACACGGACCATATCTATTTAAACTCTGCTTATGAAACTGTAACAAACCACAGCATCTCTTACAAATATGCTCTTTCGGTTATAGTGAAAAACGTGTTGGGTTCGTGAACTGTGTAAATTTATTTGAGCCGAAAAATCACTGGGTTCGCCGGGAATGAACTCTTGCTTGTAGGAAGACACAGAGGCTTTGGTTTAACTCCGTTTGTGAAGGGAAATTCAGACCAGTGTGCTCATCCATGAAACACCCTCTGTTTTAACGCAAGAAACATCCTCTTCTTTCCAGAGTGTGCGGTACAGCAAGAAACATGAGCATGCCCAGAAAAAAAGAATTGTGTTTCTTACTCATACGGACCATATCTAGTTAAACTCTGCTTATGAAACTGTTACAATCCACAGCATCTCTTACATATATGCTCTTTCGGTTATAGTGAAAAACGTGTTGGGTTCATGAACTGTGAAATTCATTAGAGCAGAAAAACCACAGGGTTTACCGGAAATGAACTCTTGCTCGTAGGAAAACACAGAGGCTTTGGTTTCACTCCGTTTGTGAGGGGAAATTCAGACCAGAGTTCTCATCCATGAAACACACTCTGATTTAACGCAAAGAACATGCTCTTCTTTCCAGGTCTCAAATACAGCAAGAAACATGAGCATGCCCAGAAAAAAAGAACTGTGTTTCCTACTCATACGGAACATATCTAGTTGAACTCTGCTTATGAAACTGTAACAAACCACAGCATCTCTTACATAGATGCTGTTTAGTTAATAGTGAAAAACCTGTTGGGTTCATGAACTGTGTAAATTCATTAGATCCGAAAAACCCCTGGGTTTACCGGAAATGAACTCTTGCTTATAGTAAGACACAGAGGCTTTGGTTTAACTCTGTTTGTGAAGGGAAATTCAGACTAGTGTGCTCATCCATGAAACACCCTCTGTTTTAACGCAAGAAACATCCTCTTCTTTCCAGAGTGTGCAATACAGCAAGAAACATGAGCATGCCCAGAAAAAAAGAATTGTGTTTCTTACTCATACGGACCATATCTAGTTAAACTCTGCTTATGAAACTGTTACAATCCACAGCATCTCTTACATATATGCTCTTTCGTTTATAGTTAAAACGTGTTGGGTTCGTGAACAGTGTAAATTCATTTGAGCCGAAAAATCACTGGGTTTACCGGAAATGAACTCTTGCTTGTAGGAAGACACAGAGGCTTTGGTTTAACTTCGTTTGTGAAGGGAAATTCAGACCAGTGTTCTCATCCATGAAACAAACTCTGTTTTAATGCAAGAGCTTCCTCTTCTTTCCAGAGTCTGCAATACAGCAAGAAACATGAGCATGCCCAGAAAAAAAGAACTGTGTTTCCTACTCATACGGACCATATCTAGTTGAACTCTGCTTATGAAACTGTAACAAACCACAGCATCTCTTACATAGATGCTCTTTAGTTAATAGTGAAAAACATGTTGGGTTCATGAACTGTGAAAATTCAGTTGAGCAGAAAAACCCCTGGGTTTACCGGAAATGAACTCTTACTTGTAGGAAGACACAGAGGCTTTGGTATAACGCCTTTTCTGAAGGAAAATTCAGACCAGTGTTCTCATCCAAGAAACATACTCTGTTTGTATGCAAGAATTATGCTCTTCTTTCCAGCGTCTCCAATACAGCAAGAAACATGAGCATGCCCGGAAATAAAGCATTGTGTTTCTTACTCATACGGACCATATCTAGTTAAACTCTATTTATGAAACTGTAACAAACCACAGCATCTCTTACATATATGCTCTTTCGTTTATAGTGAAAAACATGTTGGGTTCATGAACTGTGTAAATTCATTAGAGCCAAAAAACCTCCTGGGTTTACCGGAAATGAACTCTTGCTTGTAGGAAGACACAGGGGCTTTGGTTTAACTTCGTTTGTGAAGGGAAAATCAGAGCAGTGTTCTCATCCAAGAAACACCCTCTGTTTTAACGAAGAAGCTTCCTCTTCTTTCAAGAGTCTGCAGTACAGCAAGAAACATGAGCATGCCCAGAAAAAAAGAAATGTGTTTCCTACACATACGGACCAAATCTAGTTGAACTCTGCTTATGAAACTGTAACAAACCACAGCATGTGTTACATAGATACTCTTTAGTTAATAGTGAAAAACGTGTTGGGTTCATGATATGTGAAATTCATTTGAGCAGAAAAACCCCTGTGTTTACCGGAAATGAACTCTTGCTCGTAGGAAAACACAGAGGCTTTGGTTTTACTCCGTTTGTGAAGGGAAATTCAGACCAGAGTTCTCATCAGTAAAACACACTCTGTTTTAACGCAAAGAGCATGCTCTTCTTTCCAGGTCTAAAATACAGCAAGAAACATGAGCATGCCCAGAAAAAAAGAACTGTGTTTCCTACTCATACGGAACATATCTAGTTGAACTCGGCTTATGAAACTGTAACAAACCACAGCATCTCTTACATAGATGCTCTTTAGTTAATAGTGAAAAACGTGTTGAGTTCATGAACTGTGTAAATTCATTAGAGCCGAAAAACCCCTGGGTTTACCGGAAATGAACTCTTGCTCGTCGCAAAACACAGAGGCTTTGGTTTCACTCCGTTTGTGAAGTGAAATTCAGACCAGAGTTCTCATCCATGAAACACACTCTGTTTTAATGCAAAGAGAATGCTCTTCTTTCCAGGTCTCTAATACAGCAAGAAACATGAGCATGCCCAGAAAAAAAGAACTCTGTTTCCTACTCATACGGAACATATCTAGTTGAACTCTGCTTATGAAACTGTATCAAACCACAGCATCTCTTACATAGATGCTCTTTAGTTAATAGTGAAAAACGTGTTGGGATCATGAACTGTGTACATTCATTTGAGCAGAAAAACCCCTGGCTTTACCGGAAATGAACTCTTTCTCGTAGGAAAACACAGAGGCTTTGGTTTCACTCAGTTTGTGAAGGGAAATTCAGACCAGAGTTCTCATCCATAAAACACACACTGTTTTAACGCAAAGAGCATGCTCTTCTTTCCAGGTCTCAAATACAGCAAGAAACATGAGCATGCCCATAAAAAAAGAGCTGTGTTTCCTACTCATACGGAACATATCTAGTTGAACTCTGCTTATGAAACTGTAACAAACCACAGCATCTCTTACATAGATGCTCTTTAGTTAATAGTGGAAAACGTGTTGAGTTCATGAACTGTGTAAATTCATTAGAGCCGAAAAACCCCTGGGTTTCCCGGAAATGAACTCTTGTGTGTAGGAAGACAAAGAGGTTTTGGTTTAGCTCCATTTGTGAAGGGAAATTCAGACCAGTGTTCTCATCCATGAAACATACTCTGTTATAACGCAAGAAGCATGCTCTTCTTCCAGCGACTCCAATACAGCAACAAACATGAGCATGCCCAGAAAAAAAGAACTGTGTTTCTTACTCATAGGGACCATATCTAGTTAAACTCTGCTTCTGAAACTGTAACAAACCACAACATGTGTTACATAGATGCTCTTTAGTTAATAGAGCAAAACGTTTTGGGTTCATGAACTGTGTAAATTCATTAGAGCCGAAAAACCCCTGGGCTTACCGGAATAGAACTCTTGCTCATAGGAAAACACAGAGGCTTTGGTTTCACTCTGTTTGTGAAGGGAAATTCAGACCAGAGTTCTCATCCATGAAACACGCTCTGTTTTAGCGCAAAGAGCATGCTCTTCTTTCCAGCGTCTCCAATACAGCAATAAACATGAGCATGCTCTGAAAAAAAGAATTGTGTTTCTTACTCATACGGACCATATGTAGTTAAACTCTGCTTATGAAATTGTAACAAACTACAGCATCTCTTACATATATGCTCTTTCGTTTATAGTGAAAAACGTGTTGGGTTCGTGAACTGTGTAAATTCATTTGAGCAGAAAAACCCCTGGGTTTACCGGAAATGAACTCTAGCTTGTTTTAAGACACAGATGCTTTGGTTTCACTCCGTTTGTGAAGGGAAATTCACACCTGAGTTCTCATCCATAAAACACACTCTGTTTTAACGCAAAGAGCATGCTCTTCTTTCCAGTGTCTCTAATACAGCGAGAAACATGAGCATGCCCAGAAAAACGAACTTTGTTTCCTACTCATACGGACCATATCTAGTTGAACTCTGCTTATGAAACTGTAACAAACCACAGCAACTCTTACATATACGCTCTTTCGTTTATAGTGAAAAACGTGTTGGGTTCATGAACTGTGAAATTCATTAGAGCCGAAAAATCACTGTGTTTACCAGAAATGAACTCTTGCTCGTAGGAGAACACAGAGGCTTTGGTTTCACTCCGTTTGTGAGGGGAAATTCAGACCAGAGTTCTCATCCATGAAACACACTCTGATTTAACGCAAAGAACATGCTCTTCTTTCCAGGTCTCAAATACAGCAAGAAACATGAGCATGCCCAGAAAAAAAGAACTGTGTTTCCTACTCATACGGAACATATCTAGTTGAACTCTGCTTATGAAACTGTAACAAACCACAGCATCTCTTACATAGATGCTCTTTAGTTAATAGTGAAAAACGTGTTGGGTTCATGAACTGTGTAAATTCATTAGAGCCTAAAAATCCCTGGGTTTGCAGGAAATGAACTCTTGCTTGTAGTAAGACAGAGAGACTTTGGTATAACTCCGACTGTGAAGGGAAATTCAGACCAGTGTTCTCGTCCATGAAACATACTCTGTTTTAACTCAAGAAGCATGCTCTTCTTTCCAGCGTCTCCTATACAGTAAGAAAAAGGAGCATGCCCAGAAAAATAGAACTGTGGTTCTTATTCACACGGACCATATCTAGTTAAACTCTGCTTATGAAACTGTAACAAACCACAGCATCTCTTACAAATATGCTCTCTCGGTTATAGTGAAAAACGCGTTGGGTTCGTGAACTGTGTAAATTTATTTGAGGCGAAAAATCACTGGGTTCGCCGGGAATGAACTCTTGCTTGTAGGAAGACACAGAGGCTTTGGTTTAACTCTGTTTGTGAAGGGAAATTCAGACCAGTGTTCTCATCCATGAAACATACTCTGTTTTAACTCAAGAAGCATGCTCTTCTTTCCAGCGTCTCCAATACAGTAAGAAAAAGGAGCATGCCCAGAAAAATAGAACTGTGGTTCTTATTCACACGGACCATATCTATTTAAACTCTGCTTATGAAACTGTAACAAACCACAGCATCTCTTACAAATATGCTCTTTCGGTTATAGTGAAAAACGTGTTGGGTTCGTGAACTGTGTAAATTTATTTGAGCCGAAAAATCACTGGGTTCGCCGGGAATGAACTCTTGCTTGTAGGAAGACACAGAGGCTTTGGTTTAACTCCGTTTGTGAAGGGAAATTCAGACCAGTGTGCTCATCCATGAAACACCCTCTGTTTTAACGCAAGAAACATCCTCTTCTTTCCAGAGTGTGCGGTACAGCAAGAAACATGAGCATGCCCAGAAAAAAAGAAATGTGTTTCCTACACATACGGACCAAATCTGGTTGAACTCTGCTTATGAAACTGTAACAAACCACAGCATGTGTTATATAGATGCTCTTTAGTTAATAGTGAAAAACGTGTTGGGTTCATGAACTGTGAAATTCATTAGAGCAGAAAAACCACAGGGTTTACCGGAAATGAACTCTTGCTCGTAGGAAAACACAGAGGCTTTGGTTTCACTCCGTTTGTGAGGGGAAATTCAGACCAGAGTTCTCATCCATGAAACACACTCTGATTTAACGCAAAGAACATGCTCTTCTTTCCAGGTCTCAAATACAGCAAGAAACATGAGCATGCCCAGAAAAAAAGAACTGTGTTTCCTACTCATACGGAACATATCTAGTTGAACTCTGCTTATGAAACTGTAACAAACCACAGCATCTCTTACATAGATGCTGTTTAGTTAATAGTGAAAAACCTGTTGGGTTCATGAACTGTGTAAATTCATTAGATCCGAAAAACCCCTGGGTTTACCGGAAATGAACTCTTGCTTATAGTAAGACACAGAGGCTTTGGTTTAACTCTGTTTGTGAAGGGAAATTCAGACTAGTGTGCTCATCCATGAAACACCCTCTGTTTTAACGCAAGAAACATCCTCTTCTTTCCAGAGTGTGCAATACAGCAAGAAACATGAGCATGCCCAGAAAAAAAGAATTGTGTTTCTTACTCATACGGACCATATCTAGTTAAACTCTGCTTATGAAACTGTTACAATCCACAGCATCTCTTACATATATGCTCTTTCGTTTATAGTTAAAACGTGTTGGGTTCGTGAACAGTGTAAATTCATTTGAGCCGAAAAATCACTGGGTTTACCGGAAATGAACTCTTGCTTGTAGGAAGACACAGAGGCTTTGGTTTAACTTCGTTTGTGAAGGGAAATTCAGACCAGTGTTCTCATCCATGAAACAAACTCTGTTTTAATGCAAGAGCTTCCTCTTCTTTCCAGAGTCTGCAATACAGCAAGAAACATGAGCATGCCCAGAAAAAAAGAACTGTGTTTCCTACTCATACGGACCATATCTAGTTGAACTCTGCTTATGAAACTGTAACAAACCACAGCATCTCTTACATAGATGCTCTTTAGTTAATAGTGAAAAACATGTTGGGTTCATGAACTGTGAAAATTCAGTTGAGCAGAAAAACCCCTGGGTTTACCGGAAATGAACTCTTACTTGTAGGAAGACACAGAGGCTTTGGTATAACGCCTTTTCTGAAGGAAAATTCAGACCAGTGTTCTCATCCAAGAAACATACTCTGTTTGTATGCAAGAATTATGCTCTTCTTTCCAGCGTCTCCAATACAGCAAGAAACATGAGCATGCCCGGAAATAAAGCATTGTGTTTCTTACTCATACGGACCATATCTAGTTAAACTCTATTTATGAAACTGTAACAAACCACAGCATCTCTTACATATATGCTCTTTCGTTTATAGTGAAAAACATGTTGGGTTCATGAACTGTGTAAATTCATTAGAGCCAAAAAACCTCCTGGGTTTACCGGAAATGAACTCTTGCTTGTAGGAAGACACAGGGGCTTTGGTTTAACTTCGTTTGTGAAGGGAAAATCAGAGCAGTGTTCTCATCCAAGAAACACCCTCTGTTTTAACGAAGAAGCTTCCTCTTCTTTCAAGAGTCTGCAGTACAGCAAGAAACATGAGCATGCCCAGAAAAAAAGAAATGTGTTTCCTACACATACGGACCAAATCTAGTTGAACTCTGCTTATGAAACTGTAACAAACCACAGCATGTGTTACATAGATACTCTTTAGTTAATAGTGAAAAACGTGTTGGGTTCATGATATGTGAAATTCATTTGAGCAGAAAAACCCCTGTGTTTACCGGAAATGAACTCTTGCTCGTAGGAAAACACAGAGGCTTTGGTTTTACTCCGTTTGTGAAGGGAAATTCAGACCAGAGTTCTCATCAGTAAAACACACTCTGTTTTAACGCAAAGAGCATGCTCTTCTTTCCAGGTCTAAAATACAGCAAGAAACATGAGCATGCCCAGAAAAAAAGAACTGTGTTTCCTACTCATACGGAACATATCTAGTTGAACTCGGCTTATGAAACTGTAACAAACCACAGCATCTCTTACATAGATGCTCTTTAGTTAATAGTGAAAAACGTGTTGAGTTCATGAACTGTGTAAATTCATTAGAGCCGAAAAACCCCTGGGTTTACCGGAAATGAACTCTTGCTCGTCGCAAAACACAGAGGCTTTGGTTTCACTCCGTTTGTGAAGTGAAATTCAGACCAGAGTTCTCATCCATGAAACACACTCTGTTTTAATGCAAAGAGAATGCTCTTCTTTCCAGGTCTCTAATACAGCAAGAAACATGAGCATGCCCAGAAAAAAAGAACTCTGTTTCCTACTCATACGGAACATATCTAGTTGAACTCTGCTTATGAAACTGTATCAAACCACAGCATCTCTTACATAGATGCTCTTTAGTTAATAGTGAAAAACGTGTTGGGATCATGAACTGTGTACATTCATTTGAGCAGAAAAACCCCTGGCTTTACCGGAAATGAACTCTTTCTCGTAGGAAAACACAGAGGCTTTGGTTTCACTCAGTTTGTGAAGGGAAATTCAGACCAGAGTTCTCATCCATAAAACACACACTGTTTTAACGCAAAGAGCATGCTCTTCTTTCCAGGTCTCAAATACAGCAAGAAACATGAGCATGCCCATAAAAAAAGAGCTGTGTTTCCTACTCATACGGAACATATCTAGTTGAACTCTGCTTATGAAACTGTAACAAACCACAGCATCTCTTACATAGATGCTCTTTAGTTAATAGTGGAAAACGTGTTGAGTTCATGAACTGTGTAAATTCATTAGAGCCGAAAAACCCCTGGGTTTCCCGGAAATGAACTCTTGTGTGTAGGAAGACAAAGAGGTTTTGGTTTAGCTCCATTTGTGAAGGGAAATTCAGACCAGTGTTCTCATCCATGAAACATACTCTGTTATAACGCAAGAAGCATGCTCTTCTTCCAGCGACTCCAATACAGCAACAAACATGAGCATGCCCAGAAAAAAAGAACTGTGTTTCTTACTCATAGGGACCATATCTAGTTAAACTCTGCTTCTGAAACTGTAACAAACCACAACATGTGTTACATAGATGCTCTTTAGTTAATAGAGCAAAACGTTTTGGGTTCATGAACTGTGTAAATTCATTAGAGCCGAAAAACCCCTGGGCTTACCGGAATAGAACTCTTGCTCATAGGAAAACACAGAGGCTTTGGTTTCACTCTGTTTGTGAAGGGAAATTCAGACCAGAGTTCTCATCCATGAAACACGCTCTGTTTTAGCGCAAAGAGCATGCTCTTCTTTCCAGCGTCTCCAATACAGCAATAAACATGAGCATGCTCTGAAAAAAAGAATTGTGTTTCTTACTCATACGGACCATATGTAGTTAAACTCTGCTTATGAAATTGTAACAAACTACAGCATCTCTTACATATATGCTCTTTCGTTTATAGTGAAAAACGTGTTGGGTTCGTGAACTGTGTAAATTCATTTGAGCAGAAAAACCCCTGGGTTTACCGGAAATGAACTCTAGCTTGTTTTAAGACACAGATGCTTTGGTTTCACTCCGTTTGTGAAGGGAAATTCACACCTGAGTTCTCATCCATAAAACACACTCTGTTTTAACGCAAAGAGCATGCTCTTCTTTCCAGTGTCTCTAATACAGCGAGAAACATGAGCATGCCCAGAAAAACGAACTTTGTTTCCTACTCATACGGACCATATCTAGTTGAACTCTGCTTATGAAACTGTAACAAACCACAGCAACTCTTACATATACGCTCTTTCGTTTATAGTGAAAAACGTGTTGGGTTCATGAACTGTGAAATTCATTAGAGCCGAAAAATCACTGTGTTTACCAGAAATGAACTCTTGCTCGTAGGAGAACACAGAGGCTTTGGTTTCACTCCGTTTGTGAGGGGAAATTCAGACCAGAGTTCTCATCCATGAAACACACTCTGATTTAACGCAAAGAACATGCTCTTCTTTCCAGGTCTCAAATACAGCAAGAAACATGAGCATGCCCAGAAAAAAAGAACTGTGTTTCCTACTCATACGGAACATATCTAGTTGAACTCTGCTTATGAAACTGTAACAAACCACAGCATCTCTTACATAGATGCTCTTTAGTTAATAGTGAAAAACGTGTTGGGTTCATGAACTGTGTAAATTCATTAGAGCCTAAAAATCCCTGGGTTTGCAGGAAATGAACTCTTGCTTGTAGTAAGACAGAGAGACTTTGGTATAACTCCGACTGTGAAGGGAAATTCAGACCAGTGTTCTCGTCCATGAAACATACTCTGTTTTAACTCAAGAAGCATGCTCTTCTTTCCAGCGTCTCCTATACAGTAAGAAAAAGGAGCATGCCCAGAAAAATAGAACTGTGGTTCTTATTCACACGGACCATATCTAGTTAAACTCTGCTTATGAAACTGTAACAAACCACAGCATCTCTTACAAATATGCTCTCTCGGTTATAGTGAAAAACGCGTTGGGTTCGTGAACTGTGTAAATTTATTTGAGGCGAAAAATCACTGGGTTCGCCGGGAATGAACTCTTGCTTGTAGGAAGACACAGAGGCTTTGGTTTAACTCTGTTTGTGAAGGGAAATTCAGACCAGTGTTCTCATCCATGAAACATACTCTGTTTTAACTCAAGAAGCATGCTCTTCTTTCCAGCGTCTCCAATACAGTAAGAAAAAGGAGCATGCCCAGAAAAATAGAACTGTGGTTCTTATTCACACGGACCATATCTATTTAAACTCTGCTTATGAAACTGTAACAAACCACAGCATCTCTTACAAATATGCTCTTTCGGTTATAGTGAAAAACGTGTTGGGTTCGTGAACTGTGTAAATTTATTTGAGCCGAAAAATCACTGGGTTCGCCGGGAATGAACTCTTGCTTGTAGGAAGACACAGAGGCTTTGGTTTAACTCCGTTTGTGAAGGGAAATTCAGACCAGTGTGCTCATCCATGAAACACCCTCTGTTTTAACGCAAGAAACATCCTCTTCTTTCCAGAGTGTGCGGTACAGCAAGAAACATGAGCATGCCCAGAAAAAAAGAACTGTGTTTCCTACTCATACGGACCATATCTAGTTGAACTCTGCTTATGAAACTGTAACAAACCACAGCATCTCTTACATAGATGCTCTTTAGTTAATAGTGAAAAACATGTTGGGTTCATGAACTGTGAAAATTCAGTTGAGCAGAAAAACCCCTGGGTTTACCGGAAATGAACTCTTACTTGTAGGAAGACACAGAGGCTTTGGTATAACGCCTTTTCTGAAGGAAAATTCAGACCAGTGTTCTCATCCAAGAAACATACTCTGTTTGTATGCAAGAATTATGCTCTTCTTTCCAGCGTCTCCAATACAGCAAGAAACATGAGCATGCCCGGAAATAAAGCATTGTGTTTCTTACTCATACGGACCATATCTAGTTAAACTCTATTTATGAAACTGTAACAAACCACAGCATCTCTTACATATATGCTCTTTCGTTTATAGTGAAAAACATGTTGGGTTCATGAACTGTGTAAATTCATTAGAGCCAAAAAACCTCCTGGGTTTACCGGAAATGAACTCTTGCTTGTAGGAAGACACAGGGGCTTTGGTTTAACTTCGTTTGTGAAGGGAAAATCAGAGCAGTGTTCTCATCCAAGAAACACCCTCTGTTTTAACGAAGAAGCTTCCTCTTCTTTCAAGAGTCTGCAGTACAGCAAGAAACATGAGCATGCCCAGAAAAAAAGAAATGTGTTTCCTACACATACGGACCAAATCTAGTTGAACTCTGCTTATGAAACTGTAACAAACCACAGCATGTGTTACATAGATACTCTTTAGTTAATAGTGAAAAACGTGTTGGGTTCATGATATGTGAAATTCATTTGAGCAGAAAAACCCCTGTGTTTACCGGAAATGAACTCTTGCTCGTAGGAAAACACAGAGGCTTTGGTTTTACTCCGTTTGTGAAGGGAAATTCAGACCAGAGTTCTCATCAGTAAAACACACTCTGTTTTAACGCAAAGAGCATGCTCTTCTTTCCAGGTCTAAAATACAGCAAGAAACATGAGCATGCCCAGAAAAAAAGAACTGTGTTTCCTACTCATACGGAACATATCTAGTTGAACTCGGCTTATGAAACTGTAACAAACCACAGCATCTCTTACATAGATGCTCTTTAGTTAATAGTGAAAAACGTGTTGAGTTCATGAACTGTGTAAATTCATTAGAGCCGAAAAACCCCTGGGTTTACCGGAAATGAACTCTTGCTCGTCGCAAAACACAGAGGCTTTGGTTTCACTCCGTTTGTGAAGTGAAATTCAGACCAGAGTTCTCATCCATGAAACACACTCTGTTTTAATGCAAAGAGAATGCTCTTCTTTCCAGGTCTCTAATACAGCAAGAAACATGAGCATGCCCAGAAAAAAAGAACTCTGTTTCCTACTCATACGGAACATATCTAGTTGAACTCTGCTTATGAAACTGTATCAAACCACAGCATCTCTTACATAGATGCTCTTTAGTTAATAGTGAAAAACGTGTTGGGATCATGAACTGTGTACATTCATTTGAGCAGAAAAACCCCTGGCTTTACCGGAAATGAACTCTTTCTCGTAGGAAAACACAGAGGCTTTGGTTTCACTCAGTTTGTGAAGGGAAATTCAGACCAGAGTTCTCATCCATAAAACACACACTGTTTTAACGCAAAGAGCATGCTCTTCTTTCCAGGTCTCAAATACAGCAAGAAACATGAGCATGCCCATAAAAAAAGAGCTGTGTTTCCTACTCATACGGAACATATCTAGTTGAACTCTGCTTATGAAACTGTAACAAACCACAGCATCTCTTACATAGATGCTCTTTAGTTAATAGTGGAAAACGTGTTGAGTTCATGAACTGTGTAAATTCATTAGAGCCGAAAAACCCCTGGGTTTCCCGGAAATGAACTCTTGTGTGTAGGAAGACAAAGAGGTTTTGGTTTAACTCCATTTGTGAAGGGAAATTCAGACCAGTGTTCTCATCCATGAAACATACTCTGTTATAACGCAAGAAGCATGCTCTTCTTCCTGCGACTCCAATACAGCAACAAACATGAGCATGCTCTGAAAAAAAGAATTGTGTTTCTTACTCATACGGACCATATCTAGTTGAACTCTGCTTATGAAACTGTAACAAACCACAGCAACTCTTACATATACGCTCTTTCGTTTATAGTGAAAAACGTGTTGGGTTCATGAACTGTGAAATTCATTAGAGCCAAAAAATCACTGTGTTTACCAGAAATGAACTCTTGTTCGTAGGAAAACACAGAGGCTTTGTTTTCACTCCGTTTGTGAGGGGAAATTCAGACCAGAGTTCTCATCCATGAAACACACTCTGATTTAACGCAAAGAACATGCTCTTCTTTCCAGGTCTCAAATACAGCAAGAAACATGAGCATGCCCAGAAAAAAAGAACTGTGTTTAATACTCATACGGAACATATCTAGTTGAACTCTGCTTATGAAACTGTAACAAACCACAGCATCTCTTACATAGATGCTCTTTAGTTAATAGTGAAAAACGTGTTGGGTTCATGAACTGTGTAAATTCATTAGAGCCTAAAAATCCCTGGGTTTGCAGGAAATGAACTCTTGCTTGTAGTAAGACAGAGAGACTTTGGTATAACTCCGACTGTGAAGGGAAATTCAGACCAGTGTTCTCATCCATGAAACATACTCTGTTTTAACTCAAGAAGCATGCTCTTCTTTCCAGCGTCTCCTATACAGTAAGAAAAAGGAGCATGCCCAGAAAAATAGAACTGTGGTTCTTATTCACACGGACCATATCTAGTTAAACTCTGCTTATGAAACTGTAACAAACCACAGCATCTCTTACAAATATGCTCTCTCGGTTATAGTGAAAAACGCGTTGGGTTCGTGAACTGTGTAAATTTATTTGAGCCGAAAAATCACTGGGTTCGCCGGGAATGAACTCTTGCTTGTAGGAAGACACAGAGGCTTTGGTTTAACTCTGTTTGTGAAGGGAAATTCAGACCAGTGTTCTCATCCATGAAACATACTCTGTTTTAACTCAAGAAGCATGCTCTTCTTTCCAGCGTCTCCAATACAGTAAGAAAAAGGAGCATGCCCAGAAAAATAGAACTGTGGTTCTTATTCACACGGACCATATCTATTTAAACTCTGCTTATGAAACTGTAACAAACCACAGCATCTCTTACAAATATGCTCTTTCGGTTATAGTGAAAAACGTGTTGGGTTCGTGAACTGTGTAAATTTATTTGAGCCGAAAAATCACTGGGTTCGCCGGGAATGAACTCATGCTTGTAGGAAGACACAGAGGCTTTGGTTTAACTCCGTTTGTGAAGGGAAATTCAGACCAGTGTGCTCATCCATGAAACACCCTCTGTTTTAACGCAAGAAACATCCTCTTCTTTCCAGAGTGTGCGGTACAGCAAGAAACATGAGCATGCCCAGAAAAAAAGAAATGTGTTTCCTACACATACGGACCAAATCTGGTTGAACTCTGCTTATGAAACTGTAACAAACCACAGCATGTGTTATATAGATGCTCTTTAGTTAATAGTGAAAAACGTGTTGGGTTCATGAACTGTGAAATTCATTAGAGCAGAAAAACCACAGGGTTTACCGGAAATGAACTCTTGCTCGTAGGAAAACACAGAGGCTTTGGTTTCACTCCGTTTGTGAGGGGAAATTCAGACCAGAGTTCTCATCCATGAAACACACTCTGATTTAACGCAAAGAACATGCTCTTCTTTCCAGGTCTCAAATACAGCAAGAAACATGAGCATGCCCAGAAAAAAAGAACTGTGTTTCCTACTCATACGGAACATATCTAGTTGAACTCTGCTTATGAAACTGTATCAAACCACAGCATCTCTTACATAGATGCTCTTTAGTTAATAGTGAAAAACGTGTTGGGATCATGAACTGTGTACATTCATTTGAGCAGAAAAACCCCTGGCTTTACCGGAAATGAACTCTTTCTCGTAGGAAAACACAGAGGCTTTGGTTTCACTCAGTTTGTGAAGGGAAATTCAGACCAGAGTTCTCATCCATAAAACACACACTGTTTTAACGCAAAGAGCATGCTCTTCTTTCCAGGTCTCAAATACAGCAAGAAACATGAGCATGCCCATAAAAAAAGAACTGTGTTTCCTACTCATACGGAACATATCTAGTTGAACTCTGCTTATGAAACTGTAACAAACCACAGCATCTCTTACATAGATGCTCTTTAGTTAATAGTGGAAAACGTGTTGAGTTCATGAACTGTGTAAATTCATTAGAGCCGAAAAACCCCTGGGTTTCCCGGAAATGAACTCTTGTATGTAGGAAGACAAAGAGGTTTTGGTTTAACTCCATTTGTGAAGGGAAATTCAGACCAGTGTTCTCATCCATGCAACATACTCTGTTTTAACGCAAGAAGCATCCTCTTCTTTCCAGCATCTCTAATACAGCAAGAAACATGAGCATGCCCAGAAAAAAAGAACTGTGTTTCCTACTCATAAGGACCATATCTAGTAGAATCTGCTTATGAAACTGTATCAAACCACAGCATCTCTTACATAGATGATCTTTAGTTAAAAGTGAAAAACATGTTGGGTTCATGAACTGTGTAAATTCAATTGAGCAGAAAAACCCCTGGGTTTACCGGAAATGAACTCTTGCCTGTAGGAAGACACAGAGGATTTGGTTTAACTTCGTTTGTGAAGGGATAATCAGAGCAGTGTTCTCATCCAAGAAACACCCTCTGTTTTAACGAAGAAGCTTCCTCTTCTTTCAAGATTCTGCAATACAGCAAGAAACATGAGCATGCCCAGAAAAAAAGAACTGTGTTTCCTACTCATACGGACCATATCTAGTTGAACTCTAATTATGAAACTGTAACAAACCACAGCATCCCTTACATATATGCTCTTTCGTTTATAGGGAAAAACATGTTGGGTTCGTGAACTGTGTAAATTCATTTGAGCCGAAAATTCACTGGGTTTACCGGAAATGAACTCTTGCTTGTAGGAAGACACAGTGGCTTTGGTTTAACTCCGTTTGTGAAGGGAAATTGAGACCAGAGTTCTCATCCATGAAACACACTCTGTTTTAACGCAAAGAGCATGCTCTTCTTTCCAGGTCTCTAATACCGCAAGAAACATGAGCATGCCCAGAAAAAAAGAACTGTGTTTCCTATCCATATGGAACATATCTAGTTGAACTCTGCTTATGAAACTGTAACAAACCACAGCATCTCTTACATAGATGCTCTTTAGTTAATAGTGAAAAACATGTTGGGTTAATGAACTGTGTAAATTCATTAGAGCCGAAAAACCCCTGGGTTTACCGGAAATGAACTCTTGCTTGTAGTAAGACAGAGAGGCTTTGGTTTAATGCCTTTTCTGAAGGAAAATTCAGACCAGTGTTCTGATCCAAGAAACATACTCTGTTTTAACGCAAGAAGCATGCTTTTCTTTCCAGCGTCTCCAATACAGCAATAAACATGAGCATGCCCAGAAAAAAAGAATTGTGTTTCTTACTCATACGGACCATATCTAGTTAAACTCTGCTTATGAAACTGTAACAAACCACAGTATCTCTTACATATATGCTCTTTCGTTTATAGTTAAAAACGTGTTGGGTTCGTGAACTGTGTAAATTCATTTGAGCAGAAAAACCCCTGGGTTTACCGGAAATGAACTCTTGCTCATAGGAAAACACAGAGGCTTGGTTTAACTCCCTTTGTGAATGAAATTCAGACCAGAGTTCTCATCCATGAAACACACTCTGTTTTAGCACAAAGAGCATGCTCTTCTTTCCAGGTCTCTAATACAGCAAGAAACATGAGCATGCCCAGAAAAAAATAACTGTGTTTCCTATCCATATGGAACATATCTATTTGAACTCTGCTTATGAAACTGTAACAAACGACAGCATCTCTTACATAGATGCTCTTTAGTTAATAGTGAAAAACGTGTTGGGTTCAAGTACTTTGTAAATTCATTGGAGCCGAAAAACCCCTGGGTTTACCGGAAGAGAACTCTTGCTTATAGTAAGACAAAGAGGCTTTGGTTTAACTCCGTTTCTGAAGGAAAATTCAGACCAGTGTTCTCATCCAAGACACATACTCTATTTTAACGCAAGAAGCATGCTCTTCTTTACAGCGTCTCCAATACAGCAAGAAACATGAGCATGCCCAGAAAAAAAGAACTGTGTTTCTTACTCATACGGACCATATCTAGTTAAACTCTGCTTAGGAGACTGTAACAAACCACAGCATCTCTTTCATAGATGCTCTTTAGTTAATAGTGAAAATCCTGTTGTGTTCAAGAACTATGTAAAATCATTTGAGCCGAAAAATCACTGGGTTTACCGGAAATGAAGTCTTTCTCATAGGAAATTCATAGGCTTTATTTCATTCTGTTTGTGAAGGGAAAATCAGACCAGAGTTCTCATCCATGAAACACACTCTGTTTTAACGCAAAGAGCATGCTCTTCTTTCCAGGTCTCTAATACAGCAAGAAACATGAGCATGCCCAGAAAAAAAGAACTGTGTTTCCTATCCATATGGAACATATCTAGTTGAACTCTGCTTATGAAACTGTAACAAACCACAGCATCTCTTACATAGATGCTCTTTAGTTAATAGTGAAAAACGTGTTGGGTTCATGAACTGTGTAAATTCATTAGAGCCGAAAAACCCCTGGGTTTACCGGAAATGAACTCTTGCTTGTAGTAAGACAGAGAGACTTTGGTTTAACGCCTTTTCTGAAGGAAAATTCAGACCAGTGTTCTCATCCAGGAAACATACTCTGTTTTAACGCAAGAAGCATGCTCTTCTTTCCAGCGTCTCCAATACAGCAAGAAATATGAGCATGCCCAGAAAAAAAGAACTGTGTTTCCTACTCATACGTACCATATCTAGAACTCTGCTTATGAAACTGTAACAAACCACAGCATGTCTTACAAATATGCTCTTTCATTTATAGTGAAAAAAGTGTTGGGTTCGTGAACTGTGTAAATACATTTGAGCTGAAAAATCACTGGGTTCAACGGAAATGAACTCTTGCTTGTAGTAAGACACAGAGGATTTGGTTTCACGCCTTTTCTGAAGGAAAATTCAGACCAGTGTTCTCATCCAGGAAACATACTCTGTTTTAACGCAAGAAGCATGCTCTTCTTTCCAGCGTCTCCAATACAGCAAGAAATATGAGCATGCCCTGAAAAAAAGAACTGTGTTTCTTACTCATACGGACCATATCTAGTTAAACTCTGCTTAGGAAACTGTAACAAACCACAGCATCTCTTTCATAGATGCTCTTTAGTTAATAGTGAAAATCCTGTTGGGTTCAAGAACTGTGTAAATTCATTTGAGCTGAAAAATCACTGGGTTTACCGGAAATGTACTCTTGCTTGTAGTAAGACACAGAGACTTTGGTTTAATTCCGTTTCTGAAGGAAAATTCAGACCACTGTTCTCATCCAAGAAACATACTCTGTTTTAAGGCAAGAAGCATGCTCTTCTTTCCAGCGTCTCCAATACAGCAAGAAACATGAGCATGCCCAGAAAAAAAGAACTGGGTTTCTTACTCATAAGGACCATATCTAGTTAAACTCTGCTTATGAAACTGTAACAAACCACAGCATCTCTTACATATATGCTCTTTGGTTTATAGTGAAAAATCATGTTGGGTTCGTGAACTGTGTAAATTCATTTGAGCGGAAAAATCACTGGGTTGACCGGAAATGAACTCTTGCTTGTAGGAACACACAGAGACTTTGGTTTAGGAAAATTCAGACCAGTGTTCTCATCCAAGAAACATACTCTGTTTTAAGGCAAGAAGCATGCTCTTCTTTCCAGCGTGTCCAATCAGCAAGAAACATGAGCATGCCCAGAAAAAAAGAATTGTGTTTCTTACTCATACGGACCATATCTAGTTAAACTCTGCTTATGAAACTGTAACAAACCACAGCATCTCTTACATAGATGGTCTTTAGTTAATAGTGAAAAACGTGTTGGGTTCATGAACTGTGTAAATTCATTAGAGCCAAAAAACCCCTGGGTTTACCGGAATAGAACTCTTGCTTGTCGTAAGACACAGAGGCTTTGGTTAAACTCCGTTTCAGAAGTAAATTTAGACCAGTGTTCTCATCCATGAACACCCTCTGTTTTAACACAAGAAGGTTCGTCTTCTTTCCAGAGTCTGCAATACAGCAATAAACATGAGCATGCCAAGAAAAAAAGAAATGTGTTTCCTACTCATACAGATCATATCTAGTTGAACTCTGCTTAGGAAACTGTAAAAAACCACAGCCTCTCTTAAATAGATGTTCTTAAGTTAATAGTGAAAATCCTGTTGGGTTCAAGAACTGTGTAAATTCATTTGAGCTGAAAAATCACTGGGTTTACCGGAAATGTATTCTTGCTTGTAGGAAGACAAAGAGACTTTGGTTTAATTACGTTTCTGAAGGAAAATTCAGACCACTGTTCTCATCCAAGAAACATACTCTGTTTTAAGGCAAGAAGCATGCTCTTCTTTCCAGCGTCTCCAATACAGCAAGAAACATGAGCATACCCACAAAAAAGAACTGAGTTTCTTACTCATACGGATCATATCTAGGTAATCTCTGCTAAGGAAACTGTAACAAACCACAGCATCTCTTACATAGATGCTCTTTAGTTAATAGTGAAAATCCTGTTGGGTTCAAGAACTGTGTAAATTCAGTTGAGCAGAAAAATCACTGGGTTTACCGGATATGAACTCTTGCTTGGAGGAAGACACAGAGACTTTCGTTTAACTCCGTTTCTGATGGAAAATTCAGACCAGTGTTGTCATCCATGAAACATACTCTGTTTTAACGCAAGAAACATGCTCTTCTTTCCAGCATCTCCAATACAGCAAGAAATATGAGCATGCCAGAAAAAAAGAACTGTGTTTCCTACTCATACGGACCATATCTAGTTGAACTCTGCTTAGGAAACTGTAACAAACCACAGCATCTCTTACATAGATGCTCTTTAGTTAATAGTGAAAAACGTGTTGGGTTCGTGAACTGTGTAAAATCATTTGAGCAGAAAAATCACTGCGTTTACCGGATATGAACTCTTGCTTGTAGGGAGACACAGAGAATTTGGTTTACCTCCATTCGTGAAGGGAAATTCAGACCAGTGTTCTCATCCATGAAACACCCTCTGTTTTAACGCAAGGAGCTTCCTCTTCTTTCCAGAGTCTGCAATACAGCAAGAAAAATAAGTATGCCCAGAAAAAAGGAACTGTGTTTCCTACTCATACGTACCATATCTAGTTAAACTCTGCTTATGAAACTGTAACAATCCATAGCATCTCTTAATAATATGCTCTTTCGTTTATAGTGAAAAAGTGTTGGGTTCGTGAACTGTGTAAATTCATTTGAGCCAAAAAAATCACTTGGTTGACCGGAAATGAACTCTTGCTTGTAGGAAGACACAGAGGCTTTGGTTTAAAGAGTTTTCTGAGGGAAAATTCAGACCAGTGTTCTCATCCAAGAAACATACTCTGTTTTAATGCAAGAAGCATGATCTTCTTTCCAGCGTCTCCAATACAGCAAGAAACATGACCATGCCCAGAAAAAAAGAACTGTGTTTTTACTGATACGGACCATATCTTGTTAAACTCTGCTTAGGAAACTGTAACAAACCACAGCATCTCTTAAATAGATGCTCTTTAGTTAATAGTGAAAATCATGTTGGGTTCGTGAACTGTGAAAATTCATTTGAGCTGAAAAATCACTGGGTTTACCGGAAATGTACTCTTGCTTGTAGGAAGACACAGAGACTTTGGTTTAATTCCGTTTCTGAAGGAAAATTCAGACCACTGTTCTCATCCAAGAAACATACTCTGTTTTAAGGCAAGAAGCATGCTCTTCTTTCCAGCGTCTCCAATACAGCAAGAAACATGAGCATGCCCAGAAAAAAAGAACTGGGTTTCTTACTCATACGGACCATATCTAGTTAAACTCTGCTTATGAAACTGTAACAAACCACAGCATCTCTTACATATATGCTCTTTCGTTTATAGTGAAAAATCATGTTGGGTTCGTGAACTGTGTAAATTCATTAGAGCCGAAAAACCCCCGGGTTTACCAGAATAGAACTTTTGCTTGTAGGAAGACACAGAAGCTTTGGTTTAACTCCGTTTCTGAAGGAAAATTCAGACCAGTGTTCTCATCCAAGACACATACTCTGTTTTAACGCAAGAAGCATGCTCTTCTTTCCAGCGTCTCCAATACAGAAAGAAATATGAGCATGCCCGGAAAAAAAGAACTGTGTTTCTTACTCATACGGACCATATCTAGTTAAACTCTGCTTAGGAAACTGTAACAAACCACAGCATCTCTTACATAGATGCTCTTTAGTTAATAGTGAAAAACGTGTTGGGTTGAGAACTGTGTAAATTCATTTGAGCTGAAAAATCATTGGGTTTACTGGATATGAACTCTTGCTTGGAGGAAGACACAGAGACTTTGGTTTAACTCCGTTTCGAAGGAAAATTCTGACCAGTGTTCTCATCCATGAAACATACTCTGTTATAACGCAAGAAGCATGCTTTTCTTCCTGCGTCTCCAATACAGCAAGAAAGATGAGCATGCCCAGAAAAAAAGAACTGTGTTTCTTACCTATATGGACCATATCTAGTTAAACTCTGCTTATGAAACTGTAACAAACCACAGCATGTGTTACATTTAGTTAATAGTGAAAAACGTGTTGGGCTCGTGAACTGTGTAAATTAATTTGAGCAGAAAAACCCCTGGGTTTACCGGAAATGAACTCTTGCAGGTAGGAAAACACAGATTCTTGGTTTAACACCCTTTGTGAAGGGAAATTCAGACCAGAGTTCTCATCCATGAAACACACTCTGTTTTAGCGCAAAGAGCATGCTCTTCTTTCCAGGTCTCTAATACAGCAAGAAACATGAGCATGCCCAGAAAAAAAGAACTGTGTTTCCTATCCATATGGAACATATCTAGTAGAACTCTGCTTAGGAGACTGTAACAAACCACAGCATCTCTTACATAGATGCTCTTTAGTTAATAGTGAAAATCCTGTTGGGTTCAAGACCTGTGTAAAATCATTTGAGCCAAAAAATCACTGGGTTTACCGGAAATGAACTCTTTCTCATAGGAAATTCATAGGCTTTATTTCACTCTGTTTGTGAAGGGCAAATCAGACCAGAGTTCTCATCCATGAAACACACTCTGTTTTAGCGCAAAGAGCATGCTCTTCTTTCCAGGTCTCTAATACAGCAAGAAACATGAGCATTCCCAGAAATAAAGAACGATGTTTCCTATCCATATGGAACATATCTAGTTGAACTCTGCTTATGAAACTGTAAAAAACCACAGCATCTCTTACATAGTAGCTCTTTAGTTAACAGTGAAAAACGTGTTGGGTTCATGAACTGTGTAAATTCATTAGAGCCGAAAAACCCCTGGGTTTACCGGAATAGAACTCTTGCTTGTAGGAAGACACAGAGACTTTGGTTTAATTCCGTTTCAGAAGGAAAATTCAGACCAGTGTTCTCATCCAAGAAACATACTCTGTTTTTACACAAGAAGCATGCTCTTCTTTCCAGCGAATCCAATGCAGCAAGAAACATGAGCATGCCCTGAAAAAAAGAACTGTGTTTCTTACTCATATGGACCACATCTAGTTAAACTCTCTTAGGAAACTGTAACAAAGCACAGCATCTCTTACATAGATGCTCTTTAGTTAATAGTGAAAATCCTGTTGGGTTCATGAACTGTGTAAATTCAGTTGAGCCGAAAAATCACAGGGTTCACCAGAAATGAACTCTTCCTTGGAGGAAGACACAGAGACTTTGGTTTAACTCCGTTTCTGAATGAAAATTCAGACCAGTGTTGTCATCCATGAAACATAATCTGTTTTAACGCAAGAAACATGCTTTTCTTTCCAGTGTGTCCAATACAGCAAGAAACAGGAGCATGCCCAGAAAAATAGAACTGTGTTTCTTACTCATACGGAACATATCTAGTTAAACTCTGCTTATGAAACTGTAACAAACCACAGCATCTCTTACAAATATGCTCTTTCATTTATAGTGAAAAACTTGTTGGGTTCATAAACTGTGTAAATTTATTTGAGCCGAAAAATCTCTGGGTTCACTGGAAATGAACTCTTCCTTGTAGGAAGACACAGAGGCTTTGGTTTAACTCCGTTTGTGAAGGGAAATTCAGACCAGTGTGCTCATCCATGAAACACCCTCTATTTTAACGCAAGAAACATCCTCTTCTTTCCAGAGTGTGCAATTCAGCAAGAAATATGAGCATGTCCAGAAAAAAAAACTGTGTTTCCTACTCATACGGACCATATCTAGTTGAACTCTGCTTATGAAACTGTGACAAACCACAGCATCTCTTACATAGATACTCTTTAGTTAATAGTGAAAAACGTGTTGGGTTCGTGAACTTTGTAAATTCATTTGAGCTGAAAAATCACTGGGTTTACTGGATATGAACTCTTGCTTGTAGGAAGACACAGAGACTTTGGTTTACCTCCATTTGTGAAGGGAAATTCAGACCAGTGTTCTCATCCATGAAACACACTCTGTTTTAACGCAAGAAGCATCCTCTTCTTTCCTGAGTCTGCAATACAGCAAGAAATATGAGCATGTGCAGAAAAAAGTACTGTGTTTCTTACTCATACGGACCATACCTAGTTGAGCTCTGGTTATGAAACTGTAACAAACCACAGCATCTCTTACATATATGTTCTTTAGTTAATAGTGAAAAACGTGTTGGGTTCGTGCACTGTGTAAATTCATTTGAGCCGAAAAATCACTGGGTTTACCGGATATGAACTCTTGCTTGCAGGAAAACAGAGAGACTTTGGTTTAACTCCGTTTATGAAGGAAAATTCAGACCAGTGTTCTCATCCAAGAAACATACTTTGTTTTAACGCAAGAAGCATGCTCTTCTTTCCAGTGTCTACAATACAGCAAGAAATATGAGCGTCCCCAGAAAAAAAGAATTGTGTTTCTTACTCATACGGACCATATCTAGTTAAACTCTGCTTATGAAACTGTAACAAACCACAGCATCTCTTACATAGATGCTCTTTAGTTAATAGTTGAAAATGTGTTGGGTGCATGAACTGTGTATATTCATTTGAGCCGAAAAACTCCTGGGTTTACTGGAAAATAACTCTTGCTTGTAGTAAGACACAGAGGCTTTGGTTTATCGCCTTTTCTGAAGGAAAATTCAGACCAGTGTTCTCATCCGAGAAACATACTCTTTTAACGCAAGAATCATTCTCTTCTTAACAGCGTCTCCAATACAGCAAGAAATATGAGCATGCCCAGAAAAAAGAACTGTGTTTCTTACTCATACGGACCATATCTAGTTGAACTCTGCTTATGAAACTGTGACAAACCACTGCATCTCTTACAAATATGCTCTTTGGTTAACAGAGAAAAACGTGTTGGGTTCATGAACTTTGTAAATTCATTTGAGCCGAAAAATCACTGGGTTCACCGGAAATGACTCTTGCTGGTAGGAAGACACAGAGGCTTTGGTTTAACTCCGTTTGTGAAGGGAAATTCAGACCAGTGTGCTCATCCATATAACACCCTCCGTTTTAACGTAAGAAACATCCTCTTCGTTCGAGATTCTGCAATACAGCAAGAAATATGAGCATGTCCAGAAAAAAAGAACTGTGTTTCCTACTCATACGGACCTTATCTAGATGAACTCTGCTTATGAAACTGTAACAATACACAGCATCTCTTACACAGATGCTCTTTAGTTAATAGTGAAAAACGAGTTGGGTGCATGAACTGTGTAAATTCATTTGAGCCGAAAATCTCCTGGGTTTACCGGAAATGAACTATTGCTTGTAGTAAGACACAGAGGCTTTGGTTTATCGCCTTTTCTGAAGGAAAATTCAGACCAGTGTTCTCATCCAAGGAACATACTCTGTTTTAACGCAAGGAGCATTCTCTTCTTTCTAGCATCTCCAATACAGAAAGAAATATGAGCATGCCCAGGGAAAAGAATTGTGTTTCTTACTCATACGGACCATATCTAGTTAATTCTCCTTATGAAACTGTAACAAACCACAGAATCTCTTACAAATATGCTCTTTCGTTTATAGTGAAAAACGTGTTGGGTTCGTGAACTGTGTAAATTCATTTGAGCCGAAAAATCACTGGGTTTTCCGGAAATGAACTCTTGCTTGTAGGAAGACACAGAGACTTTGGTTTAATTCCGTTTCTGAAGGAAAATTCAGACCAGTGTTCTCATCCATGAAACCTACCCTGTTTTAACTCAAGAAGCTTCTTCTTCTTTCCAGAGTCTGCAATACAGCAAGAAACATGAGCATGCCCAGAAAAAAAGAACTGTGTTACCTACTCATACGTACCATATATAGCTGAACTCTGCCTCTGAAACTGTAACAAACCACAGCATCTCTTACATAGATGCTCTTTAGTTAATAGTGAAAATCCTGTTGGGTTCATGAACTGTGTAAATTCATTTGAGCCGAAAAATCACTGGGTTTACTGGATATGAACTCTTGCTTGGAGGAAGACACAGAGACTTTGGTTTAACTCCGTTTCTGAATGAAAATTCAGACCAGTGTTGTCATCCATGAAACATAATCTGTTTTAACGCAAGAAACATGCTTTTCTTTCCAGTGTGTCCAATACAGCAAGAAAAAGGAGCATGCCTAGAAAAATAGAACTGTGTTTCTTACTTATACGGACCATATCTAGTTAAACTCTGCTTATGAAACTGTAACAAACCACAGATTCTCTTACAAACATGCTCTTTCGTTTACAGTGAAAAACGTGTTTGGTTCGTAACTGTGTAAATTCATTTGAGCTGAAAAATCTCTGGGTTCACCGGGAATGAACTCTTGCTTGTAGGAAGACACAGAGGCTTTGGTTTAACTCCGTTTGTGAAGGGAAATTCAGACCAGTGTGCTCATCCATGAAACATCCTCTGTTTTAACGCAAGAAACATCCTCTTCTTTCCAGAGTGTGCAATACAGCAAGACATATGAGCATGTCCAGAAAAAAAGAACTGTGTTTCCTACTCATACGGACCATATCTAGTTGAACTCTGCTTATGAAACTGTAACAAACCACAGCATTTCTTACATAGATTCTCTTTAGTTAATAGTGAAAATCGTCTTGGGTTCGTGAACTGTGTAAATTCATTTGAGGTGAAAAATCACTGGGTTTACTGGATATGAACTCTTGCTTGAAGGAAGACACAGAGACTTTGGTTTAACTCCATTTGTGAAGGGAAATTCAGACCAGTGTTCTCATCCATGAAACACACTCTGTTTTAACGCAAGAAGCATCCTCTTCTTTCCTGAGTCTGCAATACAGCAAGAAATATGAGCATGTCCAGAAAAAAAGAACTGTGTTTCTTACTCCTACGGGCCATATCTCGTTAAACTCTGCTTATGAAACTGTAACAAACCACAACATCTCTTACAAATATGCTCTTTCTTTTATAGTGAAAAAAGTGTTGGGTTCGTGAACTGTGTAAATTCATTTGAGCTGAAAAATCACTGGGTTCACCGGAAATGAACTCTTTCTTGTAGGAAGACACAGAGGCTTTGGTTTATCGCCTTTTCTTCAGGAAAATTCAGACCTGTGTTCTCATCCAAGGAACATACTCTGTTTTAAGGCAAGCACCATGCTCTTCTTTCCAGCGTCTCCTGTACAGCAAGAAACATGAACATGCCCAGAAAAAAAGAATTGTGTTTCTTACTCATACGGACCATATCTAGTTAAACTCTGCTCAGGAAACTATAACAAACCTCAGCATCACTTACATAGATGCGCTTTAGTTAATAGTGAAAAACGTGTTGGGTTCGTGAACTGTGTAAAATCATTTGAGCCGAAAAATCACTGGGTTTACTGGATATGAACTCTTGCTTGTAGGGAGACACAGAAAATTTGGTTTACCTCCGTTCGTGAAGGGAAATTCAGACCAGAGGTCTCATCCATGAAACACCCTCTGTTCTAGCGCAAAGATAATGCTATTCTTTCCTGGTCTCTAATAGAGCAAGAAACATGAGCATGCACAGAAAAAAAGAACTGTGTTTCCTACTCATTCTGACCATATCTAGTTAAACTCTGCTTATGAAACTGTAACAAACCACAGCATCTCTTACATAGATGTTCTTTAGTTAATAGTGAAAAACGTGTTGGGTTCGTGAACAGTGTAAAATCATTTGAGCCGAAAAATCACTGGGTTTACCGGAAATGAACTCTTGCTTGTAGGAAGACACAGAGACTTTGGTTTAACTCCGTTCATGAAGGGAAATTCAGACCAGTGTTCTCATCCATGAAACACCCTCTGTTTTAACCCAAGAAGCATGCTCTTCTTTCCAGCGTCTCCAATACAGCAAGAAACATGAGCATGCACAGAAAAAATGAATTGTGTTTCTTACTCATACGGACCATATCTAGTTAAACTCTGCTTATGAACCTGTAACAAACCACAGCATCTCTTACATAGATGCTCTTTAGTTAATATTGAAAATACTGTTGGGTCCATGAACTGTGTAAATTCATTTGAGCCGAAAAATCACTGGGTTTACCGGATATGAACTCTTGCTTGGAGGAAGACACAGAGACTTTGGCTTAATTCCGTTTCTGAAGGAAAATTCAACCAGTGTTCTCATCCAAGAAACATACTCTGTTTTAACACAAGAAGCATGCTCTTCTTTCCTGCGAATCCAATGCAGCAAGAAACATGAGCATGCCCAGAAAAAAAGAACTGTGTTTCTTACTCATATGGACCATATCTAGTTAAATTCTCTTAGGAAAATGTAACAAACCACAGCATCTCTTACAAATATGCTCTTTCCATTATAGTGAAAAACGTGTTGGGTTCGTAAACTGTGTAAATTCATTTGAGCAGAAAAATCTCTGGGTTCACCGGAAATGAACTCTTGCTTGTAGGAAGACACAGAGGCTTTGGTTTAACTCCGTTTGTGAAGGGAAAATCAGACCAGTGTGCTCATCCATGAAACACCCTCTATTTTAACGCAAGAAACATCCTCTTCTTTCCAGAGTGTGCAATACAGCAAGAAATATGAGCATGTCCAGAAAAAAAGAACTGTGTTTCCTACTCATACGGACCATATCTAGTTGAACTCTGCTTATGAAACTGTAACAAACCACAGCATTTCTTACATAGATGCTCTTTAGTTAATAGTGAAAATCGTGTTGGGTTCGTGAACTGTGTAAATTCATTTGAGCTGAAAAATCACTGGGTCTACTGGATATGAACTCTTGCTTGTAGGAAGACACAGAGACTTTGGTTTAACTCCATTTGTGAAGGGAAATTCAGACCAGTGTTCTCATCCATGAAACACACTCCGTTTTAACGCAAGAAGCATCCTCTTCTTTCCTGAGTCTGCAATACAGCAAGAAATATGAGCATGTCCAGAAAAAAGAACTGTTTTTCCTACTCATATGGACCATATCTATTTGAGCTCTGGTTATGAAACTGTAACAAACCACAGCATCTCTTACATATATGCTCTTTAGTTAATAGTGAAAAACGTGTTGGGTTCGTGAACTGTGTAAAATAATTTTAGCCTAAAAATCACTGGGTTTACCGGAAATGAACTCTTGCTTGTAGGAAGACACAGAGGCTTTGGTTTAACTCCATTTGTGAAGGGAAATTCAGACCAGTATTCTCATCCATGAAACACACTCTGTTTTAACACAAGAAGCATGCTCTTCTTTCCAGCGTCTCCAATACAGCAAGAAACATGAGCATGCCCAGAAAAAAAGAATTGTGTTTCTTACTCATATGGACCATATCTAGTTAAACTCTGCTTATTAAACTGTAACAAACCACAGCATCTCTTACATATATGCTCTTTCCTTTATAGTGAAAAAAGTGTTGGGTTCGTGAACTGTGTAAAATAATTTTAGCCAAAAAATCACTGGGTTTACTGGATATGAACTCTTGCTTGTAGGGAGACACAGAGAATTTGGTTTACCTCCGTTCGTGAAGGGAAATTCAGACCAGAGGTCTCATCCATGAAACACCCTCTGTTTTAACCCAAGAAGCATGCTCTTCTTTCCAGCGTCTCCAATACAGCAAGAAACATGAGCATGCCCAGAAAAAAAGAATTGTGTTTCTTACTCATACGGACCATATCTAGTTAAACTCTGTTTATGAACCTGTAACAAACCACAGCATCTCTTACATAGATGCTCTTTAGTTAATAGTGAAAAACCTGTTGGGTCCATGAACTGTGTAAATTCATTTGAGCCGAAAAATCACTGGGTTTACCAGATATGAACTCTTGCTTGGAGGAAGACACAGAGACTTTGATTTAACTCCGTTTCTGAAGGAAAATACAGACCAGTGTTGTCATCCATGAAACATACTCTGTTTTAACGCAAGAAACATGCCCTTCTTTCCAGCGTGTCCAATACAGCAAGAAACAGGAGCATGCCCAGAGAAATAGAACTGTGTTTCTTACTTATATGGACCATGTCTAGTTAAACTCTGCTTATGAAACTGTAACAAACCACAGATTCTCTTACAAATATGCTCTTTCGTTTATAGTGAAAAACGTGTTTGGTTCGTAAACTGTGTAAATTCATTTGAGCTGAAAAATCTCTGGGTTCACCGGAAATGAACTCTTGCTTGTAGGAAGACACATAGGCTTTGGTTTAACTCCGTTTGTGAAGGGAAATTCAGACCAGTGTGCTCATCCATGAAACACCCTCTATTTTAACGCAAGAAACATCCTCTTCTTTCCAGAGTGTGCAATACACCAAGAAATATGAGCATGTCCAGAAAAAAAGAACTGTGTTTCCTACTCATATGGACCATATCTAGTTGAACTCTGCTTATGAAACTGTAACAAACCACAGCATCTCTTACATAGATCCTCTTCAGTTAATAGTGAAAATCGTGTTGGGTTCAAGAACTGTGTAAATTCATTTGAGCTGAAAAATCACTGGGTTTACCTGAAATGAACTCTTGCTTGTAGGAAGACACCGAGACTTTGGTTTAATTCCGTTTCAGAAGGAAAATTCAGACCAGTGTTCTCATCCAAGAAACATACTCTGTTTTAACACAAGAAGCATGCGCTTCTTTCCAGCGAATCCAATGCAGCAAGAAACATGAGCATGCCCTGAAAAAAAGAACTGTGTTTCTTACTCATATGGACCATATCTAGTTAAACTCTCTTAGGAAACTGTAACAAAGCACAGCATCTCTTACATAGATGCTCTTTAGTTAATAGTGAAAATCCTGTTGGGTTCATGAACTGTGTAAATTCAGTTGAGCCGAAAAATCACTGGGTTCACCGGAAATGAACTCTTGCTTGTTGGAAGACACAGAGGCTTTGATTTAACTCCGTTTGTGAAGGGAAATTCAGACCAGTGTGCTCATCCATATAACACCCTCTGTTTTAACGCAAGAAGCTTCCTCTTCTTTCCAGAGTCTGCAATACAGCAAGAAACATGAGCATGCCCAGAAAAAAAGAACTGTATTTCCTACTCATACGTACCATATCTAGTTGAACTCTGCTTATGAAACTGTAACAAACCACAGCATGTGTTACATAGATGCTCTTTAGTTAATAGTGAAAAACGTGTTGGGTTCGTGAACTGTGTAAATTCATTTGAGCCGAAAAATCACTGTGTTTACCGGAAATGAACTCTTGCTTGTAGGAAGACACAGAGACTTTGGTTTAATTCGGTTTCTGAAGGAAAATTCAGACCAGTGTTCTCATCCAAGTAACATACTCTGTTTTTGCACAAGAAGCATGCTCTTCTTTCCAGCGAATCCAATGCAGCAAGAAACATGAGCATGTCCAGAAAAAAGAACTGTGTTTCTTACTCATACGGACCATATCTAGTTGAGCTCTGGTTATGAAACTGTAACAAACCACAGCATCTATTACCTATATGCTCTTTCGTTTATACTGAAAAACGTGTTGGGTTCGTGAACTGTGTAAATTCATTTGAGATGAAAAATCACTGGGTTTACCTCAAATGAACTCTTGCTTGTAGGAAGACACAGAGACTTGGGTTTAATTCCGTTTCAGAAGGAAAATTCAGACCAGTGTTCTCATGCAAGAAACATACTCTGTTTTTACACAAGAAGCATGCTCTTCTTTCCAGCGAATCCAATGCAGCAAGAAACATGAGCATGCCCTGAAAAAAAGAACTGTGTTTCTTACTCATATGGACCATATCTAGTTAAACTCTCTTAGGAAACTGTAACAAAGCACAGCATCTCTTACATAGATGCTCTTTAGTTAATAGTGAAAATCCTGTTGGGTTCATGAACTGTGTAAATTCAGTTGAGCCGAAAAATCACAGGGTTCACCAGAAATGAACTCTTCCTTGTAGGAAGACACAGAGGCTTTGGTTTAACTCCGTTAGTGAAGGGAAATTCAGACCAGTGTGCTCATCCATATAACACCCTCTGTTTTAACGCAAGAAACATCCTCTTCGTTCGAGAGTCTGAAATACAGCAAGAAATATGAGCATGTCCAGAAAAAAGAACTGTGTTTCCTACTCATACGGACCATATCTAGTTGAACTCTACTAATGAAACTGTAACAAACCACAGCATCTCTTACATAGATGCTCTTTAGTTTATAGTGAAACACGTGTTGGGTTCGTGAACTGTGTAAAATCATTTGAGCTGAAAAATCACTGGGTTTACCGGATATGAACTCTTGCTTGTAGGGAGACACAGAGACTTTGGTTTAACTCCGTTCATTAAGGGAAATTCAGACCAGTGTTCTCATCCATGAAACACCCTCTGTTTTAACGCAAGAAGCTTCCTCTTCTTTCCAGAATCTGCAATACAGCAAGAAACATGAGCATGCCCAGAAAAAAAGAACTGTGTTACCTACTCATACGTACCATATCTAGTTGAACTCTGCTTATGAAACTGTAACAAACCACAGCATGTGTTACATAGATGCTCTTTAGTTAATAGTGAAAAACGTGTTGGGTTCGTGAACTGTGTAAATTCATTTGAGCCGAAAAATCACTGTGTTTTCCCGGAAATGAACTCTTGCTTGTAGGAAGACACAGAGACTTTGGTTTAATTCCGTTTCTGAAGGAAAATTCAGACCAGTGTTCTCATCCAAGAAACATACTCTGTTTTAACACAAGAGGCATGCTCTTCTTTCCTGCAAATCCAATGCAGCAAGAAACATGAGCATGCCCAGAAAAAAAGAACTGTGTTTCTTACTCATATGGACCATATCTAGTTAAACTCTCTTAGGAAACTCTAACAAACCACAGCATGTGTTACATAGATGCTCTTTAGTTAATAGTGAAAAACGTGTTGGGTTCGTGAACTTGTAAATTCATTTGAGCAGATAAACCCCTGGGTTTACCGGAAATGGACTCTTGCTCTTAGGAAAGCCTAGAGGCTTTGCTTTAACTCCGTGTATGAAGGGAAATTCAGACCAGAGGTCTCATCCATGAAACACACTCTGTTCTAGCGCAAAGATAATGCTATTCTTTCCTGGTCTCTAATAGAGCAAGAAACATGAGCATGCACAGAAAAAAAGAACTGTGTTTCCTACTCATTCGGACCATATCTAGTTAAACTCTGCTTATGAAACTGTAACAAACCACAGCATGTCTTACATATTTCCTCTTCAGTTAATAGTGAAAATCGTGTTGGGTTAGTAAACTGTGTAAATTCATTTGAGCCGAAAAATCACTGGGTTCACCAGAAATGAACTCTTGCTTGTAGGAAGACACAGAGGCTTTGGTTTAACTCCGTTTGTGAAGGGAAATTAGGACCAGTGTGCTCATCCATATAACACCCTCTGTTTTAACGCAAGAAACATCCTCTTCGTTCCAGAGTCTGCAATACAGCAAGAAATATGAGCATGTATAGAAAAAAAGAACTGTGTTTCCTACTCATACGGACCATATCTAGGTGAACTCTGCTAATAAAGCTGTAACAAACCACAGCATCTATTACATAGATGCTCTTTAGTTAATAGTGAAAAACGTGTTGGGTTCGTGAACTGTGTAAAATCATTTGAGCCGAAAAGTCACTGGTTTTACCGGATATGAACTCTTGCTTGTAGGGAGAAACAGAGACTTTGGTTTAACTCCGTTCATGAAGGGAAATCAGACCAGTGTTCTCATTCATGAAACACCCTCTGTTTTAACGCAAGAAGCTTCCTCTTCTTTCCAGAGTCTGAAATACAGCAAGAAATATGAGCATGCCCAGAAAAAAATAACTGTGTTACCTACTCATACGTACCATATCTAGTTGAACTCTGCTTATGAAACTGTAACAAACCACAGAATGTGTTACATAGATGCTCTTTAGTTAATAGTGAAAAACGTGTTGGGTTCGTGAACTGTGTAAATTCATTTGAGCAGAAAAACCCCTGGGTTTACCGGAAATGAACTCTTGCTCCTAGGAAAACACAGAGGCTTTGGTTTAACTCCGTTTATGAAGGGAAATTCAGACCCGAGGTCTCATCCATGAAACACACTCTGCTGTAGTGCAAAGATAATGCTATTCTTTCCTGGTCTCTAACAGAGCAAGAAACATGAGCATGCACAGAAAAAAAGAACTGTGTTTCCTATTTATTCGGACCATATCTAGTTAAACTCTGCTTATGAAACTGTAACAAACCACAGCATCTCTTACATAGATCCTCTTCAGTTAATAGTGAAAATCGTGTTGGGTTCAAGAACTGTGTAAATTCATTTGAGCTGAAAAATCCCTGGGTTTACCTGAAATGAACTCTTGCTTGTAGGAAGACACAGAGACTTTGGTTTAATTCCGTTTCAGAAGGAAAATTCAGACCAGTGTTCTCATCCAAGAAACATACTCTGTTTTTACACAAGAAGCATGCTCTTCTTTCCAGCGAATCCAATGCAGCAAGAAACATGAGCATGCCCTGAAAAAAAGAACTGTGTTTCTTACTCATATGGACCATATCTAGTTAAACTCTCTTAGGAAACTGTAACAAAGCACAGCATCTCTTACATAGATGCTCTTTAGTTAATAGTGAAAATCCTGTTGGGTTCATGAACTGTGTAAATTCAGTTGAGCCGAAAAATCACTGGGTTCACCGGAAATGAACTCTTGCTTGTAGGAAGACACAGAGGCTTTGGTTTAACTCCGTTTGTGAAGGGAAATTCAGACCAGTGTGCTCATCCATATAACACCCTCTGTTTTAACACAAGAAACATCCTCTTCGTTCGAGAGTCTGAAATACAGCAAGAAATATGAGCATGTCCAGAAAAAAAGAACTGTGTTTCCTACTCATACGGACCATATCTAGTTGAACTCTACTAATGAAACTGTAACAAACCACAGCATCTCTTACATATATGCTCTTTAGTTAATAGTGAAAAACGTGTTGGGTTCGTGAACTGTGTAAATGCATTTGAGCCGAAAAATCACTGGGTTTACCGGATATGAATCTTGCTTGTAGGAAGACAGAGAGACTTTGGTTTAACTCCGTTTATGAAGGAAAATTCAGACCAGTGTTCTCATCCAAGAAACATACTCCGTTTTAACGCAAGAAGCATGCTCTTCTTTCCAGCGTCTCCAATACAGCAAGAAACATGAGCATGCCCAGAAAAAAAGAATTGTGTTTCTTATTCATACGGACCATATCTAGTTAAACTCTGCTTATGAAACTGTAACAAACCACAGCATGTGTTACATACATGCTCTTAGTTAATAGTGAAAAACGTGTTGGGTTCGTGAATTGTGTAAATTCATTTGAGCAGAAAAATCAGTGGTTTTACCTGATATGAACTCTTGCTGGGAGGAAGACAGAGACTTTGGTTTAACTCCGTTTCTGAAGGAAAATTCAGACCAGTGTTCTCATCCATGAAACATATTCTGTTTTAACGCAAGAAACATCCTCTTCTTTCCAGGGTATCCAATACAGCAAGAAATATGAGCATGTCCAAAAAAAAGAACTGTGTTTCTTACTCATACGGACCATATCTCGTTGAGCTCTGGTTATGAAACTGTAACAAACCACAGCATCTCTTACATATATGCTCTTTATTTAATAGTGAAAAACGTGTTGGGTTCGTGAACTGTCTAAATGCATTTGAGCCGAAAAATCACTGGGTTTACCGGATATGAACTCTTGCTTGTAGGAAGACAGAGAGACTTTGGTTTAACTCCGTTTATGAAGGAAAATTCAGACCAGTGTTCTCATCCAAGAAACATACTCTGTTTTAACGCAAGAAGCATGCTCTTCTTTCCAGCGTCTACAATACAGCAAGAAACATGAGCATGCCCAGAAAAAAAGAATTGTGTTTCTTACTCATACGGACCATATCTACTTAAACTCTGCTTAGGAAACTGTAACAAACCACAGCATCTCTTACATAGATGCTCTTAGGTTAATAGTAAATATCCTGTTGGGTTCAAGAACTGTGTAAATTCATTTGAGCCGAAAAATCAGTGGGTTTACCAGATGAACTCTTGCTGGGAGGAAGACACAGAGACTTTGGTTTAACTCCATTTCTGAAGGAAAATTCAGACCAGTGTTCTCATCCATGAAACATATTCTGTTTTAACGCAAGAAACATGCTCTTCTTTCCAGCGTGTCCAATACAGCAAGAAACAGGAGCATGCCCAGTAAAATAGAACTGTGTTTCTTACTCATACGGACCATCTAGTTAAACTCTGCTTATGAAACTGTAACAAACCACAGCATCTCTTACAAATATGCTCTTTGGTTAACAGAGAAAAACGTGTTGGGTTCATGAACTGTGTAAATTCATTTGAGCAGAAAACCCCTGTGTTTCCTGGAAATGAACTCTAGATTGTAGGAAAACACAGAGGCTTTGGTTTCACTCCGTTTGTGAATGGAAATTCAGACCAGAGTTCTCATCCATGAAACACACTCTGTTTTAACGCAAAGAGCATGCTCTTCTTTCCAGGACTCTAATACAGCAAGAAACATGAGCATGCCCAGAAAAAAAGAACTGTGTTTCCTACTCATACGGACCATATCTAGTTGAACTCTGCTTATGAAACTGTAACAAACCACAGCATCTGTTACATAGATTCTCTTTAGTTAATAGTGAAAAACGTGTTGGGTTCGTGAACTGTGTAAATTCATTTGAGCCGAAAAATCACTGGGTTTACCGGATATGAACTCTTGCTTGGAGGAAGACACAGAGACTTTGGTTTAACTCTGGCCTGAAGGAAAATTCAGACCAGTGTTCTCATCCATGAAACATACTCTGTTTTAACGCAAGAAACATGCTCTTCTTTCCAGTGTCTCCAATACAGCAAGAAACAGGAGCATGCCCAGAAAAATAGAACTGTGTGTCTTACTCATACGGACCATATCTAGTTAAACTCTGCTTATGAAACTGTAACAAACCATAGCATCTCTTACAAATATGCTCTTTCGTTTATAGTGAAAAAAGTGTTGGGTTCGTGAACTGTGTAAATTCATTTGAGCCGAAAAATCACTGCGTTCATCGGAAATGAACTCTTGCTTGTAGTAAGACACAGAGGCTTTGGTTTCACGCCTTTTGTTAAGGAAAATTCAGAACAGTGTTCTCATCCAAGAATCATACTCTGTTTCAACGCAAAAAGCATGCTCTTCTTTCCAGCGTTCCAATACAGCAAGAAACATGAGCATGCCCAGAAAAAAAGAACTGTGTTTCTTACTCATATGTACCATATCTATTTAAACTCTGCTTATGAAACTGTAACAAACCACAGCATCTCTTACATAGATGCTCTTTAGTTAATAGTGAAAATCCTATGGGTTCATGAACTGTGTAAATTCATTTTAGCCGAAAAACCCATGGGTTTACCGGAATAGAACTCTTGCTTGTAGTAAGACACAGAGGCTTTGGTTTAACTCCGTTTCTGAAAGAAAATTCAGACCAGTGTTCTCATCCATGAAACATACTCTGTTTTAAAGCAAGAAACATGCTCTTCTCTCCAGCGACTCCAATACAGCAAGAAACAGGAGCATGGCCAGAAAAATAGGACTGTGTTTTTTACTCATACGGACCATATCTAGTTAAAATCTGCTTATGAAACTGTAACAAACCACAGCATCTCTTACATAGATGCTCTTTCGTTTTTTAGTGAAAAACGTGTTGGTTTCGTGAACTGTGTAAATTCATTTGAGCTGAAAAATCACTGGGTTTACCGGAAATGAACTCTTGCTTGTAGGAATACACAGAGACTTTGGTTTAATTCCGTTTCAGAAGGAAAATTCAGACCAGTGTTCTCATCCAAGAAACATACTCCGTTTTAACGCAAGAAGCATGCTCTTCTTTCCAGCGTCTCCAATACAGCAAGAAACATGAGCATGCCCAGAAAAAAAGAACTGTGTTTCCTACTCATGCGTACCATATCTAGTTGAACTCTGCTTATGAAAGTGTAACAAACCACAGCATGTGTTACATAGATGCTCTTTAGTTAATAGTGAAAAACGTGTTGGGTTCGTGAACTGTGTAAACTCATTTGAGCCAAAAAATCACAGGGTTTACCGCAAATGAACTCTTGCTTGTAGGAAGACACAGAGACTTTGGTTTAATTCCGTTTCTGAAGGAAAATTCAGTCCAGTGTTCTCATCCAAGAAACATACTCTGTTTTAACACAGGAAGCATGCTCTTCTTTCCAGCGAATCCAATGCAGCAAGAAACATGAGCATGCCCAGAAAAAAATAACTGTGTTTCTTACTCATATGGACCATATCTACTTAAACTCTCTTAGGAAACTGTAACAAACCACAGCATCTCTTACATAGATCCTCTTTAGTTAATAGTGAAAATCCTGTTGGGTTCATGAACTGTGTAAATTAATTTGAGCCGAAAAATCACTGTGTTTACCGGATATGAACTCTAGCATGGAGGAAGACACAGAGACTTTGGTTTAATTCCGTTTCTGAAGGAAAATTCAGTCCAGTGTTCTCATCCAAGAAACATACTCTGTTTTAACACAAGAAGCATGCTCTTCTTTCCAGCGAATCCAATTCAGCAAGAAACATGAGCATGCCCAGAAAAAAAGAACTGTGTTTCTTACTCATATGGACCATATCTACTTAAACTCTCTTAGGAAACTGTAACAAACCACAGCATCTCTTACATAGATGCTCTTTAGTTAATAGTGAAAATCCTGTTGGGTTCATGAACTGTGTAAATTCATTTGAGCCGAAAAATCACTGTGTTTACCGGATATGAACTCTAGCATGGAGGAAGACACAGAGACTTTGGTTTAACTCCGTTTCTGAAGGAAAATTCAGACCAGTGTTGTCATCCATGAAACATACTCTGTTTTAACGCAAGAAACATGCTCTTCTTTCCAGCGTGTCCAATACAGCAAGAAACAGGAGCATGCCCAGAAAAATAGAACTGTGTTTCTTACTTATACGGACCATATCTAGTTAAACTCTGCTTATGAAACTGTAACAAACCACAGATTCTCTTACAAATATGCTCTTGCTTTTATAGTGAAAAACGTGTTGGGTTCGTAAACTGTGTAAATTCATTTGAGCCGAAAAATCTCTGGGTTCACCAGAAATGAATTCTTGCTTGTAGGAAGACACAGAGGCTTTGGTTTAACTCCGTTTGTGAAGGGAAATTCAGACCATTGTGCTCATCATGAAACACCCTCTATTTTAACGCAAGAAACATCCTCTTCTTTCCAGAGTGTGCAATACAGCAAGAAATATGAGCATGTCCAGAAAAAAAGAACTGTGTTTCCTACTCATATGGACCATATCTAGTTGAGCTCTGGTTATGAAACTGTAAAAAACCACAGCATCTCTTACATATATGCTCTTTAGTTAATAGTGAAAAACGTGTTGGTTGGTGAACTGTGTAAATTCATTTGAGCTGAAAAATCACTGGGTTTACCGGATATGAACTCTTGCTTGTAGGAAGACAGGTAGACTTTGGTTTAACTCCGTTTATTAAGGAAAATTCAGACCAGTGTTCTCATCCAAGAAACATACTCTGTTTTAACGCAAGAAACATGCTCTTCTTTCCAGCGTCTCCAACACAGCAAGAAAAATGAGCATGCCCAGAAAAAAAGAATTGTGTTTCTTACTCATACGGACCATATCTAGTTAAACTCTGCTTATGAAACTGTAACAAACCACAGCATGTGTTACATAGATGCTCTTTAGTTAATAGTGAAAATCGTGTTGGGTCCGTGAACTGTGTAAATTCATTTGAGCAGAAAAACCCCTGGGTTTACTGGAAATGAACTCTAGCTCGTAGGAAAACACAGAGGCTTTGGTTTCACTCCGTTTGTGAATGGAAATTCACACTAGAGTTCTCATCCATGAAACACATTCTGTTTTAATGCAAGCAGCATCCTCTTCTTTCCTGAGTCTGCAATACAGCAAGAAATATGAGCATGTCCAGAAAAAAGAACTGTGTTTCTTACTCATACGGACCATATCTCGTTGAGCTCTGGTTATGAAACTGTAACAAACCACAGCATCTCTTACATATATGCTCTTTATTTAATAGTGAAAAACGTGTTCTGTTCGTGAACTGTCTAAATGCATTTGAGCCGAAAAATCACTGGGTTTACCGGATATGAACTCTTGCTTGTAGGAAGACAGAGAGACTTTGGTTTAACTCCGTTTATGAAGGAAAATTCAGACCAGTGTTCTCATCCAAGAAACATACTCTGTTTTAACGCAAGAAGCATGCTCTTCTTTCCAGCGTCTACAATACAGCAAGAAACATGAGCATGCCCAGAAAAAAAGAATTGTGTTTCTTACTCATACGGACCATATCTACTTAAACTCTGCTTAGGAAACTGTAACAAACCACAGCATCTCTTACATAGATGCTCTTAGGTTAATAGTAAATATCCTGTTGGGTTCAAGAACTGTGTAAATTCATATGAGCCGAAAAATCAGTGGGTTTACCAGATATGAACTCTTGCTGGGAGGAAGACACAGAGACTTTGGTTTAACTCCATTTCTGAAGGAAAATTCAGACCAGTGTTCTCATCCATGAAACATATTCTGTTTTAACACAAGAAACATGCTCTTCTTTCCAGCGTGTCCAATACAGCAAGAAACAGGAGCATGCCCAGTAAAATAGAACTGTGTTTCTTACTCATACGGACCATCTAGTTAAACTCTGCTTATGAAACTGTAACAAACCACAGCATCTCTTACAAATATGCTCTTTGGTTAACAGAGAAAAACGTGTTGGGTTCATGAACTGTGTAAATTCATTTGAGCAGAAAAACCCCTGTGTTTCCTGGAAATGAACTCTAGATTGTAGGAAAACACAGAGGCTTTGGTTTCACTCCGTTTGTGAATGGAAATTCAGACCAGAGTTCTCATCCATGAAACACACTCTGTTTTAACGCAAAGAGCATGCTCTTCTTTCCAGGACTCTAATACAGCAAGAAACATGAGCATGCCCAGAAAAAAAGAACTGTGTTTCCTACTCATACGGACCATATCTAGTTGAACTCTGCTTATGAAACTGTAACAAACCACAGCATCTGTTACATAGATTCTCTTTAGTTAATAGTGAAAAACGTGTTGGGTTCGTGAACTGTGTAAATTCATTTGAGCCGAAAAATCACTGGGTTTACCGGATATGAACTCTTGCTTGGAGGAAGACACAGAGACTTTGGTTTAACTCTGGCCTGAAGGAAAATTCAGACCAGTGTTCTCATCCATGAAACATACTCTGTTTTAACGCAAGAAACATGCTCTTCTTTCCAGTGTCTCCAATACAGCAAGAAACAGGAGCATGCCCAGAAAAATAGAACTGTGTGTCTTACTCATACAGACCATATCTAGTTAAACTCTGCTTATGAAACTGTAACAAACCATAGCATCTCTTACAAATATGCTCTTTCGTTTATAGTGAAAAAAGTGTTGGGTTCGTGAACTGTGTAAATTCATTTGAGCCGAAAAATCACTGGGTTCATCGGAAATGAACTCTTGCTTGTAGTAAGACACAGAGGCTTTGGTTTCACGCCTTTTGTTAAGGAAAATTCAGAACAGTGTTCTCATCCAAGAATCATACTCTGTTTCAACGCAAAAAGCATGCTCTTCTTTCCAGCGTTCCAATACAGCAAGAAACATGAGCATGCCCAGAAAAAAAGAACTGTGTTTCTTACTCATATGTACCATATCTATTTAAACTCTGCTTATGAAACTGTAACAAACCACAGCATCTCTTACATAGATGCTCTTTAGTTAATAGTGAAAATCCTATGGGTTCATGAACTGTGTAAATTCATTTTAGCCGAAAAACCCATGGGTTTACCGGAATAGAACTCTTGCTTGTAGTAAGACACAGAGGCTTTGGTTTAACTCCGTTTCTGAAAGAAAATTCAGACCAGTGTTCTCATCCATGAAACATACTCTGTTTTAAAGCAAGAAACATGCTCTTCTCTCCAGCGACTCCAATACAGCAAGAAACAGGAGCATGGCCAGAAAAATAGGACTGTGTTTTTTACTCATACGGACCATATCTAGTTAAAATCTGCTTATGAAACTGTAACAAACCACAGCATCTCTTACATAGATGCTCTTTCGTTTTTTAGTGAAAAACGTGTTGGTTTCGTGAACTGTGTAAATTCATTTGAGCTGAAAAATCACTGGGTTTACCGGAAATGAACTCTTGCTTGTAGGAATACACAGAGACTTTGGTTTAATTCCGTTTCAGAAGGAAAATTCAGACCAGTGTTCTCATCCAAGAAACATACTCCGTTTTAACGCAAGAAGCATGCTCTTCTTTCCAGCGTCTCCAATACAGCAAGAAACATGAGCATGCCCAGAAAAAAAGAACTGTGTTTCCTACTCATGCGTACCATATCTAGTTGAACTCTGCTTATGAAAGTGTAACAAACCACAGCATGTGTTACATAGATGCTCTTTAGTTAATAGTGAAAAACGTGTTGGGTTCGTGAACTGTGTAAACTCATTTGAGCCAAAAAATCACAGGGTTTACCGCAAATGAACTCTTGCTTGTAGGAAGACACAGAGACTTTGGTTTAATTCCGTTTCTGAAGGAAAATTCAGTCCAGTGTTCTCATCCAAGAAACATACTCTGTTTTAACACAGGAAGCATGCTCTTCTTTCCAGCGAATCCAATGCAGCAAGAAACATGAGCATGCCCAGAAAAAAATAACTGTGTTTCTTACTCATATGGACCATATCTACTTAAACTCTCTTAGGAAACTGTAACAAACCACAGCATCTCTTACATAGATCCTCTTTAGTTAATAGTGAAAATCCTGTTGGGTTCATGAACTGTGTAAATTAATTTGAGCCGAAAAATCACTGTGTTTACCGGATATGAACTCTAGCATGGAGGAAGACACAGAGACTTTGGTTTAATTCCGTTTCTGAAGGAAAATTCAGTCCAGTGTTCTCATCCAAGAACATACTCTGTTTTAACACAAGAAGCATGCTCTTCTTTCCAGCGAATCCAATTCAGCAAGAAACATGAGCATGCCCAGAAAAAAAGAACTGTGTTTCTTACTCATATGGACCATATCTACTTAAACTCTCTTAGGAAACTGTAACAAACCACAGCATCTCTTACATAGATGCTCTTTAGTTAATAGTGAAAATCCTGTTGGGTTCATGAACTGTGTAAATTCATTTGAGCCGAAAAATCACTGTGTTTACCGGATATGAACTCTAGCATGGAGGAAGACACAGAGACTTTGGTTTAACTCCGTTTCTGAAGGAAAATTCAGACCAGTGTTGTCATCCATGAAATATACTCTGTTTTAACGCAAGAAACATGCTCTTCTTTCCAGCGTGTCCAATACAGCAAGAAACATGAGCATGCCCAGAAAAATAGAACTGTGTTTCTTACTTATACGGACCATATCTAGTTAAACTCTGCTTATGAAACTGTAACAAACCACAGATTCTCTTACAAATATGCTCTTTCTTTTATAGTGAAAAACGTGTTGGGTTCGTAAACTGTGTAAATTCATTTGAGCCGAAAAATCTCTGGGTTCACCAGAAATGAATTCTTGCTTGTAGGAAGACACAGAGGCTTTGGTTTAACTCCGTTTGTGAAGGGAAATTCAGACCATTGTGCTCATCATGAAACACCCTCTATTTTAACGCAAGAAACATCCTCTTCTTTCCAGAGTGTGCAATACAGCAAGAAATATGAGCATGTCCAGAAAAAAAGAACTGTGTTTCTTACTCATACGGACCATATCTAGTTAAACTCTGCTTATGAAACTGTAACAAACTACAGCATCTCTTACAAATATGCTCTTTCGTTTATAGTGAAAAAAGTGTTGGGTTTGTGAACTGTGTAAATTCATTTGAGCCGAAAAATCACTGGGTTCACCGGAAATGAACTCTTGCTTGTAGGAAGACACAGAGGCTTTGGTTTAAATCCGTTTGTGAAGGGAAATGCAGACCAGTGTGCTCATCCATATAACACCCTCTGTTTTAACGCAAGAAACATCCTATTCGTTCCAGAGTCTGCAATACAGCAAGAAATATGAGCATGTCCAGAAAAAAAGAACTGTGTTTCCTACTCATATGGACCATATCTAGTTGAACTCTGCTTATGAAACTGTAACAAACCACAGCATCTCTTACATAGATGCTCTTTAGTTAAAGGTGAAAAACGTGTTGGGTTCATGAACTGTGTAAAATCATTTGAGCCGAAAAATCACTGGGTTTACCGGATATGAACTCTTGCTTGTAGGGAGACACAGAGACTTTGGTTTAACTCCGTTCGTGAAGGGAAATTCAGACCAGTGTTCTCATCCATGAAACACCCTCTGTTTTAACGGAAGAAGCTTCCTCTTCTTTCCAGAGTCTGCAATACAGCAAGAAACATTAGCATGCCCAGAAAAAGAACTGTGTTACCTACTCATACATACCATATCTAGTTGAACTCTGCTTATGAAACTATAACAAACCACAGCATGTGTTACATAGATGCTCTTTAGTTAATAGTGAAAACGTGTGGGGTTCGTGAAGTGTGTAAATTCGTTTGAGCCGAAAAATCACTGGGTTTACCGGAAATGAACTCTTGCTTGTAGGAAGACACAGAGACTTTGGTTTAATTCCGTTTCGGAAGGAAAATTCAGACCAGTGTTCTCATCCAAGAAACATACTCTGTTTTAACACAAGAAGCATGCTCTTCTTTCCTGCGAATCCAATGCAGCAAGAAACAGGAGCATGCCCAGAAAAATAGAACTGTGTTTCTTACTCATACGGACCATATCTAGTTAAACTCTGCTTATGAAACTGTAACAAACCACAGCATATCTTACTAATATGCTCTTTCGTTTATAGTGAAAAACGTGTTGGGTTGGTAAACTGTGTAAATTCATTTGAGCCGAAAAATCTCTGTGTTCAACAGAAATGAACTCTTGCTTGTAGGAAGACACAGTGGCTTTGGTTTAACTCCATTTGTGAAGGTAAATTCAGACCAGTGTGCTCATCATGAAACAACCTCTATTTTAACGCAAGAAACATCCTCTTCTTTCCAGAGTGTGCAATACAGCAAGAAATATGAGCATGTCCAGAAAAAAAGAACTGTGTTTCCTACTCATACGGACCATATCTAGTTGAGCTCTGGTTATGAAACTGTAACAAACCACAGCATCTCTTACATATATGCTCTTTAGTTAATAGTGAAAAACGTGTTGGTTGGTGAACTGTGTAAATTCATTTGAGCTGAAAAATCACTGGGTTTACCGGATATGAACTCTTGCTTGTAGGAAGACAGGTAGACTTTGGTTTAACTCCGTTTATTAAGGAAAATTCAGACCAGTGTTCTCATCCAAGAAACATACTCTGTTTTAACGCAAGAAACATGCTCTTCTTTCCAGCGTCTCCAACACAGCAAGAAAAATGAGCATGCCCAGAAAAAAAGAATTGTGTTTCTTACTCATACAGACCATATCTAGTTAAACTCTGCTTATGAAACTGTAACAAACCACAGCATGTGTTACATAGATGCTCTTTAGTTAATAGTGAAAATCGTGTTGGGTCCGTGAACTGTGTAAATTCATTTGAGCAGAAAAACCCCTGGGTTTACCCGAAATGAACTCTTGCTCGTAGGAAAACACAGAGGCTTTGGTTTAACTCCGTTTATGAAGGGAAATTCAGACCAGAGGTCTCATTCATGAAACACACTCTGTTCTAGCACAAAGATAATGCTATTCTTTCCTGGTCTCTAATAGAGCAAGAAATATGAGCATGCACAGAAAAAAAGAACTGTGTTTCCTACTCATGCGGACCATATCTAGTTAAACTCTGCTTATGAAACTGTAACAAACCACAGCATGTGTTACATAGATCCTCTTCAGTTAATAGTGAAAATCGTGTTGGGTTCAAGAACTGTAAATTCATTTGAGCCGAAAAATCACTGGGTTTACCGGAAATGAACTCTTGCTTGTAGGAAGACACAGAGAATTTGGTTTAATTCTGTTTCTGAAGGAAAATTCAGACCTGTGTTCTCATCTAAGAAACATACTCTGTTTTAACGCAAGGAGCATGCTCTTCTTTCCAGCGTCTCCAATACAGCAAGAAACATGAGCATGCCCAGAAAAAAAGAACTGTGTTTCTTACTCATACGGACCATATCTAGTTAAACTCTCTTAGGAAACTGTAGCAAACCACAGATTCTCTTACAAATATGCCCTTTCGTTTATAGTGAACAACGTGTTGGGTTCGTAACCTGTGTAAATTCATTTGAGCCGAAAAATCACTGGATTCACCGGAAATGAACTCTTGCTTGTAGGAAGACACAGAGGCTTTGGTTTAACTCTGTTTGTGAAGGGAAATTCAGACCAGTGTGCTCATCATGAAACACCCTCTATTTTAAAGTAAGAAACATCCTCTTCTTTCCAGAATGTGCAATACAGCAAGAAATATGAGCATGTCCAGAAAAAAAGAACTGTGTTTCCTACTCATACTGACCATATCTAGTTGAACTCTGCTTATGAAACTGTAACAAACTACAGCATTTCTTATATAGATGCTCTTTAGTTAATAGTGAAAAACGTGTTGGGTTCGTGAACTGTGTAAATTCATTTGAGCTGAAAACTCACTGGCTTTACTGGATATGAACTCTTGCTTGTAGGAAGACACAGAGACTTTGGTTTAATTCCATTTCTGAAGGAAAATTCAGACCAGTGTTCTCATCCAAGAACCAAACTCTGTTTTAAGGCAAGAAGCATGCTCTTCTTTCCAGCGTCTCCAATACAGCATGAAAAATGAGCATGCCCAGAAAAAAAGAACTGTGTTTCTTACTCATACGGACCATATCTAGTTAAACTCTGCTTATGAAACTATAACAAACCACAGCATCTCTTACATAGATGCTCTTTAGTTAATAGTGAAAATCCTGTTGGGTTTAAGAACTGTGTAAATTCAGTTGAGCAGAAAAATCACTGGGTTTACCGGATATGAACTCTTGCTTGGAGGAAGACACAGAGACTTTGGTTTATTTCCGTTTCTGAAGGAAAATTCAGACCAGTGTTGTCATCCATGAAACATACTCTGTTTTAACGCAAGAAACATCCTCTTCTTTCCAGCGTCTCCAATACAGCAAGAAACAGGAGCATGCCCAGAAAATTAGAACTGTGTTTCTTACTCATACGGACCATATCTAGTTAAACTCTGCTTATGAAACTGTAACAAACCACAGCATCTCTTACAAATGTGCTCTTTCGTTTATAGTGAACAACGTGTTGGGTTCGTAAACTGTGTAAATTCATTTGAGCTGAAAAATCTCTGGATTCACCGGAAATGAACCCTTGCTTGTAGGAAGACACAGAGGCTTTGGTTTAACTCCGTTTGTGAAGGGAAATTCAGACCAGTGTGCTCATCATGAAACATACTCTGTTTTAACACAAGAAGCATGCTCTTCTTTCCAGCGAATCCAATTCAGCAAGAAACATGAGCATGCCCAGAAAAAAAGAATTGTGTTTCCTACTCATACTGACCATATCTAGTTGAACTCTGCTTATGAAACTGTAACAAACTACAGCATTTCTTATATAGATGCTCTTTAGTTAGTAGTGAAAAACGTGTTGGTTTCGTGAACTGTGTAAATTCATTTGAGCTGAAAAATCACTGGGTTTACCGGAAATGAACTCTTGCTTGTAGGAATACACAGAGACTTTGGTTTAATTCCGTTTCAGAAGGAAAATTCAGACCAGTGTTCTCATCCAAGAAACATACTCCGTTTTAACGCAAGAAGCATGCTCTTCTTTCCAGCGTCTCCAATACAGCAAGAAACATGAGCATGCCCAGAAAAAAAGAACTGTGTTTCCTACTCATGCGTACCATATCTAGTTGAACTCTGCTTATGAAAGTGTAACAAACCACAGCATGTGTTACATAGATGCTCTTTAGTTAATAGTGAAAAACGTGTTGGGTTCGTGAACTGTGTAAACTCATTTGAGCCAAAAAACCACAGGGTTTACCGCAAATGAACTCTTGCTTGTAGGAAGACACAGAGACTTTGGTTTAATTCCGTTTCTGAAGGAAAATTCAGTCCAGTGTTCTCATCCAAGAAACATACTCTGTTTTAACACAGGAAGCATGCTCTTCTTTCCAGCGAATCCAATGCAGCAAGAAACATGAGCATGCCCAGAAAAAAATAACTGTGTTTCTTACTCATATGGACCATATCTACTTAAACTCTCTTAGGAAACTGTAACAAACCACAGCATCTCTTACATAGATCCTCTTTAGTTAATAGTGAAAATCCTGTTGGGTTCATGAACTGTGTAAATTAATTTGAGCCGAAAAATCACTGTGTTTACCGGATATGAACTCTAGCATGGAGGAAGACACAGAGACTTTGGTTTAATTCCGTTTCTGAAGGAAAATTCAGTCCAGTGTTCTCATCCAAGAAACATACTCTGTTTTAACACAAGAAGCATGCTCTTCTTTCCAGCGAATCCAATTCAGCAAGAAACATGAGCATGCCCAGAAAAAAAGAACTGTGTTTCTTACTCATATGGACCATATCTACTTAAACTCTCTTAGGAAACTGTAACAAACCACAGCATCTCTTACATAGATGCTCTTTAGTTAATAGTGAAAATCCTGTTGGGTTCATGAACTGTGTAAATTCATTTGAGCCGAAAAATCACTGTGTTTACCGGATATGAACTCTAGCATGGAGGAAGACACAGAGACTTTGGTTTAACTCCGTTTCTGAAGGAAAATTCAGACCAGTGTTGTCATCCATGAAACATACTCTGTTTTAACGCAAGAAACATGCTCTTCTTTCCAGCGTGTCCAATACAGCAAGAAACAGGAGCATGCCCAGAAAAATAGAACTGTGTTTCTTACTTATACGGACCATATCTAGTTAAACTCTGCTTATGAAACTGTAACAAACCACAGATTCTCTTACAAATATGCTCTTCCTTTTATAGTGAAAAACGTGTTGGGTTCGTAAACTGTGTAAATTCATTTGAGCCGAAAAATCTCTGGGTTCACCAGAAATGAATTCTTGCTTGTAGGAAGACACAGAGGCTTTGGTTTAACTCCGTTTGTGAAGGGAAATTCAGACCATTGTGCTCATCATGAAACACCCTCTATTTTAACGCAAGAAACATCCTCTTCTTTCCAGAGTGTGCAATACAGCAAGAAATATGAGCATGTCCAGAAAAAAAGAACTGTGTTTCCTACTCATATGGACCATATCTAGTTGAGCTCTGGTTATGAAACTGTAAAAAACCACAGCATCTCTTACATATATGCTCTTTAGTTAATAGTGAAAAACGTGTTGGTTGGTGAACTGTGTAAATTCATTTGAGCTGAAAAATCACTGGGTTTACCGGATATGAACTCTTGCTTGTAGGAAGACAGGTAGACTTTGGTTTAACTCCGTTTATTAAGGAAAATTCAGACCAGTGTTCTCATCCAAGAAACATACTCTGTTTTAACGCAAGAAACATGCTCTTCTTTCCAGCGTCTCCAACACAGCAAGAAAAATGAGCATGCCCAGAAAAAAAAGAATTGTGTTTCTTACTCATACGGACCATATCTAGTTAAACTCTGCTTATGAAACTGTAACAAACCACAGCATGTGTTACATAGATGCTCTTTAGTTAATAGTGAAAATCGTGTTGGGTCCGTGAACTGTGTAAATTCATTTGAGCAGAAAAACCCCTGGGTTTACTGGAAATGAACTCTAGCTCGTAGGAAAACACAGAGGCTTTGGTTTCACTCCGTTGGTGAATGGAAATTCACACTAGAGTTCTCATCCATGAAACACATTCTGTTTTAATGCAAGAAGCATCCTCTTCTTTCCTGAGTCTGCAATACAGCAAGAAATATGAGCATGTCCAGAAAAAAGAACTGTGTTTCTTACTCATACGGACCATATCTCGTTGAGCTCTGGTTATGAAACTGTAACAAACCACAGCATCTCTTACATATATGCTCTTTATTTAATAGTGAAAAACGTGTTCTGTTCGTGAACTGTCTAAATGCATTTGAGCCGAAAAATCACTGGGTTTACCGGATATGAACTCTTGCTTGTAGGAAGACAGAGAGACTTTGGTTTAACTCCGTTTATGAAGGAAAATTCAGACCAGTGTTCTCATCCAAGAAACATACTCTGTTTTAACGCAAGAAGCATGCTCTTCTTTCCAGCGTCTACAATACAGCAAGAAACATGAGCATGCCCAGAAAAAAAGAATTGTGTTTCTTACTCATACGGACCATATCTACTTAAACTCTGCTTAGGAAACTGTAACAAACCACAGCATCTCTTACATAGATGCTCTTAGGTTAATAGTAAATATCCTGTTGGGTTCAAGAACTGTGTATATTCATTTGAGCCGAAAAATCAGTGGGTTTACCAGATATGAACTCTTGCTGGGAGGAAGACACAGAGACTTTGGTTTAACTCCATTTCTGAAGGAAAATTCAGACCAGTGTTCTCATCCATGAAACATATTCTGTTTTAACACAAGAAACATGCTCTTCTTTCCAGCGTGTCCAATACAGCAAGAAACAGGAGCATGCCCAGTAAAATAGAACTGTGTTTCTTACTCATACGGACCATCTAGTTAAACTCTGCTTATGAAACTGTAACAAACCACAGCATCTCTTACAAATATGCTCTTTGGTTAACAGAGAAAAACGTGTTGGGTTCATGAACTGTGTAAATTCATTTGAGCAGAAAAACCCCTGTGTATCCTGGAAATGAACTCTAGATTGTAGGAAAACACAGAGGCTTTGGTTTCACTCCGTTTGTGAATGGAAATTCAGACCAGAGTTCTCATCCATGAAACACACTCTGTTTTAACGCAAAGAGCATGCTCTTCCTTCCAGGACTCTAATACAGCAAGAAACATGAGCATGCCCAGAAAAAAAGAACTGTGTTTCCTACTCATACGGACCATATCTAGTTGAACTCTGCTTATGAAACTGTAACAAACCACAGCATCTGTTACATAGATTCTCTTTAGTTAATAGTGAAAAACGTGTTGGGTTCGTGAACTGTGTAAATTCATTTGAGCCGAAAAATCACTGGGTTTACCGGATATGAACTCTTGCTTGGAGGAAGACACAGAGACTTTGGTTTAACTCTGGCCTGAAGGAAAATTCAGACCAGTGTTCTCATCCATGAAACATACTCTGTTTTAACGCAAGAAACATGCTCTTCTTTCCAGTGTCTCCAATACAGCAAGAAACAGGAGCATGCCCAGAAAAATAGAACTGTGTGTCTTACTCATACAGACCATATCTAGTTAAACTCTGCTTATGAAACTGTAACAAACCATAGCATCTCTTACAAATATGCTCTTTCGTTTATAGTGAAAAAAGTGTTGGGTTCGTGAACTGTGTAAATTCATTTGAGCCGAAAAATCACTGGGTTCATCGGAAATGAACTCTTGCTTGTAGTAAGACACAGAGGCTTTGGTTTCACGCCTTTTGTTAAGGAAAATTCAGAACAGTGTTCTCATCCAAGAATCATACTCTGTTTCAACGCAAAAAGCATGCTCTTCTTTCCAGCGTTCCAATACAGCAAGAAACATGAGCATGCCCAGAAAAAAAGAACTGTGTTTCTTACTCATATGTACCATATCTATTTAAACTCTGCTTATGAAACTGTAACAAACCACAGCATCTCTTACAGAGATGCTCTTTAGTTAATAGTGAAAATCCTATGGGTTCATGAACTGTGTAAATTCATTTTAGCCGAAAAACCCATGGGTTTACCGGAATAGAACTCTTGCTTGTAGTAAGACACAGAGGCTTTGGTTTAACTCCGTTTCTGAAAGAAAATTCAGACCAGTGTTCTCATCCATGAAACATACTCTGTTTTAAAGCAAGAAACATGCTCTTCTCTCCAGCGACTCCAATACAGCAAGAAACAGGAGCATGGCCAGAAAAATAGGACTGTGTTTTTTACTCATACGGACCATATCTAGTTAAAATCTGCTTATGAAACTGTAACAAACCACAGCATCTCTTACATAGATGCTCTTTCGTTTTTTAGTGAAAAACGTGTTGGTTTCGTGAACTGTGTAAATTCATTTGAGCTGAAAAATCACTGGGTTTACCGGAAATGAACTCTTGCTTGTAGGAATACACAGAGACTTTGGTTTAATTCCGTTTCAGAAGGAAAATTCAGACCAGTGTTCTCATCCAAGAAACATACTCCGTTTTAACGCAAGAAGCATGCTCTTCTTTCCAGCGTCTCCAATACAGCAAGAAACATGAGCCTGCCCAGAAAAAAAGAACTGTGTTTCCTACTCATGCGTACCATATCTAGTTGAACTCTGCTTATGAAAGTGTAACAAACCACAGCATGTGTTACATAGATGCTCTTTAGTTAATAGTGAAAAACGTGTTGGGTTCGTGAACTGTGTAAACTCATTTGAGCCAAAAAATCACAGGGTTTACCGCAAATGAACTCTTGCTTGTAGGAAGACACAGAGACTTTGGTTTAATTCCGTTTCTGAAGGAAAATTCAGTCCAGTGTTCTCATCCAAGAAACATACTCTGTTTTAACACAAGAAGCATGCTCTTCTTTCCAGCGAATCCAATGCAGCAAGAAACATGAGCATGCCCAGAAAAAAAGAACTGTGTTTCTTACTCATATGGACCATATCTACTTAAACTCTCTTAGGAAACTGTAACAAACCACAGCATCTCTTACATAGATCCTCTTAAGTTAATAGTGAAAATCCTGTTGGGTTCATGAACTGTGTAAATTAATTTGAGCCGAAAAATCACTGTGTTTACCGGATATGAACTCTAGCATGGAGGAAGACACAGAGACTTTGGTTTAATTCCGTTTCTGAAGGAAAATTCAGTCCAGTGTTCTCATCCAAGAAACATACTCTGTTTTAACACAAGAAGCATGCTCTTCTTTCCAGCGAATCCAATGCAGCAAGAAACATGAGCATGCCCAGAAAAAAAGAACTGTGTTTCTTACTCATATGGACCATATCTACTTAAACTCTCTTAGGAAACTGTAACAAACCACAGCATCTCTTACATAGATGCTCTTTAGTTAATAGTGAAAATCCTGTTGGGTTCATGAACTGTGTAAATTCATTTGAGCCGAAAAATCACTGTGTTTACCGGATATGAACTCTAGCATGGAGGAAGACACAGAGACTTTGGTTTAACTCCGTTTCTGAAGGAAAATTCAGACCAGTGTTGTCATCCATGAAACATACTCTGTTTTAACGCAAGAAACATGCTCTTCTTTCCAGCGTGTCCAATACAGCAAGAAACATGAGCATGCCCAGAAAAATAGAACTGTGTTTCTTACTTATACGGACCATATCTAGTTAAACTCTGCTTATGAAACTGTAACAAACCACAGATTCTCTTACAAATATGCTCTTTCTTTTATAGTGAAAAACGTGTTGGGTTCGTAAACTGTGTAAATTCATTTGAGCCGAAAAATCTCTGGGTTCACCAGAAATGAATTCTTGCTTGTAGGAAGACACAGAGGCTTTGGTTTAACTCCGTTTGTGAAGGGAAATTCAGACCATTGTGCTCATCATGAAACACCCTCTATTTTAACGCAAGAAACATCCTCTTCTTTCCAGAGTGTGCAATACAGCAAGAAATATGAGCATGTCCAGAAAAAAAGAACTGTGTTTCTTACTCGTACGGACCATATCTAGTTAAACTCTGCTTATGAAACTGTAACAAACTACAGCATCTCTTACAAATATGCTCTTTCGTTTATAGTGAAAAAAGTGTTGGGTTTGTGAACTGTGTAAATTCATTTGAGCCGAAAAATCACTGGGTTCACCGGAAATGAACTCTTGCTTGTAGGAAGACACAGAGGCTTTGGTTTAAATCCGTTTGTGAAGGGAAATGCAGACCAGTGTGCTCATCCATATAACACCCTCTGTTTTAACGCAAGAAACATCCTATTCGTTCCAGAGTCTGCAATACAGCAAGAAATATGAGCATGTCCAGAAAAAAAGAACTGTGTTTCCTACTCATATGGACCATATCTAGTTGAACTCTGCTTATGAAACTGTAACAAACCACAGCATCTCTTACATAGATGCTCTTTAGTTAAAGGTGAAAAACGTGTTGGGTTCATGAACTGTGTAAAATCATTTGAGCCGAAAAATCACTGGGTTTACCGGATATGAACTCTTGCTTGTAGGGAGACACAGAGACTTTGGTTTAACTCCGTTCGTGAAGGGAAATTCAGACCAGTGTTCTCATCCATGAAACACCCTCTGTTTTAACGGAAGAAGCTTCCTCTTCTTTCCAGAGTCTGCAATACAGCAAGAAACATTAGCATGCCCAGAAAAAAAGAACTGTGTTACCTACTCATACATACCATATCTAGTTGAACTCTGCTTATGAAACTATAACAAACCACAGCATGTGTTACATAGATGCTCTTTAGTTAATAGTGAAAACGTGTGGGGTTCGTGAAGTGTGTAAATTCGTTTGAGCCGAAAAATCACTGGGTTTACCGGAAATGAACTCTTGCTTGTAGGAAGACACAGAGACTTTGGTTTAATTCCGTTTCGGAAGGAAAATTCAGACCAGTGTTCTCATCCAAGAAACATACTCTGTTTTAACACAAGAAGCATGCTCTTCTTTCCTGCGAATCCAATGCAGCAAGAAACAGGAGCATGCCCAGAAAAATAGAACTGTGTTTCTTACTCATACGGACCATATCTAGTTAAACTCTGCTTATGAAACTGTAACAAACCACAGCATATCTTACTAATATGCTCTTTCGTTTATAGTGAAAAACGTGTTGGGTTGGTAAACTGTGTAAATTCATTTGAGCCGAAAAATCTCTGTGTTCAACAGAAATGAACTCTTGCTTGTAGGAAGACACAGTGGCTTTGGTTTAACTCCATTTGTGAAGGTAAATTCAGACCAGTGTGCTCATCATGAAACAACCTCTATTTTAACGCAAGAAACATCCTCTTCTTTCCAGAGTGTGCAATACAGCAAGAAATATGAGCATGTCCAGAAAAAAAGAACTGTGTTTCCTACTCATACGGACCATATCTAGTTGAGATCTGGTTATGAAACTGTAACAAACCACAGCATCTCTTACATATATGCTCTTTAGTTAATAGTGAAAAACGTGTTGGTTGGTGAACTGTGTAAATTCATTTGAGCTGAAAAATCACTGGGTTTACCGGATATGAACTCTTGCTTGTAGGAAGACAGGTAGACTTTGGTTTAACTCCGTTTATTAAGGAAAATTCAGACCAGTGTTCTCATCCAAGAAACATACTCTGTTTTAACGCAAGAAACATGCTCTTCTTTCCAGCGTCTCCAACACAGCAAGAAAAATGAGCATGCCCAGAAAAAAAGAATTGTGTTTCTTACTCATACAGACCATATCTAGTTAAACTCTGCTTATGAAACTGTAACAAACCACAGCATGTGTTACATAGATGCTCTTTAGTTAATAGTGAAAATCGTGTTGGGTCAGTGAACTGTGTAAATTCATTTGAGCAGAAAAACCCCTGGGTTTACCCGAAATGAACTCTTGCTCGTAGGAAAACACAGAGGCTTTGGTTTAACTCCGTTTATGAAGGGAAATTCAGACCAGAGGTCTCATTCATGAAACACACTCTGTTCTAGCACAAAGATAATGCTATTCTTTCCTGGTCTCTAATAGAGCAAGAAATATGAGCATGCACAGAAAAAAAGAACTGTGTTTCCTACTCATGCGGACCATATCTAGTTAAACTCTGCTTATGAAACTGTAACAAACCACAGCATGTGTTACATAGATCCTCTTCAGTTAATAGTGAAAATCGTGTTGGGTTCAAGAACTGTAAATTCATTTGAGCCGAAAAATCACTGGGTTTACCGGAAATGAACTCTTGCTTGTAGGAAGACACAGAGAATTTGGTTTAATTCCGTTTCTGAAGGAAAATTCAGACCTGTGTTCTCATCTAAGAAACATACTCTGTTTTAACGCAAGGAGCATGCTCTTCTTTCCAGCGTCTCCAATACAGCAAGAAACATGAGCATGCCCAGAAAAAAAGAACTGTGTTTCTTACTCATACGGACCATATCTAGTTAAACTCTCTTAGGAAACTGTAGCAAACCACAGATTCTCTTACAAATATGCCCTTTCGTTTATAGTGAACAACGTGTTGGGTTCGTAACCTGTGTAAATTCATTTGAGCCGAAAAATCACTGGATTCACCGGAAATGAACTCTTGCTTGTAGGAAGACACAGAGGCTTTGGTTTAACTCTGTTTGTGAAGGGAAATTCAGACCAGTGTGCTCATCATGAAACACCCTCTATTTTAAAGTAAGAAACATCCTCTTCTTTCCAGAATGTGCAATACAGCAAGAAATATGAGCATGTCCAGAAAAAAAGAACTGTGTTTCCTACTCATACTGACCATATCTAGTTGAACTCTGCTTATGAAACTGTAACAAACTACAGCATTTCTTATATAGATGCTCTTTAGTTAATAGTGAAAAACGTGTTGGGTTCGTGAACTGTGTAAATTCATTTGAGCTGAAAACTCACTGGCTTTACTGGATATGAACTCTTGCTTGTAGGAAGACACAGAGACTTTGGTTTAATTCCATTTCTGAAGGAAAATTCAGACCAGTGTTCTCATCCAAGAACCAAACTCTGTTTTAAGGCAAGAAGCATGCTCTTCTTTCCAGCGTCTCCAATACAGCATGAAAAATGAGCATGCCCAGAAAAAAAGAACTGTGTTTCTTACTCATACGGACCATATCTAGTTAAACTCTGCTTATGAAACTGTAACAAACCACAGCATCTCTTACAAATGTGCTCTTTCGTTTATAGTGAACAACGTGTTGGGTTCGTAAACTGTGTAAATTCATTTGAGCTGAAAAATCTCTGGATTCACCGGAAATGAACCCTTGCTTGTAGGAAGACACAGAGGCTTTGGTTTAACTCCGTTTGTGAAGGGAAATTCAGACCAGTGTGCTCATCATGAAACACCCTATATTTTAAAGCAAGAAACATCCTCTTCTTTCCAGAGTGTGCAATACAGCAAGAAATATGAGCATGTCCACAAAAAAAGAACTGTGTTTCCTACTCATACTGACCATATCTAGTTGAACTCTCTTAGGAAACTGTAACAAAGCACAGCATCTCTTACATAGATGCTCTTTAGTTAATAGTGAAAAACCTGTTGGTTTCAAGAACTGTGTAAATTCATTTGAGCCGAAAAATCACTGGGTTTACCGGATATGAACTCTTGCTTGGAGGAAGACAAAGAGACTTTGGTTTAACTCCGTTTCTGAAGGAAAATTCAGACCAGTGTTCTCCTCCATGAAACACCCTCTGTTTTAACGCAAGAAGCTTCCTCTTCTTTCCAGAGTCTGCAATACAGCAATAAACATGAGCATGCCCAGAAAAAAAGAACTGTGTTTCATACACATACGTACCATATCTAATTAAACTCTGCTTTTGAAACTGTAACAAACCACAGCATCTCTTACAAATATGCTCTTTCGTTTATAGTGAAAAAAGTGTTGGGTTCGTGAACTGTGTAAATTAATTTCAACCGATAAATCACTGGGTTCACCGGAAATGAACTCTTGCTTGTAGTAAGACACAGAGGCTTTGGTTTAACGCCTTTTCTGAAGGAAAATTCAGACCAGTTTTCTCATCCAAGAAACATACTCTGCTTAAACACAAGAAGCATGCTCTTCTTTCCAGCGTCTCCAATATAGCAAGAAACATGAGCATGCCCAGAATAAAATAATTGTGTTTCTTACTCATACGGACCATATCTAGTTAAACTCTGCTTATGAAACTGTAACAAACCACAGCATCTCTTACATAGATGCTCTTTGGTTTATAGTTAAAAACGTGTTGGGTTCGTGAACTGAGTAAATTAATTTGAGCAGAAAAATCAGTGGGTTTACCGGAAATGAACTCTTCCTTGTAGGAAGACACAAAGGCTTTGGTTTAACTTCGTTTGTGAAGGAAAATTCAGAACAGTGTTCTCATCCATGAAACACCCTCTGTTTTAACGCAAGAAGCTTCCTCTTCTTTCCAGAGTCTGCAATACAGCAAGAAACATGAGCATGCCCAGAAAAAAGAACTGGGTTTCCTACTCATACGGACCATATCTAGTTGAATTCTGCTTATGAAACTGTAACAAACCACAGCATCTCTTACATAGATGCTCTTTAGTTAATAGTGAAGAACGTGTTGGGTTCGTGAACTGTGTAAATTCATTTGAGCTGAAAAATCACTGGGTTTACTGGATATGAACTCTTGCTTGTAGGAAGACACAGAGACTTTGGTTTAACTCCATTTGTGAAGGGAAATTCAGACCAGTGTTCTCATCCATGAAACACACTGTGTTTTAATGCAAGAAGCATCCTCTTCTTTCCTGAGTCTGCAATACAGCAAGAAATATGAGCATGTCCAGAAAAAAGAACTGTGTTTCTTACTCATACGGACCATATCTAGTTGAGCTCTGGTTATGAAACTGTAACAAACCACAGCATGTGTTACATAGGTGCTCTTTAGTTAATAGTGACAAACGTGTTGGTTTCAAGAACTGTGTAAATTCATATGAGCCGAAAAATCACTGGGTTTACCGTATATGAACTCTTGCTTGTAGGAAGACACAGAGACTTTGGTTTAACTCCGTTTCTGAAGGAAAATTCAGACCAGTGTTCTCAACCATGAAACATACTCTGTTATAACGCAAGAAGCATGCTCTTCTTCCAGCGTCTCCAATACAGCAAGAAACATGAGCATGCCCAGAAAAAAAGAACTGTGTTTCTTACTCATACGGACGATATCTAGTTAAACTCTGCTTATTAAACTGTAACAAACCACAGATTGTGTTACATAGATGCTCTTTAGATAATAGTGAAAAACGTGTTGGTTTCATGAACTGTGAAATTCATTTGAGCAGAAAAACCCCTGGGTTTACCGGAAATGAACTCTTGCTCGTAGGAAAACACAGATGCTTTGGTTTCACTCCGTATGTGAAGGGAAATTCAGACCAGAGTTCTCATCCATGAAACACACTCTGTTTTAGAGCAAAGAGCATGCTCTTCTTTCCAGGTCTCTAATACAGCAAGAAACATTAGCATGCCCAGAAAAAAAGAACTGTGTTTCCTACTCATTAGGACCATATCTAGTTGAACTCTGCTTATGAAACTGTAACAAACCACAGCATCTCTTACATAGATGCTCTTTAGTTAATAGTGAAAAGCGTGTTGGGTTCATGAACTGTGTAAATTCATTTGAGCCGAAAAACTCCTGGGTTTACCGGAAATAAACTCTTGCTTGTAGTAAGACAGAGAGGCTTTGGTTCAACGCCTTTTCTGAAGGAAAATTCAGACCAGTGTTATCATCCAAGAAACATACTCTGTATTAACGCAAGATGCATGCTCTTCTTTCCAGCGTCTCCCATACAGCAAGAAACATGAGCATGCCCAGAAAAAAAGAACTGGGTTTCCTACTCATACAGACCATAACTAGTTGAACTCTGCTTATGATACTGTAACAAACCACAGCATCTCTTACATAGATGCTCTTTAGTTAATAGTGAAAAACGTGTTGGGCTCATGAACTGTGAAATTCATTTGAGCAGAAAAACCCCTGGATTTACCGGAAATGAACTCTTGCTTGTAGGAAAACACAGAGGCTTTTGTTTCACTCCGTTTGTGAAGGGAAATTCAGACCAGAGTTCTCATCCATGAAACAAACTCTGTTTTAACGCAAAGAGCATGCTCTTCTTTCCAGGTCTCTAATACAGCAACAAACATGAGCATGCCCAGAAAAAAAGAACTGTGTTTCCTACTCATACGGAACATATCTAGTTGAACTCTGCTCATGAAACTGTAACAATACTACATCTCTTACATAGATGCTCTTTAGTTAATAGTGAAAAACTTGTTGGGTTCTTGAACTGTGTAAATTCATTAGAGCCGAAAAACCCCTGGGTGTATCGTAAATGAACTCCTGCTTGTAGTAAGACACAGAGGCTTTGGTTTAACTCCGTTTCTGAAAGAGACTTCAGACCTGTGTTCTCATCCAAGAAACATACTCTGTTTTAACGCAAGAAGCATGCTCTTCTTTCCAGCATCTCCAATACAGCAAGAAACATGAGCATGGCCAGAAAAAAAGAATTGTGTTTCTTACTCATACGGACCATATCTAGTTAAACTCTGTTTATGAAACTGTAACAAACCACAGCATCTCTTACAAACATGCTCTTTCGTTTATAGGGAAAAAAGTGTTGGGTTCGTGAACTGTGTAAAATCATTTGAGCCGAAAAATCACTGGGTTCATCAGAAATGAACTCTTGCTTATAGTAAGACACAGAGGCTTTGGTTTAACGCCTTTTCTGAAGGAAAATTCAGACCAGTGTTCTCATCAAAGAAACATACTCTGTTATAACGCAAGAAGCATGCTCTTCTTCCAGCGTCTCCAATACAGCAAGAAACATGAGAATGCCCAGAAAAAAAGAACTGTGTTTCTTACTCATACGGACCATATCTAGTTAAACTCTGCTTATTAAACTGTAACAAACCACAGCATCTCTTACATATATGCTCTTTGGTTTATAGTTAAAAACGTGTTGGGTTCGTGAACTGAGTAAATTAATTTGAGCCGAAAAATCAGTGGGTTTACCGGAAATGAACTCTTCCTTGTAGGAAGACACACAGGCTTTGGTTTAACTTCGTTTGTGAAGGAAAATTCAGAACAGTGTTCTCATCCATGAAACACCCTCTGTTTTAACGCAAGAAGCTTCCTCTTCTTTCCAGAGTCTGCAATACAGCAAGAAACATGAGCATGCCCAGAAAAAAGAACTGGGTTTCCTACTCATACGGACCATATCTAGTTGAACTCTGCTTATGAAACTGTAACAAACCACAGGATCTCTTACATAGATGCTCTTTAGTTAATAGTGAAGAACGTGTTGGGTTCGTGAACTGTGTAAATTCATTTGAGCTGAAAAATCACTGGGTTTACTGGATATGAACTCTTGCTTGTAGGAAGACACAGAGACTTTGGTTTAACTCCGTTTCTGAAGGAAAATTCAGACCAGTGTTCTCATCCATGAAACATACTCTGTTATAACGCAAGAAGCATGCTCTTCTTCCAGCGTCTCCAATACAGCAAGAAACATGAGCATGCCCAGAAAAAAAGAACTGTGTTTCTTACTCATACGGACCATATCTAGTTAAACTCTGCTTATTAAACTGTAACAAACCACAGATTGTGTTACATAGATGCTCTTTAGATAATAGTGAAAAACGTGTTGGTTTCATGAACTGTGAAATTCATTTGAGCAGAAAAACCCCTGGGTTTACCGGAAATGAACTCTTGCTCGTAGGAAAACACAGATGCTTTGGTTTCACTCCGTTTGTGAAGGGAAATTCAGACCAGAGTTCTCATCCATGAAACACACTCTGTTTTAGAGCAAAGAGCATGCTCTTCTTTCCAGGTCTCTAATACAGCAAGAAACATTAGCATGCCCAGAAAAAAAGAACTGTGTTTCCTACTCATTAGGACCATATCTAGTTGAACTCTGCTTATGAAACTGTAACAAACCACAGCATCTCTTACATAGATGCTCTTTAGTTAATAGTGAAAAACGTGTTGGGTTCATGAACCGTGTAAATTCATTTGAGCCGAAAAACTCCTGGGTTTACCGGAAATAAACTCTTGCTTGTAGTAAGACAGAGAGGCTTTGGTTCAACGCCTTTTCTGAAGGAAAATTCAGACCAGTGTTATCATCCAAGGAACATCCTCTGTATTAACGCAAGATGCATGCTCTTCTTTCCAGCATCTCCAATACAGCAAGAAACATGAGCATGACCAGAAAAAAAGAATTGTGTTTCTTACTCATACAGACCATATCTAGTTAAACTCTGCTTATGAAACTGTAACAAACCACAGCATCTCTTACATATATGCTCTTTGGTTTATAGTTAAAAACGTGTTGGGTTTGTGAACTGAGTAAATTCATTTGAGCCAAAAAATCAGTGGGTTTACCGGAAATGAACTCTTCCTTGTAGGAAGACACACAGGCTTTGGTTTAACTTCGTTTGTGAAGGGAAATTCAGACCAGTGTGCTCATCATGAAACACCCTATATTTTAAAGCAAGAAACATCCTCTTCTTTCCAGAGTGTGCAATACAGCAAGAAATATGAGCATGTCCACAAAAAAAGAACTGTGTTTCCTACTCATACTGACCATATCTAGTTGAACTCTCTTAGGAAACTGTAACAAAGCACAGCATCTCTTACATAGATGCTCTTTAGTTAATAGTGAAAAACCTGTTGGTTTCAAGAACTGTGTAAATTCATGTGAGCCGAAAAATCACTGGGTTTACCGGATATGAACTCTTGCTTGGAGGAAGACAAAGAGACTTTGGTTTAACTCCGTTTCTGAAGGAAAATTCAGACCAGTGTTCTCATCCATGAAACACCCTCTGTTTTAACGCAAGCAGCTTCCTCTTCTTTCCAGAGTCTGCAATACAGCAACAAACATGAGCATGCCCAGAAAAAAAGAACTGTGTTTCCTACTCATACGGAACATATCTAGTTGAACTCTGCTTATGAAACTGTAACAATACTACATCTCTTACATAGATGCTCTTTAGTTAATAGTGAAAAACTTGTTGGGTTCTTGAACTGTGTAAATTCATTAGAGCCGAAAAACCCCTGGGTTTATCGTAAATGAACTCCTGCTTGTAGTAAGACACAGAGGATTTGGTTTAACTCCGTTTCTGAAAGAAACTTCAGACCAGTGTTCTCATCCAAGAGACATACTCTGTTTTAACGCAAGAAGCTTCCTCTTCTTTCCAGAGTCTGCAATGCAGCAAGAAACATGAGCATGCCCAGAAAAAAAGAACTGTGTTTCCTACTCATACGGACCATATCTAGTTGAACTCTGCTAATGAAACTGTAACAAACCACAGCATCTCTTACATAGATGCTCTTTAGTTAATAGTGAAAATCCTGTTTGGTTCGTGAACTGTGTAAATACTTTTGAGCCGAAAAATCACTGGGTTTACCGGATATGAACCCTTGCTTGTAGGAAGACAAAGAGATTTTGGTTTAACTCTGTTTCTGAAGGAAAATTCAGACCAGTGTTCTCATCCATGAAACATACTCTGGTATAACGCAAGAAGCATGCTCTTCTTCCAGCGTCTCCAATACAGCAAGAAACATGAGCATGCCCAGAAAAAAAGAACTGTGTTTCTTACTCATACGGACCATATCTAGTTAAACTCTGCTTATGAAACTGTAACAAACCACAACATCTCTTACATACATGCTCTTTCGTTTTTTAGTGAAAAACCTGTTGGGTTCGTGAACTGTGTAAATTCATTTGAGCTGAAAAATCACTGGGTTTACCGGAAATGAACTCTTGCTTGTAGGAATACAAAGAGACTTTGGTTTAATTCTGTTTCTGAAGGAAAATTCAGACCAGTGTTCTCATCCAAGAAACATACTCTGTTTTAACGCAAGAAGCATGCTCTTCTTTCCAGCATCTCCAATACAGCAAGAAACATGAGCATGGCCAGAAAAAAAGAATTGTGTTTCTTACTCATACGGACCATATCTAGTTAAACTCTGTTTATGAAACTGTAACAAACCACAGCATCTCTTACAAACATGCTCTTTCGTTTATAGTGAAAAAAGTGTTGGGTTCGTGAACTGTGTAAAATCATTTGAGCCGAAAAATCACTGGGTTCATCGGAAATGAACTCTTGCTTATAGTAAGACACAGAGGCTTTGGTTTAACGCCTTTTCTGAAGGAAAATTCAGACCAGTGTTCTCATCAAAGAAACATACTCTGTTATAACGCAAGAAGCATGCTTTCTTCCAGCGTCTCCAATACAGCAAGAAACATGAGAATGCCCAGAAAAAAAGAACTGCGTTTCTTACTCATACGGACCATATCTAGTTAAACTCTGCTTATTAAACTGTAACAAACCACAGCATCTCTTACATATATGCTCTTTGGTTTATAGTTAAAAACGTGTTGGGTTCGTGAACTGAGTAAATTAATTTGAGCCGAAAAATCAGTGGGTTTACCGGAAATGAACTCTTCCTTGTAGGAAGACACACAGGCTTTGGTTTAACTTCGTTTGTGAAGGAAAATTCAGAACAGTGTTCTCATCCATGAAACACCCTCTGTTTAAACGCAAGAAGCTTCCTCTTGTTTCCAGAGTCTGCAATACAGCAAGAAACATGAGCATGCCCAGAAAAAAGAACTGGGTTTCCTACTCATACGGACCATATCTAGTTGAACTCTGCTTATGAAACTGTAACAAACCACAGCATCTCTTACATAGATGCTCTTTAGTTAATAGTGAAGAACGTGTTGGGTTCGTGAACTGTGTAAATTCATTTGAGCTGAAAAATCACTGGGTTTACTGGATATGAACTCTTGCTTGTAGGAAGACACAGAGACTTTGGTTTAACTCCATTTGTGAAGGGAAATTCAGACCAGTGTTCTCATCCATGAAACACACTGTGTTTTAACGCAAGAAGCATCCTCTTCTTTCCTGAGTCTGCAATACAGCAAGAAATATGAGCATGTCCAGAAAAAAGAACTGTGTTTCTTACTCATACGGACCATATCTAGTTGAGCTCTGGTTATGAAACTGTAACAAACCACAGCATGTGTTACATAGGTGCTCTTTAGTTAATTGTGACAAACGTGTTGGTTTCAAGAACTGTGTAAATTCATTTGAGCCGAAAAATCACTGGGTTTACCGGATATGAACTCTTGCTTGTAGGAAGACACAGAGACTTTGGTTTAACTCCGTTTCTGAAGGAAAATTCAGACCAGTGTTCTCATCCATGAAACACCCTCTGTTTTAACGCAAGAAGCTTCCTCTTCTTTCCAGAGTCTGCAATACAGCAATAAACATGAGCATGCCCAGAAAAAAAGAACTGTGTTTCATACACATACGTACCATATCTAATTAAACTCTGCTTTTGAAACTGTAACAAACCACAGCATCTCTTACAAATATGCTCTTTCGTTTATAGTGAAAAAAGTGTTGGGTTCGTGAACTGTGTAAATTAATTTCAACCGATAAATCACTGGGTTCACCGGAAATGAACTCTTGCTTGTAGTAAGACACAGAGGCTTTGGTTTAACACCTTTTCTGAAGGAAAATTCAGACCAGTTTTCTCATCCAAGAAACATACTCTGCTTAAACACAAGAAGCATGCTCTTCTTTCCAGCGTCTCCAATATAGCAAGAAACATGAGCATGCCCAGAATAAAAGAATTGTGTTTCTTACTCATACGGACCATATCTAGTTAAACTCTGCTTATGAAACTGTAACAAACCACAGCATCTCTTACATATATGCTCTTTGGTTTATAGTTAAAAACGTGTTGGGTTCATGAACTGAGTAAATTAATTTGAGCAGAAAAATCAGTGGGTTTACCGGAAATGAACTCTTCCTTGTAGGAAGACACAAAGGCTTTGGTTTAACTTCGTTTGTGAAGGAAAATTCAGAACAGTGTTCTCATCCATGAAACACCCTCTGTTTTAACGCAAGAAGCTTCCTCTTCTTTCCAGAGTCTGCAATACAGCAAGAAACATGAGCATGCCCAGAAAAAAGAACTGGGTTTCCTACTCATACGGACCATATCTAGTTGAATTCTGCTTATGAAACTGTAACAAACCACAGCATCTCTTACATAGATGCTCTTTAGTTAATAGTGAAGAACGTGTTGGGTTCGTGAACTGTGTAAATTCATTTGAGCTGAAAAATCACTGGGTTTACTGGATATGAACTCTTGCTTGTAGGAAGACACAGAGACTTTGGTTTAACTCCATTTGTGAAGGGAAATTCAGACCAGTGTTCTCATCCATGAAACACACTGTGTTTTAACGTAAGAAGCATCCTCTTCTTTCCTGAGTCTGCAATACAGCAAGAAATATGAGCATGTCCAGAAAAAAGAACTGTGTTTCTTACTCATACGGACCATATCTAGTTAAACTCTGCTTATTAAACTGTAACAAACCACAGATTGTGTTACATAGATGCTCTTTAGATAATAGTGAAAAACGTGTTGGTTTCATGAACTGTGAAATTCATTTGAGCAGAAAAACCCCTGGGTTTACCGGAAATGAACTCTTGCTCGTAGGAAAACACAGATGCTTTGGTTTCACTCCGTTTGTGAAGGGAAATTCAGACCAGAGTTCTCATCCATGAAACACACTCTGTTTTAGAGCAAAGAGCATGCTCTTCTTTCCAGGTCTCTAATACAGCAAGAAACATTAGCATGCCCAGAAAAAAAGAACTGTGTTTCCTACTCATTAGGACCATATCTAGTTGAACTCTGCTTATGAAACTGTAACAAACCACAGCATCTCTTACATAGATGCTCTTTAGTTAATAGTGAAAAACGTGTTGGGTTCATGAACTGTGTAAATTCATTTGAGCCGAAAAACTCCTGGGTTTACCGGAAATAAACTCTTGCTTGTAGTAAGACAGAGAGGCTTTGGTCAACGCCTTTTCTGAAGGAAAATTCAGACCAGTGTTATCATCCAAGAAACATACTCTGTATTAACGCAAGATGCATGCTCTTCTTTCCAGCGTCTCCCATACAGCAAGAAACATGAGCATGCCCAGAAAAAAAGAATTGTGTTTCTTACTCATACAGACCATATCTAGTTAAACTCTGCTTATGAAACTGTAACAAACCACAGCATCTCTTACATATATGCTCTTTGGTTTAAAGTTAAAAACGTGTTGGGTTCGTGAACTGAGTAAATTCATTTGAGCCGAAAAATCAGTGGGTTTACCGGAAATGAACTCTTCCTTGTAGGAAGACACACAGGCTTTGGTTTAACTTCGTTTGTGAAGGAAAATTCAGACCATTGTTCTCATCCATGAAACACCCTCTATTTTAACGCAAGAAGCTTCCTCTTCTGTCCAGAGTCTGCAATACAGCAAGAAACATGAGCATGCCCAGAAAAAAAGAACTGGGTTTCCTACTCATACAGACCATAACTAGTTGAACTCTGCTTATGATACTGTAACAAACCACAGCATCTCTTACATAGATGCTCTTTAGTTAATAGTGAAAAACGTGTTGGGCTCATGAACTGTGAAATTCATTTGAGCAGAAAAACCCCTGGATTTACCGGAAATGAACTCTTGCTTGTAGGAAGACACAGAGGCTTTTGTTTCACTCCGTTTGTGAAGGGAAATTCAGACCAGAGTTCTCATCCATGAAACAAACTCTGTTTTAACGCAAAGAGCATGCTCTTCTTTCCAGGTCTCTAATACAGCAACAAACATGAGCATGCCCAGAAAAAAAGAACTGTGTTTCCTACTCATACGGAACATATCTAGTTGAACTCTGCTTATGAAACTGTAACAATACTACATCTCTTACATAGATGCTCTTTAGTTAATAGTGAAAAACTTGTTGGGTTCTTGAACTGTGTAAATTCATTAGAGCCGAAAAACCCCTGGGTTTATCGTAAATGAACTCCTGCTTGTAGTAAGACACAGAGGATTTGGTTTAACTCCGTTTCTGAAAGAAACTTCAGACCAGTGTTCTCATCCAAGAGACATACTCTGTTTTAACACAAGAAGCTTCCTCTTCTTTCCAGAGTCTGCAATGCAGCAAGAAACATGAGCATGCCCAGAAAAAAAGAACTGTGTTTCCTACTCATACGGACCATATCTAGTTGAACTCTGCTAATGAAACTGTAACAAACCACAGCATCTCTTACATAGATGCTCTTTAGTTAATAGTGAAAATCCTGTTTGGTTCATGAACTGTGTAAATACTTTTGAGCCGAAAAATCACTGGGTTTACCGGATATGAACCCTAGCTTGTAGGAAGACAAAGAGATTTTGGTTTAACTCTGTTTCTGAAGGAAAATTCAGACCAGTGTTCTCATCCAAGAAACATACTCTGTTTTAACGCAAGAAGCATGCTCTTCTTTCCAGCATCTCCAATACAGCAAGAAACATGAGCATGGCCAGAAAAAAAGAATTGTGTTTCTTACTCATACGGACCATATCTAGTTAAACTCTGTTTATGAAACTGTAACAAACCACAGCATCTCTTACAAACATGCTCTTTCGTTTATAGTGAAAAAAGTGTTGGGTTCGTGAACTGTGTAAAATCATTTGAGCCGAAAAATCACTGGGTTCATCGGAAATGAACTCTTGCTTATAGTAAGACACAGAGGCTTTGGTTTAACGCCTTTTCTGAAGGAAAATTCAGACCAGTGTTCTCATCCATGAAACACCCTCTGTTTTAACGCAAGAAGCTTCCTCTTCTTTCCAGAGTCTGCAATACAGCAAGAAACATGAGCATGCCCAGAAAAAAGAACTGGGTTTCCTACTCATACGGACCATATCTAGTTGAACTCTGCTTATGAAACTATAACAAACCACAGCATCTCTTACATATATGCTCTTTGGTTTATAGTTAAAAACGTGTTGGGTTTGTGAACTGAGTAAATTCATTTGAGCCGAAAAATCAGTGGGTTTACCGGAAATGAACTCTTCCTTGTAGGAAGACACACAGGCTTTGGTTTAACTTCGTTTGTGAAGGGAAATTCAGACCATTGTTCTCATCCATGAAACACCCTCTGTTTTAACGCAAGAAGCTTCCTCTTCTGTCCAGAGTCTGCAATACAGCAAGAAACATGAGCATGCCCAGAAAAAAAGAACTGGGTTTCCTACTCATACGGACCATAACTAGTTGAACTCTGCTTATGATACTGTAACAAACCACAGCATCTCTTACACAGATGCTCTTTAGTTAATAGTGAAAAACGTGTTGGGCTCATGAACTGTGAAATTCATTTGAACAGAAAAACCCCTGGATTTACCGGAAATGAACTCTTGCTTGTAGGAAAACTCAGACGCTTTTGTTTCACTCCGTTTGTGAAGGGACATTCAGACCAGAGTTCTCATCCATGAAACAAACTCTGTTTTAACGCAAAGAGCATGCTCTTCTTTCCAGGTCTCTAATACAGCAAGAAACATGAGCATGCCCAGAAAAAAAGAACTGTGTTTCCTACTCATACGGACCATATCTAGTTGAACTCTGCTTATGAAACTGTAACAAACCACAGCATCTCTTACATAGATGCTCTTTAGTTAATAGTGAAAATCCTGTTGGGTTCGTGAACTGTGTAAATACTTTTGAGCCGAAAAATCACTGGGTTTACCGGATATGAACCCTTGCTTGTAGGACGACACAGAGATTTTGGTTTAACTCTGTTTCTGAAGGAAAATTCAGACCAGTGTTCTCATCCATGAAACATACTCTGGTATAACGCAAGAAGCATGCTCTTCTTCCAGCGTCTCCAATACAGCAAGAAACATGAGCATGCCCAGAAAAAAAGAACTGTGTTTCTTACTCATACGGACCATATCTAGTTAAACTCTGTTTATGAAACTGTAACAAACCACAGCATCTCTTACAAACATGCTCTTTCGTTTATAGTGAAAAAAGTGTTGGGTTCGTGAACTGTGTAAAATCATTTGAGCCGAAAAATCACTGGGTTCATCGGAAATGAACTCTTGCTTATAGTAAGACACAGAGGCTTTGGTTTAACGCCTTTTCTGAAGGAAAATACAGACCAGTGTTCTCATCAAAGAAACACTCTGTTATAACTCAAGAAGCATGCTCTTCTTCCAGCGTCTCCAATACAGCAAGAAACATGAGCATGCCCAGAAAAAAAGAACTGTGTTTCTTACTCATACGGACCATATCTAGTTAAACTCTGCTTATTAAACTGTAATAAACCACAGCATCTCTTACATATATGCTCTTTGGTTTATAGTTAAAAACGTGTTGGGTTCGTGAACTGAGTAAATTCATTTGAGCCGAAAAATCAGTGGGTTTACCGGAAATGAACTCTTCCTTGTAGGAAGACACACAGGCTTTGGTTTAACTTCGTTTGTGAAGGAAAATTCAGACCATTGTTCTCATCCATGAAACACCCTCTGTTTTAACGCAAGAAGCTTCCTCTTCTGTCCAGAGTCTGCAATACAGCAAGAAACATGAGCATGCCCAGAAAAAAAGAACTGGGTTTCCTACTCATACAGACCATAACTAGTTGAACTCTGCTTATGATACTGTAACAAAGCACAGCATCTCTTACATAGATGCTCTTTAGTTAATAGTGAAAAACGTGTTGGGCTCATGAACTGTGAAATTCATTTGAGCAGAAAAACCCCTGCATTTACCGGAAATGAACTCTTGCTTGTAGGAAAACACAGAGGCTTTTGTTTCACTCCGTTTGTGAAGGGAAATTCAGACCAGAGTTCTCATCCATGAAACAAACTCTGTTTTAACGCAAAGAGCATGCTCTTCTTTCCAGGTCTCTAATACAGCAACAAACATGAGCATGCCCAGAAAAAAAGAACTGTGTTTCCTACTCATACGGACCATATCTAGTTGAACTCTGCTTATGAAACTGTAACAATACTACATCTCTTACATAGATGCTCTTTAGTTAATAGTGAAAAACTTGTTGGGTTCTTGAACTGTGTAAATTCATTAGAGCCGAAAAACCCCTGGGTTTATCGTAAATGAACTCCTGCTTGTAGTAAGACACAGAGGCTTTGGTTTAACTCCGTTTCTGAAAGAAACTTCAGACCAGTGTTCTCATCCAAGAGACATACTCTGTTTTAACGCAAGAAGCTTCCTCTTCTTTCCAGAGTCTGCAATGCAGCCAGAAACATGAGCATGCCCAGAAAAAAAGAACTGTGTTTCCTACTCATACGGACCATATCTAGTTGAACTCTGTTTATGAAACTGTAACAAACCACAGCATCTCTTACAAACATGCTCTTTCGTTTATAGTTAAAAACGTGTTGGGTTCGTGAACTGTGTAAATACTTTTGAGCCGAAAAATTACTGGGTTTACCGGATATGAACCCTTGCTTGTAGGAAGACAAAGAGATTTTGGTTTAACTCTGTTTCTGAAGGAAAATTCAGACCACTGTTCTCATCCATGAAACATACTCTGGTATAACGCAAGAAGCATGCTCTTCTTCCAGCGTCTACAATACAGCAAGAAACATGAGCATGCCCAGAAAAAAAGAACTGTGTTTCTTACTCATACGGACCATAACTAGTTAAACTCTGCTTATGAAACTGTAACAAACCACAACATCTCTTACATACATGCTCTTTCGTTTTTTAGTGAAAAACCTGTTGGGTTCGTGAACTGTGTAAATTCATTTGAGCTGAAAAATCACTGGGTTTACCGGAAATGAACTCTTGCTTGTAGGAATACAAAGAGACTTTGGTTTAATTCTGTTTCTGAAGGAAAATTCAGACCATTGTTCTCATCCTAGAAACATACTCTGTTTTAACGCAAGAAGCATGCTCTTCTTTCCAGCATCTCCAATACAGCAAGAAACATGAGCATGGCCAGAAAAAAAGAATTGTGTTTCTTACTCATACGGACCATATCTAGTTAAACTCTGTTTATGAAACTGTAACAAACCACAGCATCTCTTACAAACATGCTCTTTCGTTTATAGTTAAAAACGTGTTGGGTTCGTGAACTGAGTAAATTAATTTGAGCCGAAAAATCAGTGGGTTTACCGGAAATGAACTCTTCCTTGTAGGAAGACACACAGGCTTTGGTTTAACTTCGTTTGTGAAGGAAAATTCAGAACAGTGTTCTCATCCATGAAACACCCTCTGTTTTAACGCAAGAAGCTTCCTCTTGTTTCCAGAGTCTGCAATACAGCAAGAAACATGAGCATGCCCAGAAAAAAGAACTGGGTTTCCTACTCATACGGACCATATCTAGTTGAACTCTGCTTATGAAACTGTAACAAACCACAGCATCTCTTACATAGATGCTCTTTAGTTAATAGTGAAGAACGTGTTGGGTTCGTGAACTGTGTAAATTCATTTGAGCTGAAAAATCACTGGGTTTACTGGATATGAACTCTTGCTTGTAGGAAGACACAGAGACTTTGGTTTAACTCCATTTGTGAAGGGAAATGCAGACCAGTGTTCTCATCCATGAAACACACTGTGTTTTAACGCAAGAAGCATCCTCTTCTTTCCTGAGTCTGCAATACAGCAAGAAATATGAGCATGTCCAGAAAAAAGAACTGTGTTTCTTACTCATACGGACCATATCTAGTTGAGCTCTGGTTATGAAACTGTAACAAACCACAGCATGTGTTACATAGGTGCTCTTTAGTTAATAGTGACAAACGTGTTGGTTTCAAGAACTGTGTAAATTCATTTGAGCCGAAAAATCACTGGGTTTGCCGGATATGAACTCTTGCTTGTAGGAAGACACAGAGACTTTGGTTTAACTCCGTTTCTGAAGGAAAATTCAGACCAGTGTTCTCATCCATGAAACATACTCTGTTATAACGCAAGAAGCATGCTCTTCTTCCAGCGTCTCCAATACAGCAAGAAACATGAGCATGCCCAGAAAAAAAGAACTGTGTTTCTTACTCATACGGACCCTATCTAGTTAAACTCTGCTTATTAAACTGCAACAAACCACAGATTGTGTTACATAGATGCTCTTTAGATAATAGTGAAAAACGTGTTGGTTTCATGAACTGTGAAATTCATTTGAGCAGAAAAACCCCTGGGTTTACCGGAAATGAACTCTTGCTTGTAGTAAGACAGAGAGGCTTTGGTTCAACGCCTTTTCTGAAGGAAAATTCAGACCAGTGTTATCATCCAAGGAACATCCTCTGTATTAACGCAAGATGCATGCTCTTCTTTCCAGCATCTCCAATACAGCAAGAAACATGAGAATGCCCAGAAAAAAAGAATTGTGTTTCTTACTCATACAGACCATATCTAGTTAAACTCTGCTTATGAAACTATAACAAACCACAGCATCTCTTACATATATGCTCTTTGGTTTATAGTTAAAAACGTGTTGGGTTTGTGAACTGAGTAAATTCATTTGAGCCGAAAAATCAGTGGGTTTACCGGAAATGAACTCTTCCTTGTAGGAAGACACACAGGCTTTGGTTTAACTTCGTTTGTGAAGGAAAATTCAGACCATTGTTCTCATCCATGAAACACCCTCTGTTTTAACGCAAGAAGCTTCCTCTTCTGTCCAGAGTCTGCAATACAGCAAGAAACATGAGCATGCCCAGAAAAAAAGAACTGGGTTTCCTACTCATACGGACCATAACTAGTTGAACTCTGCTTATGATACTGTAACAAACCACAGCATCTCTTACATAGATGCTCTTTAGTTAATAGTGAAAAACGTGTTGGGCTCATGAACTGTGAAATTCATTTGAGCAGAAAAACCCCTGGATTTACCGGAAATGAACTCTTGCTTGTAGGAAAACACAGAGGCTTTTGTTTCACTCCGTTTGTGAAGGGACATTCAGACCAGAGTTCTCATCCATGAAACAAACTCTGTTTTAACGCAAAGAGCATGCTCTTCTTTCCAGGTCTCTAATACAGCAAGAAACATGAGCATGCCCAGAAAAAAAGAACTGTGTTTCCTACTCATACGGACCATATCTAGTTGAACTCTGCTTATGAAACTGTAACAAACCACAGCATCTCTTACATAGATGCTCTTTAGTTGATACTGAAAATCCTGTTGGGTTCGTGAACTGTGTAAATACTTTTGAGCCGAAAAATCACTGGGTTTACCGGATATGAACCCTTGCTTGTAGGACGACCCAGAGATTTTGGTTTAACTCTGTTTCTGAAGGAAAATTCAGACCAGTGTTCTCATCCATGAAACATACTCTGGTATAACGCAAGAAGCATGCTCTTCTTCCAGCGTCTCCAATACAGCAAGAAACATGAGCATGCCCAGAAAAAAAGAACTGTGTTTCTTACTCATACGGATCATATCTAGTTAAACTCTGCTTATGAAACTGTAACAAACCACAACATCTCTTACATACATGCTCTTTAGTTTTTTAGTGAAAAACCTGTTGGGTTCGTGAACTGTGTAAATTCATTTGAGCTGAAAAATCACTGGGTTTACCGGAAATGAACTCTTGCTTGTAGGAATACAAAGAGACTTTGGTTTAATTCCGATTCTGAAGGAAAATTCAGACCAGTGTTCTCATCCAAGAAACATACTCTGTTTTAATGCAAGAAGCATGCTCTTCTTTCCAGCATCTCCAATACAGCAAGAAACATGAGCATGGCCAGAAAAAAAGAATTGTGTTTCTTACTCATACGGACCATATCTAGTTAAACTCTGTTTATGAAACTGTAACAAACCACAGCATCTCTTACAAACATGCTCTTTCGTTTATAGTGAAAAAAGTGTTGGGTTCGTGAACTGTGTAAAATCATTTGAGCCGAAAAATCACTGGGTTCATCGGAAATGAACTCTTGCTTATAGTAAGACACAGAGGCTTTGGTTTAACGCCTTTTCTGAAGGAAAATACAGACCAGTGTTCTCATCAAAGAAACATACTCTGTTATAACGCAAGAAGCATGCTCTTCTTCCAGCGTCTCCAATACAGCAAGAAACATGAGCATGCCCAGAAAAAAAGAACTGTGTTTCTTACTCATACGGACCATATCTAGTTAAACTCTGCTTATTAAACTGTAACAAACCACAGCATCTCTTACATATATGCTCTTTGGTTTATAGTTAAAAACGTGTTGGGTTCGTGAACTGAGTAAATTAATTTGAGCCGAAAAATCAGTGGGTTTACCGGAAATGAACTCTTCCTTGTAGGAAGACACACAGGCTTTGGTTTAACTTCGTTTGTGAAGGAAAATTCAGAACAGTGTTCTCATCCATGAAACACCCTCTGTTTTAACGCAAGAAGTTTCCTCTTCTTTCCAGAGTCTGCAATACAGCAAGAAACATGAGCATGCCCAGAAAAAAGAACTGGGTTTCCTACTCATACGGACCATATCTAGTTGAACTCTGCTTATGAAACTGTAACAAACCACAGCATCTCTTACATAGATGCTCTTTAGTTAATAGTGAAGAACGTGTTGGGTTCGTGAACTGTGTAAATTCATTTGAGCTGAAAAATCACTGGGTTTACTGGATATGAACTCTTGCTTGTAGGAAGACACAGAGACTTTGGTTTAACTCCATTTGTGAAGGGAAATTCAGACCAGTGTTCTCATCCATGAAACACACTGTGTTTTAACGCAAGAAGCATCCTCTTCTTTCCTGAGTCTGCAATACAGCAAGAAATATGAGCATGTCCAGAAAAAAGAACTGTGTTTCTTACTCATACGGACCATATCTAGTTGAGCTCTGGTTATGAAACTGTAACAAACCACAGCATGTGTTACATAGGTGCTCTTTAGTTAATAGTGACAAACGTGTTGGTTTCAAGAACTGTGTAAATTCATTTGAGCCGAAAAATCACTGGGTTTACCGGATATGAACTCTTGCTTGTAGGAAGACACAGAGACTTTGGTTTAACTCCGTTTCTGAAGGAAAATTCACACCAGTGTTCTCATCCATGAAACATACTCTGTTATAACGCAAGAAGCATGCTCTTCTTCCAGCGTCTCCAATACAGCAAGAAACATGAGCATGCCCAGAAAAAAAGAACTGTGTTTCTTACTCATACGGACCATATCTAGTTAAACTCTGCTTATTAAACTGTAACAAACCACAGATTGTGTTACATAGATGCTCTTTAGATAATAGTGAAAAACGTGTTGGTTTCATGAACTGTGAAATTCATTTGAGCAGAAAAACCCCTGGGTTTACCGGAAATGAACTCTTGCTCATAGAAAAACACAGATGTTTTAGTTTCACTCCGTTTGTGAAGGGAAATTCAGACCATTGTTCTCATCCATGAAACACCCTCTGTTTTAACGCAAGAAGCTTCCTCTTCTGTCCAGAGTCTGCAATACAGCAAGAAACATTAGCATGCCCAGAAAAAAAGAACTGGGTTTCCTACTCATACGGACCATAACTAGTTGAACTCTGCTTATGATACTGTAACAAACCACAGCATCTCTTACACAGATGCTCTTTAGTTAATAGTGAAAAACGTGTTGGGCTCATGAACTGTGAAATTCATTTGAGCAGAAAAACCCCTGGATTTACCGGAAATGAACTCTTGCTTGTAGGAAAACACAGAGGCTTTGGTTTCACTCCGTTTGTGAAGGGAAATTCAGACCAGAGTTCTCATCCATGAAACAAACTCTGTTTTAACGCAAAGAGCATGCTCTTCTTTCCAGGTCTCTAATACAGCAAGAAACATGAGCATGCCCAGAAAAAAAGAACTGTGTTTCCTACTCATACGGAACATATCTAGTTGAACTCTGCTTATGAAACTGTAACAATGCTTCATCTCTTACATAGATGCTCTTTAGTTAATAGTGAAAAACTTGTTGGGTTCTTGAACTGTGTAAATTCATTAGAGCAGAAAAACCCCTGGGTTTACCGTAAATGAACTCTTGCTTGTAGTAAGAAACAGAGGCTTTGGTTTAACTCCTTTTCTGAAAGAAACTTCAGACCAGTGTTCTCATCCAAGAGACATACTCCGTTTTAACGCAAGAAGCTTCCTCTTCTTTCCAGAGTCTGCAATGCAGCAAGAAACATGAGCATGCCCAGAAAAAAAGAACTGTGTTTCCTACTCATAAGGACCATATCTAGTTGAACTCTGCTTATGAAACTGTAACAAACCACAGCATCTCTTACATAGATGCTCTTTAGTTAATAGTGAAAATCCTGTTTGGTTCGTGAACTGTGTAAATACTTTTGAGCCGAAAAATCACTGGGTTTACCGGATATGAACCCTTGTTGTAGGAAGACACAGAGATTTTGGTTTAACTCTGTTTCTGAAGGAAAATTCAGACCAGTGTTCTCATCCATGAAACATACTCTGGTATAACGCAAGAAGCATGCTCTTCTTCCAGCGTCTCCAATACAGCAAGAAACATGAGCATGCCCAGAAAAAAAGAACTGTGTTTCTTACTCATACGGACCATATCTAGTTAAACTCTGCTTATGAAACTGTAACAAACCACAACATCTCTTACATACATGCTCTTTCGTTTTTTAGTGAAAAACGTGTTGGGTTCGTGAACTGTGTAAATTCATTTGAGCTGAAAAATCACTGGGTTTACCGGAAATGAACTCTTGCTTGTAGGAATACAAAGATAATTTGGTTTAATTCCGTTTCTGAAGGAAAATTCAGACCAGTGTTCTCATCCAAGAAACATAATCTGTTTTAACGCAAGAAGCATGCTCTTCTTTCCAGCATCTCCAATACAGCAAGAAACATGAGCATGGCCAGAAAAAAAGAATTGTGTTTCTTACTCATACGGACCATATCTAGTTAAACTCTGTTTATGAAACTGTAACAAACCACCGCATCTCTTACAAAAATGCTCTTTCGTTTATAGTGAAAAAAGTGTTGGGTTCGTGAACTGTGTAAAATCATTTGAGCCGAAAAATCACTGGGTTCATCGGAAATGAACTCTTGCTTATAGTAAGACACAGAGACTTTGGTTTATCGCCTTTTCTGAAGGAAAATTCAGACCAGTGTTCTCATCAAAGAAACATACTCTGTTATAACGCAAGAAGCATGCTCTTCTTCCAGCGTCTCCAATACAGCAAGAAACATGAGCATGCCCAGAAAAAAAGAACTGTGTTTCTTACTCATACGGACCATATCTAGTTAAACTCTGCTTATTAAACTGTAACAAACCACAGATTGTGTTAAATAGATGCTCTTTAGATAATAGTGAAAAACGTGTTGGTTTCATGAACTGTGTAAATTCATTTGAGCAGAAAAACCCCTGGGTTTACCGGAAATGAACTCTTGCTCGTAGGAAAACACAGATGCTTTGGTTTCACTCCGTTTGTGAATGGAAATTCAGACCAGAGTTCTCATCCATGAAACACACTCTGTTTTAGCGCAAAGACCATGCTCTTCTTTCCAGGTCTCTAATACAGCAAGAAACATGAGCATGCCCAGAAAAAAGCACTGTGTTTCCTACTCATTAGGACCATATCTAGTTGAACTCTGCTTATTAAACTGTAACAAACCACAGCATCTCTTACATAGATGCTCTTTAGTTAATAGTGAAAAACGTGTTGGGTTCATGAACTGTGTAAATTCATTTGAGCCGAAAAACTCCTGGGTTTACCGGAAATGAACTCTTGCTTGTAGTAAGACACAGAGGCTTTGGTTCAACGCCTTTTCTGAAGGATAATTCAGACCAGTGTTCTCATCCAAGAAACATACTCTGTTTTAACGAAAGAAGCATGCTCTTCTTTCCAGCGTCTCCAATACAGCAAGAAACATGAGCATGCCCAGAAAAATGAATTGTGTTTCTTACTCATACGGACCATATCTAGTTAAACTCTGCTTATGAAACTGTAACAAACCACAGCATCTCTTACATATATGCTCTTTGGTTTATAGTTAAAAACGTGTTGGGTTCGTGAACTGAGTAAACTCTTTTGAGCCGAAAAATCACTGGGTTTACCGGAAATGAACTCTTGCTTGTAGGAAGACAAACAGGCTTTGGTTTAACTTCGTTTGTGAAGGAAAATTCAGACCAGTGTTCTCATCCATGAAACACCCTCTGTTTTAACGCAAGAAGCTTCCTCTTCTTTCCAGAGTCTGCAATACAGCAAGAAACATGAGCATGCCCAGAAAAAAAGAACTGGGTTTCCTACTCATATGGACCATATCTAGTTGAACTCTGCTTATGAAACTGTAACAAACCACAGCATCTCTTATATAGATGCTCTTTAGTTAATAGTGAAAAACGTGTTGGGTTCATGAACTGTGATATTCATTTGAGCAGAAAAACCCGTGGGTTTACCGGAAATGAACTCTTGCTTGTAGGAAAACACAGAGGCTTTGGTTTCACTCCGTTTGTGAAGGGAAATTCAGACCAGAGTTCTCATCCATGAAACAAACTCTGTTTTAACGCAAAGAGCATGCTCTTCTTTCCAGGTCTCTAATACAGCAAGAAACATGAGCATGCCCAGAAAAAAAGAACTGTGTTTCCTACTCATACGGAACATATCTAGTTGAACTCTGCTTATGAAACTGTAACAATGCTTCATCTCTTACATAGATGCTCTTTAGTTAATAGTGAAAAACTTGTTGGGTTCTTGAACTGTGTAAATTCATTAGAGCCGAAAAACCCCTGGGTTTACCATAAATGAACTCTTGCTTGTAGTAAGACACAGAGGCTTTGGTTTAACTCCGTTTCTGAAAGAAACTTCAGACCAGTGTTCTCATCCAAGAGACATACTCCGTTTTAACGCAAGAAGCTTCCTCTTCTTTCCAGAGTCTGCAATGCAGCAAGAAACATGAGCATGCCCAGAAAAAAAGAACTTTGTTTCCTACTCATACGGACCATATCTAGTTGAACTCTGCTTATGAAACTGTAACAAACCACAGCATCTCTTACATAGATGCTCTTTAGTTAATAGTGAAAATCCTGTTTGGTTCATGAACTGTGTAAATTCATTTGAGCCGAAAAATCACTGGGTTTACCGGATATGAACTCTTGCTTGGAGGAAGACACAGAGACTTTGGTTTAACTCCGTTTCTGAAGGAAAATTCAGACCAGTGTTGTCATCCATGAAACATACTCTGTTTTAACGCAAGAAACATGCTCTTCTTTCCAGCGTGTCCAATACAGCAAGAAACAGGAGCATGCACAGAAAAATAGAACTGTGTTTCTTACTTATACAGACCATATCTAGTTAAACTCTGCTTATGAAACTGTAGCAAACCACAGATTCTCTTACAAATTTGCCCTTTCGTTTATAGTGAACAACGTGTTGGGTTCGTAAACTGTATAAATTCATTTGAGCCGAAAAATCTCTGGATTCACCGGAAATGAACTCTTGCTTGTAGGAAGACACAGAGGCTTTGGTTTAACTCTGTTTGTGAAGGGAAATTCAGACCAGTGTGCTCATCATGAAACACCCTCTATTTTAAAGCAAGAAACATCCTCTTCTTTCCAGAATGTGCAATACAGCAAGAAATATGAGCATGTCCACAAAAAAAGAACTGTGTTTCCTACTCAGACTGACCATATCTAGTTGAACTCTGCTTATGAAACTGTAACAAACCACAGCATTTCTTATATAGAAGCTCTTTAGTTAATAGTGAAAAACGTGTTGGGTTCGTGAACTGTGTAAATTCATTTGAGCTGAAAAATCACTGGCTTTACTGGATCTGAACTCTTGCTTGTAGGAAGACACAGAGACTTTGGTTTAATTCCGTTTCTGAAGGAAAATTCAGACCAGTGTTCTCATCCAAGAAACATACTCTGTTTTAAGGCAAGAAGCATGCTCTTCTTTCCAGCGTCTCCAATACAGCATGAAACATGAGCATGCCCAGAAAAAAAGAACTGTGTTTCTTACTCATACGGACCATATCTAGTTAAACTCTGCTTATGAAACTGTAACAAACCACAGCATCTCTTACATAGATGCTCTTTAGTTAATAGTGAAAATCCTGTTGGGTTTAAGAACTGTGTAAATTCAGTTGAGCAGAAAAATCACTGGGTTTACCGGATATGAACTCTTGCTTGGAGGAAGACAAAGAGACTTTGGTTTATTTCCGTTTCTGAAGGAAAATTCAGACCAGTGTTGTCATCCATGAAACATACTCTGTTTTAATGCAAGAAACATCCTCTTCTTTCCAGCGTCTCCAATACAGCAAGAAACAGGAGCATGCCCAGAAAATTAGAACTGTGTTTCTTACTCATACGGACCATATCTAGTTAAACTCTGCTTATGAAACTGTAACAAACCACAGCATCTCTTACAAATGTGCTCTTTCGTTTATAGTGAACAACGTGTTGGGTTCGTAAACTGTGTAAATTCATTTGAGCCGAAAAATCTCTGGATTCACCGGAAATGAACTCTTGCTTGTAGGAAGACACAGAGGCTTTGGTTTAACTCCGTTTGTGAAGGGAAATTCAGACCAGTGTGCTCATCATGAAACACCCTCTATTTTAAAGCAAGAAACATCCTCTTCTTTCCAGAGTGTGCAATACAGCAAGAAATATGAGCATGTCCACAAAAAAAGAACTGTGTTTCCTACTCATACTGACCATATCTAGTTGAACTCTGCTTATGAAATTGTAACAAACTACAGCATCTCTTATATAGATGCTCTTTAGTTAATAGTGAAAAACGTGTTGGGTTCGTGAACTGTGTAAATTCATTTGAGCTGAAAAATCACTGGGTTTACTGGATATCAACTCTTGCTTGTAGGAAGACACAGAGACTTTGGTTTAATTCCGTTTCTGAAGGAAAATTCAGACCATTGTTCTCATCCAAGAAACATACTCTGTTTTAAGGCAAGAAGCATGCTCTTCTTTCCAGCGTCTCCAATACAGCAAGAAACATGAGCATGCCCAGAAAAAAAGAACTGGGTTTCTTACTCATACGGACCATATCAAGTTAAACTCTGCTAGGAAACTGGAACAAACCACAGCATCTCTTACATAGATGCTCTTTAGTTAATAGTGAAAATCCTGTTGGGTTCAAGAAGTGTGTAAATTCAGTTGAGCAGAAAAATCACTGGGTTTACCGGATATGAACTCTTGCTTGGAGGAAGACACAGAGACTTGGTTTAACTCCGTTTCTGAAGGAAAATTCAGACCAGTGTTGTCATCCATGAAACATACTCTGTTTTAACGCAAGAAACATCCTCTTCTTTCCAGCGTCTCCAATACAGGAAGAAACAGGAGCATGTCCAGAAAATTAGAACTGTGTTTCTTACTTATACGGACCATATCTAGTTAAACTCTGCTTATGAAACTGTAACAAACCACAGCATCTCTTACAAATATGCTCTTCCGTTTATAGTGAAAAAAGTGTTGGATTCGTGAACTGTGTAAATTCATTTGAGCCGAAAAATCACTGGGTTCACCGGAAATGAACTCTTGCTTGTAGGAAGACACAGTGGCTTTGGTTTAAATCCGTTTGTGAAGGGAAATTCAGACCAGTGTGCTCATCCATATAACACCCTCTGTTTTAACGCAAGAAACATCCTATTCGTTCCATAGTCTGCAATACAGCAAGAAATATGAGAATGCCCAGAAAAAAAGAACTGTGTTTCTTACTCATATGGACCATATCTAGTTAAACTCTCTTAGGAAACTGTAACAAAGCACAGCATCTCTTACATAGATGCTCTTTAGTTAATAGTGAAAAACCTGTTGGTTTCAAGAACTGTGTAAATTCATTTGAGCCGAAAAATCACTGGGTTTACCGGATATGAACTCTTGCTTGGAGGAAGACACAGAGACTTTGGTTTAACTCCGTTTCTGAAGGAAAATTCAGACCAGTGTTCTCATCCATGAAACACCCTCTGTTTTAACGCAAGAAGCTTCCTCTTCTTTCCAGAGTCTGCAATACAGCAAGAAACATGAGCATGCCCAGAAAAAAAGAACTGTGTTTCCTACACATACGTACCATATCTAATTAAACTCTGCTTTTGAAACTGTAACAAACCACAGCATCTCTTACAAATATGCTCTTTCGTTTATAGTGAAAAAAGTGTTGGGTTCGTGAACTGTGTAAATTAATTTCAACCGATAAATCACTGGGTTCACCGGAAATGAACTCTTGCTTGTAGTAAGACACAGAGGCTTTGGTTTAACGGCTTTTCTGAAGGAAAATTCAGTCCAGTTTTCTCATCCAAGAAACATACTCTGCTTTAACACAAGAAGCATGCTCTTCTTTCCAGCGTCTCCAATATAGCAAGAAACATGAGCATGCCCAGAAAAAAAGAATTGTGTTTCTTACTCATACGGACCATATCTAGTTAAACTCTGCTTATGAAACTGTAACAAACCACAGCATCTCTTACATATATGCTCTTTGGTTTATAGTTAAAAACGTGTTGGGTTCGTGAACTGAGTAAATTAATTTGAGCCGAAAAATCAGTGGGTTTACCGGAAATGAACTCTTCCTTGTAGGAAGACACACAGGCTTTGGTTTAACTTCGTTTGTGAAGGAAAATTCAGAACAGTGTTCTCATCCATGAAACACCCTCTGTTTTAACGCAAGAAGCTTCCTCTTGTTTCCAGAGTCTGCAATACAGCAAGAAACATGAGCATGCCCAGAAAAAAGAACTGGGTTTCCTACTCATACGGACCATATCTAGTTGAACTCTGCTTATGAAACTGTAACAAACCACAGCATCTCTTACATAGATGCTCTTTAGTTAATAGTGAAGAACGTGTTGGGTTCGTGAACTGTGTAAATTCATTTGAGCTGAAAAATCACTGGGTTTACTGGATATGAACTCTTGCTTGTAGGAAGACACAGAGACTTTGGTTTAACTCCATTTGTGAAGGGAAATTCAGACCAGTGTTCTCATCCATGAAACACACTGTGTTTTAACGCAAGAAGCATCCTCTTCTTTCCTGAGTCTGCAATACAGCAAGAAATATGAGCATGTCCAGAAAAAAGAACAGTGTTTCTTACTCATACGGACCATATCTAGTTGAGCTCTGGTTATGAAACTGTAACAAACCACAGCATGTGTTACATAGGTGCTCTTTAGTTAATAGTGACAAACGTGTTGGTTTCAAGAACTGTGTAAATTCATTTGAGCCGAAAAATCACTGGGTTTACCGGATATGAACTCTTGCTTGTAGGAAGACACAGAGACTTTGGTTTAACTCCGTTTCTGAAGGAAAATTCAGACCAGTGTTCTCATCCATGAAACATACTCTGTTATAACGCAAGAAGCATTCTCTTCTTCCACCGTCTCCAATACAGCAAGAAACATGAGCATGCCCAGAAAAAAAGAACTGTGTTTCTTACTCATACGGACCATATCTAGTTAAACTCTGCTTATTAAACTGTAACAAACCACAGATTGTGTTACATAGATGCTCTTTAGATAATAGTGAAAAACGTGTTGGTTTCATGAACTGTGAAATTCATTTGAGCAGAAAAACCCCTGGGTTTACCGGAAATGAACTCTTGCTCTTAGGAAAACACAGATGCTTTGGTTTCACTCCGTTTGTGAAGGGAAATTCAGACCAGAGTTCTCATCCATGAAACACACTCTGTTTTAGAGCAAAGAGCATGCTCTTCTTTCCAGGTCTCTAACACAGCAAGAAACATTAGCATGCCCAGAAAAAAAGAACTGTGTTTCCTACTCATTAGGACCATATCTAGTTGAACTCTGCTTATGAAACTGTAACAAACGACAGCATCTCTTACATAGATGCTCCTTAGTTAATAGTGAAATACTTGTTTCGTTCATGAACTGTGTAAATTCATTTGAGCCGAAAAACTCCTGGGTTTACCGGAAATAAACTCTTGCTTGTAGTAAGACACAGAGGCTTTGGTTCAATGCCTTTTCTGAAGGAAAATTCAGACCAATGTTATCATCCAAGAAACATACTCTGTATTAACGCAAGATGCATGCTCTTCTTTCCAGCGTCTCCAATAGAGCAAGAAACATGAGCATGCCCAGAAAAAAAGAATTGTGTTTCTTACTCATACAGACCGTATCTAGTTAAACTCTGCTTATGAAACTGTAACAAACCACAGAATCTCTTACATATATGCTCTTTGGTTTATAGTTAAAAACGTGTTGGGTTTGTGAACTGAGTAAATTCTTTTGAGCCGAAAAATCACTGGGTTTACCGGAAATGAACTCTTGCTTGTATGAAGACACACAGGCTTTGGTTTAACTTCGTTTGTGAAGGAAAATTCAGACCAGTGTTTTCATCCATGAAACACCCTCTGTTTTAACGCAAGAAGCTTCCTCTTCTTTCCAGAGTCTGCAATACAGCAAGAAACATGAGCATGCCCAGAAAAAAAGAACTGGGTTTCCTACTCATATGGACCATATCTAGTTGAACTCTGCTTATGAAACTGTAACAAACCACAGCATCTCTTATATCGATGCTCTTTAGTTAATAGTGAAAAACGTGTTGGGTTCATGAACTGTGAAATTCATTTGAGCAGAAAAACCCCTGGGTTTACTGGAAATGAACTCTTGCTTGTAGGAAAACACAGAGGCTTTGGTTTCACTCCGTTTGTGAAGGGAAATTCAGACCAGAGTTCTCATCCATGAAACACACTCTGATTTAACGCAAAGAGCATGCTCTTCTTTCAAGGTCTCTAATACAGCAAGAAACATGAGCATGCCCAGAAAAAAAGAACTGTGTTTCCTACTCATAGGGAACATATCTAGTTGAACTCTGCTTATGAAACTGTAACAAAACACTTCATCACTTAAATAGATGCTCTTTAGTTAATAGTGAAAAACTTGTTGGATTCTTGAACTGTGTAAATTCATTAGAGCCGAAAAACCCCTGGGTTTACCGGAAATGAACTCTTGCTTGTAGTAAGACACAGAGGCTTTGGTTTAACTCCGTTTCTGAAGGAAACTTCAGACCAGTGTTCTCATCCAAGAGACATACTCTGTTTTAACGCAAGAAGCTTCCTCTTCTTTCCAGAGTCTGCAATACAGCAAGAAACATGAGCATGCCCAGAAAAAAGAACTGTGTCCTACTCATACGGACCTTATCTAGTTGAACTCTGCTTATGAAACTGTAACAAACCACAGCATGTGTTACATAGATGCTCTTTAGTTATTTGTGAAAAACGTGTTGGGTTCGTGAACTGTGTAAATTCTTTGGAGCCGAAAAATCACTGGGTTTACCGGATATGTACTCTTGCTTGTAGGAAGACACAGAGATTTTGGTTTAACTCCGTTTCTGAAGGAAAATTCAGACCAGTGTTCTCATCCATGAAACATACTCTGGTATAACGCAAGAAGCATTCTCTTCTTCCAGCGTCTCCAATACAGCAAGAAACATGAGCATGCCCAGAAAAAAAGAAATGTGTTTCTTACTCATACGGACCATATCTAGTTGAACTCTGCTTATGAAACTGTAACAAACCACAGCATCTCTTACATAGATGCTCTTTAGTTAATAGTGAAAAACGTGTTGGTTTCATGAACTGTGTAAATTCATTTGAGCAGAAAAACTCCTGGGTTTACCGGAAATGAACTCTTGCTCGTAGGAAAACACAGATGCTTTGGTTTCACTCCGTTTGTGAAGGGCAATTCAGACCAGAGTTCTCATCCATGAAACACACTCTGTTTTAGCGCAAAGAGCATGCTCTTCTTTGTAGGTCTCTAATACAGCAAGAAACATGAGCATGCCCAGAAAAAGAACTGTGTTTCCTACTCATTAGGACCATATCTAGTTGAACTCTACTTATTAAACTGTAACAAACCACAGCATCTCTTACATAGATGCTCTTTAGTTAATAGTGAAAAAGGTGTTGGGTTCATGAACTCTGTAAATTCATTTGAGCCGAAAAACTCCTGGGTTTACCGGAAATGAACTCTTGCTTGTAGTAAGACACAGAGGCTTTGGTTCAACGCCTTTTCTGAAGGATAATTCAGACCAGTGTTCTCATCCAAGAAACATACTCTGTATTAACACAAGAAGCATGCGCTCCTTTCCAGCGTCTCCAATACAGCAAGGAACATGAGCATGCCCAGAAAAAAAGAATTGTGTTTCCTACTCATACGGACCATATCTAGTTAAACTCTGCTTATGAAACTGTAACAAACCACAGCATCTCTTACATAGATGCTCTTTAGTTAATAGTGAAAATCCTGTTGGGTTTAAGAACTGTGTAAATTCAGTTGAGCAGAAAAATCACTGGGTTTACCGGATATGAACTCTTGCTTGGAGGAAGACAAAGAGACTTTGGTTTATTTCCGTTTCTGAAGGAAAATTCAGACCAGTGTTGTCATCCATGAAACATACTCTGTTTTAATGCAAGAAACATCCTCTTCTTTCCAGCGTCTCCAATACAGCAAGAAACAGGAGCATGCCCAGAAAATTAGAACTGTGTTTCTTACTCATACGGACCATATCTAGTTAAACTCTGCTTATGAAACTGTAACAAACCACAGCATCTCTTACATATATGCTCTTTGGTTTATAGTTAAAAACGTGTTGGGTTCGTGAACTGAGTAAATTAATTTGAGCCGAAAAATCAGTGGGTTTACCGGAAATGAACTCTTCCTTGTAGGAAGACACACAGGCTTTGGTTTAACTTCGTTTGTGAAGGAAAATTCAGAACAGTGTTCTCATCCATGAAACACCCTCTGTTTTAACGCAAGAAGCTTCCTCTTGTTTCCAGAGTCTGCAATACAGCAAGAAACATGAGCATGCCCAGAAAAAAGAACTGGGTTTCCTACTCATACGGACCATATCTAGTTGAACTCTGCTTATGAAACTGTAACAAACCACAGCATCTCTTACATAGATGCTCTTTAGTTAATAGTGAAGAACGTGTTGGGTTCGTGAACTGTGTAAATTCATTTGAGCTGAAAAATCACTGGGTTTACTGGATATGAACTCTTGCTTGTAGGAAGACACAGAGACTTTGGTTTAACTCCATTTGTGAAGGGAAATTCAGACCAGTGTTCTCATCCATGAAACACACTGTGTTTTAACGCAAGAAGCATCCTCTTCTTTCCTGAGTCTGCAATACAGCAAGAAATATGAGCATGTCCAGAAAAAAGAACAGTGTTTCTTACTCATACGGACCATATCTAGTTGAGCTCTGGTTATGAAACTGTAACAAACCACAGCATGTGTTACATAGGTGCTCTTTAGTTAATAGTGACAAACGTGTTGGTTTCAAGAACTGTGTAAATTCATTTGAGCCGAAAAATCACTGGGTTTACCGGATATGAACTCTTGCTTGTAGGAAGACACAGAGACTTTGGTTTAACTCCGTTTCTGAAGGAAAATTCAGACCAGTGTTCTCATCCATGAAACATACTCTGTTATAACGCAAGAAGCATTCTCTTCTTCCACCGTCTCCAATACAGCAAGAAACATGAGCATGCCCAGAAAAAAAGAACTGTGTTTCTTACTCATACGGACCATATCTAGTTAAACTCTGCTTATTAAACTGTAACAAACCACAGATTGTGTTACATAGATGCTCTTTAGATAATAGTGAAAAACGTGTTGGTTTCATGAACTGTGAAATTCATTTGAGCAGAAAAACCCCTGGGTTTACCGGAAATGAACTCTTGCTCTTAGGAAAACACAGATGCTTTGGTTTCACTCCGTTTGTGAAGGGAAATTCAGACCAGAGTTCTCATCCATGAAACACACTCTGTTTTAGAGCAAAGAGCATGCTCTTCTTTCCAGGTCTCTAACACAGCAAGAAACATTAGCATGCCCAGAAAAAAAGAACTGTGTTTCCTACTCATTAGGACCATATCTAGTTGAACTCTGCTTATGAAACTGTAACAAACGACAGCATCTCTTACATAGATGCTCCTTAGTTAATAGTGAAATACTTGTTTCGTTCATGAACTGTGTAAATTCATTTGAGCCGAAAAACTCCTGGGTTTACCGGAAATAAACTCTTGCTTGTAGTAAGACACAGAGGCTTTGGTTCAATGCCTTTTCTGAAGGAAAATTCAGACCAATGTTATCATCCAAGAAACATACTCTGTATTAACGCAAGATGCATGCTCTTCTTTCCAGCGTCTCCAATAGAGCAAGAAACATGAGCATGCCCAGAAAAAAAGAATTGTGTTTCTTACTCATACAGACCGTATCTAGTTAAACTCTGCTTATGAAACTGTAACAAACCACAGAATCTCTTACATATATGCTCTTTGGTTTATAGTTAAAAACGTGTTGGGTTTGTGAACTGAGTAAATTCTTTTGAGCCGAAAAATCACTGGGTTTACCGGAAATGAACTCTTGCTTGTATGAAGACACACAGGCTTTGGTTTAACTTCGTTTGTGAAGGAAAATTCAGACCAGTGTTCTCATCCATGAAACACCCTCTGTTTTAACGCAAGAAGCTTCCTCTTCTTTCCAGAGTCTGCAATACAGCAAGAAACATGAGCATGCCCAGAAAAAAAGAACTGGGTTTCCTACTCATATGGACCATATCTAGTTGAACTCTGCTTATGAAACTGTAACAAACCACAGCATCTCTTATATCGATGCTCTTTAGTTAATAGTGAAAAACGTGTTGGGTTCATGAACTGTGAAATTCATTTGAGCAGAAAAACCCCTGGGTTTACTGGAAATGAACTCTTGCTTGTAGGAAAACACAGAGGCTTTGGTTTCACTCCGTTTGTGAAGGGAAATTCAGACCAGAGTTCTCATCCATGAAACACACTCTGATTTAACGCAAAGAGCATGCTCTTCTTTCAAGGTCTCTAATACAGCAAGAAACATGAGCATGCCCAGAAAAAAAGAACTGTGTTTCCTACTCATAGGGAACATATCTAGTTGAACTCTGCTTATGAAACTGTAACAAAACACTTCATCACTTAAATAGATGCTCTTTAGTTAATAGTGAAAAACTTGTTGGATTCTTGAACTGTGTAAATTCATTAGAGCCGAAAAACCCCTGGGTTTACCGGAAATGAACTCTTGCTTGTAGTAAGACACAGAGGCTTTGGTTTAACTCCGTTTCTGAAGGAAACTTCAGACCAGTGTTCTCATCCAAGAGACATACTCTGTTTTAACGCAAGAAGCTTCCTCTTCTTTCCAGAGTCTGCAATACAGCAAGAAACATGAGCATGCCCAGAAAAAAGAACTGTGTCCTACTCATACGGACCTTATCTAGTTGAACTCTGCTTATGAAACTGTAACAAACCACAGCATGTGTTACATAGATGCTCTTTAGTTATTTGTGAAAAACGTGTTGGGTTCGTGAACTGTGTAAATTCTTTTGAGCCGAAAAATCACTGGGTTTACCGGATATGTACTCTTGCTTGTAGGAAGACACAGAGATTTTGGTTTAACTCCGTTTCTGAAGGAAAATTCAGACCAGTGTTCTCATCCATGAAACATACTCTGGTATAACGCAAGAAGCATTCTCTTCTTCCAGCGTCTCCAATACAGCAAGAAACATGAGCATGCCCAGAAAAAAAGAAATGTGTTTCTTACTCATACGGACCATATCTAGTTGAACTCTGCTTATGAAACTGTAACAAACCACAGCATCTCTTACATAGATGCTCTTTAGTTAATAGTGAAAAACGTGTTGGTTTCATGAACTGTGTAAATTCATTTGAGCAGAAAAACTCCTGGGTTTACCGGAAATGAACTCTTGCTCGTAGGAAAACACAGATGCTTTGGTTTCACTCCGTTTGTGAAGGGCAATTCAGACCAGAGTTCTCATCCATGAAACACACTCTGTTTTAGCGCAAAGAGCATGCTCTTCTTTGTAGGTCTCTAATACAGCAAGAAACATGAGCATGCCCAGAAAAAGAACTGTGTTTCCTACTCATTAGGACCATATCTAGTTGAACTCTACTTATTAAACTGTAACAAACCACAGCATCTCTTACATAGATGCTCTTTAGTTAATAGTGAAAAAGGTGTTGGGTTCATGAACTCTGTAAATTCATTTGAGCCGAAAAACTCCTGGGTTTACCGGAAATGAACTCTTGCTTGTAGTAAGACACAGAGGCTTTGGTTCAACGCCTTTTCTGAAGGATAATTCAGACCAGTGTTCTCATCCAAGAAACATACTCTGTATTAACACAAGAAGCATGCGCTCCTTTCCAGCGTCTCCAATACAGCAAGGAACATGAGCATGCCCAGAAAAAAAGAATTGTGTTTCCTACTCATACGGACCATATCTAGTTAAACTCTGCTTATGAAACTGTAACAAACCACAGCATCTCTTACATAGATGCTCTTTAGTTAATAGTGAAAATCCTGTTGGGTTTAAGAACTGTGTAAATTCAGTTGAGCAGAAAAATCACTGGGTTTACCGGATATGAACTCTTGCTTGGAGGAAGACAAAGAGACTTTGGTTTATTTCCGTTTCTGAAGGAAAATTCAGACCAGTGTTGTCATCCATGAAACATACTCTGTTTTAATGCAAGAAACATCCTCTTCTTTCCAGCGTCTCCAATACAGCAAGAAACAGGAGCATGCCCAGAAAATTAGAACTGTGTTTCTTACTCATACGGACCATATCTAGTTAAACTCTGCTCATGAAACTGTAACAAACCACAGCATCTCTTACAAATGTGCTCTTTCGTTTATAGTGAACAACGTGTTGGGTTCGTAAACTGTGTAAATTCATTTGAGCCGAAAAATCTCTGGATTCACCGGAAATGAACTCTTGCTTGTAGGAAGACACAGAGGCTTTGGTTTAACTCCGTTTGTGAAGGGAAATTCAGACCAGTGTGCTCATCATGAAACACCCTCTATTTTAAAGCAAGAAACATCCTCTTCTTTCCAGAGTGTGCAATACAGCAAGAAATATGAGCATGTCCACAAAAAAAGAACTGTGTTTCCTACTCATACTGACCATATCTAGTTGAACTCTGCTTATGAAATTGTAACAAACTACAGCATCTCTTATATAGATGCTCTTTAGTTAATAGTGAAAAACGTGTTGGGTTCGTGAACTGTGTAAATTCATTTGAGCTGAAAAATCACTGGGTTTACTGGATATCAACTCTTGCTTGTAGGAAGACACAGAGACTTTGGTTTAATTCCGTTTCTGAAGGAAAATTCAGACCATTGTTCTCATCCAAGAAACATACTCTGTTTTAAGGCAAGAAGCATGCTCTTCTTTCCAGCGTCTCCAATACAGCAAGAAACATGAGCATGCCCAGAAAAAAAGAACTGGGTTTCTTACTCATACGGACCATATCAAGTTAAACTCTGCTAGGAAACTGGAACAAACCACAGCATCTCTTACATAGATGCTCTTTAGTTAATAGTGAAAATCCTGTTGGGTTCAAGAAGTGTGTAAATTCAGTTGAGCAGAAAAATCACTGGGTTTACCGGATATGAACTCTTGCTTGGAGGAAGACACAGAGACTTGGTTTAACTCCGTTTCTGAAGGAAAATTCAGACCAGTGTTGTCATCCATGAAACATACTCTGTTTTAACGCAAGAAACATCCTCTTCTTTCCAGCGTCTCCAATACAGGAAGAAACAGGAGCATGTCCAGAAAATTAGAACTGTGTTTCTTACTTATACGGACCATATCTAGTTAAACTCTGCTTATGAAACTGTAACAAACCACAGCATCTCTTACAAATATGCTCTTTCGTTTATAGTGAAAAAAGTGTTGGATTCGTGAACTGTGTAAATTCATTTGAGCCGAAAAATCACTGGGTTCACCGGAAATGAACTCTTGCTTGTAGGAAGACACAGTGGCTTTGGTTTAAATCCGTTTGTGAAGGGAAATTCAGACCAGTGTGCTCATCCATATAACACCCTCTGTTTTAACGCAAGAAACATCCTATTCGTTCCATAGTCTGCAATACAGCAAGAAATATGAGAATGCCAAGAAAAAAAGAACTGTGTTTCTTACTCATATGGACCATATCTAGTTAAACTCTCTTAGGAAACTGTAACAAAGCACAGCATCTCTTACATAGATGCTCTTTAGTTAATAGTGAAAAACCTGTTGGTTTCAAGAACTGTGTAAATTCATTTTAGCCGAAAAATCACTGGGTTTACCGGATATGAACTCTTGCTTGGAGGAAGACACAGAGACTTTGGTTTAACTCCGTTTCTGAAGGAAAATTCAGACCAGGGTTCTCATCCATGAAACACCCTCTGTTTTAACGCAAGAAGCTTCCTCTTCTTTCCAGAGTCTGCAATACAGCAAGAAACATGAGCATGCCCAGAAAAAAAGAACTGTGTTTCCTACACATACGTACCATATCTAATTAAACTCTGCTTTTGAAACTGTAACAAACCACAGCATCTCTTACAAATATGCTCTTTCGTTTATAGTGAAAAAAGTGTTGGGTTCGTGAACTGTGTAAATTAATTTCAACCGATAAATCACTGGGTTCACCGGAAATGAACTCTTGCTTGTAGTAAGACACAGAGGCTTTGGTTTAACGGCTTTTCTGAAGGAAAATTCAGTCCAGTTTTCTCATCCAAGAAACATACTCTGCTTTAACACAAGAAGCATGCTCTTCTTTCCAGCGTCTCCAATATAGCAAGAAACATGAGCATGCCCAGAAAAAAAGAATTGTGTTTCTTACTCATACGGACCATATCTAGTTAAACTCTGCTTATGAAACTGTAACAAACCACAGCATCTCTTACATATATGCTCTTTGGTTTATAGTTAAAAACGTGTTGGGTTCGTGAACTGAGTAAATTAATTTGAGCCGAAAAATCAGTGGGTTTACCGGAAATGAACTATTCCTTGTAGGAAGACACACAGGCTTTGGTTTAACTTCGTTTGTGAAGGAAAATTCAGAACATTGTTCTCATCCATGAAACACCCTCAGTTTTAACGCAAGAAGCTTCCTCTTCTTTCCAGAGTCTGCAATACAGCAAGAAACATGAGCATGCCCAGAAAAAAGAACTGGGTTTCCTACCCATACGGACCATATCTAGTTGAACTCTGCTTATGAAACTGTAACAAACCACAGCATCTCTTAAATAGATGCTCTTTAGTTAATAGTGAAGAACGTGTTGGGTTCGTGAATTGTGTAAATTCATTTGAGCTGAAAAATCACTGGGTTTACTGGATATGAACTCTTGCTTGTAGGAAGACACAGAGACTTTGGTTTAACTCCATTTGTGAAGGGAAATTCAGACCAGTGTTCTCATCCATGAAACACACTGTGTTTTAACTCAAGAAGCATCCTCTTCTTTCCTGAGTCTGCAATACAGCAAGAAATATGAGCATGTCCAGAAAAAAGAACAGTGTTTCTTACTCATACGGACCATATCTAGTTGAGCTCTGGTTATGAAACTGTAACAAACCACAGCATGTGTTACATAGGTGCTCTTTAGTTAATAGTGACAAACGTGTTGGTTTCAAGAACTGTGTAAATTCATTTGAGCCGAAAAATCACTGGGTTTACCGGATATGAACTCTTGCTTGTAGGAAGACACAGAGACTTTGGTTTAACTCCGTTTCTGAAGGAAAATTCAGACCAGTGTTCTCATCCATGAAACATACTCTGTTATAACGCAAGAAGCATTCTCTTCTTCCACCGTCTCCAATACAGCAAGAAACATGAGCATGCCCAGAAAAAAAGAACTGTGTTTCTTACTCATACGGACCATATCTAGTTAAACTCTGCTTATTAAACTGTAACAAACCACAGATTGTGTTACATAGATGCTCTTTAGATAATAGTGAAAAACGTGTTGGTTTCATGAACTGTGAAATTCATTTGAGCAGAAAAACCCCTGGGTTTACCGGAAATGAACTCTTGCTCTTAGGAAAACACAGATGCTTTGGTTTCACTCCGTTTGTGAAGGGAAATTCAGACCAGAGTTCTCATCCATGAAACACACTCTGTTTTAGAGCAAAGAGCATGCTCTTCTTTCCAGGTCTCTAACACAGCAAGAAACATTAGCATGCCCAGAAAAAAAGAACTGTGTTTCCTACTCATTAGGACCATATCTAGTTGAACTCTGCTTATGAAACTGTAACAAACGACAGCATCTCTTACATAGATGCTCCTTAGTTAATAGTGAAATACTTGTTTCGTTCATGAACTGTGTAAATTCATTTGAGCCGAAAAACTCCTGGGTTTACCGGAAATAAACTCTTGCTTGTAGTAAGACACAGAGGCTTTGGTTCAATGCCTTTTCTGAAGGAAAATTCAGACCAATGTTATCATCCAAGAAACATACTCTGTATTAACGCAAGATGCATGCTCTTCTTTCCAGCGTCTCCAATAGAGCAAGAAACATGAGCATGCCCAGAAAAAAAGAATTGTGTTTCTTACTCATACAGACCGTATCTAGTTAAACTCTGCTTATGAAACTGTAACAAACCACAGAATCTCTTACATATATGCTCTTTGGTTTATAGTTAAAAACGTGTTGGGTTTGTGAACTGAGTAAATTCTTTTGAGCCGAAAAATCACTGGGTTTACCGGAAATGAACTCTTGCTTGTATGAAGACACACAGGCTTTGGTTTAACTTCGTTTGTGAAGGAAAATTCAGACCAGTGTTCTCATCCATGAAACACCCTCTGTTTTAACGCAAGAAGCTTCCTCTTCTTTCCAGAGTCTGCAATACAGCAAGAAACATGAGCATGCCCAGAAAAAAAGAACTGGGTTTCCTACTCATATGGACCATATCTAGTTGAACTCTGCTTATGAAACTGTAACAAACCACAGCATCTCTTATATCGATGCTCTTTAGTTAATAGTGAAAAACGTGTTGGGTTCATGAACTGTGAAATTCATTTGAGCAGAAAAACCCCTGGGTTTACTGGAAATGAACTCTTGCTTGTAGGAAAACACAGAGGCTTTGGTTTCACTCCGTTTGTGAAGGGAAATTCAGACCAGAGTTCTCATCCATGAAACACACTCTGTTTTAACGCAAAGAGCATGCTCTTCTTTCAAGGTCTCTAATACAGCAAGAAACATGAGCATGCCCAGAAAAAAAGAACTGTGTTTCCTACTCATAGGGAACATATCTAGTTGAACTCTGCTTATGAAACTGTAACAAAACACTTCATCACTTAAATAGATGCTCTTTAGTTAATAGTGAAAAACTTGTTGGATTCTTGAACTGTGTAAATTCATTAGAGCCGAAAAACCCCTGGGTTTACCGGAAATGAACTCTTGCTTGTAGTAAGACACAGAGGCTTTGGTTTAACTCCGTTTCTGAAGGAAACTTCAGACCAGTGTTCTCATCCAAGAGACATACTCTGTTTTAACGCAAGAAGCTTCCTCTTCTTTCCAGAGTCTGCAATACAGCAAGAAACATGAGCATGCCCAGAAAAAAGAACTGTGTTCTACTCATACGGACCTTATCTAGTTGAACTCTGCTTATGAAACTGTAACAAACCACAGCATGTGTTACATAGATGCTCTTTAGTTATTTGTGAAAAACGTGTTGGGTTCGTGAACTGTGTAAATTCTTTTGAGCCGAAAAATCACTGGGTTTACCGGATATGTACTCTTGCTTGTAGGAAGACACAGAGATTTTGGTTTAACTCCGTTTCTGAAGGAAAATTCAGACCAGTGTTCTCATCCATGAAACATACTCTGGTATAACGCAAGAAGCATTCTCTTCTTCCAGCGTCTCCAATACAGCAAGAAACATGAGCATGCCCAGAAAAAAAGAAATGTGTTTCTTACTCATACGGACCATATCTAGTTGAACTCTGCTTATGAAACTGTAACAAACCACAGCATCTCTTACATAGATGCTCTTTAGTTAATAGTGAAAAACGTGTTGGGTTCGTGAACTGTGTAAATTCATTAGAGCAGAAAAATCACTGGGTTTACTGGATATGAACTCTTGCTTGTAGGAAGACACAGAGACTTTGGTTTAACTCCATTTGTGAAGGGAAATTCAGACCAGTGTTCTCATCCATGAAACACACTGTGTTTTAACGCAGGAAGCATCCTCTTCTTTCCTGAGTCTGCAATACAGCAAGAAATATGAGTATGTCCAGAAAAAAGAACTGTGTTTCTTACTCATACAGACCACATCTAGTTGAGTCTGCTTATGAAACTGTAACAAACCACAGCATGTGTTACATAGATGCTCTTTAGTTAAAAGTGACAAACGTGTTGGTTTCAAGAACTGTGTAAATTCATTTGATCCGAAAAATCACTGGGTTTACCGGATATGAACACTTGCTTGAAGGAAGACACAGAGACTTTGGTTTAACTCCGTTTCTGAAGGAAAATTCAGACCAGTGTTCTCATCCATGAAACATACTCTTTTATAACGCAAGAAGCATGCTCTTTTTCCAGCGTCTCCAATACAGCAAGAAACATGAGCATGCCCAGAAAAAAAGAACTGTGTTTCTTACTCATAGGACCATATCTAGTTAAACTCTGCTTATTAAACTGTAACACACCACAGATTGTGTTACATAGATGCTCTTTAGATAATAGTGAAAAAGGTGTTGGGTTCATGAACTCTGTAAATTCATTTGAGCCGAAAAACTCCTGGGTTTACCGGAAATGAACTCTTGCTTGTAGTAAGACACAGAGGCTTTGGTTCAACGCCTTTTCTGAAGGATAATTCAGACCAGTGTTCTCATCCAAGAAACATACTCTGTATTAACACAAGAAGCATGCGCTCCTTTCCAGCGTCTCCAATACAGCAAGAAACATGACCATGCCCAGAAAAAAAGAATTGTGTTTCCTACTCATACGGACCATATCTAGTTAAACTCTGCTTATGAAACTGTAACAAACCACAGCATCTCTTACATATATGCTCTTTGGTTTATAGTTAAAAACGTGTTGGGTTCGTGAACTGAGTAAATTCTTTTGAGCGGAAAAATCACTGGGTTTACCGGAAATGAACTCTTGCTTGTAGGAAGACACACAGGCTTTGGTTTAACTTCGTTTGTGAAGGAAAATTCAGACCATTGTTCTCATCCATGAAACACCCTCTGTTTTAACGCAAGAAGCTTCCTCTTCTTTCCAGAGTCTGCAATACAGCAAGAAACATGAGCATGCCCAGAAAAAAAGAACTGGGTTTCCTACTCATACGGACCATATCTAGTTGAACTCTGCTTATGAAACTGTAACAAACCACAGCATCTCTTATATAGATGCTCTTTAGTTAAAAGTGAAAAACGTGTTGGGTTCATGAACTGTGAAATTCATTTGAGCAGAAAAACCCCTGGGTTTACCGGAAATGAACTCTTGCTTGTAGGAAAACACAGAGGCTTTGGTTTCACTCCGTTTGTGAAGGGAAATTCAGACCAGAGTTCTCATCCATGAAACACACTCTGTTTTAACGCAAAGAGCATGCTCTTCTTTCCAGGTCTCTAATACAGCAAGAAACATGAGCATGCCCAGAAAAAAAGAACTGTGTTTCCTACTCATATGGACCATATCTAGTTGAACTCTGCTTATGAAACTGTAACAAACCACAGCATCTCTTATATAGATGCTCTTTAGTTAATAGTGAAAAACGTGTTGGGTTCGTGAACTGTGTAAATTCTTTTGAGCCGAAAAATCACTGGGTTTACCGGATATGAACTCTTGCTTTTAGGAAGACACAGAGATTTTGGTTTAACTCCATTTCTGAAGGAAAATTCAGACCAATGTTCTCATCCATGAAACATACTCTGGTATAACGCAAGAAGCATGCTCTTCTTCCAGCGTCTCCAATACAGCCAGAAATATGAGCATGCCCAGAAAAAAAGAACTGTGTTTCTTAATCATACGGACCATATCTATTTGCACTCTGCTTATGAAACTGTAACAAACCACAGCATCTCTTACTTAGATGCTCTTTAGTTAATAGTGAAAAACGTGTTGGGTTCATGAACTGTGTAAATTCATTTGAGCCGAAAAATCACTGGGTTTACTGGATATGAACTCTTGCTTGTAGGAAGACACAGAGACTTTGGTTTAACTCCGTTTCTGAAGGAAAATTGAGACCAGTGTTCTCATCCATGAAACATACTCTGTTATAACGCAAGAAGCATGCTCTTCTTCCAGCGTCTCCAATACAGCAAGAAACATGAGCATGCCCAGAAAAAAAGAACTGTGTTTCTTACTCATACAGACCATATCTAGTTAAACTCTGCTTATTAAACTGTAACAAACCACAGATTGTGTTACATAGATGCTCTTTAGATAATAGTGAAAAACGTGTTGGTTTCATGAACTGTGTACATTCATTTGAGCAGAAAAACCCCTGGGTTTACCGGAAAGCAACTCTTGCTTGTAGGAAAACAAAGATGCTTTGGTTTCACTCCGTTTGTGAAGGGAAATTCAGACCAGTGTTCTCATCCATGAAACACACTCTGTTTTAGCGCAACGAGCATGCTCTTCTTTCCAGGTCTCTAATACAGCAAGAAACATGAGCATGCCCAGAGAAAATGAACTGTGTTTCCTACTCATTAGGACCATATCTAGTTGAACTCTGCTTATTAAACTGTAACAAACCACAGCATCTCTTGCATAGATGCTCTTTAGTTAATAGTGAAAAACGTGTTGGGTTCATGAACTGTGTAAATTCATTTGAGCCGAAAAACTCCTGGGTTTACCGGAAATGAACTCTTGCTTGTAGTAAGACACAGAGGCTTTGGTTCAACGCCTTTTCTGAAGGAAAATTCAGACCAGTGTTCTCATCGAAGAAACATACTCTGTATTAACACAAGAAGCATGCTCTTCTTTCCAGCGTCTCCAATACAGCAAGAAACATGAGCATGCCCAGAAAAAAAGAATTGTGTTTCTTACTCATACGGACCATATCTAGTTAAACTCTGCTTATGAAACTGTAACAAACCACAGCATCTCTTACATCTATGCACTTTGGTTTATAGTTAAAAACGTGTTGGGTTCGTGAACTGAGTAAATTCATTTGAACTTAAAAATCACTGGGTTTACCGGAAAGGAACTCTTGCTTGTAGGAAGACACACAGGCTTTGGTTTAACTTTGTTACATAGATGCTCTTTAGTTAATAGTGAAAAACTTGTTGGGTTCGTTTACTGTGTAAATTCATTTGAGCCGAAAAATCACTGGGTTTACCAGAAATGAACTCTTAGTTGTAGGAAGACACACAGACTTAGGTTTAATTCGGTTTCTGACGGAAAATTAAGACCTGTGTTCTCATCCATGAAACATACTCTGTTTTAATGCAATAAGCATGCTCTTCTTTCCAGCGTCTCCAATACAGCATGAAACAAGAACATGCCCAGAAAAAAGAATTGTGTTTCCTATAAATACAGATCATATCTAATTGAACTCTGCTTATGAAAGTGTAACAAAACACAGCATGTGTTATATAGATGCTCTTTATTTAATAGTGCAAAACGAGTTGGGTTCGTGAACAGTGAAAATTCACTTGAGCTGTGAAATCACTGGGTTTAGTGGATATGAACTCTTGCTTGTAGGAAGACACAGAGACTTTGGTTTAAGTCCATTTGTGAACAGAAATTCAGACCAGTGTTCTCATCCATGAAACACACTCTGTTTTAATGCAAGGAGCATCCTCTTCTTTCCTGAGTCTGCAATACAGCAAGAAATATGAGCATGTCCAGAAAAAAGAACTGTGTTTCTTACTCATACAGACCATACCTACTTGAGCTCTGCTTATGAAACTGTAACAAACCACAGCATCTCTTACATATATGCTCTTTAGTTAATAGTGAAAAACGTGTTGGGTTCGTGAACTGTGTAAATTCATTTTAGCCAAAAAATCACTGGGTTTACTGGATATGAACTCTTGCTTGTAGGAAGACAGAGAGACTTTGGTTTAACTCCGTACCTGAAGGAAAATTCAGACCCGTGTTCTCATCCAAGAAACATACTCTGTTTTAACGCAAGAAGCATGCTCTTCTTTCCAGCGTCTCCAATAAAGCAAGAAACATGAGCATGCCCAGAAAAAAAGAAATGTGTTTCTTACTCATACGGACCATATCTAGTTGAACTCTGCTTATGAAACTGTAACAAACCACAGCATGTGTTACATAGATCCTCTTTAGTTAATAGTGATAAACGTGTTGGGTTCATGAACTGTGTAAATTCATTTGAGCAGAAAAATCACTGGGTTTACCGGATATGAACTCTTGCTTGTTGGAAGACACAGAGACTTTGGTTTAACTCTGTTTATGAAGGAAAATTCAGACCAGTGTTCTCATCCATGGAACATACTCTGTTATAACGCAAGAAGCATGCTCTTCTTCCAGCGTCTCCAATACAGCAAGAAACATGAGCATGCCAAGAAAAAAAGAACTGGGTTTCTTACTCATACGGACCATATCTAGTTAAACTCTGCTTATGAAACTGTAACAAACCACAGTTTGTGTTACATAGATGCTCTTTAGATAATAGTGAAAAACGTGTTGGTTTCATGTACTGTGTAAATTCATTTGAGCAGAAAAACCCCAGGGTTTACCGGAAATGAACTCTTGCTCATAGGAAAACACAGATGCTTTGCTTTCACTCCGTTTGTGAAGGGAAATTCAGACCAGAGTTCTCATCCATGAAACACACTCTCTTTTAGCGCAAAGAGCATGCTCTTCTTTCCAGGTCTCTAATACAGCAAGAAACATTAGCATGCCCAGAAAAAAAAGACTGTGTTTCCTACTCATACGGACAATATCTAGTTGAACTCTGCTTATGAAACTGTAACAAACCACAGCATCTCTTACATAGATGCTCTTTAGTTAATAGTGAAAAACATGTTGGGTTCGTTAACTGTGTAAATTCATTTGAGACGAAAATTCACTGGGATTACTGGAAATGATCTCTTGCTTGTAGGAAGACACAGAGACTTTGGTGTAATTCCATTTCTGAAGGAAAATTCAGACCAGTGTTCTCATCCAAGAAACATACTCTGTTTTAACGCAAGAAGCATGCTCTTCTTTCCAGCGTCTCTCATACAGCAAGAAACATGAGCATGCCCAGAAAAAAAGAACTGTGTATCCTACTCATACGGACCAAATCTAGTTGAACTCTGCTTATGAAACTGTAACAAACCACAGCACGTGTGACATAGATGCTCTTTAGTTAATAGTGATAAACGTGTTGGGTTCATGAACTGTGTAAATTCATTTGAGCAGAAATACCCCTGGTTTTACCAGAAATGAACTCTTGCTTGTAGGAATACACAGAGGCTTATTGTCACCCCGTTTGGGAAGGTAAATTCAGACCAGACTTCTCATCCATGAAACACACTGTGTTTTAGCGCAAAGAGCATGCTCTTCTTTCCAGGTCTCTAATACAGCAAGAAACATGAGCATGCCCAGAAAAAAAGAACTGTGTTTCCTACTCATACGGACCATATCTAGTTGGACTCTGCTTATGAAACTGTAACAAACCACAGCATCTCTTACATAGATGCTCTTTAGCTAATAGTGACAAACATGTTGGGTACATGAACTGTGTAAATTCATTTGAGCAGAAAAACTCCTGGGTTTACCGGAAATGATCTCTTGCTTGTAGGAAGACACAGAGGCTTTGGTTTAACGCCTTTTATGAAGGAAAATTCAGACCAGTGTTCTCATCCAAGAAACACACTCTGTTTTAGCGCAAAGAGAATGCTATTCTTTCCAGGTCTCTAATAGAGCAAGAAATATGAGGATGCCCAGAAAAAAGAACTGTGTTTCCTACTCATAAGGACCAAATCTAGTTGAACTCTGCTTATGAAACTGTAACAATCCACAGCATCTGTTACATAGATGCTCTTTAGTTAATAGTGACAAACGTGTTGGTTTCAAGAACTGTGTAATTCATTTGAGCAGAAAAACCCCTGAGTTTACCGGATATGAACTCTTGCTTGTAGGAAGACACAGAGACTTTGGTTTAACTCCGTTTCTGAAGGAAAATTCAGACCAGTGTTCTCATGCATGGAACATACTCTGTTATAACGCAAGAAGCATGCTCTTCTTCCAGCGTCTCCAATACAGCAAGAAACATGACCATGCCCAGAAAAAAAGAACTGTGTTTCTTACTCATACGGACCATATCTAGTTGAACTCTGCTTATGAAACTGTAACAAACCACAGCATGTGTTACATAGATGCTCTTTAGTTAATAGTGAAAAACTTGTTGGGTTCGTTTACTGTGTAAATTCATTTGAGCCGAAAAATCACTGTGTTTACCAGAAATGAACTCTTAGTTGTAGGAAGACACACAGACTTAGGTTTAATTCGGTTTCTGATGGAAAATTAAGACCTGTGTTCTCATTCATGAAACATACTCTGTTTTAATGCAAGAAGCATGCTCTTCTTTCCAGCGTCTCCAATACAGCATGAAACAAGAACATGCCCAGAAAAAAGAATTGTGTTTCCTATAAATACAGATCATATCTAATTGAACTCTGCTTATGAAAGTGTAACAAAACCCAGCATGTGTTATATAGATGCTCTTTATTTAATAGTGCAAAACGAGTTGGGTTCGTGAACAGTGTAAATTCACTTGAGCTGTGAAATCACTGGGATTAGTGGATATGAACTCTTGCTTGTAGGAAGACACAGAGACTTTGGTTTAACTCCATTTGTGAACAGAAATTCAGACCAGTGTTCTCATCCATGAAACACACTCTGTTTTAATGCAAGAAGCATCCTCTTCTTTCCTGAGTCTGCAATACAGCAATAAATATGAGCATGTCCAGAAAAAAGAACTGTGTTTCTTACTCATACGGACCATATGTAGTTAAACTGTGCTTATGAAACTGTAACAAACCACAGCATGTGTTACATAGATGCTCTTTAGTTAATAGTGAAAAACGTGTTGGGTTCATGAACTGTGTAAATTCATTTGAGCAGAAAAACCCCTGGGTTTACCGGAAATGAACTCTTGCTCGTAGGAAAACGCAGAGGCTTTGGTTTCACTCTGTTTGTGAAGGGAAATTCAGACCAGAGTTCTCATCCATGAAACACACTCTGTTTTAGCGCAAAGAGCATGCTCTTCTTTCCAGGTCTCTAATACAGCAAGAAATATGAGCATGCCCAGAAAAAAGAACTGTGTTTCCTACTCATAAGGACCAAATCTAGTTGAACTCTGCTTATGAAACTGTAACAATCCACAGCATCTGTTACATAGATGCTCTTTAGTTAATAGTGAGAAAAGTGTTGGTTTCAAGAACTGTGTAAATTCATTTGAGCCGAAAACCTCCTGGGTTTACCGGAAATGAACTGTTGCTTGTAGTAAGACTCAGAGGATTTGGTTTAACGCCTTTTCTGAAGGAAAATTCAGACCAGTGTTCTCATCCAAGAAATATACTCTGTTTTAACGCAAGAAACATGCTCTTCTTTCCAGCGTCTCCAATAAAGCAAGAAACATGAGCATGCCCAGAAAAAAAGAACTGTGTTTCTAACTCATACGGACCATATCTAGTTGAACTCTGCTTATGAAACTGTAACAAACCACAGCATCTCTTACATAGATGCTCTTTAGTTAATAGTGAAAAACATGTTGGGTTCGTGAACTGTGTAAATTCATTTGGGACGAAAATTCCCTGGGATTACTGGAAATGATCTCATGCTTGTAGGAAGACACAGAGACTTTGGTGTAATTCCATTTCTGAAGGAAAATTGAGACTAGTGTTCTCATCCAACAAACATACTCTGTTTTAACGCAAGAAGCATGCTCTTCTTTCCAGTGTCTCCAATACAGCAAGAAACATGAGCATGCCCAGAAAAAAAGAACTGTGTTTCTTACTCATACAGACCATATCTAGTTAAACTCTGCTTATGAAACTGTAACAAACCACAGCATGTGTTACATAGATGCTCTTTAGTTAATAGTGAAAAACGTGTTGGGTTCATGAACTGTGTAAATTCATTTGAGCAGAAAAACCCCTGGGTTTACCGGAAATGAACTCTTGCTTGTAGGAAAACACAGAGGCTTTGGTTTCACTCCGTTTGTGAAGGGAAATTCAGACCAGAGTTCTCATCCATGAAACACACTCTGTTTTAGCGCAAAGAGCATGCTCTTTTTTCCAGGTCTCTAATACAGCAAGAAACATGAGCATGCCCAGAAAAAAGAACTGTGTTTCCTACTCATAAGGACCAAATCTAGTTGAACTCTGCTTATGAAACTGTAACAATCCACAGCATCTGTTACATAGATGCTCTTTAGTTAATAGTGAGAAACGTGTTGGTTTCAAGAACTGTGTAAATTCATTTGAGCCGAAAAACTCCTGGGTTTACCGGAAATGAACTCTTACTTGTAGTAAGACTCAGAGTCTTTGGTTTAACGCCTTTTCTGAAGGAAAATTCAGACCAGTGTTCTCATCCAAGAAACATACTCTGTTTTAACGCAAGAAGCATGCTCTTCTTTCCAGCGTCTCCAATAAAGCAAGAAACATGAGCATGCCCAGAAAAAAAGAACTGTGTTTCTTACTCATACGGACCATATCTAGTTGAACTCTGCTTATGAAACTGTAACAAACCACAGCATGTGTTACATAGATCCTCTTTAGTTAATAGTGATAAACGTGTTGGGTTCATGAACTGTGTAAATTCATTTGAGCAGAAAAATCACTGGGTTTACCGGATATGAAATCTTGCTCATTGGAAGACACAGAGACTTTGGTTTAACTCTGTTTATGAAGGAAAATTCAGACCAGAGTTCTCATCCATGGAACATACTCTGTTATAAGGCAAGAAGAATGCTCTTCTTCCAGCGTCTCCAATACAGCAAGAAACATGAGCATGCCAAGAAAAAAAGAACTGTGTTTCTTACTCATACGGACCATATCTAGTTAAACTCTGCTTATGAAACTGTAACAAACCACAGCATCTCTTACATAGATGCTCTTTAGTTAATAGTGAAAAACGTGTTGGGTTCATGAACTGTGTAAATTCATTTGAGCAGAAAACCCCTGGGTTTACCGGAAATGAACTCTTGCTTATAGGAAAACACAGAGGCTTTGGTTTAACTCCATTTGTGAAGGGAAGTTCAGAACAGAGTTTTCATCCATGAAATCCACTCTGTTTTAGCACAAAGAGCATGCTCTTCTTTCCAGGTCTCTAATACAGCAAGAAACATGAGCATGCCCACAAAAAAAGAACTGTGTTTCCTACTCATATGGACCATATCTAGGTGAACTCTGCTTATGAAACTGTAACAAACCACAGCATCTCTTACATAGATGCTCTTTAGCTAATAGTGAAAAACGTGTTGGGTTCATGAACTGTGTAAATTCATTTGAGCCGAAAAACTTCTGGGTTTACCGGAAATGAACTCTTGCTTGTACTAAGACACAGAGGCTTTGGTTTAACGCCTTTTCTGAAGGAAAATTCAGACCAGTGTTCTCATCCAAGAAACATACTCTGTTTTAAGGCAAGAAGCATGCTCTTCTTTCCAGCGTCTACAATAAAGCAAGAAACATGAGCATGCCCAGAAAAAAAGAACTGTGTTTCTTACTCATACGGACCATAACTAGTTAAACTCTGCTTATGAAACTGTAACAAACCATAGCATGTGTTACATAGATGCTCTTTCGTTAATAGTGAAAAACGTGTTGGGTTCGTGAACTGTGTAAAATAATTTTAGCCGAAAAATCACTTGGTTTACCGGAAATGAACTCTTAATTGTAGGAAGACACAGAGGCTTTGTTGTAACTCCGTTTGTGAAGGGAAGTTCAGACCAGTGTTCTCATCCATGAAACACCCTCTGTTTTAACGCAAGAAGCTTCCTCTTCTTTCCAGAGTCTGCAATACAGCAAGAAACATGAGCATGCCCACAAAAAAAGAACTGTGTTTCCTACTCATAAGGACCAAATCTAGTTGAACTCTGCTTGTGAAACTGTAACAATCCACAGCATCTGTTACATAGATGCTCTTTAGTTAATAGTGAGAAACGTGTTGGTTTCAAGAACTGTGTAAATTCATTTGAGCCGAAAAACCCCTGGGTTTACCGGAAATGAACTCTTGCTCGTAGGAAAACACAGAGGCTTTGGTTTCACTCTGTTTGTGAAGGGAAATTCAGACCAGAGTTCTCATCCATGAAACACACTCTGTTTTAGCGCAAAGAGCATGCTCTTCTTTCCAGGTCTCTAATACAGCAAGAAACATGAGCATGCCCAGAAAAAAGAACTGTGTTTCCTACTCATAAGGACCAAATCTAGTTGAACTCTGCTTATGAAACTGTAACAATCCACAGCATCTGTTACATAGATGCTCTTTAGTTAATAGTGAGAAAAGTGTTGGTTTCAAGAACTGTGTAAATTCATTTGAGCCGAAAACCTCCTGGGCTTACCGGAAATGAACTGTTGCTTGTAGTAAGACTCAGAGGATTTGGTTTAACGCCTTTTCTGAAGGAAAATTCAGACCAGTGTTCTCATCCAAGAAATATACTCTGTTTTAACGCAAGAAACATGCTCTTCTTTCCAGCGTCTCCAATAAAGCAAGAAACATGAGCATGCCCAGAAAAAAAGAACTGTGTTTCTAACTCATACGGACCATATCTAGTTGAACTCTGCTTATGAAACTGTAACAAACCACAGCATCTCTTACATAGATGCTCTTTAGTTAATAGTGAAAAACATGTTGGGTTCGTGAACTGTGTAAATTCATTTGGGACGAAAATTCCCTGGGATTACTGGAAATGATCTCATGCTTGTAGGAAGACACAGAGACTTTGGTGTAATTCCATTTCTGAAGGAAAATTGAGACTAGTGTTCTCATCCAACAAACATACTCTGTTTTAACGCAAGAAGCATGCTCTTCTTTCCAGTGTCTCCAATACAGCAAGAAACATGAGCATGCCCAGAAAAAAAGAACTGTGTTTCTTACTCATACAGACCATATCTAGTTAAACTCTGCTTATGAAACTGTAACAAACCACAGCATGTGTTACATAGATGCTCTTTAGTTAATAGTGAAAAACGTGTTGGGTTCATGAACTGTGTAAATTCATTTGAGCAGAAAAACCCCTGGGTTTACCGGAAATGAACTCTTGCTTGTAGGAAAACACAGAGGCTTTGGTTTCACTCCGTTTGTGAAGGGAAATTCAGACCAGAGTTCTCATCCATGAAACACACTCTGTTTTAGCGCAAAGAGCATGCTCTTTTTTCCAGGTCTCTAATACAGCAAGAAACATGAGCATGCCCAGAAAAAAGAACTGTGTTTCCTACTCATAAGGACCAAATCTAGTTGAACTCTGCTTATGAAACTGTAACAATCCACAGCATCTGTTACATAGATGCTCTTTAGTTAATAGTGAGAAACGTGTTGGTTTCAAGAACTGTGTAAATTCATTTGAGCCGAAAAACTCCTGGGTTTACCGGAAATGAACTCTTACTTGTAGTAAGACTCAGAGTCTTTGGTTTAACGCCTTTTCTGAAGGAAAATTCAGACCAGTGTTCTCATCCAAGAAACATACTCTGTTTTAACGCAAGAAGCATGCTCTTCTTTCCAGCGTCTCCAATAAAGCAAGAAACATGAGCATGCCCAGAAAAAAAGAACTGTGTTTCTTACTCATACGGACCATATCTAGTTGAACTCTGCTTATGAAACTGTAACAAACCACAGCATGTGTTACATAGATCCTCTTTAGTTAATAGTGATAAACGTGTTGGGTTCATGAACTGTGTAAATTCATTTGAGCAGAAAAATCACTGGGTTTACCGGATATGAAATCTTGCTCATTGGAAGACACAGAGACTTTGGTTTAACTCTGTTTATGAAGGAAAATTCAGACCAGAGTTCTCATCCATGGAACATACTCTGTTATAAGGCAAGAAGAATGCTCTTCTTCCAGCGTCTCCAATACAGCAAGAAACATGAGCATGCCAAGAAAAAAAGAACTGTGTTTCTTACTCATACGGACCATATCTAGTTAAACTCTGCTTATGAAACTGTAACAAACCACAGCATCTCTTACATAGATGCTCTTTAGTTAATAGTGAAAAACGTGTTGGGTTCATGAACTGTGTAAATTCATTTGAGCAGAAAACCCCTGGGTTTACCGGAAATGAACTCTTGCTTATAGGAAAACACAGAGGCTTTGGTTTAACTCCATTTGTGAAGGGAAGTTCAGAACAGAGTTTTCATCCATGAAATCCACTCTGTTTTAGCACAAAGAGCATGCTCTTCTTTCCAGGTCTCTAATACAGCAAGAAACATGAGCATGCCCACAAAAAAAGAACTGTGTTTCCTACTCATATGGACCATATCTAGGTGAACTCTGCTTATGAAACTGTAACAAACCACAGCATCTCTTACATAGATGCTCTTTAGCTAATAGTGAAAAACGTGTTGGGTTCATGAACTGTGTAAATTCATTTGAGCCGAAAAACTTCTGGGTTTACCGGAAATGAACTCTTGCTTGTACTAAGACACAGAGGCTTTGGTTTAACGCCTTTTCTGAAGGAAAATTCAGACCAGTGTTCTCATCCAAGAAACATACTCTGTTTTAAGGCAAGAAGCATGCTCTTCTTTCCAGCGTCTACAATAAAGCAAGAAACATGAGCATGCCCAGAAAAAAAGAACTGTGTTTCTTACTCATACGGACCATAACTAGTTAAACTCTGCTTATGAAACTGTAACAAACCATAGCATGTGTTACATAGATGCTCTTTCGTTAATAGTGAAAAACGTGTTGGGTTCGTGAACTGTGTAAAATAATTTTAGCCGAAAAATCACTTGGTTTACCGGAAATGAACTCTTAATTGTAGGAAGACACAGAGGCTTTGTTGTAACTCCGTTTGTGAAGGGAAGTTCAGACCAGTGTTCTCATCCATGAAACACCCTCTGTTTTAACGCAAGAAGCTTCCTCTTCTTTCCAGAGTCTGCAATACAGCAAGAAACATGAGCATGCCCACAAAAAAAGAACTGTGTTTCCTACTCATAAGGACCAAATCTAGTTGAACTCTGCTTGTGAAACTGTAACAATCCACAGCATCTGTTACATAGATGCTCTTTAGTTAATAGTGAGAAACGTGTTGGTTTCAAGAACTGTGTAAATTCATTTGAGCCGAAAAACCCCTGGGTTTACCGGAAATGAACTCTTGCTCGTAGGAAAACACAGAGGCTTTGGTTTCACTCTGTTTGTGAAGGGAAATTCAGACCAGAGTTCTCATCCATGAAACACACTCTGTTTTAGCGCAAAGAGCATGCTCTTCTTTCCAGGTCTCTAATACAGCAAGAAACATGAGCATGCCCAGAAAAAAGAACTGTGTTTCCTACTCATAAGGACCAAATCTAGTTGAACTCTGCTTATGAAACTGTAACAATCCACAGCATCTGTTACATAGATGCTCTTTAGTTAATAGTGAGAAAAGTGTTGGTTTCAAGAACTGTGTAAATTCATTTGAGCCGAAAACCTCCTGGGTTTACCGGAAATGAACTCTTGCTTGTAGTAAGACTCAGAGGATTTGGTTTAACGCCTTTTCTGAAGGAAAATTCAGACCAGTGTTCTCATCCAAGAAATATACTCTGTTTTAACGCAAGAAGCATGCTCTTCTTTCCAGCGTCTCCAATAAAGCAAGAAACATGAGCATGCCCAGAAAAAAAGAACTGTGTTTCTAACTCATACGGACCATATCTAGTTGAACTCTGCTTATGAAACTGTAACAAACCACAGCATCTCTTACATAGATGCTCTTTAGTTAATAGTGAAAAACATGTTGGGTTCGTGAACTGTGTAAATTCATTTGGGACGAAAATTCCCTGGGATTACTGGAAATGATCTCTTGCTTGTAGGAAGACACAGAGACTTTGGTGTAATTCCATTTCTGAAGGAAAATTGAGACTAGTGTTCTCATCCAACAAACATACTCTGTTTTAACGCAAGAAGCATGCTCTTCTTTCCAGTGTCTCCAATACAGCAAGAAACATGAGCATGCCCAGAAAAAAAGAACTGTGTTTCTTACTCATACGGACCATATCTAGTTAAACTCTGCTTATGAAACTGTAACAAACCACAGCATGTGTTACATAGATGCTCTTTAGTTAATAGTGAAAAACGTGTTGGGTTCATGAACTGTGTAAATTCATTTGAGCAGAAAAACCCCTGGGTTTACCGGAAATGAACTCTTGCTCGTAGGAAAACACAGAGGCTTTGGTTTCACTCCGTTTGTGAAGGGAAATTCAGACCAGAGTTCTCATCCATGAAACACACTCTGTTTTAGCGCAAAGAGCATGCTCTTTTTTCCAGGTCTCTAATACAGCAAGAAACATTAGCATGCCCAGAAAAAAGAACTGTGTTTCCTACTCATAAGGACCAAATCTAGTTGAACTCTGCTTATGAAACTGTAACAATCCACAGCATCTGTTACATAGATGCTCTTTAGTTAATAGTGAGAAACGTGTTGGTTTCAAGAACTGTGTAAATTCATTTGAGCCGAAAAACTCCTGGGTTTACCGGAAATGAACTCTTACTTGTAGTAAGACTCAGAGTCTTTGGTTTAACGCCTTTTCTGAAGGAAAATTCAGACCAGTGTTCTCATCCAAGAAACATACTCTGTTTTAACGCAAGAAGCATGCTCTTCTTTCCAGCGTCTCCAATAAAGCAAGAAACATGAGCATGCCCAGAAAAAAAGAACTGTGTTTCTTACTCATACGGACAATATCTAGTTGAACTCTGCTTATGAAACTGTAACAAACCACAGCATGTGTTACATAGATGCTCTTTAGTTAATAGTGATAAACGTGTTGGGTTCATGAACTGTGTAAATTCATTTGAGCAGAAAAATCACTGGGTTTACCGGATATGAAATCTTGCTCATTGGAAGACACAGAGACTTTGGTTTAACTCTGTTTATGAAGGAAAATTCAGACCAGAGTTCTCATCCATGGAACATACTCTGTTATAACGCAAGAAGAATGCTCTTCTTCCAGCGTCTCCAATACAGCAAGAAACATGAGCATGCCCAGAAAAAAAGAACTGTGTTTCTTACTCATACGGACCATATCTAGTTAAACTCTGCTTATGAAACTGTAACAAACCACAGCATCTCTTACATAGATGCTCTTTAGTTAATAGTGAAAAACGTGTTGGGTTCATGAACTGTGTAAATTCATTTGAGCAGAAAACCCCTGGGTTTACCGGAAATGAACTCTTGCTTATAGGAAAACACAGAGGCTTTGGTTCAACTCCATTTGTGAAGCGAAGTTCAGAACAGAGTTTTCATCCATGAAATCCACTCTGTTTTAGCACAAAGAGCATGCTCTTCTTTCCAGGTCTCTAATACAGCAAGAAACATGAGCATGCCCACAAAAAAAGAACTGTGTTTCCTACTCATATGGACCATATCTAGGTGAACTCTGCTTATGAAACTGTAACAAACCACAGCATCTCTTACATAGATGCTCTTTAGCTAATAGTGAAAAACGTGTTGGGTTCATGAACTGTGTAAATTCATTTGAGCCGAAAAACTTCTGGGTTTACCGGAAATGAACTCTTGCTTGTACTAAGACACAGAGGCTTTGGTTTAACGCCTTTTCTGAAGGAAAATTCAGACCAGTGTTCTCATCCAAGAAACATACTCTGTTTTAAGGCAAGAAGCATGCTCTTCTTTCCAGCGTCTACAATAAAGCAAGAAACATGAGCATGCCCAGAAAAAAAGAACTGTGTTTCTTACTCATACGGACCATAACTAGTTAAACTCTGCTTATGAAACTGTAACAAACCATAGCATGTGTTACATAGATGCTCTTTCGTTAATAGTGAAAAACGTGTTGGGTTCGTGAACTGTGTAAAATAATTTTAGCCGAAAAATCACTTGGTTTACCGGAAATGAACTCTTAATTGTAGGAAGACACAGAGGCTTTGTTGTAACTCCGTTTGTGAAGGGAAGTTCAGACCAGTGTTCTCATCCATGAAACACCCTCTGTTTTAACGCAAGAAGCTTCCTCTTCTTTCCAGAGTCTGCAATACAGCAAGAAACATGAGCATGCCCACAAAAAAAGAACTGTGTTTCCTACTCATAAGGACCAAATCTAGTTGAACTCTGCTTGTGAAACTGTAACAATCCACAGCATCTGTTACATAGATGCTCTTTAGTTAATAGTGAGAAACGTGTTGGTTTCAAGAACTGTGTAAATTCATTTGAGCCGAAAAACTCCTGGGTTTACCGGAAATGAACTCTTGCTTGTAGTAAGACTCAGAGGCTTTGGTTTAACGCCTTTTCTGAAGGAAAATTCAGACCAGTGTTCTCATCCAAGAAACATACTCTGTTTTAACGCAAGAAGCATGCGCTTCTTTCCAGCGTCTCCAATAAAGCAAGAAACATGAGCATGCCCAGAAAAAAAGAACTGTGTTTCTTACTCATACGGACCATATCTAGTTGAACTCTGCTTATGAAACTGTAACAAACCACAGCATGTGTTACATAGATCCTCTTAGTTAATAGTGATAAACGTGTTGGGTTCATGAACTGTGTAAATTCATTTGAGCAGGAAAATCGCTGGGTTTACCGGATATGAACTCTTGCTCATTGGAAGACACAGAGACTTTGGTTTAACTCTGTTTATGAAGGAAAATTCAGACCAGTGTTCTCATCCATGGAACATACTCTGTTATAACGCAAGAAGCATGCTCTTCTTCCTGCGTCTCCAATACAGCAAGAAACATGAGCATGCCCAGAAAAAAAGAACTGTGTTTCTTACTCATACGGACCATATCTAGTTAAACTCTGCTTATGAAACTGTAACAAACCACAGCATGTGTTACTTAGATGCTCTTTAGTTAATAGTGAAAAACGTGTTGGGTTCATGAACTGTGTAAATTCATTTGAGCAGAAAACCCCTGGGTTTACCGGAAATGAACTCTTGCTCATAGGAAAACACAGAGGCTTTGGTTTAACTCCATTTGTGAAGGGAAGTTCAGACCAGAGTTTTCATCCATGAAATACACTCTGTTTTAGCGCAAAGAGCATGCTCTTCTTTCCAGGTCTCTAATACAGCAAGAAACATTAGCATGCCCAGAAAAAAAGAACTGTGTTTCCTACTCATACGGACCATATCTAGGTGAACTCTGCTTATGAAACTGTAACAAACCACAGCATCTCTTACATGGATGCTCTTTAGCTAATAGTGAAAAACGTGTTGGGTTCATGAACTGTGTAAATTCATTTGAGCCGAAAAACTCCTGGGTTTACCGGAAATGAACTCTTGCTTGTACTAAGACACAGAGGCTTTGGTTTAACGCCTTTTCTGAAGGAAAATTCAGACCAGTGTTCTCATCCAAGAAACATACTCTGTTTTAAGGCGAGAAGCATGCTCTTCTTTCCAGCGTCTCCAATAAAGCAAGAAACATGAGCATGCCCAGAAAAAAAGAACTGTGTTTCTTACTCATACGGACCATATCTAGTTAAACTCTGCTTATGAAACTGTAACAAACCACAGCATGTGTTACATAGATGCTCTTTCGTTAATAGTGAAAAACGTGTTGGCTTCGTGAACTGTGTAAAATAATTTTAGCCGAAAAATCACTTGGTTTACCGGAAATGAACTCTTGCTTGTAGGAAGACATAGAAGCTTTGGTTTAACTCCGTTTGTGAAGGGAAATTCACAACAGAGTTCTCATCCATGAAACACACTCTGTTTTAGCGCAAAGAGCATGCTCTTCTTTCCAGCATCTGCAAAACAGCAAGAAACATGAGCATGCCCAGAAAAAAAAATGTGTTTCCTACTCATTAGGACCATATCTAGTTGAACTCTGCTTATGAAAGTGTAACAAACCACAGCATGTGTTACATAGATGCTCTTTAGTTAATAGTGAAAAACGTGTTGTGTTCAGGATCTGTGAAATTCATTTGAGCAGAAAAATCCCTGGGTTTAGCTGAAATGAACTCTTGCTCAAAGGAAAACACAGAGGCTTTGTTTTCACTCCGTTTGTGAAAGGAAATTCAGACCAGAGTTCTCATCCATGAAACACACTCTGTTTTACCGCAAACAGCATGCTCTTCTTTCCAGGTGTCTAATACAGCAAGAAATATGAGCATGCCCAGAAAAAAGAACTGTGTTTCCTCCTCATTCGGACCATATCTAGTTGAATTCTGCTTATGAAACTGTAACAAACCACAGCATGTGTTACATAGATGCTCTTTCGTTAATAGTGAAAAACGTGTTGGGTTAGTGAACTGTGTATAATAATTTTAGCCGAAAAATCACTGGGTTTACCGGAAATGAACTCTTGCTTGTAGGAAGACACAGAGGCTTTGGTTTAACTCCGTTTCTGAAGGAAAATTCAGAGCAGTTTTCTCATCCATGAAACATACTCTGTTATAACGCAAGAAGGATGCTCTTCTTCCAGCGTCTCCAATACAGCAAGAAACATGAGCATGCCCAGAAAAAAAGAACTGTGTTTCTTACTCATACGGACCATATCTAGTTACACTCGGCTTATGAAACTGTAACAAACCACAGCATCTCTTACATAGATTCTCTTTAGTTAATAGTGAAAAACGTGTTGGGTTCATGAACTGTGTAAATTCATTTGACCAGAAAAACCCCTGGGTTTACCGGAAATGAACTCTTGCTTGTAGGAAAACACAGAGGCTTTGGTTTCACTCCGTTTTTGAAGGGAAATTCAGACCAGAGTTCTCATCCATGAAACACACTCTGTTTTAATGCAAAGAGCATGCTCTTCATTCCAGGTCTCTAATACAGCAAGAAACATGAGCATGCCCAGAAAAAAAGAACTGTGTTTCCTACTCATACGGAACATATCTAGATGAACTCTGCTTATGAAACTGTAACAAAACACTTCATCTCTTACATAGATGCTCTTTAGTTAATAGTGAAAAACATGTTGGGTTCATGAACTGTGTAAATTCATTAGAGCCGAAAAACCCCTGGGTTTACCAGAAATGAACTCTTGCTTGTAGTAAGACACAGAGGCTTTGGTTTAACTCCATTTCTAATGGAAACTTCAGACCAGTGTTCTCATCCAAGAAACATACTCTGTTTTACCGCAAGAAGCATGCTCTTTTTTCCAGCGTCTTCAACACAGCAAGAAATATGAGCATGACCAGAGAAAAAGAATTGTGGTTCTTACTCATACGGACCATATCTAGTTAAACTCTGCTTGTGAAACTGTAACAAACCACACCATCTCTTACATATATGCTCTTTCGTTTATAGTGAAAAACGTGTTGGGTTCGTGAACTGTGTAAATTCACTTGAGCTGAAAAATCACTGGGTTTACTGGATATGAAATCTTGCTTGTAGGAAGACACAGAGGCTTTGGTTTCACTCCGTTTGTGAAGGGAAATTCAGACCAGAGTGCTCATCCATGAAACACACTCTGTTTTAACCCAAAGAGCATGCTCTTCATTCCAGGTCTCTAATACAGCAAGAAACATGGGCATGCCCAGAAAAAAAGAACTGTGTTTCCTACTCATACGGAACATATCTAGTTGAACTCTGCTTATGAAACTGTAACAATCCACAGCATCTGCTACATAGATGCTCTTTAGTTAATAGTGACAAACGTGTTGGTTTCAAGAACTGTGTAAATTCATTTGAGCAGAAAAATCACTGGGTTTACCGGATATGAACTCTTGCTTGTAGGAAGACACAGAGATATTGGTTAAACTCCGTTTCTGAAGGAAAATTCAGAGCAGTTTTCTCATCCATGAAACATACTCTGTTATAACGCAAGAAGGATGCTCTTCTTCCAGCGTCTCCAATACAGCAAGAAACATGAGCATGCCCAGAAAAAAAGAACTGTGTTTCTTACTCATACGGACCATATCTAGTTACACTCGGCTTATGAAACTGTAACAAAGCACAGCATCTCTTACATAGATGCTCTTTAGTTAATAGTGAAAAACGTGTTGGGTTCATGAACTTTGTAAATTCATTTGAGCCGAAAAACTCCTGGAATAACCGGAAATGAACTCTTGCTTGTAGGAAGACACAGAGGCTTTGGTTTAACGCCTTTTCTGAAGGAAAATTCAGACCAGTGTTCTCATCCAAGAAACATACTCTGTTTTAACGCAAGAAGCATGCTCTTCTTTCCAGCGTCTGCAAAACAGCAAGAAACATGAGCATGCCCAGAAAAAAAGAACTGTGTTTCCTACTCATTAGGACCGTATCTAGTTGAACTCTGCTTATGAAAGTGTAACAAACCACAGCATGTGTTACATAGATGCTCTTTAGTTAATAGTGAAAAACTTGTTGGGTTCATGAACTGTGTAAAATAATTTTAGCCGAAAAATCACTGAGTTTACCGGAAATGAACTCTTGCTTGTAGTAAGACACAGAGGCTTTGGTTTAACGCCTTTTCTGAAGGAAAATTCAGACCAGAGTGCTCATCCATGAAACACACTCTGTTTTAACCCAAAGAGCATGCTCTTCATTCCAGGTCTCTAATACAGCAAGAAACATGAGCATGCCCAGAAAAAAAGAACTGTGTTTACTACTCATACGGAACATATCTAGATGAACTCTGCTTATGAAACTGTAACAAAACACTTCATCTCTTACATAGATGCTCTTTAGTTAATAGTGAAAAACATGTTGGGTTAATGAACTGTGTAAATTCATTATAGCCGAAAAACCCCTGGGTTTACCAGAAATGAATTCTTGCTTGTAGTAAGACATAGAGGCTTTGGTTTAACTCCATTTCTAAAGGAAACTTCAGACCACTGTTCTCATCCAAGAAACATACTCTGTTTTAACGCAAGAAGCATGCTCTTCTTTCCAGCGTCGGCAAAACAGCAAGAAACATGAGCATACCCAGAAAAAAAGAACTGTGTTTCCTACTCATTAGGACCATATCTAGTTGAACTCTGCTTATGAAAGTGTAACAAACCACAGCATGTGTTACATAGATGCTCTTTAGTTAATAGTGAAAAACGTGTTGGATTCATGAACTGTGTAAATTCATTTGAGCAGAAAAACCCCTGGGTTTACCGGAAATGAACTCCTGCTTGTAGGAAGACAATGAGGCTTTGGTTTCACTCCTTTTGTGAAGGGAAATTCAGACCAGAGTTCTGATCCATGAAACACACTCTGTTTTAACGCAAAGAGCATGCTCTTCTATTCAGGTCTCTAATACAGCAAGAAACATGAGCATGCCCAGAAAAAAAGAACTGTGTTTCCTCCTCATACGGACCATATGTAGTGAACTCTGCTTATGAAACTGTAACAAACCACAGCATGTGTTACATAGATGCTCTTTCGTTAATATTGAAAAACGTGTTGGGTTCGTGAACTGTGTAAAATAATTTTAGCCGAAAAATCACTGGGTTTACCGGAAATGAACTCTTGCTTGTAGTAAGACACAGAGGCTTTGGTTTAACGCCTTTTCTGAAGGAAAATTCAGACCAGTGTCCTCATCCAAGAAAAATACTCTGTTTTAACACAAGAAGCTTCCTCTTCTTTCCAGAGTCTGCAATACAGCAAGAAACATGAGCATGCCCAGAAAAATAGAACTGTGTTCCCTACACATACGGACCAAATCTAGTTGAACTCTGCTTATGAAACTGTAACAAACCACAGCATGTGTTACATAGATGCTCTTTAGTTAATAGTGGAAAACATGTTGGGTTCATGAACTGTGTAAATACATTTGAGCAGAAAAATCACTGGGTTTACCGGAATAGAACTCTTGCTCATAGGAAAGCACAGTGGCATTGGTTTCACTCCGTTTGTGAAGGGAAATTCAGACCAGAGTTCTGATCCATGAAACACACTCTGTTTTAGCGCAAAGAGCACGCTCTTCTTTCCACGTCTCTAATACAGCAAGAAACATGAGCATGCCCAGAAAAAAAGAACTGTGTTTCCTACTCATACGGACCATATCTAGTTGAACTCTGCTTATGAAATTGTAACAAACCACAGCATCTCTTACATAGATGCTCTTTAGTTAATAGAGAAAATCCTGTTTTGTTCAAGAACTGTGTAAATTCATTTGAGCCGAAAAATCACTGGGTTTACCGGAAATGAACTCTAGCTTGCAGGAAGACACAGAGGCTTTGGTTTAACTCCGTTTGTGAAGGAAAATTCAGACCAGTGTTCTCATCCATGAAACTCCCTCTGTTTTAACGCAAGAAGCTTCCTCTTCTTTCCAGAGTCTGCAATACAGCAAGAAAGATGAGCATGCCCAGAAAAAAGAACTGTGTTTCCTACTCATACGGACCTTATCTAGTTGAACTCTGCTTATGAAACTGTAACAAACCACAGCATGTGTTACATAGATGCTCTTTAGTTAATAGTGAAAAACATGTTGGTTTCAAGAACTGTGTAAATACATTTGAGCCGAAAAATCACTGGGTTTACCGGATATGAACTCTTGCTTGTAGGAAGACACAGAGACTTTGGTTTCACTCCGTTTGTGAAGGGAAATTCAGGCGAGAGTTCTCATCCATGAAACACACTCTGTTTTAGCGCAAAGAGCTTGCTCTTCTTTCCAGGTCTCTAATACAGCAAGAAATATGAGCATGCCCAGAAAAAAAGAACTGTGTTTCCTACTCATACGGACCATATCTAGTTGAACTCTAGTTATGAAACTGTAAAAAACCACAGCAGCTCTTACATAGATGCTCTTTAGTTAATAGTGAAAAACGTGTTGGGTTCATGAACTGTGTAAATTCATTTGAGCCGAAAAACTCCTGGGTTTACCGGAAATGAACTTTTGCTTGTAGTAAGACACAGAGGCTTTGGTTTAACTCCGTTTGTGAAGGGAAATTCAGATCTGTGTTCTCATCCATGAAACACACTCTCTTTTAGCGCAAAGAGCATGCTCTTCTTTCCAGGTCTCTAATACAGCAAGAAACATGAGCATGCCCAGAGAAAAAGAATTGTGGTTCTTACTCATACGGACCATATCTAGTTAAACTCTGCTTCTGAAACTGTAACAAACCACAGCATGTGTTACATAGATGCTCTTTAGTTAATAGTGGAAAACGTGTTGGGTTCATGAACTGTGTAAATACATTTGAGCAGAAAAATCACTGGATTACCAGAATAGAACTCTTGCTCATAGGAAAGCACAGTGGCATTGGTTTCACTCCGTTTGTGACGGGAAATTCAGACCAGAGTTCTCATCCATGAAACACACTCTGTTTTAGCGCAAAGAGCTTGCTCTTCTTTCCAGGTCTCTAATACAGCAAGAAACATGAGCATGCCCAGAAAAAAAGAACTGTGTTTCCTACTCATACGGACCATATCTAGTTGAACTCTGCTTATGAAACTGTAACAAACCACAGCATGTGTTACATAGATGCTCTTTAGTTAATAGTAAAAAACATGTTGGGTTCGTGAACTGTGTAAATTCATTTGAGCCGAAAAATCTGTGGTTTTACCGGATATGAACTCTTGCTTGTAGGAAGACACAGAGGCTTTGGTTTAATTCTGTTTCTGAAGAAAAATTCAGACCAGTGTTCTCATGCAAGAAACATACTCTGTTTTAACGCAAGCAGCATGCTCTTCTTTCTAGCGTCTCCAATACAGCAAGAAACATGACCATGCCCAGAAAAAAAGAACTGTGTTTCTTACTCATACGGACCATAACTAGTTAAACTCTGCTTCTGAAACTGTAACAAACCACAGCATGTGTTACATAGATGCTCTTTAGTTAATAGTGGAAAACGTGTTGGGTTCATGAACTGTGTAAATACATATGATCCGAAAAATCACTGGGTTTACCAGAAATGAACTCTTGCTTGTAGGGAGACACAGATGCTGTGGTTTAACTCCGTTTGTGAAGGGATATTCAGACCAGTGTTCTCATCCATGAAACACCATCTGTTTTAACGCAAGAAGCTTCCTCTTCTTTCCCGAGTGTGCAATATAGCAAGAAACATGAGCATGCCCAGAAAAAAAGAGCTGTATTTCCTACTCATATGGACCATATCTAGTTGAACTCTGCTTATGAAACTTTAACAAACCGCAGCATGTGTTACATAGATGCTCTTTAGTTAATAGTGAAAAACCTGTTGGTTTCAAGATCTGTGTAAATTCATTTGAGCCGAAAAATCACTGGGTTTACCGGATATGAACTCTTGCTTGTAGGAAGACACAGAGACTTTGGTTTAACCCCATTTCTGAAGGAAAATTCAGACCAGTGTTCTCATCCATGAAACATACTGTGTTATAACGCAAGAAGCATGCTCTTCTTCCAGCGTCTCCAATACAGCAAGAAACATGAGGAGGCCCAGAAAAGAATAACTGTGTTTCTTACTCATACGGACCATATCTAGTTAAACTGTTTTACGAAACTGTAACAAACCACAGCATGTGTTACATAGGTGCTCTTTAGTTAAAAGTGAAAAACGTGTTGGGTTCATGAACTGTGTAAATTTATTTGAGCAGAAAAACCCCTGGGTTTACCGGAAATGAACTCTTGCTCGAAGGAAAACACAGAGGCTTTGGTTTCACTCCGTTTGTGAAGGGAAATTCAGACCAGAGTTCTCATCCATGAAACACAATCTGTTTTAGCGCAAAGAGCTTGCTCTTCTTTCCAGGTCTCTAATACAGCAAGAAATATGAGCATGCCCAGAAAAAAAGAACTGTGTTTCCTACTCATACGGACCATATCTAGTTGAACTCTAGTTATGAAACTGTAAAAAACCACAGCAGCTCTTACATAGATGCTCTTTAGTTAATAGTGAAAAATGTGTTGGGTTCATGAACTGTGTAAATTCATTTGAGCCGAAAAACTCCTGGGTTTACCGGAAATGAACTTTTGCTTGTAGTAAGACACAGAGGCTTTGGTTTAACTCCGTTTGTGAAGGGAAATTCAGATCAGTGTGCTCATCCATGAAACACACTCTCTTTTAGCGCAAAGAGCATGCTCTTCTTTCCAGGTCTCTAATACAGCAAGAAACATGAGCATGCCCAGAGAAAAAGAATTGTGGTTCTTACTCATACGGACCATATCTAGTTAAACTCTGCTTCTGAAACTGTAACAAACCACAGCATGTGTTACATAGATGCTCTTTAGTTAATAGTGGAAAACGTGTTGGGTTCATGAACTGTGTAAATACATTTGAGCAGAAAAATCACTGGATTACCGGAATAGAACAATTGCTCATAGGAAAGCACAGTGGCATTGGTTTCACTCAGTTTGTGAAGGGAAATTCAGACCAGAGTTCTCATCCATGAAACACACTCTGTTTTAGCGCAAAGAGCTTGCTCTTCTTTCCAGGTCTCTAATACAGCAAGAAACATGAGCATGCCCAGAAAAAAAGAACTGTGTTTCCTACTCATACGGACCATATCTAGTTGAACTCTGCTTATGAAACTGTAACAAACCAAAGCATGTGTTACATAGATGCTCTTTAGTTAATAGTAAAAAACATGTTGGGTTCGTGAACTGTGTAAATTCATTTGAGCCGAAAAATCTGTGGTTTTACCGGATATGAACTCTTGCTTGTAGGAAGACACAGAGGCTTTGGTTTAATTCTGTTTCTGAAGGAAAATTCAGACCAGTGTTCTCATGCAAGAAACATACTCTGTTTTAAAGTAAGAAGCTTCCTCTTCTGTCCAGAGTCTGCAATACAGCAAGAAACATGAGCATGCCCAGAAAAAAGAACTGTGTTTCCTACTCATACGGACCTTATCTAGTTGAACTCTGCTTAAGAAACTGTAACAAACCACAGCATGTGTTACATAGATGCTCTTTAGTTAATAGTGAAAAACATGTTGGTTTCAAGAACTGTGTAAATTCATTTGAGCCGAAAAATCACTGGGTTTACCGGATATGAACTCTTGCTTGTAGGAAGACACAGAGACTTTGGTTTCGCTCCGTTTCTGAAGGAAAATTCAGACCAGTGATCTCATCCATGAAACATACTCTGTTATAACACAAGAAGCATGCTCTTCTTCCAGCCTCTCTAATACAGCAAGAAACATGAGCATGCCCAGAAAAAAAGAACTGTGTTTCTTACTCATACCGACGATATCTAGTTAAACTCTGCTTATGAAACTGTAACAAACCACAGCATCTCTTACATTGATGCTCTTTAGTTAATAGTGAAAAAGGTGTTGGGTTCATGAACTGTGTAAATTCATTTGAGCAGAAAAACCCCTGGGTTTACCGGAAATGAACTCTTACTCGTAGGAAAACACAGATGCTTTGGTTTCACTCCGTTTGTGAAGCGTAATTCAGACCAGAGTTCTCATTCATGAAACACACTCTGTTTTAGCGCAAAGAGCATGCTCTTCTTTCCAGGTCTCTAAAACAGCAAGAAACATGAGGATGCCCAGAAAAAAAGAACTGTGATTCTTACTCATACGGACCATATCTAGTTAAACTCTGCTTATGAAACTGTAACAAAGCACAGCATCTCTTACATAGATGCTCTTTAGTTAATAGTGAAAAACGTGTTGGGTTCATGAACTGTTTAAATTCATTTGAGCCGAAAAACTCCTGGGTTTACCAGAAATGAACTCTTGCTTGTAGGAAGACAGAGAGACTTTGGTTTAACTCCAAATCTGAAGGAAAATTCAGACCAGTGTTCTCATCCAAGAAACATACTCTGTTTTAACGCAAGAAGCATGCTCTTCTTGCCAGCGTCTCCAATACAGCAAGAAACATGACCATGCCCAGAAAAAAAGAATTGTGTTTCTTACTCATACGGACCATAACCAGTTAAACTCTGCTTCTGAAACTGTAACAAACCACAGCATGTGTTACATAGATGCTCTTTAGTTAATAGTGGAAAACGTGTTGGGTTCATGAACTGTGTAAATACATTTGATCCGAAAAATCACTGGGTTTACCAGAAATGAACTCTTGCATGTAGGGAGACACAGAGGCTGTGGTTTAACTCCGTTTGTGAAGGGATATTCAGACCAGTGTTCTCATCCATGAAACACCATCTGTTTTAACGCAAGAAGCTTCCTCTTCTTTCCCGAGTGTGCAATATAGCAAGAAACATGAGCATGCCCAGAAAAAAAGAGCTGTATTTCCTACTCATTTGGACCATATCTAGTTGAACTCTGCTTATGAAACTTTAACAAACCACAGCATGTGTTACATAGATGCTCTTTAGTTAATAGTGAAAAACCTGTTGGTTTCAAGATCTGTGTAAATTCATTTGAGCCGAAAAATCACTGGGTTTACCGGATATGAACTCTTGCTTGTAGGAAGACACAGAGACTTTGGTTTAACCCCGTTTCTGAAGGAAAATTCAGACCAGTGTTCTCATCCATGAAACATACTGTGTTATAACGCAAGAAGCATGCTCTTCTTCCAGCATCTCCAATACAGCAAGAAACATGAGGAGGCCCAGAAAAGAATAACTGTGTTTCTTACTCATACGGACCATATCTAGTTAAACTGTTTTACGAAACTGTAACAAACCACAGCATGTGTTACATAGGTGCTCTTTAGTTAAAAGTGAAAAACGTGTTGGGTTCATGAACTGTGTAAATTTATTTGAGCAGAAAAACCCCTGGGTTTACCGGAAATGAACTCTTGCTCGAAGGAAAACACAGAGGCTTTGGTTTCACTCCGTTTGTGAAGGGAAATTCAGACCAGAGTTCTGATCCATGAAACACAATCTGTTTTAGCGCAAAGAGCTTGCTCTTCTTTCCAGGTCTCTAATACAGCAAGAAATATGAGCATGCCCAGAAAAAAAGAACTGTGTTTCCTACTCATACGGACCTTATCTAGTTGAACTCTAGTTATGAAACTGTAAAAAACCACAGCAGCTCTTACATAGATGCTCTTTAGTTAATAGTGAAAAACGTGTTGGGTTCATGAACTGTGTAAATTCATTTGAGCCGAAAAACTCCTGGGTTTACCGGAAATGAACTTTTGCTTGTAGTAAGACACAGAGGCTTTGGTTTAACTCCGTTTGTGAAGGGAAATTCAAATCAGTGTGCTCATCCATGAAACACACTCTCTTTTAGCGCAAAGAGCATGCTCTTCTTTCCAGGTCTCTAAAACAGCAAGAAACATGAGCATGCCCAGAAAAAAAGAACTGTGTTTCCTACTCATACAGACCATATCTAGTTGAACTCTGATTATGAAACTGTAACAAACCACAGCATCTCTTACATAGATGCTCTTTAGTTAATAGTGAAAAACCTGTTGGTTTCAAGAACTGTGTAAAATCATTTGAGCCGAAAAATCACTGTGTTTGCCGGATATGAACTCTTGCTTGTATGAAGACACACAGACTTTGGTTTAACCCCGTTTCTGAAGGAAAATTCAAACCAGTGTTCTCATCCATGAAACATACTCTGTTATAACGCAAGAAGCATGCTCTTCTTCCAGCATCTCCAATACAGCAAGAAACATGAGGAGGCCCAGAAGAGAAGAACTGTGTTTCTTACTCATACGGACCACATCTAGTAAAACTGTGCTTATGAAACTGTAACAAACCCCAGCATGTGTTACATAGATGCTCTTTAGTTAATAGTGAAAAACGTGTTGGGTTCGTGAACTGTGCAAATTCATTTGAGCCGAAAAATCACTGGATTTACCGGATATGTACTCTTGCTTGTAGGAAGACACAGGGGCTTTGGTTTAACCACGTTTCTGAAGGAAAATTCAGACCAGTGTTCTCATCCAAGAAACATACTCTGTTTTAACGCAAGAAGCTTCTTCTTCTTTCCAGAGTCTGCAATACAGCAAGAAACATGAGCATGCCCAGAGAAAAAGAGCTGTGTTTCCTACTCATACGGACCATATCTAGTTGAACTCTGCGTATGAAATTGTAACAAACCACAGCATTTGTTACATAGATGCTCTTTAGTTAATAGTGAAAAACCTGTTGGTTTCAAGAACTGTGTAAATTCATTTGAGCCGAAAAATCACTGGGTTTACCTGATATGAACTCTTGCTTGTAGGAAGACACAGAGACTTTGGTTTAACTCCGTTTGTGAAGGAAATTTTGACCAGTGTTCTCATCCATGAAACACCCTCTGTTTTAACGCAAAATGCTTCCTCTTCTTTTCAGAGTCTGTAATACAGCAAGAAACATGAGCATGCCCAAAAAAAAAGAACTGTGTTTCTTACTCATACGGACCATATCTAGTTGAACTCTGCTTATGAAACTGTAACAAACCACAGCATGTGTTACATAGATGCTCTTTAGTTAATAGTGAAAAACTTGTTGGGTTCGTGAACTGTGTAAATTCATTTGAGCCGAAAATTCACTGAGTTTTCTGGAAAGGAACTCTTGCTTGTAGGAAGACACAAAGACTTTCGTTTAATTCCATTTCTGAAGGAAAATTCAGACTAGTGTTCTCATCCAAGAAACATACTCTGTTTTAACGCAAGAAGCTTCTTCTTCTTTCCAGAGTCTGCAATACAGCAAGAAACATGAGCATGCCCAGAAAAAAAGAACTGTGTTTCCTACTAATACGGACCTTATCTAGTTGAACTCTGCTTATGAAACTGTACAAACCACAGCATGTGTTACATAGATGCTCTTTAGTTAATACGAAAAACGTGTTGGTTTCAAGAACTGTGTAAATTCATTTGAGCCAAAAAATCACTGGGTTTACCGGATATGAACTCTTGCTTGTAGGAATACACAGAGATTTTGGTTTAACCCCGTTTCTGAAGGAAAATTCAGACCAGTGATCTCATCCATGAAACATACTCTGTTATAACGCAAGAAGCATGCTCTTCTTCCAGCGTCTCCAATACAGCAAGAAACATGAGCATGCCCAGAAAAGAAGAACTGTGTTTCTTACTCATACGGACCATATCTAGTTAAACTGTTCTTACAAAACTGTAACAAACCACAGCATGTGTTACATACGTGCTCTTTAGTTAAAAGTGAAAAACGTGTTGGGTTCATGAACTGTGTAAATTTATTTGAGCAGAAAAACCCCTGGGTTTACCGGAAATGAACTCTTGCTCGAAGGAAAACACAGAGGCTTTGGTTTCACTCCGTTTGTGAAGGGAAATTCAGACCAGAGTTCTCATCCATGAAACACACTCTGTTTAAGCACAAAGAGCTTGCTCTTCTTTCCAGGTCTCTAATACAGCAAGAAATATGAGCATGCCCAGAAAAAAAGAACTGTGTTTCCTAATCATACGGACCATATCTAGTTGAACTCTAGTTATGAAACTGTAAAAAACCACAGCATCTCTTACATAGATGCTCTTTAGTTAATAGTGAAAAACGTGTTGGGTTCATGAACTGTGTAAATATATTTGAGCCGAAAAACTCCTGGGTTTACCGGAAATGAACTTTTGCTTGTAGTAAGACACAGAGGCTTTGGTTTAACTCCTTTTGTGAAGGGAAATTCAGATCAGTGTGCTCATCCATGAAACACACTCTGTTTTAGCGCAAAGAGCATGCTCTTCTTTCTAGGTCTCTAAAACAGCAAGAAACATGAGCATGCCCAGAAAAAAAGAACTGTGTTTCCTACTCATACAGACCATATCTAGTTGAACTCTGCTTATGAAACTGTAACAAACCACAGCATGTGTTACATAGATGCTCTTTACTTAATAGTTGAAAACGTGTTGGGTTCATGAACTGTGTAAATTCATTTGATCCGAAAAATCACTGGGTTTACCGGAAATGAACTCTTACTTGTAGGGAGACACAGAGGCTGTGGTTTAACTCCGTTTGTGAAGGGAAATTCAGACCAGTGTTCTCATCCATGAAACACCCTCTGTTTTAACGCAAGAAGCTTCCTCTTCTTTCCGGAGTCTGCAATATAGCAAGAAACATGAGCATGAACAGAAAAAAAGAGCTGTGTTTCCTACTCATACGACCATATCTAGTTGAACTCTGCTTATGAAACTGTAACAAACCACGGCATTTGTTACATAGATGCTCTTTAATTAATAGTGAAAAACGTGTTGGGTTCATGAACTATGTAAATTCATTTGAGCCGAAAAACTCCTGGGTTTACCTGAAATGAACCCTTGCTTGTAGTAAGACACAGTGGCTTTTGTTCAACCCCTTTTCTGAAGGAAAATTCAGGCCAGTGTTCTCATGCAAGAAACATACTCTGTTTTAACGCAAGAAGCATGCTCTTTTTTCCAGTGTCTCCAATACAGCAAGAAACATGAGCATGCCCATAAAAAAAGAATTGTGTTTCTTACTCATACGGACCATATCTAGTTAAACTCTGCTTATGAAACTGTAACAAACCACAGCATCTCTTACATATATGCTCTTTTGTTTATAGTGATAAACGTGATGGGTTCGTGAACTGTGTAAATTTATTTGAGCCTAAAAATCACTGGGTTAACCAGAAATGAACTCTTGCTTGTAGGAAGACAAAGAGGCTTTGGTTTAACTCCGTCTGTGAAGGGAAATTCAGATCAGTGTGCTCATCCGTGAAACACCCTCTGTTTTAATGCAAGAAGCTTCCTCTTCTTTCCAGAGTCTGCAATACAGCAAGAAACATTAGCATGCCCAGAAAAAATAACTGTGTTTCCTACTCATACAGACCATATCTAGTTGAACTCTGCTTATGAAACTGTAACAAACCACAGCATGTGTTACATAGATGCTCTTTAGTTAATAGTGAAAAACGTGTTGGGTTCGTGAACTGTGTAAATTCATTTGAGCCGAAAAATCACTGGGTTTACCGGATATGAACTCTTGCTTGTAGGAAGACACAGTGACTTTGGTTTAACTCCGATTCTGAGGAAAATTCAGACCAGTGTTCTCATCCATGAAACATACTCTGTTATAACGCAAGAAGCAGGCTCTTCTTCCAGCATCTCCAATACAGCAAGAAACATGAGCATGCCCAGAAAAAAGAACTGTGTTTCCTACTCATACGGACCAAATCTAGTTGAACTCTGCTTATGAAACTGTAACAAACCACAGCATATGTTACATAGATGCTCTTTTGTTTATAGTGATAAACGTGATGGGTTCGTGAACTGTGTAAATTTATTTGAGCCTAAAAATCACTGGGTTAACCAGAAATGAACTCTTGCTTGTAGGAAGACAAAGAGGCTTTGGTTTAACTCCATCTGTGAAGGGAAATTAAGATCAGTGTGCTCATCCGTGAAACACCCTCTGTTTTAATGCAAGAAGCTTCCTCTTCTTTCCAGAGTCTGCAATACAGCAAGAAACATTAGCATGCCCAGAAAAAATAACTGTGTTTCCTACTCATACAGACCATATCTGGTTGAACTCTGCTTATGAAACTGTAACAAACCACAGCATGTGTTACATAGATGCTCTTTAGTTAATAGTGAAAAACGTGTTGGGTTCGTGAACTGTGTAAATTCATTTGAGCCGAAAAATCACTGGGTTTACCGGATATGAACTCTTGCTTGTAGGAAGACACAGTGACTTTGGTTTAACTCCGATTCTGAGGAAAATTCAGACCAGTGTTCTCATCCATGAAACATACTCTGTTATAACGCAAGAAGCAGGCTCTTCTTCCAGCATCTCCAATACAGCAAGAAACATGAGCATGCCCAGAAAAAAGAACTGTGTTTCCTACTCATACGGACCAAATCTAGTTGAACTCTGCTTATGAAACTGTAACAAACCACAGCATATGTTACATAGATGCTCTTTAGTTAATAGTGACATACGTGTTGGTTTCAAGAACTGTGTAAATTCATTTGAGCCGAAAAATCACTGGGTTTACCGGATATGAACTCTTGCTTGTAGGAAGACATAGAGACTTTGGTTTAAATACGTTTCTGAAGGAAAATTCAGACCAGTGTTCTCATCCATGAAACATACTCTGTTATAACGCAAGAAGCATGCTCTTCTTTCCAGCGTCTCCAATACAGCAAGAAACATGAGCATGCCCAGAAAAAAAGAACTGTGTTTCTTACTTATACGGACCATATCTAGTTACACTCTGATTCTGAAACTGTAACAAACCACAGCATGATTTACAATGATGCTCTTTACTTAATAGTTGAAAACGTGTTGGGTTCATGAACTGTGTAAATTCATTTGAGCAGAAAAATCACTGGGTTTACCGGAAATGAACCCTGGCTCATAGGAAAGCACAGAGTCATTGGTTTCACTCCTTTTGTGAAGGGAAATTCAGACCATAGTTCTCATCCTTGAAACAAACGCTGTTTTAGCACAAAGAGCATGCTCTTCTTTCCAGGTCTCTAATACAGCAAGAAACATGAGCATGCCCAGAAAAAAAGAACTGTGTTTCCTACTCATGCGGACCATATCTAGTTGAACTCTGATTATGAAACACTAACAAACCACAGCATCTCTTACATAGATGCTCTTTAGTTAATAGTGAGAAACGTGTTGGGTTCGTGAACTGTGTAAATTCATTTGAGCCGAAAAATCACTGGGTTTACCGGAAATGAACTCTTGCTTGTAGGAAGACACAGAGGCTTTTGTTCAACGCCTTTTATGAAGGAAAATTCAGGCCAGTGTTCTTATCCATGAAACATACTCTGTTATAACGCAAGAAGCATGCTCTTCTTCCAGCGTCTCCAATACAGCAAGAAACATGAGCATGCCCAGAAATGAAGAACTGTGTTTCTTACTCATACGGACCATATCTAGTTAAACTGTGCTTATGAAACTGTAACAAACCCCAGCATGTGTTACATAGATGCTCTTTAGTTAATAGTGAAAAACGTGTTGGGTTCATGAACTGTCTAAATTCATTTGAGCCGAAAAATCACTGGATTTACCGGATATGAACTCTTACTTGTAGGAAGACACAGAGGCTTTGGTTTAATTCCGTTTCTGAAGGAAAATTCAGACCAGTTTTCTCATCCAAGAAACATACTCTTTTTTAACACAAGAAGCATGCTCTTCTTTCCAGCGTCTCCAATACAGCAAGAAACATGAGCATGCCCAGAAAAAAAGAACTGTGTTTCTTACTCATACGGACCATATCTAGTTAAACTCTGCTTATGAAACTGTAACAAAGCACAGCATCTCTTACATAGATGCTCTTTAGTTAATAGTGAAAATCCTGTTGGGTTCAAGAACTGTGTAAATTCATTTGAGCCGAAAAATCACTGGGTTTACCGGATATGAACTCTTGCTTGTAGGAAGACACAGAGAATTTGGTTTAACTCTGTTTGTGAAGGAAAATTCAGACCAGTGTTCTCATCCATGAAACACCCTCTGTTTTAACGCAAAATGCTTCCTCTTCTTTTCAGAGTCTGTAATACAGCAAGAAACATGAGAATGCCCCCAAAAAAAGAACTGTGTTTCCTACTCATACGGACCATATCTAGTTGAACTCTGCTTATGAAACTGTAACAAACCACAGCATGTGTTACATAGATGCTCTTTAGTTAATAGTGAAAAACTTGTTGGGTTCGTGAACTGTGTAAATTCATTTGATCCGAAAATTCACTGAGTTTTCCTGAAAGGAACTCTTACTTGTAGGAAGACACAAAGACTTTCGTTTCATTCCATTTCTGAAGGAAAATTCAGACTAGTGTTCTCATCCAAGAAACATACTCTGTTTTAACGCAAGAAGCATGCTCTTCTTTCCAGCGTCTCCAATACAGCAAGAAACATGAGCATGCCCAGAAAAAAAGAGCTGTGTTTCCTACTCATATGGACCATATCTAGTTGAACTCTGCTTATGAAACTGTAACAAACCAGAGCATTTGTTACATAGATGCTCTTTAGTTAATAGTGAAAAACGTGTTGGGTTCATGAACTGTGTAAATTCATTTGAGCCTAAAAATCACTGGGTTCACCGGAAATGAACTCTTTCTTGTAGGAAGACACAGAGGCTTTGGTTTAACTCCGTTTTGAAGGAAAATTCAGACCAGTGTTCTCATCCATGAAACACACTCTGTTTTAACGCAAGAAGCTTCTTCTTCTTTCCAGAGTCTGCAATACAGCAAGAAACATGAGCATGCCCAGAAAAAAAGAACTGTGTTTCCTACTAATACGGACCTTATCTAGTTGAACTCTGCTTATGAAACTGTAACAAACCACAGCATGTGTTACATAGATGCTCTTTAGTTAATAGTGAAAAACGTGTTGGTTTCAAGAACTGTGTAAATTCATTTGAGCCAAAAAATCACTGGGTTTACCGGATATGAACTCTTGCTTGTAGGAATACACAGAGACTTTGGTTTAACTCCGATTCTGAGGAAAATTCAGACCAGTGTTCTCATCCATGAAACATACTCTGTTATAACGCAAGAAGCAGGCTCTTCTTCCAGGGTCTCCAATACAGCAAGAAACATGAGCATGCCCAGAAAAAAGAACTGTGTTTCCTACTCATACGGACCAAATCTAGTTGAACTCTGCTTATGAAACTGTAACAAACCACAGCATGTGTTACATAGATGCTCTTAAGTTAATAGTGACATACGTGTTGGTTTCAAGAACTGTGTAAATTCATTTGAGCCGAAAAATCACTGGGTTTACTGGATATGAACTCTTGCTTGTAGGAAGACACAGAGGCTTTGGTTTAACTCCGTTTTGAAGGAAAATTCAGACCAGTGTTCTCATCCATGAAACATACTCTGTTATAACGCAAGAAGCATGCTTTTCCTCCAGCGTCTCCAATACAGCAAGAAACATGAGCATGCCCAGAAAAGAAGAACTGTGTTTCTTAACCATATGGACCATATCTAGTTAAACTGTGCTTATTAAACTGGAACCAACCCCAGCATGTGTTACATAGATGCTCTTTAGTTAATAGTGAAAAACGTGTTGGGTTCGTGAACTGTGTAAATTCATTTGAGCCGAAAAATCAGTGGATTTACCGGATATGAACTCTTACGTGTAGGAAGACACAGAGGCTTTGGTTTAATTCCGTTTCTGAAGGAAAATTCAGACCAGTGTTCTCATCCAAGAAACATACTCTGTTTTAACGCAAGAAGCATGCTCTTCTTTCCAGCGTCTGCAATACAGAAAGAAACATGAGCATGCCCAGAAAAAAGTAACTGTGTTTCTTACTCATACGGACCATATTTGGTTAAACTCTGCTTATGAAACTGTAACAAAGCACAGCATCTCTTACATAGATGCTCTTTAGTTAATAGTGATAATCCTGTTGGGTTCAAGAACTGTGTAAATTCCTTTGAGCCGAAACATCACTGGGTTTACCGGATATGAACTCTTGCTTGTAGGAAGACACAGAGGCTTTGGTTTAACTCCGTTTTTGAAGGAAAATTCAGACCAGTGTTCTCATCCATGAAACATACTGTGTTATAACGCAAGAAGCATGCTCTTCTTCCAGCGTCTCCAATACAGCAAGAAACATGAGGAGGCCCAGAAAAGAATAAATGTGTTTCTTACTCATACGGACCATATCTAGTTAAACTGTTCTTACGAAACTGTAACAAACCACAGCATGTGTTACATACCTGCTCTTTAGTTAAAAGTGAAAAACGTGTTGGGTTCATGAACTGTGTAAATTTATTTGAGCAGAAAAAACCCTGGGTTTACCGGAAATGAACTCTTGCTCGAAGGAAAACACAGAGGCTTTGGTTTCACTCCGTTTGTGAAGGGAAATTCAGGCGAGAGTTCTCATCCATGAAACACACTCTGTTTTAGCGCAAAGAGCTTGCTCTTCTTTCCAGGTCTCTAATACAGCAAAAAACATGAGCATGCCCAGAAAAAAAGAACTGTGTTTCCTACTCATACAGACCATATCTAGTTGAACTCTGCTTATGAAACTGTAACAAACCACAGCATGTGTTACATAGATGCTCTTTACTTAATAGTTGAAAACGTGTTGGGTTCATGAACTGTGTAAATTCATTTGATCCGAAAAATCACTGGGTTTACCGGAAATGAACTCTTACTTGTAGGGAGACACAGAGGCTGTCGTTTAACTCCGTTTGTGAAGGGAAATTCAGACCATTGTTCTCATCCAAAAAACACCCTCTGTTTTAATGCAAGAAGCTTCCTCTTCTTTCCGGAGTCTGCAATATAGCAAGAAACATGAGCATGCCCAGAAAAAAAGAGCTGTGTTTCCTACTCATACGACCATATCTAGTTGAACTCTGCTTATGAAACTGTAACAAACCACAGCATTTGTTACATAGATGCTCTTTAATTAATAGTGAAAAACGTGTTGGGTTCATGAACTGTGTAAATTTATTTGAGCCGAAAAACTCCTGGGTTTACCGGAAATGAACCCTTGCTTGTAGTAAGACACAGTGGCTTTTGTTCAACGCCTTTTCTGAAGGAAAATTCAGGCCAGTGTTCTCATCCAAGAAACATACTCTGTTTTAACGCAAGAAGCATGCTCTTTTTTCCAGCGTCTCCAATACAGCAAGAAACATGAGCATGCCCATAAAAAAAGAATTGTGTTTCTTACTCATACGGACCATATCTAGTTAAACTCTGCTTATGAAACTGTAACAAACCACAGCATCTCTTACATATATGCTCTTTTGTTTATAGTGATAAACGTGATGGGTTCGTGAACTGTGTAAAATTATTTGAGCCTAAAAATCACTGGTTTAACCAGAAATGAACTCTTGCTTGTAGGAAGACAAAGAGGCTTTGGTTTAACTCCGTCTGTGAAGGGAAATTCAGATCAGTGTGCTCATCCGTGAAACACCCTCTGTTTTAATGCAAGAAGCTTCCTCTTCTTTCCAGAGTCTGCAATACAGCAAGAAACATTAGCATGCCCAGAAAAAATAACTGTGTTTCCTACTCATACAGACCATATCTAGTTGAACTCTGCTTATGAAACTGTAACAAACCACAGCATGTGTTACATAGATGCTCTTTAGTTAATAGTGAAAAACGTGTTGGGTTCGTGAACTGTGTAAATTCATTTGAGCCGAAAAATCACTGGGTTTACCGGATATGAACTCTTGCTTGTAGGAAGACACAGTGAATTTGGTTTAACTCCGATTCTGAGGAAAATTCAGACCAGTGTTCTCATCCATGAAACATACTCTGTTATAACGCAAGAAGCAGGCTCTTCTTCCAGCGTCTCCAATACAGCAAGAAACATGAGCATGCCCAGAAAAAAGAACTGTGTTTCCTACTCATACGGACCAAATCTAGTTGAACTCTGCTTATGAAACTGTAACAAACCACAGCATGTGTTACATAGATGCTCTTTAGTTAATAGTGACATACGTGTTGGTTTCAAGAACTGTGTAAATTCATTTGAGCCGAAAAATCACTGGGTTTACCGGATATGAACTCTTGCTTGTAGGAAGACATAGAGACTTTGGTTTAAATACGTTTCTGAAGGAAAATTCAGACCAGTGTTCTCATCCATGAAACATACTCTGTTATAACGCAAGAAGCATGCTCTTCTTTCCAGCGTCTCCAATACAGCAAGAAACATGAGCATGCCCAGAAAAAAAGAACTGTGTTTCTTACTTATACGGACCATATCTAGTTACACTCTGATTCTGAAACTGTAACAAACCACAGCATGATTTACAATGATGCTCTTTACTTAATAGTTGAAAACGTGTTGGGTTCATGAACTGTGTAAATTCATTTGAGCAGAAAAATCACTGGGTTTACCGGAAATGAACCCTGGCTCATAGGAAAGCACAGAGGCATTGGTTTCACTCCTTTTGTGAAGGGAAATTCAGACCAGAGTTCTTATCCATGAAACAAACGCTGTTTTAGCGCAAAGAGCATGCTCTTCTTTCCAGGTCTCTAATACAGCAAGAAACATGAGCATGCCCAGAAAAAAAGAACTGTGTTTCCTACTCATGCGGACCATATCTAGTTGAACTCTGATTATGAAACACTAACAAACCACAGCATCTCTTACATAGATGCTCTTTAGTTAATAGTGAGAAACGTGTTGGGTTCGTGAACTGTGTAAATTCATTTGAGCCGAAAAATCACTGGGTTTACCGGAAATGAACTCTTGCTTGTAGGAAGACACAGAGGCTTTTGTTCAACGCCTTTTATGAAGGAAAATTCAGGCCAGTGTTCTCATCCATGAAACACACTCTGTTTTAACGCAAGAAGCTTCTTCTTCTTTCCAGAGTCTGCAATACAGCAAGAAACATGAGCATGCCCAGAAAAAAAGAACTGTGTTTCCTACTAATACGGACCTTATCTAGTTGAACTCTGCTTATGAAACTGTAACAAACCACAGCATGTGTTACATAGATGCTCTTTAGTTAATAGTGAAAAACGTGTTGGTTTCAAGAACTGTGTAAATTCATTTGAGCCAAAAAATCACTGGGTTTACCGGATATGAACTCTTGCTTGTAGGAATACACAGAGACTTTGGTTTAACCCCGTTTCTGAAGGAAAATTCAGACCAGTGATCTCATCCATGAAACATACTCTGTTATAACGCAAGAAGCATGCTCTTCTTCCAGTGTCTCCAATACAGCAAGAAACATGAGCATGCCCAGAAAAGAAGAACTGTGTTTCTTACTCATATGGACCATATCTAGTTAAACTGTGCTTATGAAACTGGAACCAACCCCAGCATGTGTTACATAGATGCTCTTTAGTTAATAGTGAAAAACGTGTTGGGTTCGTGAACTGTGTAAATTCATTTGAGCCGAAAAATCACTGGGTTTACCGGATATGAACTCTTGCTTGTAGGAAGACACAGTGACTTTGGTTTAACTCCGATTCTGAGGAAATTTCAGACCAGTGTTCTCATCCATGAAACATACTCTGTTATAACGCAAGAAGCATGCTCTTCTTTCCAGCGTCTCCAATACAGCAAGAAACATGAGCATGCCCAGAAAAAAAGAACTCTGTTTCTTACTTATACGGACCATATCTAGTTACACTCTGATTCTGAAACTGTAACAAACCACAGCATGATTTACAATGATGCTCTTTACTTAATAGTTGAAAACGTGTTGGGTTCATGAACTGTATAAATTCATTTGAGCAGAAAAATCACTGGGTTTACCGGAAATGAACCCTGGCTCATAGGAAAGCACAGAGTCATTGGTTTCACTCCTTTTGTGAAGGGAAATTCAGACCAGAGTTCTCATCCATGAAACAAACGCTGTTTTAGCGCAAAGAGCATGCTCTTCTTTCCAGGTCTCTAATACAGCAAGAAACATGAGCATGCCCAGAAAAAAAGAACTGTGTTTCCTACACATGCGGACCATATCTAGTGGAACTCTGATTATTAAACACTAACAAACCACAGCATCTCTTACATAGATGCTCTTTAGTTAATAGTGAGAAACCTGTTGGGTTCGTGAACTGTGTAAATTCATTTGAGCCGAAAAATCACTGGGTTTACCGGAAATGAACTCTTGCTTGTAGGAAGACACAGAGGCTTTTGTTCAACGCCTTTTATGAAGGAAAATTCAGGCCAGTGTTCTCATCCATGAAACATACTCTGTTATAACGCAAGAAGCATGCTCTTCTTCCAGCATCTCCAATACAGCAAGAAACATGAGCATTCCCAGAAAAGAAGAACTGTGTTTCTTACTCATATGGACCATATCTAGTTAAACTGTGCTTATGAAACTGTAACAAACCCCAGCATGTGTTACATAGATGCTCTTTAATTAATAGTGAAAAACGTGTTGGGTTCGTGAACTGTGTAAATTCATTTGACCCGAAAAACTCCTGGGTTTACCGGAAATGAACTTTTGCTTGTAGTAAGACACAGAGGCTTTGGTTAAACACCTTTTCTGAAGGAAAATTCAGACCAGTATTCTCATCCAAGAAACATACTCTGTTTTAACGCAAGAAGCATGCTCTTTTTTCCAGCGTCTCCAATACAGCAAGAAACATGAGCATGCCCAGAAAAAAAGAATTGTGTTTCTTCCTCATACGGACCATATCTAGTAAAACTGTGCTTATGAAACTGTAACAAACCCCAGCATGTGTTACATAGATGCTCTTTAGTTAATAGTGAAAAACGTGTTGGGTTCATGAACTGTCTAAATTCATTTGAGCCGAAAAATCACTGGATTTACCGGATATGAACTCTTGCTTGTAGGAAGACACAGAGGCTTTGGTTTAATTCCGTTTCTGAAGGAAAATTCAGACCAGTTTTCTCATCCAAGAAACATACTCTTTTTTAACACAAGAAGCATGCTCTTCTTTTCAGAGTCTGTAATACAGCAAGAAACATGAGCATGCCCAAAAAAAAAAGAACTGTGTTTCCTACTCATACAGACCATATCTAGTTGAACTCTGCTTATGAAACTGTAACAAACCACAGCATGTGTTACATAGATGCTCTTTAGTTAATAGTGAAAAACGTGTTGGTTTCAAGAACTGTGTAAATTCATTTGAGCCAAAAAATCACTGGGTTTACCGGATATGAACTCTTGCTTGTAGGAATACACAGAGACTTTGGTTTAACCCCGTTTCTGAAGGAAAATTCAGATCAGTGATCTCATCCATGAAACATACTCTGTTATAACGCAAGAAGCAGGCTCTTCTTCCAGCGTCTCCAATACAGCAAGAAACATGAGCATGCCCAGAAAAAAAGAACTGTGTTTCCTACTAATACGGACCTTATCTAGTTGAACTCTGCTTATGAAACTGTAACAAACCACAGCATGTGTTACATAGATGCTCTTTAGTTAATAGTGAAAAACGTGTTGGTTTCAAGAACTGTGTAAATTCATTTGAGCCAAAAAATCACTGGGTTTACCGGATATGAACTCTTGCTTGTAGGAATACACAGAGACTTTGGTTTAACCCCGTTTCTGAAGGAAAATTCAGATCAGTGATCTCATCCATGAAACATACTCTGTTATAACGCAAGAAGCAGGCTCTTCTTCCAGCGTCTCCAATACAGCAAGAAACATGAGCATGCCCAGAAAAAAGAACTGTGTTTCCTACTCATACGGACCAAATCTAGTTGAACTCTGCTTATGAAACTGTAACAAACCACAGCATGTGTTACATAGATGCTCTTTAGTTAATAGTGACATACGTGTTGGTTTCAAGAACTGTGTAAATTCCTTTGAGCCGAAAAATCACTGGGTTTACCGGATATGAACTCTTGCTTGTAGGAAGACATAGAGACTTTGGTTTAAATACGTTTCTGAAGGAAAATTCAGACCAGTGTTCTCATCCATGAAACATACTCTGTTATAACGCAAGAAGCATGCTCTTCTTTCCAGCGTCTCCAATACAGCAAGAAACATGAGCATGCCCAGAAAAAAAGAACTGTGTTTCTTACTTATACGGACCATATCTAGTTACACTCTGATTCTGAAACTGTAACAAACCACAGCATGATTTACAATGATGCTCTTTACTTAATAGTTGAAAACGTGTTGGGTTCATGAACTGTGTAAATTCATTTGAGCAGAAAAATCACTGGGTTTACCGGAAATGAACCCTGGCTCATAGGAAAGCACAGAGTCATTGGTTTCACTCCTTTTGTGAAGGGAAATTCAGACCAGAGTTCTCATCCATGAAACAAACGCTGTTTTAGCGCAAAGAGCATGCTCTTCTTTCCAGGTCTCTAATACAGCAAGAAACATGAGCATGCCCAGAAAAAAAGAACTGTGTTTCCTACTCATGCGGACCATATCTAGTTGAACTCTGATTATGAAACACTAACAAACCACAGCATCTCTTACATAGATGCTCTTTAGTTAATAGTGAGAAACGTGTTGGGTTCGTGAACTGTGTAAATTCATTTGAGCCGAAAAATCACTGGGTTTACCGGAAATGAACTCTTGCTTGTAGGAAGACACAGAGGCTTTTGTTCAACGCCTTTTATGAAGGAAAATTCAGGCCAGTGTTCTCATCCATGAAACATACTCTGTTATAACGCAAGAAGCATGCTCTTCTTCCAGCATCTCCAATACAGCAAGAAACATGAGCATGCCCAGAAAAGAAGAACTGTGTTTCTTACTCATATGGACCATATCTAGTTAAACTGTGCTTATGAAACTGTAACAAACCCCAGCATGTGTTACATAGATGCTCTTTAATTAATAGTGAAAAACGTGTTGGGTTCATGAACTGTCTAAATTCATTTGAGCCGAAAAATCACTGGATTTACCGGATATGAACTCTTGCTTGTAGGAAGACACAGAGGCTTTGGTTTAATTCCGTTTCTGAAGGAAAATTCAGACCAGTTTTCTCATCCAAGAAACATACTCTTTTTTAACACAAGAAGCATGCTCTTCTTTCCAGCGTCTCCAATACAGCAAGAAACATGAGCATGCCCAGAAAAAAAGAGCTGTGTTTCCTACTCATATGGACCATATCTAGTTGAACTCTGCTAATGAAACTGTAACAAACCAGAGCATTTGTTACATAGATGCTCTTTAGTTAATAGTGAAAAACGTGTTGGGTTCATGAACTGTGTAAATTCATTTGAGCCTAAAAATCACTGGGTTCACCGGAAATGAACTCTTTCTTGTAGGAAGACAAAGAGGCTTTGGTTTAACTCCGTTTTGAAGGAAAATTCAGACCAGTGTTCTCATCCATGAAACACACTCTGTTTTAACGCAAGAAGCTTCTTCTTCTTTCCAGAGTCTGCAATACAGCAAGAAACATGAGCATGCCCAGAAAAAAAGAACTGTGTTTCCTACTAAGACGGACCTTATCTAGTTGAACTCTGCTTATGAAACTGTAACAAACCACAGCATGTGTTACATAGATGCTCTTTAGTTAATAGTGAAAAACGTGTTGGTTTCAAGAACTGTGTAAATTCATTTGAGCCAAAAAATCACTGGGTTTACCGGATATGAACTCTTGCTTGTAGGAATACATAGAGACTTTGGTTTAACCCCGTTTCTGAAGGAAAATTCAGATCAGTGATCTCATCCATGAAACATACTCTGTTATAATGCAAGAAGCATGCTCTTCTTCCAGCGTCTCCAATACAGCAAGAAACATGAGCATGCCCAGAAAAGAAGAACTGTGTTTCTTACTCATATGGACCATATCTAGTTAAACTGTGCTTATGAAACTGGAACCAACCCCAGCATGTGTTACATAGATGCTCTTTAGTTAATAGTGAAAAACGTGTTGGGTTCGTGAACTGTGTAAATTCATTTGAGCCGAAAAATTACTGGGTTTACCGGATATGAACTCTTGCTTGTAGGAAGACACAGTGACTTTGGTTTAACTCCGATTCTGAGGAAAATTCAGACCAGTGTTCTCATCCATGAAACATACTCTGTTATAACGCAAGAAGCAGGCTCTTCTTCCAGCGTCTCCAATACAGCAAGAAACATGAGCATGCCCAGAAAAAAGAACTGTGTTTCCTACTCATACGGACCAAATCTAGTTGAACTCTGCTTATGAAACTGTAACAAACCACAGCATGTGTTACATAGATGCTCTTTAGTTAATAGTGACATACGTGTTGGTTTCAAGAACTGTGTAAATTCCTTTGAGCCGAAAAATCACTGGGTTTACCGGATATGAACTCTTGCTTGTAGGAAGACATAGAGACTTTGGTTTAAATACGTTTCTGAAGGAAAATTCAGACCAGTGTTCTCATCCATGAAACATACTCTGTTATAACGCAAGAAGCATGCTCTTCTTTCCAGCGTCTCCAATACAGCAAGAAACATGAGCATGCCCAGAAAAAAAGAACTCTGTTTCTTACTTATACGGACCATATCTAGTTACACTCTGATTCTGAAACTGTAACAAACCACAGCATGATTTACAATGATGCTCTTTACTTAATAGTTGAAAACGTGTTGGGTTCATGAACTGTATAAATTCATTTGAGCAGAAAAATCACTGGGTTTACCGGAAATGAACCCTGGCTCATAGGAAAGCACAGAGTCATTGGTTTCACTCCTTTTGTGAAGGGAAATTCAGACCAGAGTTCTCATCCATGAAACAAACGCTGTTTTAGCGCAAAGAGCATGCTCTTCTTTCCAGGTCTCTAATACAGCAAGAAACATGAGCATGCCCAGAGAAAAAGAACTGTGTTTCCTACTCATGCGGACCATATCTAGTGGAACTCTGATTATTAAACACTAACAAACCACAGCATCTCTTACATAGATGCTCTTTAGTTAATAGTGAGAAACGTGTTGGGTTCGTGAACTGTGTAAATTCATTTGAGCCGAAAAATCACTGGGTTTACCGGAAATGAACTCTTGCTTGTAGGAAGACACAGAGGCTTTTGTTCAACGCCTTTTATGAAGGAAAATTCAGGCCAGTGTTCTCATCCATGAAACATACTCTGTTATAACGCAAGAAGCATGCTCTTCTTCCAGCATCTCCAATACTGCAAGAAACATGAGCATTCCCAGAAAAGAAGAACTGTGTTTCTTACTCATATGGACCATATCTAGTTAAACTGTGCTTATGAAACTGTAACAAACCCCAGCATGTGTTACATAGATGCTCTTTAATTAATAGTGAAAAACGTGTTGGGTTCGTGAACTGTGTAAATTCATTTGACCCGAAAAACTCCTGGGTTTACCGGAAATGAACTTTTGCTTGTAGTAAGACACAGAGGCTTTGGTTAAACACCTTTTCTGAAGGAAAATTCAGACCAGTATTCTCATCCAAGAAACATACTCTGTTTTAACGCAAGAAGCATGCTCTTTTTTCCAGCGTCTCCAATACAGCAAGAAACATGAGCATGCCCAGAAAAAAAGAATTGTGTTTCTTCCTCATACGGACCATATCTAGTAAAACTGTGCTTATGAAACTGTAACAAACCCCAGCATGTGTTACATAGATGCTCTTTAGTTAATAGTGAAAAACGTGTTGGGTTCATGAACTGTCTAAATTCATTTGAGCCGAAAAATCACTGGATTTACCGGATATGAACTCTTGCTTGTAGGAAGACACAGAGGCTTTGGTTTAATTCCGTTTCTGAAGGAAAATTCAGACCAGTTTTCTCATCCAAGAAACATACTCTTTTTTAACACAAGAAGCATGCTCTTCTTTTCAGAGTCTGTAATACAGCAAGAAACATGAGCATGCCCAAAAAAAAAGAACTGTGTTTCCTACTCATACAGACCATATCTAGTTGAACTCTGCTTATGAAACTGTAACAAACCACAGCATGTGTTACATAGATGCTCTTTAGTTAATAGTGAAAAACGTGTTGGTTTCAAGAACTGTGTAAATTCATTTGAGCCAAAAAATCACTGGGTTTACCGGATATGAACTCTTGCTTGTAGGAATACACAGAGACTTTGGTTTAACCCCGTTTCTGAAGGAAAATTCAGATCAGTGATCTCATCCATGAAACATACTGTGTTATAACGCAAGAAGCAGGCTCTTCTTCCAGCGTCTCCAATACAGCAAGAAACATGAGCATGCCCAGAAAAAAGAACTGTGTTTCCTACTCATACGGACCAAATCTAGTTGAACTCTGCTTATGAAACTGTAACAAACCACAGCATGTGTTACATAGATGCTCTTTAGTTAATAGTGACATACGTGTTGGTTTCAAGAACTGTGTAAATTCATTTGAGCCGAAAAATCACTGGGTTTACCGGATATGAACTCTTGCTTGTAGGAAGACATAGAGACTTTGGTTTAAATACGTTTCTGAAGGAAAATTCAGACCAGTGTTCTCATCCATGAAACATACTCTGTTATAACGCAAGAAGCATGCTCTTCTTTCCAGCGTCTCCAATACAGCAAGAAACATGAGCATGCCCAGAAAAAAAGAACTGTGTTTCTTACTTATACGGACCATATCTAGTTACACTCTGATTCTGAAACTGTAACAAACCACAGCATGATTTACAATGATGCTCTTTACTTAATAGTTGAAAACGTGTTGGGTTCATGAACTGTGTAAATTCATTTGAGCAGAAAAATCACTGGGTTTACCGGAAATGAACCCTGGCTCATAGGAAAGCACAGAGTCATTGGTTTCACTCCTTTTGTGAAGGGAAATTCAGACCAGAGTTCTCATCCATGAAACAAACGCTGTTTTAGCGCAAAGAGCATGCTCTTCTTTCCAGGTCTCTAATACAGCAAGAAACATGAGCATGCCCAGAAAAAAAGAACTGTGTTTCCTACTCATGCGGACCATATCTAGTTGAACTCTGATTATGAAACACTAACAAACCACAGCATCTCTTACATAGATGCTCTTTAGTTAATAGTGAGAAACGTGTTGGGTTCGTGAACTGTGTAAATTCATTTGAGCCGAAAAATCACTGGGTTTACCGGAAATGAACTCTTGCTTGTAGGAAGACACAGAGGCTTTTGTTCAACGCCTTTTATGAAGGAAAATTCAGGCCAGTGTTCTCATCCATGAAACATACTCTGTTATAACGCAAGAAGCATGCTCTTCTTCCAGCATCTCCAATACAGCAAGAAACATGAGCATGCCCAGAAAAGAAGAACTGTGTTTCTTACTCATATGGACCATATCTAGTTAAACTGTGCATATGAAACTGTAACAAACCCCAGCATGTGTTACATAGATGCTCTTTAATTAATAGTGAAAAACGTGTTGGGTTCATGAACTGTCTAAATTCATTTGAGCCGAAAAATCACTGGATTTACCGGATATGAACTCTTGCTTGTAGGAAGACACAGAGGCTTTGGTTTAATTCCGTTTCTGAAGGAAAATTCAGACCAGTTTTCTCATCCAAGAAACATACTCTTTTTTAACACAAGAAGCATGCTCTTCTTTCCAGCGTCTCCAATACAGCAAGAAACATGAGCATGCCCAGAAAAAAAGAGCTGTGTTTCCTACTCATATGGACCATATCTAGTTGAACTCTGCTTATGAAACTGTAACAAACCAGAGCATTTGTTACATAGATGCTCTTTAGTTAATAGTGAAAAACGTGTTGGGTTCATGAACTGTGTAAATTCATTTGAGCCTAAAAATCACTGGGTTCACCGGAAATGAACTCTTTCTTGTAGGAAGACAAAGAGGCTTTGGTTTAACTCCGTTTTGAAGGAAAATTCAGACCAGTGTTCTCATCCATGAAACACACTCTGTTTTAACGCAAGAAGCTTCTTCTTCTTTCCAGAGTCTGCAATACAGCAAGAAACATGAGCATGCCCAGAAAAAAAGAACTGTGTTTCCTACTAAGACGGACCTTATCTAGTTGAACTCTGCTTATGAAACTGTAACAAACCACAGCATGTGTTACATAGATGCTCTTTAGTTAATAGTGAAAAACGTGTTGGTTTCAAGAACTGTGTAAATTCATTTGAGCCAAAAAATCACTGGGTTTACCGGATATGAACTCTTGCTTGTAGGAATACATAGAGACTTTGGTTTAACCCCGTTTCTGAAGGAAAATTCAGATCAGTGATCTCATCCATGAAACATACTCTGTTATAATGCAAGAAGCATGCTCTTCTTCCAGCGTCTCCAATACAGCAAGAAACATGAGCATGCCCAGAAAAGAAGAACTGTGTTTCTTACTCATATGGACCATATCTAGTTAAACTGTGCTTATGAAACTGGAACCAACCCCAGCATGTGTTACATAGATGCTCTTTAGTTAATAGTGAAAAACGTGTTGGGTTCGTGAACTGTGTAAATTCATTTGAGCCGAAAAATTACTGGGTTTACCGGATATGAACTCTTGCTTGTAGGAAGACACAGTGACTTTGGTTTAACTCCGATTCTGAGGAAAATTCAGACCAGTGTTCTCATCCATGAAACATACTCTGTTATAACGCAAGAAGCAGGCTCTTCTTCCAGCGTCTCCAATACAGCAAGAAACATGAGCATGCCCAGAAAAAAGAACTGTGTTTCCTACTCATACGGACCAAATCTAGTTGAACTCTGCTTATGAAACTGTAACAAACCACAGCATGTGTTACATAGATGCTCTTTAGTTAATAGTGACATACGTGTTGGTTTCAAGAACTGTGTAAATTCCTTTGAGCCGAAAAATCACTGGGTTTACCGGATATGAACTCTTGCTTGTAGGAAGACATAGAGACTTTGGTTTAAATACGTTTCTGAAGGAAAATTCAGACCAGTGTTCTCATCCATGAAACATACTCTGTTATAACGCAAGAAGCATGCTCTTCTTTCCAGCGTCTCCAATACAGCAAGAAACATGAGCATGCCCAGAAAAAAAGAACTGTGTTTCTTACTTATACGGACCATATCTAGTTACACTCTGATTCTGAAACTGTAACAAACCACAGCATGATTTACAATGATGCTCTTTACTTAATAGTTGAAAACGTGTTGGGTTCATGAACTGTGTAAATTCATTTGAGCAGAAAAATCACTGGGTTTACCGGAAATGAACCCTGGCTCATAGGAAAGCACAGAGTCATTGGTTTCACTCCTTTTGTGAAGGGAAATTCAGACCAGAGTTCTCATCCATGAAACAAACGCTGTTTTAGCGCAAAGAGCATGCTCTTCTTTCCAGGTCTCTAATACAGCAAGAAACATGAGCATGCCCAGAAAAAAAGAACTGTGTTTCCTACTCATGCGGACCATATCTAGTTGAACTCTGATTATGAAACACTAACAAACCACAGCATCTCTTACATAGATGCTCTTTAGTTAATAGTGAGAAACGTGTTGGGTTCGTGAACTGTGTAAATTCATTTGAGCCGAAAAATCACTGGGTTTACCGGAAATGAACTCTTGCTTGTAGGAAGACACAGAGGCTTTTGTTCAACGCCTTTTATGAAGGAAAATTCAGGCCAGTGTTCTCATCCATGAAACATACTCTGTTATAACGCAAGAAGCATGCTCTTCTTCCAGCATCTCCAATACAGCAAGAAACATGAGCATGCCCAGAAAAGAAGAACTGTGTTTCTTACTCATATGGACCATATCTAGTTAAACTGTGCTTATGAAACTGTAACAAACCCCAGCATGTGTTACATAGATGCTCTTTAATTAATAGTGAAAAACGTGTTGGGTTCATGAACTGTCTAAATTCATTTGAGCCGAAAAATCACTGGATTTACCGGATATGAACTCTTGCTTGTAGGAAGACACAGAGGCTTTGGTTTAATTCCGTTTCTGAAGGAAAATTCAGACCAGTTTTCTCATCCAAGAAACATACTCTTTTTTAACACAAGAAGCATGCTCTTCTTTCCAGCGTCTCCAATACAGCAAGAAACATGAGCATGCCCAGAAAAAAAGAGCTGTGTTTCCTACTCATATGGACCATATCTAGTTGAACTCTGCTTATGAAACTGTAACAAACCAGAGCATTTGTTACATAGATGCTCTTTAGTTAATAGTGAAAAACGTGTTGGGTTCATGAACTGTGTAAATTCATTTGAGCCTAAAAATCACTGGGTTCACCGGAAATGAACTCTTTCTTGTAGGAAGACAAAGAGGCTTTGGTTTAACTCCGTTTTGAAGGAAAATTCAGACCAGTGTTCTCATCCATGAAACACACTCTGTTTTAACGCAAGAAGCTTCTTCTTCTTTCCAGAGTCTGCAATACAGCAAGAAACATGAGCATGCCCAGAAAAAAAGAACTGTGTTTCCTACTAAGACGGACCTTATCTAGTTGAACTCTGCTTATGAAACTGTAACAAACCACAGCATGTGTTACATAGATGCTCTTTAGTTAATAGTGAAAAACGTGTTGGTTTCAAGAACTGTGTAAATTCATTTGAGCCAAAAAATCACTGGGTTTACCGGATATGAACTCTTGCTTGTAGGAATACATAGAGACTTTGGTTTAACCCCGTTTCTGAAGGAAAATTCAGATCAGTGATCTCATCCATGAAACATACTCTGTTATAATGCAAGAAGCATGCTCTTCTTCCAGCGTCTCCAATACAGCAAGAAACATGAGCATGCCCAGAAAAGAAGAACTGTGTTTCTTACTCATATGGACCATATCTAGTTAAACTGTGCTTATGAAACTGGAACCAACCCCAGCATGTGTTACATAGATGCTCTTTAGTTAATAGTGAAAAACGTGTTGGGTTCGTGAACTGTGTAAATTCATTTGAGCCGAAAAATTACTGGGTTTACCGGATATGAACTCTTGCTTGTAGGAAGACACAGTGACTTTGGTTTAACTCCGATTCTGAGGAAAATTCAGACCAGTGTTCTCATCCATGAAACATACTCTGTTATAACGCAAGAAGCAGGCTCTTCTTCCAGCGTCTCCAATACAGCAAGAAACATGAGCATGCCCAGAAAAAAGAACTGTGTTTCCTACTCATACGGACCAAATCTAGTTGAACTCTGCTTATGAAACTGTAACAAACCACAGCATGTGTTACATAGATGCTCTTTAGTTAATAGTGACATACGTGTTGGTTTCAAGAACTGTGTAAATTCCTTTGAGCCGAAAAATCACTGGGTTTACCGGATATGAACTCTTGCTTGTAGGAAGACATAGAGACTTTGGTTTAAATACGTTTCTGAAGGAAAATTCAGACCAGTGTTCTCATCCATGAAACATACTCTGTTATAACGCAAGAAGCATGCTCTTCTTTCCAGCGTCTCCAATACAGCAAGAAACATGAGCATGCCCAGAAAAAAAGAACTGTGTTTCTTACTTATACGGACCATATCTAGTTACACTCTGATTCTGAAACTGTAACAAACCACAGCATGATTTACAATGATGCTCTTTACTTAATAGTTGAAAACGTGTTGGGTTCATGAACTGTGTAAATTCATTTGAGCAGAAAAATCACTGGGTTTACCGGAAATGAACCCTGGCTCATAGGAAAGCACAGAGTCATTGGTTTCACTCCTTTTGTGAAGGGAAATTCAGACCAGAGTTCTCATCCATGAAACAAACGCTGTTTTAGCGCAAAGAGCATGCTCTTCTTTCCAGGTCTCTAATACAGCAAGAAACATGAGCATGCCCAGAAAAAAAGAACTGTGTTTCCTACTCATGCGGACCATATCTAGTTGAACTCTGATTATGAAACACTAACAAACCACAGCATCTCTTACATAGATGCTCTTTAGTTAATAGTGAGAAACGTGTTGGGTTCGTGAACTGTGTAAATTCATTTGAGCCGAAAAATCACTGGGTTTACCGGAAATGAACTCTTGCTTGTAGGAAGACACAGAGTCTTTTCTTCAACGCCTTTTATGAAGGAAAATTCAGGCCAGTGTTCTCATCCATGAAACATACTCTGTTATAACGCAAGAAGCATGCTCTTCTTCCAGCATCTCCAATACAGCAAGAAACATGAGCATGCCCAGAAAAGAAGAACTGTGTTTCTTACTCATATGGACCATATCTAGTTAAACTGTGCTTATGAAACTGTAACAAACCCCAGCATGTGTTACATAGATGCTCTTTAATTAATAGTGAAAAACGTGTTGGGTTCATGAACTGTCTAAATTCATTTGAGCCGAAAAATCACTGGATTTACCGGATATGAACTCTTGCTTGTAGGAAGACACAGAGGCTTTGGTTTAATTCCGTTTCTGAAGGAAAATTCAGACCAGTTTTCTCATCCAAGAAACATACTCTTTTTTAACACAAGAAGCATGCTCTTCTTTCCAGCGTCTCCAATACAGCAAGAAACATGAGCATGCCCAGAAAAAAAGAGCTGTGTTTCCTACTCATATGGACCATATCTAGTTGAACTCTGCTTATGAAACTGTAACAAACCAGAGCATTTGTTACATAGATGCTCTTTAGTTAATAGTGAAAAACGTGTTGGGTTCATGAACTGTGTAAATTCATTTGAGCCTAAAAATCACTGGGTTCACCGGAAATGAACTCTTTCTTGTAGGAAGACAAAGAGGCTTTGGTTTAACTCCGTTTTGAAGGAAAATTCAGACCAGTGTTCTCATCCATGAAACACACTCTGTTTTAACGCAAGAAGCTTCTTCTTCTTTCCAGAGTCTGCAATACAGCAAGAAACATGAGCATGCCCAGAAAAAAAGAACTGTGTTTCCTACTAAGACGGACCTTATCTAGTTGAACTCTGCTTATGAAACTGTAACAAACCACAGCATGTGTTACATAGATGCTCTTTAGTTAATAGTGAAAAACGTGTTGGTTTCAAGAACTGTGTAAATTCATTTGAGCCAAAAAATCACTGGGTTTACCGGATATGAACTCTTGCTTGTAGGAATACATAGAGACTTTGGTTTAACCCCGTTTCTGAAGGAAAATTCAGATCAGTGATCTCATCCATGAAACATACTCTGTTATAATGCAAGAAGCATGCTCTTCTTCCAGCGTCTCCAATACAGCAAGAAACATGAGCATGCCCAGAAAAGAAGAACTGTGTTTCTTACTCATATGGACCATATCTAGTTAAACTGTGCTTATGAAACTGGAACCAACCCCAGCATGTGTTACATAGATGCTCTTTAGTTAATAGTGAAAAACATGTTGGGTTCGTGAACTGTGTAAATTCATTTGAGCCGAAAAATTACTGGGTTTACCGGATATGAACTCTTGCTTGTAGGAAGACACAGTGACTTTGGTTTAACTCCGATTCTGAGGAAAATTCAGACCAGTGTTCTCATCCATGAAACATACTCTGTTATAACGCAAGAAGCAGGCTCTTCTTCCAGCGTCTCCAATACAGCAAGAAACATGAGCATGCCCAGAAAAAAGAACTGTGTTTCCTACTCATACGGACCAAATCTAGTTGAACTCTGCTTATGAAACTGTAACAAACCACAGCATGTGTTACATAGATGCTCTTTAGTTAATAGTGACATACGTGTTGGTTTCAAGAACTGTGTAAATTCCTTTGAGCCGAAAAATCACTGGGTTTACCGGATATGAACTCTTGCTTGTAGGAAGACATAGAGACTTTGGTTTAAATACGTTTCTGAAGGAAAATTCAAACCAGTGTTCTCATCCATGAAACATACTCTGTTATAACGCAAGAAGCATGCTCTTCTTTCCAGCGTCTCCAATACAGCAAGAAACATGAGCATGCCCAGAAAAGAAGAACTGTGTTTCTTACTCATATGGACCATATCTAGTTAAACTGTGCTTATGAAACTGTAACAAACCCCAGCATGTGTTACATAGATGCTCTTTAATTAATAGTGAAAAACGTGTTGGGTTCATGAACTGTCTAAATTCATTTGAGCCGAAAAATCACTGGATTTACCGGATATGAACTCTTGCTTGTAGGAAGACACAGAGGCTTTGGTTTAATTCCGTTTCTGAAGGAAAATTCAGACCAGTTTTCTCATCCAAGAAACATACTCTTTTTTAACACAAGAAGCATGCTCTTCTTTCCAGCGTCTCCAATACAGCAAGAAACATGAGCATGCCCAGAAAAAAAGAGCTGTGTTTCCTACTCATATGGACCATATCTAGTTGAACTCTGCTTATGAAACTGTAACAAACCAGAGCATTTGTTACATAGATGCTCTTTAGTTAATAGTGAAAAACGTGTTGGGTTCATGAACTGTGTAAATTCATTTGAGCCTAAAAATCACTGGGTTCACCGGAAATGAACTCTTTCTTGTAGGAAGACAAAGAGGCTTTGGTTTAACTCCGTTTTGAAGGAAAATTCAGACCAGTGTTCTCATCCATGAAACACACTCTGTTTTAACGCAAGAAGCTTCTTCTTCTTTCCAGAGTCTGCAATACAGCAAGAAACATGAGCATGCCCAGAAAAAAAGAACTGTGTTTCCTACTAAGACGGACCTTATCTAGTTGAACTCTGCTTATGAAACTGTAACAAACCACAGCATGTGTTACATAGATGCTCTTTAGTTAATAGTGAAAAACGTGTTGGTTTCAAGAACTGTGTAAATTCATTTGAGCCAAAAAATCACTGGGTTTACCGGATATGAACTCTTGCTTGTAGGAATACATAGAGACTTTGGTTTAACCCCGTTTCTGAAGGAAAATTCAGATCAGTGATCTCATCCATGAAACATACTGTGTTATAACGCAAGAAGCATGCTCTTCTTCCAGCGTCTCCAGTACAGCAAGAAACATGAGCATGCCCAGAAAAGAAGAACTGTGTTTCTTACTCATATGGACCATATCTAGTTAAACTGTGCTTATGAAACTGGAACCAACCCCAGCATGTGTTACATAGATGCTCTTTAGTTAATAGTGAAAAACGTGTTGGGTTCGTGAACTGTGTAAATTCATTTGAGCCGAAAAATTACTGGGTTTACCGGATATGAACTCTTGCTTGTAGGAAGACACAGTGACTTTGGTTTAACTCCGATTCTGAGGAAAATTCAGACCAGTGTTCTCATCCATGAAACATACTCTGTTATAACGCAAGAAGCAGGCTCTTCTTCCAGCGTCTCCAATACAGCAAGAAACATGAGCATGCCCAGAAAAAAGAACTGTGTTTCCTACTCATACGGACCAAATCTAGTTGAACTCTGCTTATGAAACTGTAACAAAACACAGCATGTGTTACATAGATGCTCTTTAGTTAATAGTGACATACGTGTTGGTTTCAAGAACTGTGTAAATTCCTTTGAGCCGAAAAATCACTGGGTTTACCGGATATGAACTCTTGCTTGTAGGAAGACATAGAGACTTTGGTTTAAATACGTTTCTGAAGGAAAATTCAGACCAGTGTTCTCATCCATGAAACATACTCTGTTATAACGCAAGAAGCATGCTCTTCTTTCCAGCGTCTCCAATACAGCAAGAAACATGAGCATGCCCAGAAAAAAAGAACTCTGTTTCTTACTTATACGGACCATATCTAGTTACACTCTGATTCTGAAACTGTAACAAACCACAGCATGATTTACAATGATGCTCTTTACTTAATAGTTGAAAACGTGTTGGGTTCATGAACTGTGTAAATTCATTTGAGCAGAAAAATCACTGGGTTTACCGGAAATGAACCCTGGCTCATAGGAAAGCACAGAGTCATTGGTTTCACTCCTTTTGTGAAGGGAAATTCAGACCAGAGTTCTCATCCATGAAACAAACGCTGTTTTAGCACAAAGAGCATGCTCTTCTTTCCAGGTCTCTAATACAGCAAGAAACATGAGCATGCCCAGAAAAAAAGAACTGTGTTTCCTACTCATGCGGACCATATCTAGTTGAACTCTGATTATGAAACACTAACAAACCACAGCATCTCTTACATAGATGCTCTTTAGTTAATAGTGAGAAACGTGTTGGGTTCGTGAACTGTGTAAAATCATTTGAGCCGAAAAATCACTGGGTTTACCGGAAATGAACTCTTGCTTGTAGGAAGACACAGAGGCTTTTGTTCAACGCCTTTTATGAAGGGAAATTCAGACCAGTGTTCTCATCCATGAAACATACTCTGTTATAACGCAAGAAGCATGCTCTTCTTCCAGCATCTCCAATACAGCAAGAAACATGAGCATTCCCAGAAAAGAAGAACTGTGTTTCTTACTCATATGGACCATATCTAGTTAAACTGTGCTTATGAAACTGTAACAAACCACAGCATGTGTTACATAGATGCTCTTTAATTAATAGTGAAAAACGTGTTGGGTTCATGAACTGTCTAAATTCATTTGAGCCGAAAAATCACTGGATTTACCGGATATGAACTCTTGCTTGTAGGAAGACACAGAGTCTTTGGTTTAATTCCGTTTCTGAAGGAAAATTCAGACCAGTTTTCTCATCCAGGAAACATACTCTTTTTTAACACAAGAAGCATGCTCTTCTTTCCAGCGTCTCCAATACAGCAAGAAACATGAGCATGCCCAGAAAAGAAGAACTGTGTTTCTTACTCATATGGACCATATCTAGTTAAACTCTGCTTATGAAACTGTAACAAAGCACAGCATCTCTTACATAGATGCTCTTTAGTTAATAGTGAAAATCCTGTTGGGTTCAAGAACTGTGTAAATTCATTTGAGCCGAAAAATCACTGGGTTTACCGGATATGAACTCTTGCTTGTAGGAAGACACAGAGACTTTGGTTTAACTCCGTTTGTGAAGGAAAATTCAGACCAGTGTTCTCATCCATGATACACCCTCTGTTTTAACGCAAAATGCTTCCTCTTCTTTTCAGAGTCTGTAATACAGCAAGAAACATGAGCATGCCCAAAAAAAAAGAACTGTGTTTCATACTCATACGGACCATATCTAGTTGAACTCTGCTTATGAAACTGTAACAAACCACAGCATGTGTTACATAGATGCTCTTTAGTTAATAGTGAAAAACGTGTTGGTTTCAAGAACTGTGTAAATTCATTTGAGCCAAAAAATCACTGGGTTTACCGGATATGAACTCTTGCTTGTAGGAAGACACAGAGACTTTGGTTTAACTCCGTTTCTGAAGGAAAATTCAGACCAGTGTTCTCATCCATGAAACATACTCTGTTATAACGCAAGAAGCATGCTCTTCTTCCAGCGTCTCCAATAGAGCAAGAAACATGAGCATGCCCAGAAAAGAAGAACTGTGTTTCTTACTCATATGGACCATATCTAGTTAAACTGTGCTTATGAAACTGGAACCAACCTCAGCATGTGTTACATAGATGCTCTTTAGTTAATAGTGAAAAACGTGTGGGTTCGTGAACTGTGTAAATTCATTTGAGCCGAAAAATCACTGGGTTTACCGGATATGAACTCTTGCTTGTAGGAAGACACAGTGACTTTGGTTTAACTCCGATTCTGAGGAAAATTCAGACCAGTGTTCTCATCCATGAAACATACTCTGTTATAACGCAAGAAGCAGGCTCTTCTTCCATCGTCTCCAATACAGCAAGAAATATGAGCAGGCCCAGAAAAAAGAACTGTGTTTCCTACTCATACGGACCAAATCTAGTTGAACTCTGCTTATGAAACTGTAACAAACCACAGCATGTGTTACATAGATGCTCTTTAGTTAATAGTGACATACGTGTTGGTTTCAAGAACTGTGTAAATTCCTTTGAGCCGAAAAATCACTGGGTTTACCAGATATGAACTCTTGCTTGTAGGAAGACATGGAGACTTTGGTTTAAATACGTTTCTGAAGGAAAATTCAGACAAGTGTTCTCATCCATGAAACATACTCTGTTATAACGCAAGAAGCATGCTCTTCTTTCCAGCGTCTCCAATACAGCAAGAAACATGAGCATGCCCAGACAAAAAGAACTGTGTTTCTTACTTATACGGACCATATCTAGTTACACTCTGATTCTGAAACTGTAACAAACCACAGCATGATTTACAATGATGCTCTTTACTTAATAGTTGAAAACGTGTTGGGTTCATGAACTGTGTAAATTCATTTGAGCAGAAAAATCACTGGGTTTACCGGAAATGAACCCTGGCTCATAGGAAAGCACAGAGTCATTGGTTTCACTCCTTTTGTGAAGGGAAATTCACACCAGAGTTCTCATCCATGAAACAAACGCTGTTTTATCGCAAAGAGCATGCTCTTCTTTCCAGGTCTCTAATACAGCAAGAAACATGAGCATGCCCAGAAAAAAAGAACTGTGTTTCCTACCTATGCGGACCATATCTAGTTGAACTCTGATTATGAAACACTAACAAACCACAGCATCTCTTACATAGATGCTCTTTAGTTAATAGTGAAAATCCTGTTGGGTTCAAGATCTGTATAAATTCATTTGATCCGAAAAATCACTGGGTTTACCGGAAATGAACTCTTGCTTGTAGGGAGACACAGAGGCTATGGTTTAACTCCATTTGTGAAGGGAAATTCAGACCAGTGTTCTCATCCATGAAACACCCTCTGTTTTAACGCAAGAAGCTTCCTCTTGTTTCCTGAGTCTGCAATATAGCAAGAAACATGAGCATGCCCAGAAAAAAAGAACTGTGTTTCCTACTCATACCGACCATATCTAGTTGAACTCTGCTTATGAAACTGTAACAAACCACAGCATTTGTTACATAGATGCTCTTTAGTTAATAGTGATAATCGTGTTGTGTTCATGAACTGTGTTAATTCATTTGAGCCTAAAAATCACAGGGTTAACCGGCAATGAACTCTTGCTTGTAGGAAGACACAGAGCCTTTGGTTTAACTCCGTTTGTGAAGGGAAATTCATATCAGTGTGCTCATCCATGAAACACCCTCTGTTTTAACGCAAGAAGCTTCCTCTTCTTTCCAGAGTCTGCAATACAGCAAGAAACATGAGCATGCCCAGAAAAAAAGAACTGTGTTTCCTACTCATACAGACCATATCTAGTTGAACTCTGCTTATGAAACTGTAACAAACCACAGCATGTGTTACACAGATGCTCTTTAGTTAATAGTGAAAAACGTGTTGGGTTCGTGAGATGTGTAAATTCATTTGAGCCGAACAATCACTGGGTTTACCGGATATGAACTCTTGCTTGTAGGAAGTCACAGTGACTTTGGTTTAACTCCGTTTCTGAGGAAAAATCAGACCAGTGTTCTCATCCATGAAACATACTCTGTTATAAAGCAAGAAGCATGCTCTTCTTCCAGCGTCTCCAATACAGCAAGAAACATGAGGAGGCCCAGAAAAGAATAACTGTGTTTCTTACTCATACGGACCATATCTAGTTAAACTGTTCTTACGAAACTGTAACAAACCACAGCATGTGTTACATGGGTGCTCTTTAGTTACAAGTGAAAAACGTGTTGGGTTCATGAACTGTGTAAATTTTTTTGAGCAGAAAAACCCCTGGGTTTACCGGAAATGAACTCTTGCTCGAAGGAAAACACAGAGGCTTTGATTTCACTCCGTTTGTGAAGGGAAATTCAGACCAGAGTTCTCATCCATGAAACACACTCTGTTTTAGCGCAAAGAGCTTCCTCTTCTTTCCGGAGTCGGCAATATAGCAAGAAACATGAGCATGCCCAGAAAAAAAGAGCTGTGTTTCCTACTCACACGACCATATCTAGTTGAACTCTGCTTATTAAACTGTAACAAACCACAGCATTTGTTACATAGATGCTCTTTAATTAATAGTGAAAACGTGTTGGGTTCATGAACTGTGTAAATTCATTTGAGCCGAAAAACTCCTGGGTTTACCGGAAATGAACCCTTGCTTGTATTAAGACACAGTGGCTTTTGTTCAACCCCTTTTCTGAAGGAAAATTCAGGCCAGTGTTCTCATCCAAGAAACATACTGTGTTTTAACGCAAGAAGCATGCTCTTCTTTCCAGCGTCTCCAATACAGCAAGAAACATGAGCATGCCCAGAGAAAAAGAACTGTGTTTCTTACTCATAAGGACCATATCTAGTTAAACTCTGCTTATGAAACTGTAACAAAGCACAGCATCTCTTACATAGATGCTCTTTAGTTAATAGTGAAAATCCTGTTGGGTTCAAGAACTGTGTAAATTCATTTGATCCGAAAAATCACTGGGTTTACCGGAAATGAACTCTTGCTTGTAGGAAGACACAGAGACTTTGGTTTAACTCCGTATCTGAAGGAAAATTCAGACCAGTGTTCTCATCCTTGAAACATACTCTGTTATAACGCAAGAAGCATGCTCTTCTTCCAGCGTCTCCAATACAGCAAGAAACATGAGCATGCCCAGAAAAGAAGAACTGTGTTTCTTACTCATACGGACCATATCTAGTTAAACTCTGCTTCTGAAACTGTAACAAACAACAGCATGTGTTACATAGATGCTCTTTACTTAATAGGTGAAAACGTGTTGGGTTCATGAACTGTGTAAATTCATTTGAGCAGAAAAATCACTGGGTTTATGAGAAATGAACACTTGCTCATCGGAAAGCACAGAGGCATTGGTTTCACTCCATTTGTGAAGGGAAATTCAGACCAGAGTTCTCATACATGAAACACACTCTGTTTTAGCGCAAAGAGCATGCTCTTCTTTCCAGGACTCTAATACAGCAAGAAACATGAGCATGCCCAGAAAAAAAGAACTGTGTTTCCTACTCATACGGACCATATCTAGTTGAACTCTGCTTATGAAACTGTAACAAACCACAGCATGTGTTACATAGATGCTCTTTAGTTAATAGTGAAAAACTTGTTGGGTTCGTGAACTGTGTAAATTCATTTGATCCGAAAATTCACTGAGTTTTCCTGAAAGGAACTCTTGCTTGTAGGAAGACACAAAGACTTTCGTTTAATTCCATTTCTGAAGGAAAATTCAGACTAGTGTTCTCATCCAAGAAACATACTCTGTTTTAACGCAAGAAGCATGCTCTTCTTTCCAGCGTCTCCAATACAGCAAGAAACATGAGCATGCCCAGAAAAAAAGAGCTGTGTTTCCTACTCATATGGACCATATCTAGTTGAACTCTGCTTATGAAACTGTAACAAACCAGAGCATTTGTTACATAGATGCTCTTTAGTTAATAGTGAAAAACGTGTTGGGTTCATGAACTGTGTATATTCATTTGAGCCTAAAAATCACTGGGTTCACCGGAAATGAACTCTTTCTTGTAGGAAGACACAGAGGCTTTGGTTTAACTCCGTTTTGAAGGAAAATTCAGACCAGTGTTCTCATCCATGAAACACACTCTGTTTTAACGCAAGAAGCTTCTTCTTCTTTCAAGAGTATGCAATACAGCAAGAAACATGAGCATGCACAGAAAAAAAGAACTGTGTTTCCTACTAAGACGGACCTTATCTAGTTGAACTCTGCTTATGAAACTGTAACAAACCACAGCATGTGTTACATAGATGCTCTTTAGTTAATAGTGAAAAACGTGTTGGTTTCATGAACTGTGTAAATTCATTTGAGCAGAAAAATCACTGGGTTTACCGGAAATGAACCCTGGCTCACAGGAAAGCACTGAGACTTTGGTTTAACCCCGTTTCTGAGGGAAAATTCAGATCAGTGATCTCATCCATGAAACATACTCTGTTATAACGCAAGAAGCATGCTCTTCTTCCAGCGTCTCCAATACAGCAAGAAACATGAGCATGCCCAGAAAAAAAGAACTCTGTTTCTTACTCATATGGACCATATCTAGTTGAACTCTGATTATGAAACTGGAACCAACCCCAGCATGTGTTACATAGATGCTCTTTAGTTAATAGTGAAAAACGTGTTGGGTTCGTGAACTGTGTAAATTCATTTGAGCCGAAAAATCACTGGGTTTACCGGAAATGAACTCTTGCTTGTAGGAAGACACAGAGGCTTTTGTTCAACGCCTTTTATGAAGGAAAATTCAGACCAGTGTTCTCATCCATGAAACATACTCTGTTATAACGCAAGAAGCAGGCTCTTCTTCCAGCGTCTCCAATACAGCAAGAAACATGAGCATGCCCAGAAAAAAGAACTGTGTTTCTTACTCATATGGACCATATCTAGTTAAACTGTGCTTATGAAACTGTAACAAACCCCAGCATGTGTTACATAGATGCTCTTTAATTAATAGTGAAAAACGTGTTGGGTTCATGAACTGTCTAAATTCATTTGAGCCGAAAAATCACTGGATTTACCGGATATGAACTCTTGCTTGTAGGAAGACACAGAGGCTTTGGTTTAATTCCGTTTCTGAAGGAAAATTCAGACCAGTGTTCTCATCCATGAAACATACTCTGTTATAACGCAAGAAGCATGCTCTTCTTTCCAGCGTCTCCAATACAGCAAGAAACATGAGCATGCCCAGAAAAAAAGAACTGTGTTTCTTACTTATACGGACCATATCTAGTTACACTCTGATTCTGAAACTGTAACAAACCACTGCATGATTTACAATGATGCTCTTTACTTAATAGTTGAAAACGTGTTGGGTTCATGAACTGTGTAAATTCATTTGAGCAGAAAAATCACTGGGTTTACCGGAAATGAACCCTGGCTCATAGGAAAGCACAGAGTCATTGGTTTCACTCCTTTTGTGAAGGGAAGTTCAGACCAGAGTTCTCATCCATGAAACAAACGCTGTTTTAGCGCAAAGAGCATGCTCTTCTTTCCAGGTCTCTAATACAGCAAGAAACATGAGCATGCCCAGAAAAAAAGAACTGTGTTTCCTACTCATGCGGACCATATCTAGTTGAACTCTGATTATGAAACACTAACAAACCACAGCATCTCTTACATAGATGCTCTTTAGTTAATAGTGAGAAACGTGTTGGGTTCGTGAACTGTGTAAATTCATTTGAGCTGAAAAATCACTGGGTTTACCGGACATGAACTCTTGCTTGTAGGAAGACACAGAGGCTTTTGTTCAACGCCTTTTATGAAGGAAAATTCAGGCCAGTGTTCTCATCCATGAAACATACTCTGTTATAACGCAAGAAGCATGCTCTTCTTCCAGCATCTCCAATACAGCAAGAAACATGAGCATGCCCAGAAAAGAAGAACTGTGTTTCTTACTCATATGGACCATATCTAGTTAAACTGTGCTTATGAAACTGTAACAAACCCCACCATGTGTTACATAGATGCTCTTTAATTAATAGTGAAAAACGTGTTGGGTTCATGAACTGTCTAAATTCATTTGAGCCGAAAAATCACTGGATTTACCGGATATGAACTCTTGCTTGTAGGAAGACACAGAGGCTTTGGTTTAATTCCGTTTCTGAAGGAAAATTCAGACCAGTGTTCTCATCCATGAAACACACTCTGTTTTAACGCAAGAAGCTTCTTCTTCTTTCCAGAGTCTGCAATACAGCAAGAAACATGAGCATGCCCAGAAAAAAAGAACTGTGTTTCCTACTAAGACGGACCTTATCTAGTTGAACTCTGCTTATGAAACTGTAACAAACCACAGCATGTGTTACATAGATGCTCTTTAGTTAATAGTGAAAAACGTGTTGGTTTCAAGAACTGTGTAAATTCATTTGAGCCAAAAAATCACTGGGTTTACCGGATATGAACTCTTGCTTGTAGGAATACACAGAGACTTTGGTTTAACCCCGTTTCTGAAGGAAAATTCAGATCAGTGATCTCATCCATGAAACATACTCTGTTATAACGCAAGAAGCATGCTCTTCTTCCAGCGTCTCCAATACAGCAAGAAACATGAGCATGCCCAGAAAAGAAGAACTGTGTTTCTTACTCATATGGACCATATCTAGTTAAACTGTGCTTATGAAACTGGAACCAACCCCAGCATGTGTTACATAGATGCTCTTTAGTTAATAGTGAAAAACGTGTTGGGTTCGTGAACTGTGTAAATTCATTTGAGCCGAAAAATCACTGGGTTTACCGGATATGAACTCTTGCTTGTAGGAAGACACAGTGACTTTGGTTTAACTCCGATTCTGAGGAAAATTCAGACCAGTGTTCTCATCCATGAAACATACTCTGTTATAACGCAAGAAGCAGGCTCTTCTTCCAGCGTCTCCAATACAGCAAGAAACATGAGCATGCCCAGAAAAAAGAACTGTGTTTCCTACTCATACGGACCAAATCTAGTTGAACTCTGCTTATGAAACTGTAACAAACCACAGCATGTGTTACATAGATGCTCTTTAGTTAATAGTGACATACGTGTTGGTTTCAAGAACTGTGTAAATTCATTTGAGCCGAAAAATCACTGGGTTTACCGGATATGAACTCTTGCTTGTAGGAAGACATAGAGACTATGGTTTAAATACATTTCTGAAGGAAAATTCAGACCAGTGTTCTCATCCATGTAACATACTCTGTTATAACGCAAGAAGCATGCTCTTCTTTCCAGCGTCTCCAATACAGCAAGAAACATGAGCATGCCCAGAAAAAAAGAACTGTGTTTCTTACTTATACGGACCATATCTAGTTACACTCTGATTCTGAAACTGTAACAAACCACAGCATGATTTACAATGATGCTCTTTACTTAATAGTTGAAAACGTGTTGGGTTCATGAACTGTGTAAATTCATTTGAGCAGAAAAATCACTGGGTTTACCGGAAATGAACCCTGGCTCATAGGAAAGCACAGAGTCATTGGTTTCACTCCTTTTGTGAAGGGAAATTCAGACCAGAGTTCTCATCCATGAAACAAACGCTGTTTTAGCGCAAAGAGCATGCTCTTCTTTCCAGGTCTCTAATACAGCAAGAAACATGAGCATGCCCAGAAAAAAAGAACTGTGTTTCCTACTCATGCGGACCATATCTAGTTGAACTCTGCTTATGAAACTGTAACAAACCACGGCATGTGTTACATAGATGCTCTTTAGTTAATAGTGAAAAACGTGTTGGTTTCAAGAACTGTGTAAATTCATTTGAGCCAAAAAATCACTGGGTTTACCGGATATGAACTCTTGCTTGTAGGAATACACAGAGACTTTGGTTTAACCCCGTTTCTGAAGGAAAATTCAGATCAGTGATCTCATCCATGAAACATACTCTGTTATAACGCAAGAAGCATGCTCTTCTTCCAGCGTCTCCAATACAGCAAGAAACATGAGCATGCCCAGAAAAGAAGAACTGTGTTTCTTACTCATATGGACCATATCTAGTTAAACTGTGCTTATGAAACTGGAACCAACCCCAGCATGTGTTACATAGATGCTCTTTAGTTAATAGTGAAAAACGTGTTGGGTTCGTGAACTGTGTAAATTCATTTGAGCCGAAAAATCACTGGGTTTACCGGATATGAACTCTTGCTTGTAGGAAGACACAGTGACTTTGGTTTAACTCCGATTCTGAGGAAAATTCAGACCAGTGTTCTCATCCATGAAACATACTCTGTTATAACGCAAGAAGCAGGCTCTTCTTCCAGCGTCTCCAATACAGCAAGAAACATGAGCATGCCCAGAAAAAAGAACTGTGTTTCCTACTCATACGGACCAAATCTAGTTGAACTCTGCTTATGAAACTGTAACAAACCACAGCATGTGTTACATAGATGCTCTTTAGTTAATAGTGACATACGTGTTGGTTTTAAGAACTGTGTAAATTCATTTGAGCCGAAAAATCACTGGGTTTACCGGATATGAACTCTTGCTTGTAGGAAGACATAGAGACTTTGGTTTAAATACGTTTCTGAAGGAAAATTCAGACCAGTGTTCTCATCCATGTAACATACTCTGTTATAACGCAAGAAGCATGCTCTTCTTTCCAGCGTCTCCAATACAGCAAGAAACATGAGCATGCCCAGAAAAAAAGAACTGTGTTTCTTACTTATACGGACCATATCTAGTTACACTCTGATTCTGAAACTGTAACAAACCACAGCATGATTTACAATGATGCTCTTTACTTAATAGTTGAAAACGTGTTGGGTTCATGAACTGTGTAAATTCATTTGAGCAGAAAAATCACTGGGTTTACCGGAAATGAACCCTGGCTCATAGGAAAGCACAGAGTCATTGGTTTCACTCCTTTTGTGAAGGGAAATTCAGACCAGAGTTCTCATCCATGAAACAAACGCTGTTTTAGCGCAAAGAGCATGCTCTTCTTTCCAGGTCTCTAATACAGCAAGAAACATGAGCATGCCCAGAAAAAAAGAACTGTGTTTCCTACTCATGCGGACCATATCTAGTTGAACTCTGATTATGAAACACTAACAAACCACAGCATCTCTTACATAGATGCTCTTTAGTTAATAGTGAGAAACGTGTTGGGTTCGTGAACTGTGTAAATTCATTTGAGCCAAAAAATCACTGGGTTTACCGGAAATGAACTCTTGCTTGTAGGAAGACACAGAGGCTTTTGTTCAACGCCTTTTATGAAGGAAAATTCAGGCCAGTGTTCTCATCCATGAAACATACTCTGTTATAACGCAAGAAGCATGCTCTTCTTCCAGCATCTCCAATACAGCAAGAAACATGAGCATGCCCAGAAAAGAAGAACTGTGTTTCTTACTCATATGGACCATATCTAGTTAAACTGTGCTTATGAAACTGTAACAAACCCCAGCATGTGTTACATAGATGCTCTTTAATTAATAGTGAAAAACGTGTTGGGTTCATGAACTGTCTAAATTCATTTGAGCCAAAAAATCACTGGATTTACCGGATATGAACTCTTGCTTGTAGGAAGACACAGAGGCTTTGGTTTAATTCCGTTTCTGAAGGAAAATTCAGACCAGTTTTCTCATCCAAGAAACATACTCTTTTTTAACACAAGAAGCATGCTCTTCTTTCCAGCGTCTCCAATACAGCAAGAAACATGAGCATGCCCAGAAAAAAAGAGCTGTGTTTCCTACTCATATGGACCATATCTAGTTGAACTCTGCTTATGAAACTGTAACAAACCAGAGCATTTGTTACATAGATGCTCTTTAGTTAATAGTGAAAAACGTGTTGGGTTCATGAACTGTGTAAATTCATTTGAGCCTAAAAATCACTGGGTTCACCGGAAATGAACTCTTTCTTGTAGGAAGACGCAGAGGCTTTGGTTTAACTCCGTTTTGAAGGAAAATTCAGACCAGTGTTCTCATCCATGAAACACACTCTGTTTTAACGCAAGTAGCTTCTTCTTCTTTCCAGAGTCTGCAATACAGCAAGAAACATGAGCATGCCCAGAAAAAAAGAACTGTGTTTCCTACTAAGACGGACCTTATCTAGTTGAACTCTGCTTATGAAACTGTAACAAACCACAGCATGTGTTACATAGATGCTCTTTAGTTAATAGTGAAAAACGTGTTGGTTTCAAGAACTGTGTAAATTCATTTGAGCCAAAAAATCACTGGGTTTACCGGATATGAACTCTTGCTTGTAGGAATACACAGAGACTTTGCTTTAACCGCGTTTCTGAAGGAAAATTCAGATCAGTGATCTCATCCATGAAACATACTCTGTTATAACGCAAGAAGCATGCTCTTCTTCCAGCGTCTCCAATACAGCAAGAAACATGAGCATGCCCAGAAAAGAAGAACTGTGTTTCTTACTCATATGGACCATATCTAGTTAAACTGTGCTTATGAAACTGGAACCAACCCCAGCATGTGTTACATAGATGCTCTTTAGTTAATAGTGAAAAACGTGTTGGGTTCGTGAACTGTGTAAATTCATTTGAGCCGAAAAATCACTGGGTTTACCGGATATGAACTCTTGCTTGTAGGAAGACACAGTGACTTTGGTTTAACTCCGATTCTGAGGAAAATTCAGACCAGTGTTCTCATCCATGAAACATACTCTGTTATAACGCAAGAAGCAGGCTCTTCTTCCAGCGTCTCCAATACAGCAAGAAACATGAGCATGCCCAGAAAAAAGAACTGTGTTTCCTACTCATACGGACCAAATCTAGTTGAACTCTGCTTATGAAACTGTAACAAACCACAGCATGTGTTACATAGATGCTCTTTAGTTAATAGTGACATACGTGTTGGTTTCAAGAACTGTGTAAATTCATTTGAGCCGAAAAATCACTGGGTTTACCGGATATGAGCTCTTGCTTGTAGGAAGACATAGAGACTTTGGTTTAAGTACGTTTCTGAAGGAAAATTCAGACCAGTGTTCTCATCCATGAAACATACTCTGTTATAACGCAAGAAGCATGCTCTTCTTTCCAGCGTCTCCAATACAGCAAGAAACATGAGCATGCCCAGAAAAAAAGAACTGTGTTTCTTACTTATACGGACCATATCTAGTTACACTCTGATTCTGAAACTGTAACAAACCACAGCATGATTTACAATGATGCTCTTTACTTAATAGTTGAAAACGTGTTGGGTTCATGAACTGTGTAAATTCATTTGAGCAGAAAAATCACTGGGTTTACCGGAAATGAACCCTGGCTAATAGGAAAGCACAGAGTCATTGGTTTCACTCCTTTTGTGAAGGGAAATTCAGACCAGAGTTCTCATCCATGAAACAAACGCTGTTTTAGCGCAAAGAGCATGCTCTTCTTTCCAGGTCTCTAATACAGCAAGAAACATGAGCATGCCCAGAAAAAAAGAACTGTGTTTCCTACTCATGCGGACCATATCTAGTTGAACTCTGATTATGAAACACTAACAAACCACAGCATCTCTTACATAGATGCTCTTTAGTTAATAGTGAGAAACGTGTTGGGTTCGTGAACTGTGTAAATTCATTTGAGCCGAAAAATCACTGGGTTTACCGGAAATGAACTCTTGCTTGTAGGAAGACACAGAGGCTTTTGTTCAACGCCTTTTATGAAGGAAAATTCAGGCCAGTGTTCTATCCATGAAACATACTCTGTTATAACGCAAGAAGCATGCTCTTCTTCCAGCATCTCCAATACAGCAAGAAACATGAGCATGCCCAGAAAAGAAGAACTGTGTTTCTTACTCATATGGACCATATCTAGTTAAACTGTGCTTATGAAACTGTAACAAACCCCAGCATGTGTTACATAGATGCTCTTTAATTAATAGTGAAAAACGTGTTGGGTTCATGAACTGTCTAAATTCATTTGAGCCGAAAAATCACTGGATTTACCGGATATGAACTCTTGCTTGTAGGAAGACACAGAGGCTTTGGTTTAATTCCGTTTCTGAAGGAAAATTCAGACCAGTTTTCTCATCCAAGAAACATACTCTTTTTTAACACAAGAAGCATGCTCTTCTTTCCAGCGTCTCCAATACAGCAAGAAACATGAGCATGCCCAGAAAAAAAGAACTGTGTTTCTTACTCATACGGACCATATCTAGTTAAACTCTGCTTATGCAACTGTAACAAAGCACAGCATCTCTTACATAGATGCTCTTTAGTTAATAGTGAAAATCCTGTTGGGTTCAAGAACTGTGTAAATTCATTTGAGCCGAAAAATCACTGGGTTTACCGGATATGAACTCTTGCTTGTAGGAAGACACAGAGACTTTGGTTTAACTCCGTTTGTGAAGGAAAATTCAGACCAGTGTTCTCATCCATGAAACACCCTCTGTTTTAACGCAAAATGCTTCCTCTTCTTTTCAGAGTCTGTAATACAGCAAGAAACATGAGCATGCCCCAAAAAAAAGAACTGTGTTTCATACTCATACGGACCTTATCTAGTTGAACTCTGCTTATGAAACTGTAACAAACCACAGCATGTGTTACATAGATGCTCTTTAGTTAATAGTGAAAAACGTGTTGGTTTCAAGAACTGTGTAAATTCATTTGAGCCAAAAAATCACTGGGTTTACCGGATATGAACTCTTGCTTGTAGGAATACACAGAGACTTTGGTTTAACCCCGTTTCTGAAGGAAAATTCACACCAGTGATCTCATCCATGAAACATACTCTGTTATAACGCAAGAAGCATGCTCTTCTTCCAGCGTCTCCAATACAGCAAGAAACATGAGCATGCCCAGAAAAGAAGAACTGTGTTTCTTACTCATGTGGACCATATCTAGTTAAACTGTGCTTATGAAACTGGAACCAACCCCAGCATGTGTTACATAGATGCTCTTTAGTTAATAGTGAAAAACGTGTGGGTTCGTGAACTGTGTAAATTCATTTGAGCCGAAAAATCACTGGGTTTACCGGATATGAACTCTTGCTTGTAGGAAGACACAGTGACTTTGGTTTAACTCCGATTCTGAGGAAAATTCAGACCAGTGTTCTCATCCATGAAACATACTCTGTTATAACGCAAGAAGCAGGCTCTTCTTCCAGCGTCTCCAATACAGCAAGAAACATGAGCATGCCCAGAAAAAAGAACTGTGTTTCCTACTCATACGGACCAAATCTAGTTGAACTCTGCTTATGAAACTGTAACAAACCACAGCATGTGTTACATAGATGCTCTTTACTTAATAGTTGAAAACGTGTTGGGTTCATGAACTGTGTAAATTCATTTGAGCAGAAAAATCACTGGGTTTACCGGAAATGAACCCTGGCTCATAGGAAAGCACAGAGTCATTGGTTTCACTCCTTTTGTGAAGGGAAATTCACACCAGAGTTCTCATCCATGAAACAAACGCTGTTTTAGCGCAAAGAGCATGCTCTTCTTTCCAGGTCTCTAATACAGCAAGAAACATGAGCATGCCCAGAAAAAAAGAACTGTGTTTCCTACCTATGCGGACCATATCTAGTTGAACTCTGATTATGAAACACTAACAAACCACAGCATCTCTTACATAGATGCTCTTTAGTTAATAGTGAGAAACGTGTTGGGTTCGTGAACTGTGTAAATTCATTTGAGCCGAAAAATCACTGGGTTTACCGGAAATGAACTCTTGCTTGTAGGAAGACACAGAGGCTTTGGTTTAATTCCGTTTCTGAAGGAAAATTCAGACCAGTTTTCTCATCCAAGAAACATACTCTTTTTTAACACAAGAAGCATGCTCTTCTTTCCAGCGTCTCCAATACAGCAAGAAACATGAGCATGCCCAGAAAAAAAGAACTGTGTTTCTTACTCATACGGAACATATCTAGTTAAACTCTGCTTATGAAACTGTAACAAAGCACAGCATCTCTTACATAGATGCTCTTTAGTTAATAGTGAAAATCCTGTTGGGTTCAAGAACTGTGTAAATTCATTTGATTCGAAAAATCACTGGGTTTACCGGAAATGAACTCTTGCTTGTAGGGAGACACAGAGGCTGTGGTTTAACTCCGTTTGTGAAGGGAAATTCAGACCAGTGTTCTCATCCATGAAACACCCTCTGTTTTAACGCAAAATGCTTCCTCTTCTTTTCAGAGTCTGTAATACAGCAAGAAACATGAGCATGCCCCAAAAAAAAAGAACTGTGTTTCATACTCATACGGATCTTATCTAGTTGAACTCTGCTTATGAAACTGTAACAAACCACAGCATGTGTTACATAGATGCTCTTTAGTTAATAGTGAAAAACGTGTTGGTTTCAAGAACTGTGTAAATTCATTTGAGCCAAAAAATCACTGGGTTTACCGGATATGAACTCTTGCTTGTAGGAATACACAGAGACTTTGGTTTAACCCCGTTTCTGAAGGAAAATTCACACCAGTGATCTCATCCATGAAACATACTCTGTTATAACGCAAGAAGCATGCTCTTCTTCCAGCGTCTCCAATACAGCAAGAAACATGAGCATGCCCAGAAAAGAAGAACTGTGTTTCTTACTCATATGGACCATATCTAGTTAAACTGTGCTTATGAAACTGGAACCAACCCCAGCATGTGTTACATAGATGCTCTTTAGTTAATAGTGAAAAACGTGTGGGTTCGTGAACTGTGTAAATTCATTTGAGCCAAAAAATCACTGGGTTTACCGGATATGAACTCTTGCTTGTAGGAAGACACAGTGACTTTGGTTTAACTCCGATTCTGAGGAAAATTCAGACCAGTGTTCTCATCCATGAAACATACTCTGTTATAACGCAAGAAGCAGGCTCTTCTTCCAGCGTCTCCAATACAGCAAGAAACATGAGCATGCCCAGAAAAAAGAACTGTGTTTCCTACTCATACGGACCAAATCTAGTTGAACTCTGCTTATGAAACTGTAACAAACCACAGCATGTGTTACATAGATGCTCTTTACTTAATAGTTGAAAACGTGTTGGGTTCATGAACTGTGTAAATTCATTTGAGCAGAAAAATCACTGGGTTTACCGGAAATGAACCCTGGCTCATAGGAAAGCACAGAGTCATTGGTTTCACTCCTTTTGTGAAGGGAAATTCACACCAGAGTTCTCATCCATGAAACAAACGCTGTTTTAGCGCAAAGAGCATGCTCTTCTTTCCAGGTCTCTAATACAGCAAGAAACATGAGCATGCCCAGAAAAAAAGAACTGTGTTTCCTACCTATGCGGACCATATCTAGTTGAACTCTGATTATGAAACACTAACAAACCACAGCATCTCTTACATAGATGCTCTTTAGTTAATAGTGAAAAACGTGTTGGTTTCAAGAACTGTGTAAATTCATTTGAGCCAAAAAATCACTGGGTTTACCGGATATGAACTCTTGCTTGTAGGAATACACAGAGACTTTGGTTTAACCCCGTTTCTGAAGGAAAATTCACACCAGTGATCTCATCCATGAAACATACTCTGTTATAACGCAAGAAGCATGCTCTTCTTCCAGCGTCTCCAATACAGCAAGAAACATGAGCATGCCCAGAAAAGAAGAACTGTGTTTCTTACTCATATGGACCATATCTAGTTAAACTGTGCTTATGAAACTGGAACCAACCCCAGCATGTGTTACATAGATGCTCTTTAGTTAATAGTGAAAAACGTGTGGGTTCGTGAACTGTGTAAATTCATTTGAGCCGAAAAATCACTGGGTTTACCGGATATGAACTCTTGCTTGTAGGAAGACACAGTGACTTTGGTTTAACTCCGATTCTGAGGAAAATTCAGACCAGTGTTCTCATCCATGAAACATACTCTGTTTTAACGCAAGAAGCAGGCTCTTCTTCCAGCGTCTCCAATACAGCAAGAAACATGAGCATGCCCAGAAAAAAGAACTGTGTTTCCTACTCATACGGACCAAATCTAGTTGAACTCTGCTTATGAAACTGTAACAAACCACAGCATGTGTTACATAGATGCTCTTTACTTAATAGTTGAAAACGTGTTGGGTTCATGAACTGTGTAAATTCATTTGAGCAGAAAAATCACTGGGTTTACCGGAAATGAACCCTGGCTCATAGGAAAGCACAGAGTCATTGGTTTCACTCCTTTTGTGAAGGGAAATTCACACCAGAGTTCTCATCCATGAAACAAACGCTGTTTTAGCGCAAAGAGCATGCTCTTCTTTCCAGGTCTCTAATACAGCAAGAAACATGAGCATGCCCAGAAAAAAAGAACTGTGTTTCCTACCTATGCGGACCATATCTAGTTGAACTCTGATTATGAAACACTAACAAACCACAGCATCTCTTACATAGATGCTCTTTAGTTAATAGTGAGAAACGTGTTGGGTTCGTGAACTGTGTAAATTCATTTGAGCCGAAAAATCACTGGGTTTACCGGAAATGAACTCTTGCTTGTAGGAAGACACAGAGGCTTTGGTTTAATTCCGTTTCTGAAGGAAAATTCAGACCAGTTTTCTCATCCAAGAAACATACTCTTTTTTAACACAAGAAGCATGCTATTCTTTCCAGCGTCTCCAATACAGCAAGAAACATGAGCATGCCCAGAAAAAAAGAACTGTGTTTCTTACTCATACGGACCATATCTAGTTAAACTCTGCTTATGAAACTGTAACAAAGCACAGCATCTCTTACATAGATGCTCTTTAGTTAATAGTGAAAATCCTGTTGGGTTCAAGAACTGTGTAAATTCATTTGATCCGAAAAATCACTGGGTTTACCGGAAATGAACTCTTGCTTGTAGGGAGACACAGAGGCTGTGGTTTAACTCCGTTTGTGAAGGGAAATTCAGACCAGTGTTCTCATCCATGAAACACCCTCTGTTTTAACGCAAAATGCTTCCTCTTCTTTTCAGAGTCTGTAATACAGCAAGAAACATGAGCATGCCCCAAAAAAAAGAACTGTGTTTCATACTCATACGGATCTTATCTAGTTGAACTCTGCTTATGAAACTGTAACAAACCACAGCATGTGTTACATAGATGCTCTTTAGTTAATAGTGAAAAACGTGTTGGTTTCAAGAACTGTGTAAATTCATTTGAGCCAAAAAATCACTGGGTTTACCGGATATGAACTCTTGCTTGTAGGAATACACAGAGACTTTGGTTTAACCCCGTTTCTGAAGGAAAATTCACACCAGTGATCTCATCCATGAAACATACTCTGTTATAACGCAAGAAGCATGCTCTTCTTCCAGCGTCTCCAATACAGCAAGAAACATGAGCATGCCCAGAAAAGAAGAACTGTGTTTCTTACTCATATGGACCATATCTAGTTAAACTGTGCTTATGAAACTGGAACCAACCCCAGCATGTGTTACATAGATGCTCTTTAGTTAATAGTGAAAAACGTGTGGGTTCGTGAACTGTGTAAATTCATTTGAGCCGAAAAATCACTGGGTTTACCGGATATGAACTCTTGCTTGTAGGAAGACACAGTGACTTTGGTTTAACTCCGATTCTGAGGAAAATTCAGACCAGTGTTCTCATCCATGAAACATACTCTGTTATAACGCAAGAAGCAGGCTCTTCTTCCAGCGTCTCCAATACAGCAAGAAACATGAGCATGCCCAGAAAAAAGAACTGTGTTTCCTACTCATACGGACCAAATCTAGTTGAACTCTGCTTATGAAACTGTAACAAACCACAGCATGTGTTACATAGATGCTCTTTACTTAATAGTTGAAAACGTGTTGGGTTCATGAACTGTGTAAATTCATTTGAGCAGAAAAATCACTGGGTTTACCGGAAATGAACCCTGGCTCATAGGAAAGCACAGAGTCATTGGTTTCACTCCTTTTGTGAAGGGAAATTCACACCAGAGTTCTCATCCATGAAACAAACGCTGTTTTAGCGCAAAGAGCATGCTCTTCTTTCCAGGTCTCTAATACAGCAAGAAACATGAGCATGCCCAGAAAAAAAGAACTGTGTTTCCTACCTATGCGGACCATATCTAGTTGAACTCTGATTATGAAACACTAACAAACCACAGCATCTCTTACATAGATGCTCTTTAGTTAATAGTGAGAAACGTGTTGGGTTCGTGAACTGTGTAAATTCATTTGAGCCGAAAAATCACTGGGTTTACCGGAAATGAACTCTTGCTTGTAGGAAGACACAGAGGCTTTGGTTTAATTCCGTTTCTGAAGGAAAATTCAGACCAGTTTTCTCATCCAAGAAACATACTCTTTTTTAACACAAGAAGCATGCTCTTCTTTCCAGCGTCTCCAATACAGCAAGAAACATGAGCATGCCCAGAAAAAAAGAACTGTGTTTCTTACTCATACGGACCATATCTAGTTAAACTCTGCTTATGAAACTGTAACAAAGCACAGCATCTCTTACATAGATGCTCTTTAGTTAATAGTGAAAATCCTGTTGGGTTCAAGAACTGTGTAAATTCATTTGATCCGAAAAATCACTGGGTTTACCGGAAATGAACTCTTGCTTGTAGGGAGACACAGAGGCTGTGGTTTAACTCCGTTTGTGAAGGGAAATTCAGACCAGTGTTCTCATCCATGAAACACCCTCTGTTTTAACGCAAGAAGCTTCCTCTTGTTTCCCGAGTCTGCAATATAGCAAGAAACATGAGCATGCCCAGAAAAAAAGAACTGTGTTTCCTACTCATACCGACCCTATCTAGTTGAACTCTGCTTATGAAACTGTAACAAACCACAGCATTTGTTACATAGATGCTCTTTAGTTAATAGTGATAATCGTGTTGGGTTCATGAACTGTGTAAATTCATTTGAGCCTAAAAATCACAGGGTTAACCGGCAATGAACTCTTGCTTGTAGGAAGACACAGAGCCTTTGGTTTAACTCCGTTTGTGAAGGGAAATTCATATCAGTGTGCTCATCCATGAAACACCCTCTGTTTTAACGCAAGAAGCTTCCTCTTCTTTCCAGAGTCTGCAATACAGCAAGAAACATGAGCATGCCCAGAAAAAAAGAACTGTGTTTCCTACTCATACAGACCATATCTAGTTGAACTCTGCTTATGAAACTGTAACAAACCACAGCATGTGTTACACAGATGCTCTTTAGTTAATAGTGAAAAACGTGTTGGGTTCGTGAGATGTGTAAATTCATTTGAGCCGAACAATCACTGGGTTTACCGGATATGAACTCTCGCTTGTAGGAAGTCACAGTGACTTTGGTTTAACTCCGTTTCTGAGGAAAATTCAGACCAGTGTTCTCATCCATGAAACATACTGTGTTATAACGCAAGAAGCATGCTCTTCTTCCAGCGTCTCCAATACAGCAAGAAACATGAGGAGGCCCAGAAAAGAATAACTGTGTTTCTTACTCATACGGACCATATCTAGTTAAACTGTTCTTACGAAACTGTAACAAACCACAGCATGTGTTACATAGGTGCTCTTTAGTTAAAAGTGAAAAACGTGTTGGGTTCATGAACTGTGTAAATTTTTTTGAGCAGAAAAACCCCTGGGTTTACCGGAAATGAACTCTTGCTCGAAGGAAAACACAGAGGCTTTGATTTCACTCCGTTTGTGAAGGGAAATTCAGACCAGAGTTCTCATCCATGAAACACACTCTGTTTTTGCGCAGAGAGCTTGCTCTTCTTTCCAGGTCTCTAATACAGCAAGAAATATGAGCATACCCAGAAAAAAAGAACTGTGTTTCCTACTCATACGGACCATATCTAGTTGAACTCTAGTTATGAAACTGTAAAAAACCACAGCATCTCTTACATAGATGCTCTTTAGTTAATAGTGAGAAACGTGTTGGGTTCGTGAACTGTGTAAATTCATTTGAGCCGAAAAATCACTGGGTTTACCGGAAATGAACTTTTGCTTGTAGTAAGACACAGAGGCTTTGGTTTAACTCCGTTTGTGAAGGGAAATTCAGATCAGTGTGCTCATCCATGAAACACACTCTGTTTTAGCGCAAAGAGCATGCTCTTCTTTCCAGGTCTCTAAAACAGCAAGAAACATGAGCATGCCCAGAAAAAAAGAACTGTGTTTCCTACTCATACAGACCATATCTAGTTGAACTCTGCTTATGAAACTGTAACAAACCACAGCATGTGTTACATAGATGCTCTTTACTTAATAGTTGAAAACGTGTTGGGTTCATGAACTGTGTAAATTCATTTGATCCGAAAAATCACTGGGTTTACCGGAAATGAACTCTTGCTTGTAGGGAGACACAGAGGCTGTCGTTTAACTCCGTTTGTGAAGGGAAATTCAGACCAGTGTTCTCATCCATGAAACACCCTCTGTTTTAACGCAAGAAGCTTCCTCTTCTTTCCGGAGTCTGCAATATAGCAAGAAACATGAGCATGCCCAGAAAAAAAGAGCTGTGTTTCCTACTCATACGACCATATCTAGTTGAACTCTGCTTATTAAACTGTAACAAACCACAGCATTTGTTACATAGATGCTCTTTAGTTAATAGTGAAAAACGTGTTGGGTTCATGAACTGTGTAAATTCATTTGACCCGAATAACTCCTGGGTTTACCGGAAATGAACTTTTGCTTGTAGTAAGACACAGAGGCTTTGGTTCAACACCTTTTCTGAAGGAAAATTCAGACCAGTGTTGTCATCTAAGAAACATACTCTGTTTTAACGCAAGAAGCATGCTCTTTTTTCCAGCGTCTCCAATACAGTAAGAAACATGAGCATGCCCAGAAAAAAAGAATTGTGTTTCTTACTCATATGGACTATATCTAGTTAAACTGTGCTTATGAAACTGTAACAAACCCCAGCATGTGTTACATAGATGCTCTTTAGTTAATAGTGAAAAACGTGTTGGGTTCATGAACTGTCTAAATTCATTTGAGCCGAAAAATCACTGGGTTTACCGGATATGAACTCTTGCTTGTAGTAAGACACAGAGGCTTTGGTTCAACGCCTTTTCTGAAGGAAAATTCAGACCAGAGTTCTCATCCAAGAAACATACGCTGTTTTAACGCAACAAGCATGCTCTTCTTCCAGCATCTCCAATACAGCAAGAAACATGAGCATGCCCAGAAAAAAAGAACTGTGTTTCCTACTCATACGTACCAAATCTAGTTGAACTCTGCTTATGAAACTGTAACATACCACAGCATTTGTTACATAGATGCTCTTTAGTTAATAGTGAAAAATGTGTTGGTTTCAGGAACTGTGTAAATTCATTTGAGCCGAAAAATCACTGGGTTTACCGGATATGAACTCTTGCTTGTAGGAAGACACAGAGACTTTGGTTTAACCCCGTTTCTGAAGGAAAATTCAGACCAGTGTTCTCATCCTTGAAACATACTCTGTTATAACCCAAGAAGCATGCTCTTCTTCCAGCGTCTCCAATACAGCAAGAAACATGAGCATGCCCAGAAAAAAGAACTGTGTTTCTTACTTATACGGACCATATCTAGTTACACTCTGATTCTGAAACTGTAACAAAACACAGCATGATTTACAATGATGCTCTTTTCTTAATAGTTGAAAACGTGTTGGGTTCATGAACTGTGTAAATTCATTTGAGCAGAAAAATCACTGGGTTTACCGGAAATGAACCCTAGCTCATAGGAAAGCACAGAGGCATTGGTTTCACTCCTTTTGTGAATGGAAATTCAGACCAGAGTTCTCATCCATGAAACAAACGCTGTTTTAGCGCAAAGAGCATGCTCTTCTTTCCAGGTCTCTAATACAGCAAGAAACATGAGCATGCCCAGGAAAAAAGAACTGTGTTTCCTACTCATGCGGACCATATCTAGTTGAACTCTGATTATGAAACACTAACAAACCACAGCATCTCTTACATAGATGCTCTTTAGTTAATAGATAGAAACGTGTTGGGTTCGTGAACTGTGTAAATTCATTTGAGCCGAAAAATCACTGGGTTTACCGTAAATGACCTCTTGCTTGTAGGAAGACACAGAGGCTTTTGTTCAACGCCTTTTATGAAGGAAAATTCAGGCCAGTGTTCTCATCCATGAAATATACTCTGTTATAACGCAAGAAGCATGCTCTTCTTCCAGCATCTCCAATACAGCAAGAAACATGAGCATGCCCAGAAAAGAAGAACTGTGTTTCTTACTCATACGGACCATATCTAGTTAAACTGTGCTTATGAAACTGTAACAAACCCCCGCATGTGTTACATAGATGCTCTTTAATTAATAGTGAAAAACGTGTTGGGTTCGTGAACTGTGTAAATTCATTTGACCCGAATAACTCCTGGGTTTACCGGAAATGAACTTTTGCTTGTAGTAAGACACAGAGGCTTTGGTTCAACACCTTTTCTGAAGGAAAATTCAGACCAGTGTTGTCATCTAAGAAACATACTCTGTTTTAACGCAAGAAGCATGCTCTTTTTTCCAGCGTCTCCAATACAGTAAGAAACATGAGCATGCCCAGAAAAAAAGAATTGTGTTTCTTACTCATATGGACTATATCTAGTTAAACTGTGCATATGAAACTGTAACAAACCCCAGCATGTGTTACATAGATGCTCTTTAGTTAATAGTGAAAAACGTGTTGGGTTCATGAACTGTCTAAATTCATTTGAGCCGAAAAATCACTGGGTTTACCGGATATGAACTCTTGCTTGTAGGAAGACACAGAGGCTTTGGTTTAATTCCATTTCTGAAGGAAAATTCAGACCAGTGTTCTCATCCATGAAACATACTGTGTTATAACGCAAGAAGCATGCTCTTCTTCCAGCGTCTCCAATACAGCAAAAAACATGAGGAGGCCCAGAAAAGAATAACTGTGTTTCTTACTCATACGGACCATATCTAGTTAAACTGTTCTTAGGAAACTGTAACAAACCACAGCATGTGTTACATAGGTGCTCTTTAGTTAAAAGTGAAAAACGTGTTGGGTTCATGAACTGTGTAAATTTTTTTGAGCAGAAAAACCCCTGGGTTTACCGGAAATGAACTCTTGCTCGAAGGAAAACACAGAGGCTTTGATTTCATTCCGTTTGTGAAGGGAAATTCAGACCAGAGTTCTCATCCATGAAACACACTCTGTTTTAGCGCAAAGAGCTTGCTCTTCTTTCCAGGTCTCTAATACAGCAAGAAATATGAGCATGCCCAGAAAAAAAGAACTGTGTTTCCTACTCATACGGACCATATCTAGTTGGACTCTGCTTATGAAACTGTAACAAACCACAGCATTTGTTACATAGATGCTCTTTAATTAATAGTGAAAAACGTGTTGGGTTCATGAACTGTGTAAATTCATTTGAGCCGAAAAACTCCTGGGTTTACCGGAAATGAACCCTTGCTTGTAGTAAGACACAGTGGCTTTTGTTCAACCCCTTTTCTGAAGGAAAATTCAGGCCAGTGTTCTCATCCAAGAAACATACTCTGTTTTAACGCAAGAAGCATGCTCTTCTTTCCAGCGTCTCCAATACAGCAAGAAACATGAGCATGCCCAGAAAAAAAGAACTGTGTTTCTTACTCATAAGGACCATATCTAGTTAAACTCTGCTTATGAAACTGTAACAAAGCACAGCATCTCTTACATAGATGCTCTTTACTTAATAGTTGAAAACGTGTTGGGTTCATGAACTGTGTAAATTCATTTGAGCAGAAAAATCACTGGGTTTATGAGAAATGAACACTTGCTCATCGGAAAGCACAGAGGCATTGTTTCACTCCATTTGTGAAGGGAAATTCAGACCAGAGTTCTCATCCATGAAACACACTCTGTTTTAGCGCAAAGAGCATGCTCTTCTTTCCAGGACTCTAATACAGCAAGAAACATGAGCATGCCCAGAAAAAAAGAACTGTGTTTCCTACTCATACGGACCATATATAGGTGAACTCTGCTTATGAAACTGTAACAAACCACAGCATCTGTGACATAGGTGCTCTTTAGTTAACAGTGAAAATCCTGTTAGGTTTGTGAACTGGGTAAATTCATTTGAGCCGAAAATCACTGCGTTCACCAGAAATGAACTCTTGCTTGTAGTAAGACACAGAGGCTTTGGTTCAACGCCTTTTCTGAAGGAAAATTCAGACCAGAGTTCTCATTCAAGAAACATACGCTGTTTTAACGCAACAAGCATGCTCTTCTTCCAGCATCTCCAATACAGCAAGAAACATGAGGAGGCCCAGAAAAGAATAACTGTGTTTCTTACTCATACGGACCATATCTAGTTAAACTGTTCTTAGGAAACTGTAACAAACCACAGCATGTGTTACATAGGTGCTCTTTAGGTAAAAGTGAAAAACGTGTTAGGTTCATGAACTGTGTAAATTTTTTTGAGCAGAAAAACCCCTGGGTTTACCGGAAATGAACTCTTGCTCGAAGGAAAACACAGAGGCTTTGATTTCACTCCGTTTGTGAAGGGAAATTCAGACCAGAGTTCTCATCCATGAAACACACTCTGTTTTAGCGCAAAGAGCTTGCTCTTCTTTCCAGGTCTCTAATACAGCAAGAAATATGAGCATGCCCAGAAAAAAAGAACTGTGTTTCCTACTCATACGGACCATATCTAGTTGAACTCTAGTTATGAAACTGTAAAAAACCACAGCATCTCTTACATAGATGCTCTTTAGTTAATAGTGAAAAACGTGTTGGGTTCATGAATTGTGTAAATTCATTTGAGCCGAAAAACTCCTGCGTTTACCGGAAATGAACTTTTGCTTGTAGTAAGACACAGAGGCTTTGGTTTAACTCCGTTTGTGAAGGGAAATTCAGATCAGTGTGCTCATCCATGAAACACACTCTGTTTTAGCGCAAAGAGCATGCTCTTCTTTCCAGGTCTCTAAAACAACAAGAAACATGAGCATGCCCAGAAAAAAAGAACTGTGTTCCCTACTCATACAGACCATATCTAGTTGAACTCTGCTTATGAAACTGTAACAAACCACAGCATGTGTTACATAGATGCTCTTTACTTAATAGTTGAAAACGTGTTGGGTTCATGAACTGTGTAAATTCATTTGATCCGAAAAATCACTGGGTTTACCGGAAATGAACTCTTACTTGTAGGGAGACACAGAGGCTGTTGTTTAACTCCGTTTGTGAAGGGAAATTCAGACCAGTGTTCTCATCCATGAAACACCCTCTGTTTTAACGCAAGAAGCTTCCTCTTCTTTCCGGAGTCTGCAATATAGCAAGAAACATGAGCATGCCCAGAAAAAAAGAGCTGTGTTTCCTACTCATACGACCATATCTAGTTGAACTCTGCTTATTAAACTGTAACAAACCACAGCATTTGTTACATAGATGCTCTTTAATTAATAGTGAAAAACGTGTTGGGTTCATGAACTGTGTAAATTCATTTGAGCCGAAAAACTCCTGGGTTTACCGGAAATGAACCCTTGCTTGTAGTAAGACACAGTGGCTTTTGTTCAACCCCTTTTCTGAAGGAAAATTCAGGCCAGTGTTCTCATCCAAGAAACATACTCTGTTTTAACGCAAGAAGCATGCTCTTCTTTCCAGCGTCTCCAATACAGCAAGAAACATGAGCATGCCCAGAAAAAAAGAACTGTGTTTCTTACTCATAAGGACCATATCTAGTTAAACTCTGCTTATGAAACTGTAACAAAGCACAGCATCTCTTACATAGATGCTCTTTAGTTAATAGTGAAAATCCTGTTGGGTTCAAGAACTGTGTAAATTCATTTGAGCCGAAAAATCACTGGGTTTACCAGAAATGAACTCTTGCTTGTAGGAAGACACAGAGGCTTTTGGTCAACGCCTTTTATGAAGGAAAATTCAGGCCAGTGTTCTCATCCATGAAACATACTCTGTTATAACGCAAGAAGCATGCTCTTCTTCCAGCATCTCCAATACAGCAAGAAACATGAGCATGCCCAGAAAAGAAGAACTGTGTTTCTTACTCATACGGACCATATCTAGTTAAACTGTGCTTATGAAACTGTAACAAACCCCAGCATGTGTTACATAGATGCTCTTTAATTAATAGTGAAAAACGTGTTGGGTTCGTGAACTGTGTAAATTCATTTGACCCGAAAAACTCCTGGGTTTACCGGAAATGAACTTTTGCTTGTAGTAAGACACAGAGGCTTTGGTTCAACACCTTTTCTGAAGGAAAATTCAGACCAGTGTTGTCATCCAAGAAACATACTCTGTTTTAACGCAAGAAGCATGCTCTTTTTTCCAGCGTCTCCAATACAGTAAGAAACATGAGCATGCCCAGAAAAAAAGAATTGTGTGTCTTACTCATACGGACTATATCTAGTTAAACTGTGCTTATGAAACTGTAACAAACCCCAGCATGTGTTACATAGATGCTCTTTAGTTAATAGTGAAAAACGTGTTGGGTTCATGAACTGTCTAAATTCATTTGAGCCGAAAAATCACTGGGTTTACCGGATATGAACTCTTGCTTGTAGGAAGACACAGAGGCTTTGGTTTAATTCCGTTTCTGAAGGAAAATTCAGACCAGTTTTCTCATCCAAGAAACATACTCTTTTTTAACACAAGAAGCATGCTCTTCTTTCCAGCGTCTCCAATACAGCAAGAAACATGAGCATGCCCAGAAAAAAAGAACTGTGTTTCTTACTCATACGGACCATATCTAGTTAAACTCTGCTTATGAAACTGTAACAAAGCACAGCATCTCTTACATAGATGCTCTTTAGTTAATAGTGAAAATCCTGTTGGGTTCAAGAACTGTGTAAATTCATTTGATCCGAAAAATCACTGGGTTTACCGGAAATGAACTCTTGCTTGTAGGAAGACACAGAGCCTTTGGTTTAACTCCGTTTGTGAAGGGAAATTCATATCAGTGTGCTCATCCATGAAACACCCTCTGTTTTAACGCAAGAAGCTTCCTCTTCTTTCCAGAGTCTGCAATACAGCAAGAAACATGAGCATGCCCAGAAAAAAAGAACTGTGTTTCCTACTCATACAGACCATATCTAGTTGAACTCTGCTTATGAAACTGTAACAAACCACAGCATGTGTTACACAGATGCTCTTTAGTTAATAGTGAAAAACGTGTTGGGTTCGTGAGATGTGTAAATTCATTTGAGCCGAACAATCACTGGGTTTACCGGATATGAACTCTCGCTTGTAGGAAGTCACAGTGACTTTGGTTTAACTCCGTTTCTGAGGAAAATTCAGACCAGTGTTCTCATCCATGAAACATACTGTGTTATAACGCAAGAAGCATGCTCTTCTTCCAGCGTCTCCAATACAGCAAGAAACATGAGGAGGCCCAGAAAAGAATAACTGTGTTTCTTACTCATACGGACCATATCTAGTTAAACTGTTCTTACGAAACTGTAACAAACCACAGCATGTGTTACATAGGTGCTCTTTAGTTAAAAGTGAAAAACGTGTTGGGTTCATGAACTGTGTAAATTTTTTTGAGCAGAAAAACCCCTGGGTTTACCGGAAATGAACTCTTGCTCGAAGGAAAACACAGAGGCTTTGATTTCACTCCGTTTGTGAAGGGAAATTCAGACCAGAGTTCAAATCCATGAAACACACTCGGTTTTAGCGCAAAGAGCTTGCTCTTCTTTCCAGGTCTCTAATACAGCAAGAAATATGAGCATGCCCAGAAAAAAAGAACTGTGTTTCCTACTCATACGGACCATATATAGTTGAACTCTAGTTATGAAACTGTAAAAAACCACAGCATCTCTTACATAGATGCTCTTTAGTTAATAGTGAAAAACGTGTTGGGTTCATGAACTGTGTAAATTCATTTGAGCCGAAAAACTCCTGCGTTTACCGGAAATGAACTTTTGCTTGTAGTAAGACACAGAGGCTTTGGTTTAACTCCGTTTGTGAAGGGAAATTCAGATCAGTGTGCTCATCCATGAAACACACTCTGTTTTAGCGCAAAGAGCATGCTCTTCTTTCCAGGTCTCTAAAACAGCAAGAAACATGAGCATGCCCAGAAAAAAAGAACTGTGTTTCCTACTCATACAGACCATATCTAGTTGAACTCTGCTTATGAAACTGTAACAAACCACAGCATGTGTTACATAGATGCTCTTTACTTAATAGTTGAAAACGTGTTGGGTTCATGAACTTTGTAAATTCATTTGATCCGAAAAATCACTGGGTTTACCGGAAATGAACTCTTACTTGTAGGGAGACACAGAGGCTGTCGTTTAACTCCGTTTGTGAAGGGAAATTCAGACCAGTGTTCTCATCCATGAAACACCCTCTGTTTTAACGCAAGAAGCTTCCTCTTCTTTCCGGAGTCTGCAATACAGCAAGAAACATGAGCATGCCCATAAAAAAAGAATTGTGTTTCTTACTCATACGGACCATATCTAGTTAAACTCTGCTTATGAAACTGTAACAAACCACAGCATCTCTTACATATATGCTCTTTTGTTTATAGTGATAAACGTGATGGGTTCGTGAACTGTTTAAATTTATTTGAGCCTAAAAATCACTGGGTTAACCAGAAATGAACTCTTGCTTGTAGGAAGACAAAGAGGCTTTGGTTTAACTCCGATTGTGAAGGGAAATTCAGATCAGTGTGCTCATCCGTGAAACACCCTCTGTTTTAACGCAAGAAGCTTCCTCTTCTTTCCAGAGTCTGCAATACAGCAAGAAACATTAGCATGCCCAGAAAAAATAACTGTGTTTCCTACTCATACAGACCATATCTAGTTGAACTCTGCTTATGAAACTGTAACAAACCACAGCATGTGTTACATAGATGCTCTTTAGTTAATAGTGAAAAACGTGTTGGGTTCGTGAACTGTGTAAATTCATTTGAGCCGAAAAATCACTGGGTTTACCGGATATGAACTCTTGCTTGTAGGAAGACACAGTGACTTTGGTTTAACTCCGATTCTGAGGAAAATTCAGACCAGTGTTCTCATCCATGAAACATACTCTGTTATATCGCAAGAAGCAGGCTCTTCTTCCAGCGTCTCCAATACAGCAAGAAACATGAGCATGCCCAGAAAAAAAGAACTGTGTTTCTTACTTATACGGACCATATCTATTTACACTCTGATTCTGAAACTGTAACAAACCACAGCATGATTTACAATGATGCTCTTTACTTAATAGTTGAAAACGTGTTGGGTTCATGAACTGTGTAAATTCATTTGAGCAGAAAAATCACTGGGTTTACCGGAAATGAACCCTGGCTCATTGGAAAGCACAGAGGCATTGGTTTCACTCCTTTTGTGAAGGGAAATTCAGACCAGAGTTCTCATCCATGAAACAAACGCTGTTTTAGCGCAAAGAGCATGCTCTTCTTTCCAGGTCTCTAATACAGCAAGAAACATGAGCATGCCCAGAAAAAAAGAACTGTGTTTCCTACTCATGCGGACCATATCTAGTTGAACTCTGATTATGAAACACTAACAAACCACAGCATCTCTTACATAGATGCTCTTTAGTTAATAGTGAGAAACGTGTTGGGTTTGTGAACTGTGTAAATTCATTTGAGCCGAAAAATCACTGGGTTTACGGGAAATGAACTCTTGCTTGTAGGAAGACACAGAGGCTTTTGTTCAACGCCTTTTATGAAGGAAAATTCAGGCCAGTGTTCTCATCCATGAAACATACTCTGTTATAACGCAAGAAGCATGCTCTTCTTCCAGCATCTCCAATACAGCAAGAAACATGAGCATGCCCAGAAAAGAAGAACTGTGTTTCTTACTCATACGGACCATATCTAGTTAAACTGTGCTTATGAAACTGTAACAAACCTCAGCATGTGTTACATAGATGCTCTTTAATTAATAGTGAAAAACGTGTTGGGTTCGTGAACTGTGTAAATTCATTTGACCCGAAAAACTCCTGGGTTTACCGGAAATGAACTTTTGCTTGTAGTAAGACACAGAGGCTTTGGTTCAACACCTTTTCTGAAGGATAATTCAGACCAGTGTTCTCATCCAAGAAACATACTCTTTTTTAACACAAGAAGCATGCTCTTCTTTCCAGCGTCTCCAATACAGCAAGAAACATGAGCATGCCCAGAAAAAAAGAACTGTGTTTCTTACTCATACGGACCATATCTAGTTAAACTCTGCTTATGAAACTGTAACAAAGCACAGCATTTGTTACATAGATGCTCTATAGTTAATAGTGATAAACGTGTTGGGTTCATGAACTGTGTAAATTCATTTGAGCCTAAAAATCACTGGGTTAACCGGCAATGAACTCTTGCTTGTAGGAAGACACAGAGCCTTTGGTTTAACTCCGTTTGTGAAGGGAAATTCATATCAGTGTCTCATCCATGAAACACCCTCTGTTTTAACGCAAGAAGCCTCCTCTTCTTTCCAGAGTCTGCAATACAGCAAGAAATATGAGCATGCCCAGAAAAAAAGAACTGTGTTTCCTACTCATACAGACCATATCTAGTTGAACTCTGCTTATGAAACTGTAACAAACCACAGCATGTGTTACACAGATGCTCTTTAGTTAATAGTGAAAAACGTGTTGGGTTCGTGAGATGTGTAAATTCATTTGAGCCGAACAATCACTGGGTTTACCGGATATGAACTCTCGCTTGTAGGAAGTCACAGTGACTTTGGTTTAACTCCGTTTCTGAGGAAAATTCAGACCAGTGTTCTCATCCATGAAACATACTCTGTTATAACGCAAGAAGCATGCTCTTCTTTCCAGCCTCTCCAATACAGCAAGAAACATGAGCATGCCCAGAAAAAAAGAACTGAGTTTCCTACTCATACGGACCATATCTAGTTGAAGTCTGCTTATGAAACTGTAACAAACCACAGCATGTGTTACATAGTTGCTCTTTAGTTAATAGTGAAAAACGTGTTGCGTTCGTGAACTGTGTAAATTCATTTGAGCCGAAAATTCACTGGGTTTACCGGAAAGGAACTCTTGCTTGTAGGAAGACAAAGAGACTTTGGTTTAATTCCATTTCTGAAGGAAAATTCAGACCAGTGTTCTCATCCAAGAAACATACTCTGTTTTAACGCAAGAAGCATGCTCTTCTTTCCAGCGTCTCCCATACAGCAAGAAACATGAGCATTCCCAGAAAAAAAGAACTGTGTTTCTTACTCATAAGGACCATATCTAGTTAAACTCTGCTTATGAAACTGTAACAAAGCACAGCATCTCTTACATAGATGCTCTTTAGTTAATAGTGAAAATCCTGTTGGGTTCAAGAACTGTGTAAATTCATTTGATCCGAAAAATCACTGGGTTTACCAGAAATGAACTCTTGCTTGTAGGAAGACACAGAGACTTTGGTTTTACTCCGCATCTGAAGGAAAATTCAGACCAGTGTTCTCATCCTTGAAACAAACTCTGTTATAACGCAAGAAGCATGCTCTTCTTCCAGCGTCTCCAATACAGCAAGAAACAAGAGCATGCCCAGAAAAGAAGAACTGTGTTTCTTACTCATACGGACCATATCTAGTTAAACTGTGCTTATGAAACTGTAACAAACCCCAGCAAGTGTTACATAGATGCTCTTTAGTTAATAGTGAAAAACGTGTTGGGTTCGTGAACTGTGTAAATTCATTTGAGCCGAAAAATCACTGGGTTTACCGGAAATGAACTCTTGCTTGTAGGGAGACACAGAGGCTGTGGTTTAACTCCATTTTTGAAGGGAAATTGAGACCAGAGTTCTCATCCATGAAACACACTCTGTTTTAGCGCAAAGAGCATGCTCTTCTTTCCAGTCTCTAATACAGCAAGAAACATGAGCATGCCCAGAAAAAAAGAACTGTGTTTCCTACTCATACAGACCATATATAGTTGTACTCGGCTAATGAAACTGTAACAAACCACAGCATCTCTGACATTGGTGCTCTTTGCTTAATAGTGAAAATCCTGTTGGGTTCATGAACTGTGTAAATTCATTTGAGCCGAAAAAACACTGGGTTCACCGGAAATGAACTCTTGCTTGTAGGAAGACACAGAGACTTTGGTTTAACTCCATTTCTGAAGGAAAATTTATACCAGTGTTCTCATACAAGAAACATACTCTCTTATAACGGAAGAAGCATGCTCATCTTCAAGCATCTCCAATACAGCAAGAAACATGAGCATGCCCAGAAAAAAAGAACTGTGTTTCCTACTCATAAGGACCATATATAGGTGAACTCTGCTTATGAAACTGTAACAAACCACAGCATCTCTTACATAGATGCTCTTTAGTTAATACTGAAAAACGTGTTGGGTTCGTGAACTGTGTAAATTCATTTGAGCCGAAAATTCACTGGGTTTACCGGAAAGGAACTCTTGCTTGTAGGAAGGCACAGAGACTTTGGTTTAATTCCATTTCTGAAGGAATTTTCAGACCAGTGTTCTCATTCAAGAAACATACTCTGTTTAACGCAAGAAGCATGCTCTTCTTTCCAGCGTCTCCAATACAGCAAGAAACATGAGCATGCCCAGAAAAAAAGAACTGTGTTTCTTACTCATACGGAGCATATCTGGTTAAACTCTGCTTATGAAACTGTAACAAAGCACAGCATCTCTTACATAGATGCTCTTTAGTTAATAGTGAAAAACGTGTTGAGTTCGTGAACTGTGTAAATTCATTTGAGCCGAAAAATCACTGTGTTTACCGGAAATGAACTCTTGCTTGTAGGAAGACACAGAGGCTGTGGTTTAACTCGGTTTGGGAAGGGAAATTGAGACCAGTGTTCTCATCCATGAAACACCCTTTGTTTTAACGCAAGAAGCTTCCTCTTCTTTCCTGAGCCTGCAATATAACAAGAAACATGAGCATGCCCAGAAAAAAAGAGCTGTGTTTCCTACTCATACGGACCATATCTAGTTGAACTCTGCTTATGAAACTGTAACAAACCACAGCATGTGTTACATAGATGCTCTTTAGTTAATAGTGAAAAACCTGTAGGTTTCAAGAACTGTGTAAATTTTTTTGAGCCGAAAAATCACTGAGTTTACCGGATATGAACTCCTGCTTGTAAGAAGACACAGAGACTTTGGTTTAACTCTGTTTCTGAAGGAAAATTCAGACCAGTGTTCTCATCCTTGAAACATACTCTGTTATAACGCAAGAAGCATGCTCTTCTTCCAGCATCTCAAATACAGCAAGAAACATGAGCATGCCCAGAAAAGAAGAACTGGGTTTCTTACTCATACGGACCATATCTAGTTAAACTCTGCTTATGAAACTGTAACAAAACACAGCATCTCTTACATACATGCTCTTTAGTTAATAGTGAAAATCCTGTTGGGTTCAAGAACAGTGTAAATTCATTTTAGCCGAAAAATCACTGGGTTTACCGGAAATGAACTCTTGCTTGTAGGAAGACACGGAGGCTTTGGTTTAACTCCGTTTGTGAAGGAAATTTCAGACCAGTGTTCTCATCCATGAAACATACTCTGTTTTAATGCAACAAGCATGCTCTTCTTCCAGCGTCTCCAATACAGCAAGAAACATGAGCATGCCCAGAAAAAAAGAACTGTGTTGCCTACTCATACGGACCAAATCTAGTTGACCTCTGCTTATGAAACTGTAACAAACCACAGCATGTGTTACATAGATGCTCTTTAGTTAATAGTGACAAACGTTTCGGTTTCAAGAACTGTGTAAATTCATTTGATCCGAAAAATCACTGGGTTTACCAGATATGAACTCTTGCTTGTAGGAAGACACAGAGACTTTGGTTTAACTCCGTATCTGAAGGAAAATTCAGACTAGTGTTCTCATCCTTGAAACATACTCTGTTATAACGCAAAAAGCATGCTCTTCTTCCAGCGTCTCCAATACAGCAAGAAACAAGAGCATGCCCAGAAAAGAAGAACTGTATTTCTTACTCATATGGACCATATCTAGTTAAACTCTGCTTCTGAAACTGTAACAAACCACAGCATGTGTTACATAGATGCTCTTTACTTAATAGTTGAAAACGTGTTGGGTTCATGAACTGTGTAAATTCATTTGAGCAGAAAAATCACTGGGTTTACCGGAAATGAACTCTTGCTTGTAGGAAGACACAGAGGCTTTGGTTTAACTCCCTTTGTGAAGCGAAATTCAGACCAGTGTTCTCATCCATGAAACACCCTCTGTTTTAACGCAAGAAGCTTCCTCTTCTTTCCAGGGTCTGCAATACAGCAAGAAATATGAGCATGCCCAGAAAAAAAGAACTGTGTTTCCTACTCATACGGACAATATCTAGTTGAACTCTGCTTATGAAACTGTAACAAACCACAGAATGTGTTACATAGATGCTCTTTAGTTAATAGTGAAAAACGTGTTGGTTTCAAGAACTTTGTAAATTCATTTGAGCCGAAAAATCACTGGGTTTACCGGATATGAACTCTTGCTTGTAGGAAGACACAGAGACTTTGGTTAAACTCCGTTTCTGAAGGAAAATTCAGACCACGGTTCTCATCCATGAAACATACTCTGTTATAACGCAAGAAGCATGCCCTTCTTCCAGGATCTCTAATACAGCAAGAAACATGAGCATGCCCAGAAAAAAAGAACTGAGTTTCCTACTCATTAGGACCATATCTAGTTGAACTCTGCTTATGAAACTGTAACAAACCACAGCATTTGTTACATAGATGCTCTTTAGTTAATAGTGAAAAACGTGTTGGTTTCAGGAACTGTGTAAATTCATTTGAGCCGAAAAATCACTGGTTTTACCAGATATGAACTCTTGCTTGTAGGAAGACACAGAGACTTTGGTTTAACCCCGTTTCTGAAGGAAAATTCAGATCAGTGTTCTCATCCATGAAACATACTCTGTTATAACGCAAGAAGCATGCTCTTCTTCCAGCATCTCCAATACAGCAAGAAACATGAGCATGCCCTGAAAAGAAGAACTGTGTTTCTTACTCATACGGACCATATCTAGTTAAACTGTGCTTATGAAACTGTAATAAACCCCAGCATGTGTTACATAGATGCTCCTTAGTTAATAGTGAAAAACGTGTTGGGTTCGTGAACTGTGTAAATTCATTTGAGCCGAAAAATCACTGGGTTTACCGGAAATGAACTCTTGCTTGTAGGGAGACACAGAGGCTGTGGTTTAACTCCGTTTGTGAAGGGAAATTCAGACCAGTGTTCTCATCCATGGAACACCCTCTGTTTTTACGCAAGAAGCTTCCTCTTCTTTACCGAGTCTGCAATATAGCAAGAAACATGAGCATGCCCAGAAAAAAAGAGCTGTGTTTCCTACTCATACGGACCATATCTAGTTGAACTCTGCTTAGGAATCTATAACAAGCCACAGCATTTGTTACATAGATGCTCTTTAGTTAATAGTGAAAAACATGTTGGGTTCATGAACTGTGTAAATTCATTTGAGCCGAAAAACTCCTGGGTTTACCGGAAATGAACTCTTGCTTGTAGTAAGACACAGAGGCTTTGGTTCAACGCCTTTTCTGAAGGAAAATTCAGACCAGTGTTCTCATCCAAGAAACATACTCTGTTTTAACGCAACAAGCATGCTCTTCTTCCAGCGTCTCCAATACAGCAAGAAACATGAGCATGCCCAGAAAAAAAGAACTGTGTTTCCTACTCATACGGACCAAATCTAGTTGAACTCTGCTTATGAAACTGTAACAAACCACAGCATGTGTTACATAGATGCTCTTTAGTTAATAGTGACAAACGTTTCAGTTTCAAGAAATGTGTAAATTCATTTGATCCGAAAAATCACTGGGTTTACCAGATATGAACTCTTGCTTGTAGGAAGACACAGAGACTTTGGTTTAACTCCGTATCTGAAGGAAAATTCAGACCAGTGTTCTCATCCTTGAAACATACTCTGTTATAACGCAAGAAGCATGCTCTTCTTCCAGCGTCTCCAATACAGCAAGAAACATGAGCATGCCCAGAAAAGAAGAACTACGTTTCTTACTCATATGGACCATATCTAGTTAAACTCTGCTTCTGAAACTGTAACAAACCACAGCATGTGTTACATAGATGCTCTTTACTTAATAGTTGAAAACGTGTTGGGTTCATGAACTGTGTAAATCATTTGAGCAGAAAAATCACTGGGTTTACCGGAAATGAACCCTTGCTAATAGGAAAGCACAGAGGCATTGGATTCACTCCTTTTGTGAAGGGAAATTCAGACCAGAGTTCTCATCCATGAAACACACTCTGTTTTAGCGCAAAGAGCATGCTCTTCTTTCCAGTCTCTAAAACAGCAAGAAACATGAGCATGCCCAGAAAAAAAGAAGTGTGGTTCCTACTCATACGGACCATATCTAGTTGAACTCTGATTATGAAACTGTAACAAACCACAGCATCTCTTACATAGATGCTCTTTAGTTAATAGTGAAAAACGTGTTGGGTTCGTGAACTGTGTAAATTCATTTGAGCCGAAAAATCAGTGGCTTTACTGGAAATGAACTCTTGCTTGTAGGAAGACACAGAGGATGTGGTTTAACTCCGTTTGGGAAGGGAAATTGAGACCAGTGTTCTCATCCATGAAACACCCTCTGTTTTAATGCAAGAAGCTTCCTCTTCTTTCCTGAGCCTGCAATATAGCAAGAAACATAAGCATGCCCAGAAAAAAAGAGCTGTGTTTCCTACTCATACGGACCATATCTAGTTGAACTCTGCTTATGAAACTGTAACAAACCACAGCATTTTTTACATAGATGCTCTTTAGTTAGTAGTGAAAAACGTGTTGGTTTCAGGAACTGTGTAAATTCATTTGAGCCGAAAAATCCCTGGGTTTACCGGATATGAACTCTTGTTTGTAGGAAGACACAGAGACTTTGGTTTAACCCCGCTTCTGAAGGAAAATTCAGACCAGTGTTCTCATCCCTGAAACATACTCTGTTATAACGCAAGAAGCATGCTCTTCTTCTAGCATCTCCAATACAGCAAGAAACATGAGCATGCCCAGAAAAGAAGAAATGTGTTTCTTACTCATACGGACCATATCTAGTTAAACTATGCTTATGAAACTGTAACAAACCCCAGCATGTGTTACAAAGATGCTCTTTAATTAATAGTGATAAACGTGTTGGGTTCGTGAACTGTGTAAATTCATTTGAGCCGAAAAATAACTGGATTTACTGGATATGAACTCTTGCTTGCAGGAAGACAGAGAGGCTTTGGTTTAATTCCGTTTCTGAAAGAAAATTCAGACCAGTGTTATCATCCAAGAAACATACTCTCTTTTAACGCAAATAGCATGCTCTTCTTTCCAGAGTCTCCAATACACCAAGAAACATGAGCGTGCCCAGAAAAAAGGAACTAGGTTTCTTACTCATACGGACAATATCTAGTTAAACTCTGCTTATGAAACTGTAACAAAGCACAGCATCTCTTACATAGATGCACTTTAGTTAATAGTGAAAATCCTGTTGGGTTCAAGAACAGTGTAAATTCATTTTAGCTGAAAAATCACTGGGTTTACCGGAAATGAACTCTTGCTTGTAGGAAGACACAGAGGCTTTGGTTTAACTCCGTTTGTGAAGGAAATTTCAGACCAGTGTTCTCATCCATGAAACATACTCTGTTTTAATGCAACAAGCATGCTCTTCTTCCAGCGTCTCCAATACAGCAAGAAACATGAGCATGCCCAGAAAAAAAGAACTGTGTTTCCTACTCATACGGACCAAATCTAGTTGAACTCTGCTTATGAAACTGTAACAAATCACAGCATGTGTTACATAGATGCTCTTTAGTTAATAGTGACAAACGTTTCGGTTTCAAGAACTGTGTAAATTCATTTGATCCGAAAAATCACTGGGTTTACCAGATATGAACTCTTGCTTGTAGGAAGACACAGAGACTTTGGTTTAACTCCGTATCTGAAGGAAAATTCAGACCAGTGTTCTCATCCTTGAAACATACTCTGTTATAACGCAAGAAGCATGCTCTTCTTCCAGCGTCTCCAATACAGCAAGAAACATGAGCATGCCCAGAAAAGAAGAACTGCGTTTCTTACTCATATGGACCATATCTAGTTAAACTCAGCTTCTGAAACTGTAACAAACCACAGCATGTGTTACATAGATGCTCTTTACTTAATAGTTGAAAACGTGTTGGGTTCATGAACGGTGTAAATTCATTTGAGCAGAAAAATCACTGGGTTTACCGGAAATGAACTCTTGCTTGTAGGAAGACACAGAGGCTTTGGTTTAACTCCCTTGGTGAAGGAAATTTCAGACCAGTGTTCTCATCCATGAAACACCCTCTGTTTTAACACAAGAAGCTTCCTCTTCTTTCCAGAGTCTGCAATACAGCATGAAATATGAGCATGCCCAGAAAAAAAGAACTGTGTTTCCTACTCATGCGGACAATATCTAGTTGAACTCTGCTTATGAAACTGTAACAAACCACAGAATGTGTTACATAGATGCTCTTTAGTTAATAGTGAAAAACGTGTTGGTTTCAAGAACTTTGTAAATTCATTTGAGCCGAAAAATCACTGGGTTTACCGGATATGAACTCTTGCTTGTAGGAAGACACAGAGACTTTGGTTAAACTCCGTTTCTGAAGGAAAATTCAGACCACGGTTCTCATCCATGAAACATACTCTGTTATAACGCAAGAAGCATGCCCTTCTTCCAGGATCTCTAATACAGCAAGAAACATGAGCATGCCCAGAAAAAAAGAACTGCGTTTCCTACTCATTAGGACCATATCTAGTTGAACTCTGCTTATGAAACTGTAACAAACCACAGCATTTGTTACATAGATGCTCTTTAGTTAATAGTGAAAAACGTGTTGGTTTCAGGAACTGTGTAAATTCATTTGATCCGAAAAATCACTGGGTTTACCAGATATGAACTCTTGCTTGTAGGAAGACACAGAGACTTTGGTTTAACTCCGTATCTGAAGGAAAATTCAGACTAGTGTTCTCATCCTTGAAACATACTCTGTTATAACGCAAAAAGCATGCTCTTCTTCCAGCGTCTCCAATACAGCAAGAAACAAGAGCATGCCCAGAAAAGAAGAACTGTGTTTCTTACTCATATGGACCATATCTAGTTAAACTCTGCTTCTGAAACTGTAACAAACCACAGCATGTGTTACATAGATGCTCTTTACTTAATAGTTGAAAACGTGTTGGGTTCATGAACTGTGTAAATTCATTTGAGCAGAAAAATCACTGGGTTTACCGGAAATGAACTCTTGCTTGTAGGAAGACACAGAGGCTTTGGTTTAACTCCCTTTGTGAAGCGAAATTCAGACCAGTGTTCTCATCCATGAAACACCCTCTGTTTTAACGCAAGAAGCTTCCTCTTCTTTCCAGGGTCTGCAATACAGCAAGAAATATGAGCATGCCCAGAAAAAAAGAACTGTGTTTCCTACTCATACGGACAATATCTAGTTGAACTCTGCTTATGAAACTGTAACAAACCACAGAATGTGTTACATAGATGCTCTTTAGTTAATAGTGAAAAACGTGTTGGTTTCAAGAACTTTGTAAATTCATTTGAGCCGAAAAATCACTGGGTTTACCGGATATGAACTCTTGCTTGTAGGAAGACACAGAGACTTTGGTTAAACTCCGTTTCTGAAGGAAAATTCAGACCACGGTTCTCATCCATGAAACATACTCTGTTATAACGCAAGAAGCATGCCCTTCTTCCAGGATCTCTAATACAGCAAGAAACATGAGCATGCCCAGAAAAAAAGAACTGAGTTTCCTACTCATTAGGACCATATCTAGTTGAACTCTGCTTATGAAACTGTAACAAACCACAGCATTTGTTACATAGATGCTCTTTAGTTAATAGTGAAAAACGTGTTGGTTTCAGGAACTGTGTAAATTCATTTGAGCCGAAAAATCACTGGTTTTACCAGATATGAACTCTTGCTTGTAGGAAGACACAGAGATTTTGGTTTAACCCCGTTTCTGAAGGAAAATTCAGATCAGTGTTCTCATCCATGAAACATACTCTGTTATAACGCAAGAAGCATGCTCTTCTTCCAGCATCTCCAATACAGCAAGAAACATGAGCATGCCCTGAAAAGAAGAACTGTGTTTCTTACTCATACGGACCATATCTAGTTAAACTGTGCTTATGAAACTGTAATAAACCCCAGCATGTGTTACATAGATGCTCCTTAGTTAATAGTGAAAAACGTGTTGGGTTCGTGAACTGTGTAAATTCATTTGAGCCGAAAAATCACTGGGTTTACCGGAAATGAACTCTTGCTTGTAGGGAGACACAGAGGCTGTGGTTTAACTCCGTTTGTGAAGGGAAATTCAGACCAGTGTTCTCATCCATGGAACACCCTCTGTTTTTACGCAAGAAGCTTCCTCTTCTTTACCGAGTCTGCAATATAGCAAGAAACATGAGCAAGCCCAGAAAAAAAGAGCTGTGTTTCCTACTCATACGGACCATATCTAGTTGAACTCTGCTTAGGAATCTATAACAAGCCACAGCATTTGTTACATAGATGCTCTTTAGTTAATAGTGAAAAACGTGTTGGGTTCATGAACTGTGTAAATTCATTTGAGCCGAAAAACTCCTGGGTTTACCGGAAATGAACTCTTGCTTGTAGTAAGACACAGAGGCTTTGGTTCAACGCCTTTTCTGAAGGAAAATTCAGACCAGTGTTCTCATCCAAGAAACATACTCTGTTTTAACGCAACAAGCATGCTCTTCTTCCAGCGTCTCCAATACAGCAAGAAACATGAGCATGCCCAGAAAAAAAGAACTGTGTTTCCTACTCATACGGACCAAATCTAGTTGAACTCTGCTTATGAAACTGTAACAAACCACAGCATTTTTTACATAGATGCTCTTTAGTTAGTAGTGAAAAACGTGTTGGTTTCAGGAACTGTGTAAATTCATTTGAGCCGAAAAATCCCTGGGTTTACCGGATATGAACTCTTGTTTGTAGGAAGACACAGAGACTTTGGTTTAACCCCGCTTCTGAAGGAAAATTCAGACCAGTGTTCTCATCCCTGAAACATACTCTGTTATAACGCAAGAAGCATGCTCTTCTTCTAGCATCTCCAATACAGCAAGAAACATGAGCATGCCCAGAAAAGAAGAAATGTGTTTCTTACTCATACGGACCATATCTAGTTAAACTATGCTTATGAAACTGTAACAAACCCCAGCATGTGTTACAAAGATGCTCTTTAATTAATAGTGATAAACGTGTTGGGTTCGTGAACTGTGTAAATTCATTTGAGCCGAAAAATAACTGGATTTACTGGATATGAACTCTTGCTTGCAGGAAGACAGAGAGGCTTTGGTTTAATTCCGTTTCTGAAAGAAAATTCAGACCAGTGTTATCATCCAAGAAACATACTCTCTTTTAACGCAAATAGCATGCTCTTCTTTCCAGAGTCTCCAATACACCAAGAAACATGAGCGTGCCCAGAAAAAAGGAACTAGGTTTCTTACTCATACGGACAATATCTAGTTAAACTCTGCTTATGAAACTGTAACAAAGCACAGCATCTCTTACATAGATGCACTTTAGTTAATAGTGAAAATCCTGTTGGGTTCAAGAACAGTGTAAATTCATTTTAGCTGAAAAATCACTGGGTTTACCGGAAATGAACTCTTGCTTGTAGGAAGACACAGAGGCTTTGGTTTAACTCCGTTTGTGAAGGAAATTTCAGACCAGTGTTCTCATCCATGAAACATACTCTGTTTTAATGCAACAAGCATGCTCTTCTTCCAGCGTCTCCAATACAGCAAGAAACATGAGCATGCCCAGAAAAAAAGAACTGTGTTTCCTACTCATACGGACCAAATCTAGTTGAACTCTGCTTATGAAACTGTAACAAATCACAGCATGTGTTACATAGATGCTCTTTAGTTAATAGTGACAAACGTTTCGGTTTCAAGAACTGTGTAAATTCATTTGATCCGAAAAATCACTGGGTTTACCAGATATGAACTCTTGCTTGTAGGAAGACACAGAGACTTTGGTTTAACTCCGTATCTGAAGGAAAATTCAGACCAGTGTTCTCATCCTTGAAACATACTCTGTTATAACGCAAGAAGCATGCTCTTCTTCCAGCGTCTCCAATACAGCAAGAAACATGAGCATGCCCAGAAGAGAAGAACTGCGTTTCTTACTCATATGGACCATATCTAGTTAAACTCTGCTTCTGAAACTGTAACAAACCACAGCATGTGTTACATAGATGCTCTTTACTTAATAGTTGAAAACGTGTTGGGTTCATGAACGGTGTAAATTCATTTGAGCAGAAAAATCACTGGGTTTACCGGAAATGAACTCTTGCTTGTAGGAAGACACAGAGGCTTTGGTTTAACTCCCTTGGTGAAGGAAATTTCAGACCAGTGTTCTCATCCATGAAACACCCTCTGTTTTAACACAAGAAGCTTCCTCTTCTTTCCAGAGTCTGCAATACAGCATGAAATATGAGCATGCCCAGAAAAAAAGAACTGTGTTTCCTACTCATGCGGACAATATCTAGTTGAACTCTGCTTATGAAACTGTAACAAACCACAGAATGTGTTACATAGATGCTCTTTAGTTAATAGTGAAAAACGTGTTGGTTTCAAGAACTTTGTAAATTCATTTGAGCCGAAAAATCACTGGGTTTACCGGATATGAACTCTTGCTTGTAGGAAGACACAGAGACTTTGGTTAAACTCCGTTTCTGAAGGAAAATTCAGACCACGGTTCTCATCCATGAAACATACTCTGTTATAACGCAAGAAGCATGCCCTTCTTCCAGGATCTCTAATACAGCAAGAAACATGAGCATGCCCAGAAAAAAAGAACTGCGTTTCCTACTCATTAGGACCATATCTAGTTGAACTCTGCTTATGAAACTGTAACAAACCACAGCATTTGTTACATAGATGCTCTTTAGTTAATAGTGAAAAACATGTTGGTTTCAGGAACTGTGTAAATTCATTTGATCCGAAAAATCACTGGGTTTACCAGATATGAACTCTTGCTTGTAGGAAGACACAGAGACTTTGGTTTAACTCCGTATCTGAAGGAAAATTCAGACTAGTGTTCTCATCCTTGAAACATACTCTGTTATAACGCAAAAAGCATGCTCTTCTTCCAGCGTCTCCAATACAGCAAGAAACAAGAGCATGCCCAGAAAAGAAGAACTGTGTTTCTTACTCATATGGACCATATCTAGTTAAACTCTGCTTCTGAAACTGTAACAAACCACAGCATGTGTTACATAGATGCTCTTTACTTAATAGTTGAAAACGTGTTGGGTTCATGAACTGTGTAAATTCATTTGAGCAGAAAAATCACTGGGTTTACCGGAAATGAACTCTTGCTTGTAGGAAGACACAGAGGCTTTGGTTTAACTCCCTTTGTGAAGCGAAATTCAGACCAGTGTTCTCATCCATGAAACACCCTCTGTTTTAACGCAAGAAGCTTCCTCTTCTTTCCAGGGTCTGCAATACAGCAAGAAATATGAGCATGCCCAGAAAAAAAGAACTGTGTTTCCTACTCATACGGACAATATCTAGTTGAACTCTGCTTATGAAACTGTAACAAACCACAGAATGTGTTACATAGATGCTCTTTAGTTAATAGTGAAAAACGTGTTGGTTTCAAGAACTTTGTAAATTCATTTGAGCCGAAAAATCACTGGGTTTACCGGATATGAACTCTTGCTTGTAGGAAGACACAGAGACTTTGGTTAAACTCCGTTTCTGAAGGAAAATTCAGACCACGGTTCTCATCCATGAAACATACTCTGTTATAACGCAAGAAGCATGCCCTTCTTCCAGGATCTCTAATACAGCAAGAAACATGAGCATGCCCAGAAAAAAAGAACTGAGTTTCCTACTCATTAGGACCATATCTAGTTGAACTCTGCTTATGAAACTGTAACAAACCACAGCATTTGTTACATAGATGCTCTTTAGTTAATAGTGAAAAACGTGTTGGTTTCAGGAACTGTGTAAATTCATTTGAGCCGAAAAATCACTGGTTTTACCAGATATGAACTCTTGCTTGTAGGAAGACACAGAGACTTTGGTTTAACCCCGTTTCTGAAGGAAAATTCAGATCAGTGTTCTCATCCATGAAACATACTCTGTTATAACGCAAGAAGCATGCTCTTCTTCCAGCATCTCCAATACAGCAAGAAACATGAGCATGCCCTGAAAAGAAGAACTGTGTTTCTTACTCATACGGACCATATCTAGTTAAACTGTGCTTATGAAACTGTAATAAACCCCAGCATGTGTTACATAGATGCTCCTTAGTTAATAGTGAAAAACGTGTTGGGTTCGTGAACTGTGTAAATTCATTTGAGCCGAAAAATCACTGGGTTTACCGGAAATGAACTCTTGCTTGTAGGGAGACACAGAGGCTGTGGTTTAACTCCGTTTGTGAAGGGAAATTCAGACCAGTGTTCTCATCCATGGAACACCCTCTGTTTTTACGCAAGAAGCTTCCTCTTCTTTACCGAGTCTGCAATATAGCAAGAAACATGAGCATGCCCAGAAAAAAAGAGCTGTGTTTCCTACTCATACGGACCATATCTAGTTGAACTCTGCTTAGGAATCTATAACAAGCCACAGCATTTGTTACATAGATGCTCTTTAGTTAATAGTGAAAAACGTGTTGGGTTCATGAACTGTGTAAATTCATTTGAGCCGAAAAACTCCTGGGTTTACCGGAAATGAACTCTTGCTTGTAGTAAGACACAGAGGCTTTGGTTCAACGCCTTTTCTGAAGGAAAATTCAGACCAGTGTTCTCATCCAAGAAACATACTCTGTTTTAACGCAACAAGCATGCTCTTCTTCCAGCGTCTCCAATACAGCAAGAAACATGAGCATGCCCAGAAAAAAAGAACTGTGTTTCCTACTCATACGGACCAAATCTAGTTGAACTCTGCTTATGAAACTGTAACAAACCACAGCATGTGTTACATAGATGCTCTTTAGTTAATAGTGACAAACGTTTCAGTTTCAAGAACTGTGTAAATTCATTTGATCCGAAAAATCACTGGGTTTACCAGATATGAACTCTTGCTTGTAGGAAGACACAGAGACTTTGGTTTAACTCCGTATCTGAAGGAAAATTCAGACCAGTGTTCTCATCCTTGAAACATACTCTGTTATAACGCAAGAAGCATGCTCTTCTTCCAGCGTCTCCAATACAGCAAGAAACATGAGCATGCCCAGAAAAGAAGAACTATGTTTCTTACTCATATGGACCATATCTAGTTAAACTCTGCTTCTGAAACTGTAACAAACCACAGCATGTGTTACATAGATGCTCTTTACTTAATAGTTGAAAACGTGTTGGGTTCATGAACTGTGTAAATTCATTTGAGCAGAAAAATCACTGGGTTTACCGGAAATGAACCCTTGCTAATAGGAAAGCACAGAGGCATTGGATTCACTCCTTTTGTGAAGGGAAATTCAGACCAGAGTTCTCATCCATGAAACACACTCTGTTTTAGCGCAAAGAGCATGCTCTTCTTTCCAGTCTCTAAAACAGCAAGAAACATGAGCATGCCCAGAAAAAAAGAAGTGTGGTTCCTACTCATACGGACCATATCTAGTTGAACTCTGATTATGAAACTGTAACAAACCACAGCATCTCTTACATAGATGCTCTTTAGTTAATAGTGAAAAACGTGTTGGGTTCGTGAACTGTGTAAATTCATTTGAGCCGAAAAATCAGTGGCTTTACTGGAAATGAACTCTTGCTTGTAGGAAGACACAGAGGATGTGGTTTAACTCCGTTTGGGAAGGGAAATTGAGACCAGTGTTCTCATCCATGAAACACCCTCTGTTTTAATGCAAGAAGCTTCCTCTTCTTTCCTGAGCCTGCAATATAGCAAGAAACATAAGCATGCCCAGAAAAAAAGAGCTGTGTTTCCTACTCATACGGACCATATCTAGTTGAACTCTGCTTATGAAACTGTAACAAACCACAGCATTTTTTACATAGATGCTCTTTAGTTAGTAGTGAAAAACGTGTTGGTTTCAGGAACTGTGTAAATTCATTTGAGCCGAAAAATCCCTGGGTTTACCGGATATGAACTCTTGCTTGTAGGAAGACACAGAGACTTTGGTTTAACCCCGCTTCTGAAGGAAAATTCAGACCAGTGTTCTCATCCCTGAAACATACTCTGTTATAACGCAAGAAGCATGCTCTTCTTCTAGCATCTCCAATACAGCAAGAAACATGAGCATGCCCAGAAAAGAAGAAATGTGTTTCTTACTCATACGGACCATATCTAGTTAAACTATGCTTATGAAACTGTAACAAACCCCAGCATGTGTTACAAAGATGCTCTTTAATTAATAGTGATAAACGTGTTGGGTTCGTGAACTGTGTAAATTCATTTGAGCCGAAAAATAACTGGATTTACTGGATATGAACTCTTGCTTGCAGGAAGACAGAGAGGCTTTGGTTTAATTCCGTTTCTGAAGGAAAATTCAGACCAGTGTTATCATCCAAGAAACATACTCTCTTTTAACGCAAATAGCATGCTCTTCTTTCCAGAGTCTCCAATACACCAAGAAACATGAGCGTGCCCAGAAAAAAGGAACTAGGTTTCTTACTCATACGGACAATATCTAGTTAAACTCTGCTTATGAAACTGTAACAAAGCACAGCATCTCTTACATAGATGCACTTTAGTTAATAGTGAAAATCCTGTTGGGTTCAAGAACAGTGTAAATTCATTTTAGCTGAAAAATCACTGGGTTTACCGGAAATGAACTCTTGCTTGTAGGAAGACACAGAGGCTTTGGTTTAACTCCGTTTGTGAAGGAAATTTCAGACCAGTGTTCTCATCCATGAAACATACTCTGTTTTAATGCAACAAGCATGCTCTTCTTCCAGCGTCTCCAATACAGCAAGAAACATGAGCATGCCCAGAAAAAAAGAACTGTGTTTCCTACTCATACGGACCAAATCTAGTTGAACTCTGCTTATGAAACTGTAACAAACCACAGCATGTGTTACATAGATGCTCTTTAGTTAATAGTGACAAACGTTTCGGTTTCAAGAACTGTGTAAATTCATTTGATCCGAAAAATCACTGGGTTTACCAGATATGAACTCTTGCTTGTAGGAAGACACAGAGACTTTGGTTTAACTTCGTATCTGAAGGAAAATTCAGACCAGTGTTCTCATCCTTGAAACATACTCTGTTATAACGCAAGAAGCATGCTCTTCTTCCAGCGTCTCCAATACAGCAAGAAACATGAGCATGCCCAGAAAAGAAGAACTGCGTTTCTTACTCATATGGACCATATCTAGTTAAACTCTGCTTCTGAAACTGTAACAAACCACAGCATGTGTTACATAGATGCTCTTTACTTAATAGTTGAAAACGTGTTGGGTTCATGAACGGTGTAAATTCATTTGAGCAGAAAAATCACTGGGTTTACCGGAAATGAACTCTTGCTTGTAGGACGACACAGAGGCTTTGGTTTAACTCCCTTGGTGAAGGAAATTTCAGACCAGTGTTCTCATCCATGAAACACCCTCTGTTTTAACACAAGAAGCTTCCTCTTCTTTCCAGAGTCTGCAATACAGCATGAAATATGAGCATGCCCAGAAAAAAAGAACTGTGTTTCCTACTCATGCGGACAATATCTAGTTGAACTCTGCTTATGAAACTGTAACAAACCACAGAATGTGTTACATAGATGCTCTTTAGTTAATAGTGAAAAACGTGTTGGTTTCAAGAACTTTGTAAATTCATTTGAGCCGAAAAATCACTGGGTTTACCAGATATGAACTCTTGCTTGTAGGAAGACACAGAGACTTTGGTTAAACTCCGTTTCTGAAGGAAAATTCAGACCACGGTTCTCATCCATGAAACATACTCTGTTATAACGCAAGAAGCATGCCCTTCTTCCAGTATCTCTAATACAGCAAGAAACATGAGCATGCCCAGAAAAAAAGAACTGCGTTTCCTACTCATTAGGACCATATCTAGTTGAACTCTGCTTATGAAACTGTAACAAACCACAGCATTTGTTACATAGATGCTCTTTAGTTAATAGTGAAAAACGTGTTGGTTTCAGGAACTGTGTAAATTCATTTGAGCCGAAAAATCACTGGTTTTACCAGATATGAACTCTTGCTTGTAGGAAGACACAGAGACTTTGGTTTAACCCCGTTTCTGAAGGAAAATTCAGATCAGTGTTCTCATCCATGAAACATACTCTGTTATAACGCAAGAAGCATGCTCTTCTTCCAGCATCTCCAATACAGCAAGAAAATTGAGCATGCCCAGAATGAAGAACTGTGTTTCTTACTCATACGGACCATATCTAGTTAAACTGTGCTTATGAAACTGTAACAAACCCCAGCATGTGTTACATAGATGCTCCTTAGTTAATAGTGAAAAACGTGTTGGGTTCGTGAACTGTGTAAATTCATTTGAGCCGAAAAATCACTGGGTTTACCGGAAATGAACTCTTGCTTGTAGGGAGACACAGAGGCTGTGGTTTAACTCCGTTTGTGAAGGGAAATTCAGACCAGTGTTCTCATCCATGGAACACCCTCTGTTTTTACGCAAGAAGCTTCCTCTTCTTTACCGAGTCTGCAATATAGCAAGAAACATGAGCATGCCCAGAAAAAAAGAGCTGTGTTTCCTACTCATACGGACCATATCTAGTTGAACTCTGCTTAGGAATCTATAACAAGCCACAGCATTTGTTACATAGATGCTCTTTAGTTAATAGTGAAAAACGTGTTGGGTTCATGAACTGTGTAAATTCATTTGAGCCGAAAAACTCCTGGGTTTACAGGAAATGAACTCTTGCTTGTAGTAAGACACAGAGGCTTTGGTTCAACGCCTTTTCTGAAGGAAAATTCAGACCAGTGTTCTCATCCAAGAAACATACTCTGTTTTAACGCAACAAGCATGCTCTTCTTCCAGCGTCTCCAATACAGCAAGAAACATGAGCATGCCCAGAAAAAAAGAACTGTGTTTCCTACTCATACGGACCAAATCTAGTTGAACTCTGCTTATGAAACTGTAACAAACCACAGCATGTGTTACATAGATGCTCTTTAGTTAATAGTGACAAACGTTTCAGTTTCAAGAACTGTGTAAATTCATTTGATCCGAAAAATCACTGGGTTTACCAGATATGAACTCTTGCTTGTAGGAAGACACAGAGACTTTGGTTTAACTCCGTATCTGAAGGAAAATTCAGACCAGTGTTCTCATCCTTGAAACATACTCTGTTATAACGCAAGAAGCATGCTCTTCTTCCAGCGTCTCCAATACAGCAAGAAACATGAGCATGCCCAGAAAAGAAGAACTATGTTTCTTACTCATATGGACCATATCTAGTTAAACTCTGCTTCTGAAACTGTAACAAACCACAGCATGTGTTACATAGATGCTCTTTACTTAATAGTTGAAAACGTGTTGGGTTCATGAACTGTGTAAATTCATTTGAGCAGAAAAATCACTGGGTTTACCGGAAATGAACCCTTGCTAATAGGAAAGCACAGAGGCATTGGATTCACTCCTTTTGTGAAGGGAAATTCAGACCAGAGTTCTCATCCATGAAACACACTCTGTTTTAGCGCAAAGAGCATGCTCTTCTTTCCAGTCTCTAAAACAGCAAGAAACATGAGCATGCCCAGAAAAAAAGAAGTGTGGTTCCTACTCATACGGACCATATCTAGTTGAACTCTGATTATGAAACTGTAACAAACCACAGCATCTCTTACATAGATGCTCTTTAGTTAATAGTGAAAAACGTGTTGGGTTCGTGAACTGTGTAAATTCATTTGAGCCGAAAAATCAGTGGCTTTACTGGAAATGAACTCTTGCTTGTAGGAAGACACAGAGGATGTGGTTTAACTCCGTTTGGGAAGGGAAATTGAGACCAGTGTTCTCATCCATGAAACACCCTCTGTTTTAATGCAAGAAGCTTCCTCTTCTTTCCTGAGCCTGCAATATAGCAAGAAACATAAGCATGCCCAGAAAAAAAGAGCTGTGTTTCCTACTCATACGGACCATATCTAGTTGAACTCTGCTTATGAAACTGTAACAAACCACAGCATTTTTTACATAGATGCTCTTTAGTTAGTAGTGAAAAACGTGTTGGTTTCAGGAACTGTGTAAATTCATTTGAGCCGAAAAATCCCTGGGTTTACCGGATATGAACTCTTGCTTGTAGGAAGACACAGAGACTTTGGTTTAACCCCGCTTCTGAAGGAAAATTCAGACCAGTGTTCTCATCCCTGAAACATACTCTGTTATAACGCAAGAAGCATGCTCTTCTTCTAGCATCTCCAATACAGCAAGAAACATGAGCATGCCCAGAAAAGAAGAAATGTGTTTCTTACTCATACGGACCATATCTAGTTAAACTATGCTTATGAAACTGTAACAAACCCCAGCATGTGTTACAAAGATGCTCTTTAATTAATAGTGATAAACGTGTTGGGTTCGTGAACTGTGTAAATTCATTTGAGCCGAAAAATAACTGGATTTACTGGATATGAACTCTTGCTTGCAGGAAGACAGAGAGGCTTTGGTTTAATTCCGTTTCTGAAGGAAAATTCAGACCAGTGTTATCATCCAAGAAACATACTCTCTTTTAACGCAAATAGCATGCTCTTCTTTCCAGAGTCTCCAATACACCAAGAAACATGAGCGTGCCCAGAAAAAAGGAACTAGGTTTCTTACTCATACGGACAATATCTAGTTAAACTCTGCTTATGAAACTGTAACAAAGCACAGCATCTCTTACATAGATGCACTTTAGTTAATAGTGAAAATCCTGTTGGGTTCAAGAACAGTGTAAATTCATTTTAGCTGAAAAATCACTGGGTTTACCGGAAATGAACTCTTGCTTGTAGGAAGACACAGAGGCTTTGGTTTAACTCCGTTTGTGAAGGAAATTTCAGACCAGTGTTCTCATCCATGAAACATACTCTGTTTTAATGCAACAAGCATGCTCTTCTTCCAGCGTCTCCAATACAGCAAGAAACATGAGCATGCCCAGAAAAAAAGAACTGTGTTTCCTACTCATACGGACCAAATCTAGTTGAACTCTGCTTATGAAACTGTAACAAACCACAGCATGTGTTACATAGATGCTCTTTAGTTAATAGTGACAAACGTTTCGGTTTCAAGAACTGTGTAAATTCATTTGATCCGAAAAATCACTGGGTTTACCAGATATGAACTCTTGCTTGTAGGAAGACACAGAGACTTTGGTTTAACTTCGTATCTGAAGGAAAATTCAGACCAGTGTTCTCATCCTTGAAACATACTCTGTTATAACGCAAGAAGCATGCTCTTCTTCCAGCGTCTCCAATACAGCAAGAAACATGAGCATGCCCAGAAAAGAAGAACTGCGTTTCTTACTCATATGGACCATATCTAGTTAAACTCTGCTTCTGAAACTGTAACAAACCACAGCATGTGTTACATAGATGCTCTTTACTTAATAGTTGAAAACGTGTTGGGTTCATGAACGGTGTAAATTCATTTGAGCAGAAAAATCACTGGGTTTACCGGAAATGAACTCTTGCTTGTAGGACGACACAGAGGCTTTGGTTTAACTCCCTTGGTGAAGGAAATTTCAGACCAGTGTTCTCATCCATGAAACACCCTCTGTTTTAACACAAGAAGCTTCCTCTTCTTTCCAGAGTCTGCAATACAGCATGAAATATGAGCATGCCCAGAAAAAAAGAACTGTGTTTCCTACTCATGCGGACAATATCTAGTTGAACTCTGCTTATGAAACTGTAACAAACCACAGAATGTGTTACATAGATGCTCTTTAGTTAATAGTGAAAAACGTGTTGGTTTCAAGAACTTTGTAAATTCATTTGAGCCGAAAAATCACTGGGTTTACCAGATATGAACTCTTGCTTGTAGGAAGACACAGAGACTTTGGTTAAACTCCGTTTCTGAAGGAAAATTCAGACCACGGTTCTCATCCATGAAACATACTCTGTTATAACGCAAGAAGCATGCCCTTCTTCCAGTATCTCTAATACAGCAAGAAACATGAGCATGCCCAGAAAAAAAGAACTGCGTTTCCTACTCATTAGGACCATATCTAGTTGAACTCTGCTTATGAAACTGTAACAAACCACAGCATTTGTTACATAGATGCTCTTTAGTTAATAGTGAAAAACGTGTTGGTTTCAGGAACTGTGTAAATTCATTTGAGCCGAAAAATCACTGGTTTTACCAGATATGAACTCTTGCTTGTAGGAAGACACAGAGACTTTGGTTTAACCCCGTTTCTGAAGGAAAATTCAGATCAGTGTTCTCATCCATGAAACATACTCTGTTATAACGCAAGAAGCATGCTCTTCTTCCAGCATCTCCAATACAGCAAGAAAATTGAGCATGCCCAGAATGAAGAACTGTGTTTCTTACTCATACGGACCATATCTAGTTAAACTGTGCTTATGAAACTGTAACAAACCCCAGCATGTGTTACATAGATGCTCCTTAGTTAATAGTGAAAAACGTGTTGGGTTCGTGAACTGTGTAAATTCATTTGAGCCGAAAAATCACTGGGTTTACCGGAAATGAACTCTTGCTTGTAGGGAGACACAGAGGCTGTGGTTTAACTCCGTTTGTGAAGGGAAATTCAGACCAGTGTTCTCATCCATGGAACACCCTCTGTTTTTACGCAAGAAGCTTCCTCTTCTTTACCGAGTCTGCAATATAGCAAGAAACATGAGCATGCCCAGAAAAAAAGAGCTGTGTTTCCTACTCATACGGACCATATCTAGTTGAACTCTGCTTAGGAATCTATAACAAGCCACAGCATTTGTTACATAGATGCTCTTTAGTTAATAGTGAAAAACGTGTTGGGTTCATGAACTGTGTAAATTCATTTGAGCCGAAAAACTCCTGGGTTTACCGGAAATGAACTCTTGCTTGTAGTAAGACACAGAGGCTTTGGTTCAACGCCTTTTCTGAAGGAAAATTCAGACCAGTGTTCTCATCCAAGAAACATACTCTGTTTTAACGCAACAAGCATGCTCTTCTTCCAGCGTCTCCAATACAGCAAGAAACATGAGCATGCCCAGAAAAAAAGAACTGTGTTTCCTACTCATACGGACCAAATCTAGTTGAACTCTGCTTATGAAACTGTAACAAACCACAGCATGTGTTACATAGATGCTCTTTAGTTAATAGTGACAAACGTTTCAGTTTCAAGAACTGTGTAAATTCATTTGATCCGAAAAATCACTGGGTTTACCAGATATGAACTCTTGCTTGTAGGAAGACACAGAGACTTTGGTTTAACTCCGTATCTGAAGGAAAATTCAGACCAGTGTTCTCATCCTTGAAACATACTCTGTTATAACGCAAGAAGCATGCTCTTCTTCCAGCGTCTCCAATACAGCAAGAAACATGAGCATGCCCAGAAAAGAAGAACTATGTTTCTTACTCATATGGACCATATCTAGTTAAACTCTGCTTCTGAAACTGTAACAAACCACAGCATGTGTTACATAGATGCTCTTTACTTAATAGTTGAAAACGTGTTGGGTTCATGAACTGTGTAAATTCATTTGAGCAGAAAAATCACTGGGTTTACCGGAAATGAACCCTTGCTAATAGGAAAGCACAGAGGCATTGGATTCACTCCTTTTGTGAAGGGAAATTCAGACCAGAGTTCTCATCCATGAAACACACTCTGTTTTAGCGCAAAGAGCATGCTCTTCTTTCCAGTCTCTAAAACAGCAAGAAACATGAGCATGCCCAGAAAAAAAGAAGTGTGGTTCCTACTCATACGGACCATATCTAGTTGAACTCTGATTATGAAACTGTAACAAACCACAGCATCTCTTACATAGATGCTCTTTAGTTAATAGTGAAAAACGTGTTGGGTTCGTGAACTGTGTAAATTCATTTGAGCCGAAAAATCAGTGGCTTTACTGGAAATGAACTCTTGCTTGTAGGAAGACACAGAGGATGTGGTTTAACTCCGTTTGGGAAGGGAAATTGAGACCAGTGTTCTCATCCATGAAACACCCTCTGTTTTAATGCAAGAAGCTTCCTCTTCTTTCCTGAGCCTGCAATATAGCAAGAAACATAAGCATGCCCAGAAAAAAAGAGCTGTGTTTCCTACTCATACGGACCATATCTAGTTGAACTCTGCTTATGAAACTGTAACAAACCACAGCATTTTTTACATAGATGCTCTTTAGTTAGTAGTGAAAAACGTGTTGGTTTCAGGAACTGTGTAAATTCATTTGAGCCGAAAAATCCCTGGGTTTACCGGATATGAACTCTTGCTTGTAGGAAGACACAGAGACTTTGGTTTAACCCCGCTTCTGAAGGAAAATTCAGACCAGTGTTCTCATCCCTGAAACATACTCTGTTATAACGCAAGAAGCATGCTCTTCTTCTAGCATCTCCAATACAGCAAGAAACATGAGCATGCCCAGAAAAGAAGAAATGTGTTTCTTACTCATACGGACCATATCTAGTTAAACTATGCTTATGAAACTGTAACAAACCCCAGCATGTGTTACAAAGATGCTCTTTAATTAATAGTGATAAACGTGTTGGGTTCGTGAACTGTGTAAATTCATTTGAGCCGAAAAATAACTGGATTTACTGGATATGAACTCTTGCTTGCAGGAAGACAGAGAGGCTTTGGTTTAATTCCGTTTCTGAAGGAAAATTCAGACCAGTGTTATCATCCAAGAAACATACTCTCTTTTAACGCAAATAGCATGCTCTTCTTTCCAGAGTCTCCAATACACCAAGAAACATGAGCGTGCCCAGAAAAAAGGAACTAGGTTTCTTACTCATACGGACAATATCTAGTTAAACTCTGCTTATGAAACTGTAACAAAGCACAGCATCTCTTACATAGATGCACTTTAGTTAATAGTGAAAATCCTGTTGGGTTCAAGAACAGTGTAAATTCATTTTAGCTGAAAAATCACTGGGTTTACCGGAAATGAACTCTTGCTTGTAGGAAGACACAGAGGCTTTGGTTTAACTCCGTTTGTGAAGGAAATTTCAGACCAGTGTTCTCATCCATGAAACATACTCTGTTTTAATGCAACAAGCATGCTCTTCTTCCAGCGTCTCCAATACAGCAAGAAACATGAGCATGCCCAGAAAAAAAGAACTGTGTTTCCTACTCATACGGACCAAATCTAGTTGAACTCTGCTTATGAAACTGTAACAAACCACAGCATGTGTTACATAGATGCTCTTTAGTTAATAGTGACAAACGTTTCGGTTTCAAGAACTGTGTAAATTCATTTGATCCGAAAAATCACTGGGTTTACCAGATATGAACTCTTGCTTGTAGGAAGACACAGAGACTTTGGTTTAACTCCGTATCTGAAGGAAAATTCAGACCAGTGTTCTCATCCTTGAAACATACTCTGTTATAACGCAAGAAGCATGCTCTTCTTCCAGCGTCTCCAATACAGCAAGAAACATGAGCATGCCCAGAAAAGAAGAACTGCGTTTCTTACTCATATGGACCATATCTAGTTAAACTCTGCTTCTGAAACTGTAACAAACCACAGCATGTGTTACATAGATGCTCTTTACTTAATAGTTGAAAACGTGTTGGGTTCATGAACGGTGTAAATTCATTTGAGCAGAAAAATCACTGGGTTTACCGGAAATGAACTCTTGCTTGTAGGAAGACACAGAGGCTTTGGTTTAACTCCCTTGGTGAAGGAAATTTCAGACCAGTGTTCTCATCCATGAAACACCCTCTGTTTTAACACAAGAAGCTTCCTCTTCTTTCCAGAGTCTGCAATACAGCATGAAATATGAGCATGCCCAGAAAAAAAGAACTGTGTTTCCTACTCATGCGGACAATATCTAGTTGAACTCTGCTTATGAAACTGTAACAAACCACAGAATGTGTTACATAGATGCTCTTTAGTTAATAGTGAAAAACGTGTTGGTTTCAAGAACTTTGTAAATTCATTTGAGCCGAAAAATCACTGGGTTTACCGGATATGAACTCTTGCTTGTAGGAAGACACAGAGACTTTGGTTAAACTCCGTTTCTGAAGGAAAATTCAGACCACGGTTCTCATCCATGAAACATACTCTGTTATAACGCAAGAAGCATGCCCTTCTTCCAGGATCTCTAATACAGCAAGAAACATGAGCATGCCCAGAAAAAAAGAACTGCGTTTCCTACTCATTAGGACCATATCTAGTTGAACTCTGCTTATGAAACTGTAACAAACCACAGCATTTGTTACATAGATGCTCTTTAGTTAATAGTGAAAAACGTGTTGGTTTCAGGAACTGTGTAAATTCATTTGAGCCGAAAAATCACTGGTTTTACCAGATATGAACTCTTGCTTGTAGGAAGACACAGAGACTTTGGTTTAACCCCGTTTCTGAAGGAAAATTCAGATCAGTGTTCTCATCCATGAAACATACTCTGTTATAACGCAAGAAGCATGCTCTTCTTCCAGCATCTCCAATACAGCAAGAAACATGAGCATGCCCAGAAAAGAAGAACTGTGTTTCTTACTCATACGGACCATATCTAGTTAAACTGTGCTTATGAAACTGTAACAAACCCCAGCATGTGTTACATAGATGCTCCTTAGTTAATAGTGAAAAACGTGTTGGGTTCGTGAACTGTGTAAATTCATTTGAGCCGAAAAATCACTGGGTTTACCGGAAATGAACTCTTGCTTGTAGGGAGACACAGAGGCTGTGGTTTAACTCCGTTTGTGAAGGGAAATTCAGACCAGTGTTCTCATCCATGGAACACCCTCTGTTTTTACGCAAGAAGCTTCCTCTTCTTTCCCGAGTCTGCAATATAGCAAGAAACATGAGCATGCCCAGAAAAAAAGAGCTGTGTTTCCTACTCATACGGACCATATCTAGTTGAACTCTGCTTAGGAATCTGTAACAAGCCACAGCATTTGTTACATAGATGCTCTTTAGTTAATAGTGTAAAACGTGTTGGGTTCATGAACTGTGTAAATTCATTTGAGCCGAAAAACTCCTGGGTTTACCGGAAATGAACTCTTGCTTGTAGTAAGACACAGAGGCTTTGGTTCAACGCCTTTTCTGAAGGAAAATTCAGACCAGTGTTCTCATCCAAGAAACATACTCTGTTTTAACGCAACAAGCATGCTCTTCTTCCAGCGTCTCCAATACAGCAAGAAACATGAGCATGCCCAGAAAAAAAGAACTGTGTTTCCTACTCATACGGACCAAATCTAGTTGAACTCTGCTTATGAAACTGTAACAAACCACAGCATATGTTACATAGATGCTCTTTAGTTAATAGTGACAAACGTTTCAGTTTCAAGAACTGTGTAAATTCATTTGATCCGAAAAATCACTGGGTTTACCAGATATGAACTCTTGCTTGTAGGAAGACACAGAGACTTTGGTTTAACTCCGTATCTGAAGGAAAATTCAGACCAGTGTTCTCATCCTTGAAACATACTCTGTTATAACGCAAGAAGCATGCTCTTCTTCCAGCGTCTCCAATACAGCAAGAAACATGAGCATGCCCAGAAAAGAAGAACTATGTTTCTTACTCATATGGACCATATCTAGTTAAACTCTGCTTCTGAAACTGTAACAAACCACAGCATGTGTTACATAGATGCTCTTTACTTAATAGTTGAAAACGTGTTGGGTTCATGAACTGTGTAAATTCATTTGAGCAGAAAAATCACTGGGTTTACCGGAAATGAACCCTTGCTAATAGGAAAGCACAGAGGCATTGGATTCACTCCTTTTGTGAAGGGAAATTCAGACCAGAGTTCTCATCCATGAAACACACTCTGTTTTAGCGCAAAGAGCATGCTCTTCTTTCCAGTCTCTAAAACAGCAAGAAACATGAGCATGCCCAGAAAAAAAGAAGTGTGGTTCCTACTCATACGGACCATATCTAGTTGAACTCTGATTATGAAACTGTAACAAACCACAGCATCTCTTACATAGATGCTCTTTAGTTAATAGTGAAAAACGTGTTGGGTTCGTGAACTGTGTAAATTCATTTGAGCCGAAAAATCAGTGGCTTTACTGGAAATGAACTCTTGCTTGTAGGAAGACACAGAGGATGTGGTTTAACTCCGTTTGGGAAGGGAAATTGAGACCAGTGTTCTCATCCATGAAACACCCTCTGTTTTAATGCAAGAAGCTTCCTCTTCTTTCCTGAGCCTGCAATATAGCAAGAAACATAAGCATGCCCAGAAAAAAAGAGCTGTGTTTCCTACTCATACGGACCATATCTAGTTGAACTCTGCTTATGAAACTGTAACAAACCACAGCATTTTTTACATAGATGCTCTTTAGTTAGTAGTGAAAAACGTGTTGGTTTCAGGAACTGTGTAAATTCATTTGAGCCGAAAAATCCCTGGGTTTACCGGATATGAACTCTTGCTTGTAGGAAGACACAGAGACTTTGGTTTAACCCCGCTTCTGAAGGAAAATTCAGACCAGTGTTCTCATCCCTGAAACATACTCTGTTATAACGCAAGAAGCATGCTCTTCTTCTAGCATCTCCAATACAGCAAGAAACATGAGCATGCCCAGAAAAGAAGAAATGTGTTTCTTACTCATACGGACCATATCTAGTTAAACTATGCTTATGAAACTGTAACAAACCCCAGCATGTGTTACAAAGATGCTCTTTAATTAATAGTGATAAACGTGTTGGGTTCGTGAACTGTGTAAATTCATTTGAGCCGAAAAATAACTGGATTTACTGGATATGAACTCTTGCTTGCAGGAAGACAGAGAGGCTTTGGTTTAATTCCGTTTCTGAAGGAAAATTCAGACCAGTGTTATCATCCAAGAAACATACTCTCTTTTAACGCAAATAGCATGCTCTTCTTTCCAGAGTCTCCAATACACCAAGAAACATGAGCGTGCCCAGAAAAAAGGAACTAGGTTTCTTACTCATACGGACAATATCTAGTTAAACTCTGCTTATGAAACTGTAACAAAGCACAGCATCTCTTACATAGATGCACTTTAGTTAATAGTGAAAATCCTGTTGGGTTCAAGAACAGTGTAAATTCATTTTAGCTGAAAAATCACTGGGTTTACCGGAAATGAACTCTTGCTTGTAGGAAGACACAGAGGCTTTGGTTTAACTCCGTTTGTGAAGGAAATTTCAGACCAGTGTTCTCATCCATGAAACATACTCTGTTTTAATGCAACAAGCATGCTCTTCTTCCAGCGTCTCCAATACAGCAAGAAACATGAGCATGCCCAGAAAAAAAGAACTGTGTTTCCTACTCATACGGACCAAATCTAGTTGAACTCTGCTTATGAAACTGTAACAAACCACAGCATGTGTTACATAGATGCTCTTTAGTTAATAGTGACAAACGTTTCGGTTTCAAGAACTGTGTAAATTCATTTGATCCGAAAAATCACTGGGTTTACCAGATATGAACTCTTGCTTGTAGGAAGACACAGAGACTTTGGTTTAACTCCGTATCTGAAGGAAAATTCAGACCAGTGTTCTCATCCTTGAAACATACTCTGTTATAACGCAAGAAGCATGCTCTTCTTCCAGCGTCTCCAATACAGCAAGAAACATGAGCATGCCCAGAAAAGAAGAACTGCGTTTCTTACTCATATGGACCATATCTAGTTAAACTCTGCTTCTGAAACTGTAACAAACCACAGCATGTGTTACATAGATGCTCTTTACTTAATAGTTGAAAACGTGTTGGGTTCATGAACGGTGTAAATTCATTTGAGCAGAAAAATCACTGGGTTTACCGGAAATGAACTCTTGCTTGTAGGAAGACACAGAGGCTTTGGTTTAACTCCCTTGGTGAAGGAAATTTCAGACCAGTGTTCTCATCCATGAAACACCCTCTGTTTTAACACAAGAAGCTTCCTCTTCTTTCCAGAGTCTGCAATACAGCATGAAATATGAGCATGCCCAGAAAAAAAGAACTGTGTTTCCTACTCATGCGGACAATATCTAGTTGAACTCTGCTTATGAAACTGTAACAAACCACAGAATGTGTTACATAGATGCTCTTTAGTTAATAGTGAAAAACGTGTTGGTTTCAAGAACTTTGTAAATTCATTTGAGCCGAAAAATCACTGGGTTTACCGGATATGAACTCTTGCTTGTAGGAAGACACAGAGACTTTGGTTAAACTCCGTTTCTGAAGGAAAATTCAGACCACGGTTCTCATCCATGAAACATACTCTGTTATAACGCAAGAAGCATGCCCTTCTTCCAGGATCTCTAATACAGCAAGAAACATGAGCATGCCCAGAAAAAAAGAACTGCGTTTCCTACTCATTAGGACCATATCTAGTTGAACTCTGCTTATGAAACTGTAACAAACCACAGCATTTGTTACATAGATGCTCTTTAGTTAATAGTGAAAAACGTGTTGGTTTCAGGAACTGTGTAAATTCATTTGAGCCGAAAAATCACTGGTTTTACCAGATATGAACTCTTGCTTGTAGGAAGACACAGAGACTTTGGTTTAACCCCGTTTCTGAAGGAAAATTCAGATCAGTGTTCTCATCCATGAAACATACTCTGTTATAACGCAAGAAGCATGCTCTTCTTCCAGCATCTCCAATACAGCAAGAAACATGAGCATGCCCAGAAAAGAAGAACTGTGTTTCTTACTCATACGGACCATATCTAGTTAAACTGTGCTTATGAAACTGTAACAAACCCCAGCATGTGTTACATAGATGCTCCTTAGTTAATAGTGAAAAACGTGTTGGGTTCGTGAACTGTGTAAATTCATTTGAGCCGAAAAATCACTGGGTTTACCGGAAATGAACTCTTGCTTGTAGGGAGACACAGAGGCTGTGGTTTAACTCCGTTTGTGAAGGGAAATTCAGACCAGTGTTCTCATCCATGGAACACCCTCTGTTTTCACGCAAGAAGCTTCCTCTTCTTTCCCGAGTCTGCAATATAGCAAGAAACATGAGCATGCCCAGAAAAAAAGAGCTGTGTTTCCTACTCATACGGACCATATCTAGTTGAACTCTGCTTAGGAATCTGTAACAAGCCACAGCATTTGTTACATAGATGCTCTTTAGTTAATAGTGTAAAACGTGTTGGGTTCATGAACTGTGTAAATTCATTTGAGCCGAAAAACTCCTGGGTTTACCGGAAATGAACTCTTGCTTGTAGTAAGACACAGAGGCTTTGGTTCAACGCCTTTTCTGTAGGAAAATTCAGACCAGTGTTCTCATCCAAGAAACATACTCTGTTTTAACGCAACAAGCATGCTCTTCTTCCAGCGTCTCCAATACAGCAAGAAACATGAGCATGCCCAGAAAAAAAGAACTGTGTTTCCTACTCATACGGACCAAATCTAGTTGAACTCTGCTTATGAAACTGTAACAAACCACAGCATGTGTTACATAGATGCTCTTTAGTTAATAGTGACAAACGTTTCGGTTTCAAGAACTGTGTAAATTCATTTGATCCGAAAAATCACTGGGTTTACCAGATATGAACTCTTGCTTGTAGGAAGACACAGAGACTTTGGTTTAACTCCGTATCTGAAGGAAAATTCAGACCAGTGTTCTCATCCTTGAAACATACTCTGTTATAACGCAAGAAGCATGCTCTTCTTCCAGCGTCTCCAATACAGCAAGAAACATGAGCATGCCCAGAAAAGAAGAACTGCGTTTCTTACTCATATGGACCATATCTAGTTAAACTCTGCTTCTGAAACTGTAACAAACCACAGCATGTGTTACATAGATGCTCTTTACTTAATAGTTGAAAACGTGTTGGGTTCATGAACGGTGTAAATTCATTTGAGCAGAAAAATCACTGGGTTTACCGGAAATGAACTCTTGCTTGTAGGAAGACACAGAGGCTTTGGTTTAACTCCCTTGGTGAAGGAAATTTCAGACCAGTGTTCTCATCCATGAAACACCCTCTGTTTTAACACAAGAAGCTTCCTCTTCTTTCCAGAGTCTGCAATACAGCATGAAATATGAGCATGCCCAGAAAAAAAGAACTGTGTTTCCTACTCATGCGGACAATATCTAGTTGAACTCTGCTTATGAAACTGTAACAAACCACAGAATGTGTTACATAGATGCTCTTTAGTTAATAGTGAAAAACGTGTTGGTTTCAAGAACTTTGTAAATTCATTTGAGCCGAAAAATCACTGGGTTTACCGGATATGAACTCTTGCTTGTAGGAAGACACAGAGACTTTGGTTAAACTCCGTTTCTGAAGGAAAATTCAGACCACGGTTCTCATCCATGAAACATACTCTGTTATAACGCAAGAAGCATGCCCTTCTTCCAGGATCTCTAATACAGCAAGAAACATGAGCATGCCCAGAAAAAAAGAACTGCGTTTCCTACTCATTAGGACCATATCTAGTTGAACTCTGCTTATGAAACTGTAACAAACCACAGCATTTGTTACATAGATGCTCTTTAGTTAATAGTGAAAAACGTGTTGGTTTCAGGAACTGTGTAAATTCATTTGAGCCGAAAAATCACTGGTTTTACCAGATATGAACTCTTGCTTGTAGGAAGACACAGAGACTTTGGTTTAACCCCGTTTCTGAAGGAAAATTCAGATCAGTGTTCTCATCCATGAAACATACTCTGTTATAACGCAAGAAGCATGCTCTTCTTCCAGCATCTCCAATACAGCAAGAAACATGAGCATGCCCAGAAAAGAAGAACTGTGTTTCTTACTCATACGGACCATATCTAGTTAAACTGTGCTTATGAAACTGTAACAAACCCCAGCATGTGTTACATAGATGCTCCTTAGTTAATAGTGAAAAACGTGTTGGGTTCGTGAACTGTGTAAATTCATTTGAGCCGAAAAATCACTGGGTTTACCGGAAATGAACTCTTGCTTGTAGGGAGACACAGAGGCTGTGGTTTAACTCCGTTTGTGAAGGGAAATTCAGACCAGTGTTCTCATCCATGGAACACCCTCTGTTTTTACGCAAGAAGCTTCCTCTTCTTTCCCGAGTCTGCAATATAGCAAGAAACATGAGCATGCCCAGAAAAAAAGAGCTGTGTTTCCTACTCATACGGACCATATCTAGTTGAACTCTGCTTAGGAATCTGTAACAAGCCACAGCATTTGTTACATAGATGCTCTTTAGTTAATAGTGTAAAACGTGTTGGGTTCATGAACTGTGTAAATTCATTTGAGCCGAAAAACTCCTGGGTTTACCGGAAATGAACTCTTGCTTGTAGTAAGACACAGAGGCTTTGGTTCAACGCCTTTTCTGAAGGAAAATTCAGACCAGTGTTCTCATCCAAGAAACATACTCTGTTTTAACGCAACAAGCATGCTCTTCTTCCAGCGTCTCCAATACAGCAAGAAACATGAGCATGCCCAGAAAAAAAGAACTGTGTTTCCTACTCATACGGACCAAATCTAGTTGAACTCTGCTTATGAAACTGTAACAAACCACAGCATATGTTACATAGATGCTCTTTAGTTAATAGTGACAAACGTTTCAGTTTCAAGAACTGTGTAAATTCATTTGATCCGAAAAATCACTGGGTTTACCAGATATGAACTCTTGCTTGTAGGAAGACACAGAGACTTTGGTTTAACTCCGTATCTGAAGGAAAATTCAGACCAGTGTTCTCATCCTTGAAACATACTCTGTTATAACGCAAGAAGCATGCTCTTCTTCCAGCGTCTCCAATACAGCAAGAAACATGAGCATGCCCAGAAAAGAAGAACTATGTTTCTTACTCATATGGACCATATCTAGTTAAACTCTGCTTCTGAAACTGTAACAAACCACAGCATGTGTTACATAGATGCTCTTTACTTAATAGTTGAAAACGTGTTGGGTTCATGAACTGTGTAAATTCATTTGAGCAGAAAAATCACTGGGTTTACCGGAAATGAACCCTTGCTAATAGGAAAGCACAGAGGCATTGGATTCACTCCTTTTGTGAAGGGAAATTCAGACCAGAGTTCTCATCCATGAAACACACTCTGTTTTAGCGCAAAGAGCATGCTCTTCTTTCCAGTCTCTAAAACAGCAAGAAACATGAGCATGCCCAGAAAAAAAGAAGTGTGGTTCCTACTCATACGGACCATATCTAGTTGAACTCTGATTATGAAACTGTAACAAACCACAGCATCTCTTACATAGATGCTCTTTAGTTAATAGTGAAAAACGTGTTGGGTTCGTGAACTGTGTAAATTCATTTGAGCCGAAAAATCAGTGGCTTTACTGGAAATGAACTCTTGCTTGTAGGAAGACACAGAGGATGTGGTTTAACTCCGTTTGGGAAGGGAAATTGAGACCAGTGTTCTCATCCATGAAACACCCTCTGTTTTAATGCAAGAAGCTTCCTCTTCTTTCCTGAGCCTGCAATATAGCAAGAAACATAAGCATGCCCAGAAAAAAAGAGCTGTGTTTCCTACTCATACGGACCATATCTAGTTGAACTCTGCTTATGAAACTGTAACAAACCACAGCATTTTTTACATAGATGCTCTTTAGTTAGTAGTGAAAAACGTGTTGGTTTCAGGAACTGTGTAAATTCATTTGAGCCGAAAAATCCCTGGGTTTACCGGATATGAACTCTTGCTTGTAGGAAGACACAGAGACTTTGGTTTAACCCCGCTTCTGAAGGAAAATTCAGACCAGTGTTCTCATCCCTGAAACATACTCTGTTATAACGCAAGAAGCATGCTCTTCTTCTAGCATCTCCAATACAGCAAGAAACATGAGCATGCCCAGAAAAGAAGAAATGTGTTTCTTACTCATACGGACCATATCTAGTTAAACTATGCTTATGAAACTGTAACAAACCCCAGCATGTGTTACAAAGATGCTCTTTAATTAATAGTGATAAACGTGTTGGGTTCGTGAACTGTGTAAATTCATTTGAGCCGAAAAATAACTGGATTTACTGGATATGAACTCTTGCTTGCAGGAAGACAGAGAGGCTTTGGTTTAATTCCGTTTCTGAAGGAAAATTCAGACCAGTGTTATCATCCAAGAAACATACTCTCTTTTAACGCAAATAGCATGCTCTTCTTTCCAGAGTCTCCAATACACCAAGAAACATGAGCGTGCCCAGAAAAAAGGAACTAGGTTTCTTACTCATACGGACAATATCTAGTTAAACTCTGCTTATGAAACTGTAACAAAGCACAGCATCTCTTACATAGATGCACTTTAGTTAATAGTGAAAATCCTGTTGGGTTCAAGAACAGTGTAAATTCATTTTAGCTGAAAAATCACTGGGTTTACCGGAAATGAACTCTTGCTTGTAGGAAGACACAGAGGCTTTGGTTTAACTCCGTTTGTGAAGGAAATTTCAGACCAGTGTTCTCATCCATGAAACATACTCTGTTTTAATGCAACAAGCATGCTCTTCTTCCAGCGTCTCCAATACAGCAAGAAACATGAGCATGCCCAGAAAAAAAGAACTGTGTTTCCTACTCATACGGACCAAATCTAGTTGAACTCTGCTTATGAAACTGTAACAAACCACAGCATGTGTTACATAGATGCTCTTTAGTTAATAGTGACAAACGTTTCGGTTTCAAGAACTGTGTAAATTCATTTGATCCGAAAAATCACTGGGTTTACCAGATATGAACTCTTGCTTGTAGGAAGACACAGAGACTTTGGTTTAACTCCGTATCTGAAGGAAAATTCAGAACAGTGTTCTCATCCTTGAAACATACTCTGTTATAACGCAAGAAGCATGCTCTTCTTCCAGCGTCTCCAATACAGCAAGAAACATGAGCATGCCCAGAAAAGAAGAACTGCGTTTCTTACTCATATGGACCATATCTAGTTAAACTCTGCTTCTGAAACTGTAACAAACCACAGCATGTGTTACATAGATGCTCTTTACTTAATAGTTGAAAACGTGTTGGGTTCATGAACGGTGTAAATTCATTTGAGCAGAAAAATCACTGGGTTTACCGGAAATGAACTCTTGCTTGTAGGAAGACACAGAGGCTTTGGTTTAACTCCCTTGGTGAAGGAAATTTCAGACCAGTGTTCTCATCCATGAAACACCCTCTGTTTTAACACAAGAAGCTTCCTCTTCTTTCTAGAGTCTGCAATACAGCATGAAATATGAGCATGCCCAGAAAAAAAGAACTGTGTTTCCTACTCATGCGGACAATATCTAGTTGAACTCTGCTTATGAAACTGTAACAAACCACAGAATGTGTTACATAGATGCTCTTTAGTTAATAGTGAAAAACGTGTTGGTTTCAAGAACTTTGTAAATTCATTTGAGCCGAAAAATCACTGGGTTTACCGGATATGAACTCTTGCTTGTAGGAAGACACAGAGACTTTGGTTAAACTCCGTTTCTGAAGGAAAATTCAGACCACGGTTCTCATCCATGAAACATACTCTGTTATAACGCAAGAAGCATGCCCTTCTTCCAGGATCTCTAATACAGCAAGAAACATGAGCATGCCCAGAAAAAAAGAACTGCGTTTCCTACTCATTAGGACCATATCTAGTTGAACTCTGCTTATGAAACTGTAACAAACCACAGCATTTGTTACATAGATGCTCTTTAGTTAATAGTGAAAAACGTGTTGGTTTCAGGAACTGTGTAAATTCATTTGAGCCGAAAAATCACTGGTTTTACCAGATATGAACTCTTGCTTGTAGGAAGACACAGAGACTTTGGTTTAACCCCGTTTCTGAAGGAAAATTCAGATCAGTGTTCTCATCCATGAAACATACTCTGTTATAACGCAAGAAGCATGCTCTTCTTCCAGCATCTCCAATACAGCAAGAAACATGAGCATGCCCAGAAAAGAAGAACTGTGTTTCTTACTCATACGGACCATATCTAGTTAAACTGTGCTTATGAAACTGTAACAAACCCCAGCATGTGTTACATAGATGCTCCTTAGTTAATAGTGAAAAACGTGTTGGGTTCGTGAACTGTGTAAATTCATTTGAGCCGAAAAATCACTGGGTTTACCGGAAATGAACTCTTGCTTGTAGGGAGACACAGAGGCTGTGGTTTAACTCCGTTTGTGAAGGGAAATTCAGACCAGTGTTCTCATCCATGGAACACCCTCTGTTTTCACGCAAGAAGCTTCCTCTTCTTTCCCGAGTCTGCAATATAGCAAGAAACATGAGCATGCCCAGAAAAAAAGAGCTGTGTTTCCTACTCATACGGACCATATCTAGTTGAACTCTGCTTAGGAATCTGTAACAAGCCACAGCATTTGTTACATAGATGCTCTTTAGTTAATAGTGTAAAACGTGTTGGGTTCATGAACTGTGTAAATTCATTTGAGCCGAAAAACTCCTGGGTTTACCGGAAATGAACTCTTGCTTGTAGTAAGACACAGAGGCTTTGGTTCAACGCCTTTTCTGTAGGAAAATTCAGACCAGTGTTCTCATCCAAGAAACATACTCTGTTTTAACGCAACAAGCATGCTCTTCTTCCAGCGTCTCCAATACAGCAAGAAACATGAGCATGCCCAGAAAAAAAGAACTGTGTTTCCTACTCATACGGACCAAATCTAGTTGAACTCTGCTTATGAAACTGTAACAAACCACAGCATGTGTTACATAGATGCTCTTTAGTTAATAGTGACAAACGTTTCGGTTTCAAGAACTGTGTAAATTCATTTGATCCGAAAAATCACTGGGTTTACCAGATATGAACTCTTGCTTGTAGGAAGACACAGAGACTTTGGTTTAACTCCGTATCTGAAGGAAAATTCACACCAGTGTTCTCATCCTTGAAACATACTCTGTTATAACGCAAGAAGCATGCTCTTCTTCCAGCGTCTCCAATACAGCAAGAAACATGAGCATGCCCAGAAAAGAAGAACTGCGTTTCTTACTCATATGGACCATATCTAGTTAAACTCTGCTTCTGAAACTGTAACAAACCACAGCATGTGTTACATAGATGCTCTTTACTTAATAGTTGAAAACGTGTTGGGTTCATGAACGGTGTAAATTCATTTGAGCAGAAAAATCACTGGGTTTACCGGAAATGAACTCTTGCTTGTAGGAAGACACAGAGGCTTTGGTTTAACTCCCTTGGTGAAGGAAATTTCAGACCAGTGTTCTCATCCATGAAACACCCTCTGTTTTAACACAAGAAGCTTCCTCTTCTTTCCAGAGTCTGCAATACAGCATGAAATATGAGCATGCCCAGAAAAAAAGAACTGTGTTTCCTACTCATGCGGACAATATCTAGTTGAACTCTGCTTATGAAACTGTAACAAACCACAGAATGTGTTACATAGATGCTCTTTAGTTAATAGTGAAAAACGTGTTGGTTTCAAGAACTTTGTAAATTCATTTGAGCCGAAAAATCACTGGGTTTACCGGATATGAACTCTTGCTTGTAGGAAGACACAGAGACTTTGGTTAAACTCCGTTTCTGAAGGAAAATTCAGACCACGGTTCTCATCCATGAAACATACTCTGTTATAACGCAAGAAGCATGCCCTTCTTCCAGGATCTCTAATACAGCAAGAAACATGAGCATGCCCAGAAAAAAAGAACTGCGTTTCCTACTCATTAGGACCATATCTAGTTGAACTCTGCTTATGAAACTGTAACAAACCACAGCATTTGTTACATAGATGCTCTTTAGTTAATAGTGAAAAACGTGTTGGTTTCAGGAACTGTGTAAATTCATTTGAGCCGAAAAATCACTGGTTTTACCAGATATGAACTCTTGCTTGTAGGAAGACACAGAGACTTTGGTTTAACCCCGTTTCTGAAGGAAAATTCAGATCAGTGTTCTCATCCATGAAACATACTCTGTTATAACGCAAGAAGCATGCTCTTCTTCCAGCATCTCCAATACAGCAAGAAACATGAGCATGCCCAGAAAAGAAGAACTGTGTTTCTTACTCATACGGACCATATCTAGTTAAACTGTGCTTATGAAACTGTAACAAACCCCAGCATGTGTTACATAGATGCTCCTTAGTTAATAGTGAAAAACGTGTTGGGTTCGTGAACTGTGTAAATTCATTTGAGCCGAAAAATCACTGGGTTTACCGGAAATGAACTCTTGCTTGTAGGGAGACACAGAGGCTGTGGTTTAACTCCGTTTGTGAAGGGAAATTCAGACCAGTGTTCTCATCCATGGAACACCCTCTGTTTTCACGCAAGAAGCTTCCTCTTCTTTCCCGAGTCTGCAATATAGCAAGAAACATGAGCATGCCCAGAAAAAAAGAGCTGTGTTTCCTACTCATACGGACCATATCTAGTTGAACTCTGCTTAGGAATCTGTAACAAGCCACAGCATTTGTTACATAGATGCTCTTTAGTTAATAGTGTAAAACGTGTTGGGTTCATGAACTGTGTAAATTCATTTGAGCCGAAAAACTCCTGGGTTTACCGGAAATGAACTCTTGCTTGTAGTAAGACACAGAGGCTTTGGTTCAACGCCTTTTCTGTAGGAAAATTCAGACCAGTGTTCTCATCCAAGAAACATACTCTGTTTTAACGCAACAAGCATGCTCTTCTTCCAGCGTCTCCAATACAGCAAGAAACATGAGCATGCCCAGAAAAAAAGAACTGTGTTTCCTACTCATACGGACCAAATCTAGTTGAACTCTGCTTATGAAACTGTAACAAACCACAGCATGTGTTACATAGATGCTCTTTAGTTAATAGTGACAAACGTTTCGGTTTCAAGAACTGTGTAAATTCATTTGATCCGAAAAATCACTGGGTTTACCAGATATGAACTCTTGCTTGTAGGAAGACACAGAGACTTTGGTTTAACTCCGTATCTGAAGGAAAATTCAGACCAGTGTTCTCATCCTTGAAACATACTCTGTTATAACGCAAGAAGCATGCTCTTCTTCCAGCGTCTCCAATACAGCAAGAAACATGAGCATGCCCAGAAAAGAAGAACTGCGTTTCTTACTCATATGGACCTTATCTAGTTAAACTCTGCTTCTGAAACTGTAACAAACCACAGCATGTGTTACATAGATGCTCTTTACTTAATAGTTGAAAACGTGTTGGGTTCATGAACGGTGTAAATTCATTTGAGCAGAAAAATCACTGGGTTTACCGGAAATGAACTCTTGCTTGTAGGAAGACACAGAGGCTTTGGTTTAACTCCCTTGGTGAAGGAAATTTCAGACCAGTGTTCTCATCCATGAAACACCCTCTGTTTTAACACAAGAAGCTTCCTCTTCTTTCCAGAGTCTGCAATACAGCATGAAATATGAGCATGCCCAGAAAAAAAGAACTGTGTTTCCTACTCATGCGGACAATATCTAGTTGAACTCTGCTTATGAAACTGTAACAAACCACAGAATGTGTTACATAGATGCTCTTTAGTTAATAGTGAAAAACGTGTTGGTTTCAAGAACTTTGTAAATTCATTTGAGCCGAAAAATCACTGGGTTTACCGGATATGAACTCTTGCTTGTAGGAAGACACAGAGACTTTGGTTAAACTCCGTTTCTGAAGGAAAATTCAGACCACGGTTCTCATCCATGAAACATACTCTGTTATAACGCAAGAAGCATGCCCTTCTTCCAGGATCTCTAATACAGCAAGAAACATGAGCATGCCCAGAAAAAAAGAACTGCGTTTCCTACTCATTAGGACCATATCTAGTTGAACTCTGCTTATGAAACTGTAACAAACCACAGCATTTGTTACATAGATGCTCTTTAGTTAATAGTGAAAAACGTGTTGGTTTCAGGAACTGTGTAAATTCATTTGAGCCGAAAAATCACTGGTTTTACCAGATATGAACTCTTGCTTGTAGGAAGACACAGAGACTTTGGTTTAACCCCGTTTCTGAAGGAAAATTCAGATCAGTGTTCTCATCCATGAAACATACTCTGTTATAACGCAAGAAGCATGCTCTTCTTCCAGCATCTCCAATACAGCAAGAAACATGAGCATGCCCAGAAAAGAAGAACTGTGTTTCTTACTCATACGGACCATATCTAGTTAAACTGTGCTTATGAAACTGTAACAAACCCCAGCATGTGTTACATAGATGCTCCTTAGTTAATAGTGAAAAACATGTTGGGTTCGTGAACTGTGTAAATTCATTTGAGCCGAAAAATCACTGGGTTTACCGGAAATGAACTCTTGCTTGTAGGGAGACACAGAGGCTGTGGTTTAACTCCGTTTGTGAAGGGAAATTCAGACCAGTGTTCTCATCCATGGAACACCCTCTGTTTTTACGCAAGAAGCTTCCTCTTCTTTCCCGAGTCTGCAATATAGCAAGAAATATGAGCATGCCCAGAAAAAAAGAGCTGTGTTTCCTACTCATACGGACCATATCTAGTTGAACTCTGCTTAGGAATCTGTAACAAGCCACAGCATTTGTTACATAGATGCTCTTTAGTTAATAGTGTAAAACGTGTTGGGTTCATGAACTGTGTAAATTCATTTGAGCCGAAAAACTCCTGGGTTTACCGGAAATGAACTCTTGCTTGTAGTAAGACACAGAGGCTTTGGTTCAACGCCTTTTCTGAAGGAAAATTCAGACCAGTGTTCTCATCCAAGAAACATACTCTGTTTTAACGCAACAAGCATGCTCTTCTTCCAGCGTCTCCAATACAGCAAGAAACATGAGCATGCCCAGAAAAAAAGAACTGTGTTTCCTACTCATACGGACCAAATCTAGTTGAACTCTGCTTATGAAACTGTAACAAACCACAGCATGTGTTACATAGATGCTCTTTAGTTAATAGTGACAAACGTTTCGGTTTCAAGAACTGTGTAAATTCATTTGATCCGAAAAATCACTGGGTTTACCAGATATGAACTCTTGCTTGTAGGAAGACACAGAGACTTTGGTTTAACTCCGTATCTGAAGGAAAATTCAGACCAGTGTTCTCATCCTTGAAACATACTCTGTTATAACGCAAGAAGCATGCTCTTCTTCCAGCGTCTCCAATACAGCAAGAAACATGAGCATGCCCAGAAAAGAAGAACTATGTTTCTTACTCATATGGACCATATCTAGTTAAACTCTGCTTCTGAAACTGTAACAAACCACAGCATGTGTTACATAGATGCTCTTTACTTAATAGTTGAAAACGTGTTGGTTTCATGAACTGTGTAAATTCATTTGAGCAGAAAAATCACTGGGTTTACCGGAAATGAACCCTTGCTAATAGGAAAGCACAGAGGCATTGGATTCACTCCTTTTGTGAAGGGAAATTCAGACCAGAGTTCTCATCCATGAAACATACTCTGTTTTAATGCAACAAGCATGCTCTTCTTCCAGCGTCTCCAATACAGCAAGAAACATGAGCATGCCCAGAAAAAAAGAACTGTGTTTCCTACTCATACGGACCAAATCTAGTTGAACTCTGCTTATGAAACTGTAACAAACCACAGCATGTGTTACATAGATGCTCTTTAGTTAATAGTGACAAACGTTTTGGTTTCAAGAACTGTGTAAATTCATTTGATCCGAAAAATCACTGGGTTTACCAGATATGAACTCTTGCTTGTAGGAAGACACAGAGACTATGGTTTAACTCCGTATCTGAAGGAAAATTCAGACCAGTGTTCTCATCCTTGAAACATACTCTGTTATAACGCAAGAAGCATGCTCTTCTTCCAGCGTCTCCAATACAGCAAGAAACATGAGCATGCCCAGAAAAGAAGAACTGTGTTTCTTACTCATATGGACCATATCTAGTTAAACTCTGCTTCTGAAACTGTAACAAACCACAGCATGTGTTACATAGATGCTCTTTACTTAATAGTTGAAAACGTGTTGGGTTCATGAACGTTGTAAATTCATTTGAGCAGAAAAATCACTGGGTTTACCGGAAATGAACTCTTGCTTGTAGGAAGACACAGAGGCTTTGGTTTAACTCCCTTTGTGAAGGAAATTTCAGACCAGTGCTCTCATCCATGAAACACCCTCTGTTTTAACACAAGAAGCTTCCGCTTCTTTCCAGAGTCTGCAATACAGCAAGAAATATGAGCATGCCCAGAAAAAAAGAACTGTGTTTCCTACTCATACGGACAATATCTAGTTGAACTCTGCTTATGAAACTGTAACAAACCACAGAATGTGTTACATAGATGCTCTTTAGTTAATAGTGAAAAACGTGTTGGTTTCAAGAACTTTGTAAATTCATTTGAGCCAAAAAATCACTGGGTTTACCGGATATGAACTCTTGCTTGTAGGAAGACACAGAGACTTTGGTTAAACTCCGGTTCTGAAGGAAAATTCAGACCACGGTTCTCATCCATGAAACATACTCTGTTATAACGCAAGAAGCATGCCCTTCTTCCAGGATCTCTAATACAGCAAGAAACATGAGCATGCCTAGAAAAAAAGAACTGAGTTTCCTACTCATTAGGACCATATCTAGTTGAACTCTGCTTATGAAACTGTAACAAACCACAGCATTTGTTACATAGATGCTCTTATGTTAATAGTGAAAAACGTGTTGGTTTCAGGAACTGTGTAAATTCATTTGAGCCGAAAAATCACTGGGTTTCCGGATATGAACTCTTGCTTGTAGGGAGACACAGAGGCTGTGGTTTAACTCCGTTTGTGAAGGGAAATTCAGACCAGTGTTCTCATCCATGAAACACCCTCTGTTTTTACGCAAGAAGCTTCCTCTTCTTTCCCGAGTCTGCAATATAGCAAGAAACATGTGCATGCCCAGAAAAAAAGAGCTGTGTTTCCTACTCATACGGACCATATCTAGTTGAACTCTGCTTCTGAAACTGTAACAAACCACAGCATGTGTTACATAGATGCTCTTTACTTAATAGTTGAAAACGTGTTGGGTTCATGAACTGTGTAAATTCATTTGAGCAGAAAAATCACTGGGTTTACCGGAAATGAACCCTTGCTAATAGGAAAACACAGAGGCATTGGTTTCACTCCTTTTGTGAAGGGAAATTCAGACCAGAGTTCTCATCCATGAAACACACTCTGTTTTAGCGCAAAGAGCATGCTCTTCTTTCCAGTCTCTAATACAGCAAGAAACATGAGCATGCCCAGAAAAAAAGAACTGTGGTTCCTACTCATATGGACCATATCTAGTTGAACTCTGATTATGAAACTGTAACAAACCACAGCAACTCTTACATAGATGCTCTTTAGTTAATAGTGAAAAACGTGTTGGGTTCGTGAACTGTGTATATTCATTTGAGCCGAAAAATCACTGGGTTTACCGGAAATGAACTCTTGCTTGTAGGAAGACACAGAGGATGTGGTTTAACTCCGTTTGGGAAGGGAAATTGAGACCAGTGTTCTCATCAATGAAACACCCTCTGTTTTAATGAAAGAAGCTTCCTCTTCTTTCCTAGGGCCTGCAATATAGCAAGAAACATGAGCATGCCCAGAAAAAAAAGAGCTGTGTTTCCTACTCATACGGACCATATCTAGTTGAACTCTGCTTATGAAACTGTAACAAACCACAGCATTTTTTACATAGATGCTCTTTAGTTAATAGTGAAAAACGTGATGGGTTCGTAAATGTGTAAATTCATTTGAGCCGAAAATTCACTGGGTTTACCAGAAAGGAACTCTTGCTTGTAGGAAGACACAGAGACTTTGGTTTAATTCCATTTCTGAAGGAAAATACAGACCAGTGTTCTCATCCAAGAAACATACTCTGTTTTAACGCAAGAAGCATGCTCTTCTTTCCAGCGTCTCCAATACAGCAAGAAACATGAGCATGCCCAGAAAAAAAGAACTGTGTTTCTTACTCATACGGACCATATCTAGTTAAACTCTGCTTATGAAACTGTAACAAACCACAGCATGTGTTACATAGATGCTCTTTAGTTAATAGTGACAAACGTTTCGGTTTCAAGAACTGTGTAAATTCATTTGATCCGAAAAATCACAGGGTTCACCAGAAATGAACTCTTGCTTGTAGGAAGACACAGAGACTTTGGTTTAACTCCGTATCTGAAGGAAAATTCAGACCAGTGTTCTCATCCTTGAAACATACTCTGTTATAACGCAAGAAGCATGCTCTTCTTCCAGCGTCTCCAATACAGCAAGAAACATGAGCATGCCCAGAAAAGAAGAACTGTGTTTCTTACTCATATGGACCATATCTAGTTAAACTCTGCTTCTGAAACTGTAACAAACCACAGCATGTGTTACATAGATGCTCTTTACTTAATAGTTGAAAACGTGTTGGGTTCATGAACTGTGTAAATTCATTTGAGCAGAAAAATCACTGGGTTTACCGGAAATGAACTCTTGCTTGTAGGAAGACACAGAGGCTTTGGTTTAACTCCCTTTGTGATGGAAATTTCAGACCAGTATTCTCATCCATGAAACACCCTCTGTTTTAACGCAAGAAGCTTCCTCTTCTTTCCAGAGTCTGCAATACAGCAAGAAATATGAGCATGCCCAGAAAAAAAGAACTGTGTTTCCTACTCATACAGACAATATCTAGTTGAACTCTGCTTATGAAACTGTAACAAACCACATAATGTGTTACATAGATGCTCTTTAGTTAATAGTGAAAAACGTGTTGGTTTCAAGAACTTTGTAAATTCATTTGAGCCGAAAAATCACTGGGTTTACCGGATATGAACTCTTGCTTGTAGGAAGACACAGAGACTTTGGTTAAACTCTGTTTCTGAAGGAAAATTCAGACCACGGTTCTCATCCATGAAACATACTCTGTTATAACGCAAGAAGCATGCCCTTCTTCCAGGATCTCTAATACAGCAAGAAACATGAGCATGCCTAGAAAAAAAGAACTGAGTTTCCTACTCATTAGGACCATATCTAGTTGAACTCTGCTTATGAAACTGTAACAAACCACAGCATTTGTTACATAGATGCTCTTTAGTTAATAGTGAAAAACTTGTTGGTTTCAGGAACTGTGTAAATTCATTTGAGCCGAAAAATCACTGGGTTTACCGGATATGAACTCTTGCTTGTAGGAAGACACAGAGACTTTGGTTTAACCCCGTTTCTGAAGGAAAATTCAGATCAGTGTTCTCATCCATGAAACATACTCTGTTATAACGCAAGAAGCATGCTCTTCTTCCAGCATCTCCAATACAGCAAGAAACATGAGCATGCCCAGAAAAGAAGAACTGTGTTTCTTACTCATACGGACCATATCTAGTTAAACTGTGCTTATGAAACTGTAACAAACCCCAGCATGTGTTACATAGATGCTCCTTAGTTAATAGTGAAAAACATGTTGGGTTCGTGAACTGTGTAAATTCATTTGAGCCGAAAAATCACTGGGTTTACCGGAAATGAACTCTTGCTTGTAGGGAGACACAGAGGCTGTGGTTTAACTCCGTTTGTGAAGGGAAATTCAGACCAGTGTTCTCATCCATGGAACACCCTCTGTTTTTACGCAAGAAGCTTCCTCTTCTTTCCCGAGTCTGCAATATAGCAAGAAATATGAGCATGCCCAGAAAAAAAGAGCTGTGTTTCCTACTCATACGGACCATATCTAGTTGAACTCTGCTTAGGAATCTGTAACAAGCCACAGCATTTGTTACATAGATGCTCTTTAGTTAATAGTGTAAAACCTGTTGGGTTCATGAACTGTGTAAATTCATTTGAGCCGAAAAACTCCTGGGTTTACCGGAAATGAACTCTTGCTTGTAGTAAGACACAGAGGCTTTGGTTCAACGCCTTTTCTGAAGGAAAATTCAGACCAGTGTTCTCATCCAAGAAACATACTCTGTTTTAACGCAACAAGCATGCTCTTCTTCCAGCGTCTCCAATACAGCAAGAAACATGAGCATGCCCAGAAAAAAAGAACTGTGTTTCCTACTCATACGGACCAAATCTAGTTGAACTCTGCTTATGAAACTGTAACAAACCACAGCATGTGTTACATAGATGCTCTTTAGTTAATAGTGACAAACGTTTCGGTTTCAAGAACTGTGTAAATTCATTTGATCCGAAAAATCACTGGGTTTACCAGATATGAACTCTTGCTTGTAGGAAGACACAGAGACTTTGGTTTAACTCCGTATCTGAAGGAAAATTCAGACCAGTGTTCTCATCCTTGAAACATACTCTGTTATAACGCAAGAAGCATGCTCTTCTTCCAGCGTCTCCAATACAGCAAGAAACATGAGCATGCCCAGAAAAGAAGAACTATGTTTCTTACTCATATGGACCATATCTAGTTAAACTCTGCTTCTGAAACTGTAACAAACCACAGCATGTGTTACATAGATGCTCTTTACTTAATAGTTGAAAACGTGTTGGGTTCATGAACTGTGTAAATTCATTTGAGCAGAAAAATCACTGGGTTTACCGGAAATGAACCCTTGCTAATAGGAAAGCACAGAGGCATTGGATTCACTCCTTTTGTGAAGGGAAATTCAGACCAGAGTTCTCATCCATGAAACATACTCTGTTTTAATGCAACAAGCATGCTCTTCTTCCAGCGTCTCCAATACAGCAAGAAACATGAGCATGCCCAGAAAAAAAGAACTGTGTTTCCTACTCATACGGACCAAATCTAGTTGAACTCTGCTTATGAAACTGTAACAAACCACAGCATGTGTTACATAGATGCTCTTTAGTTAATAGTGACAAACGTTTTGGTTTCAAGAACTGTGTAAATTCATTTGATCCGAAAAATCACTGGGTTTACCAGATATGAACTCTTGCTTGTAGGAAGACACAGAGACTATGGTTTAACTCCGTATCTGAAGGAAAATTCAGACCAGTGTTCTCATCCTTGAAACATACTCTGTTATAACGCAAGAAGCATGCTCTTCTTCCAGCGTCTCCAATACAGCAAGAAACATGAGCATGCCCAGAAAAGAAGAACTGTGTTTCTTACTCATATGGACCATATCTAGTTAAACTCTGCTTCTGAAACTGTAACAAACCACAGCATGTGTTACATAGATGCTCTTTACTTAATAGTTGAAAACGTGTTGGTTTCATGAACTGTGTAAATTCATTTGAGCAGAAAAATCACTGGGTTTACCGGAAATGAACCCTTGCTAATAGGAAAGCACAGAGGCATTGGATTCACTCCTTTTGTGAAGGGAAATTCAGACCAGAGTTCTCATCCATGAAACATACTCTGTTTTAATGCAACAAGCATGCTCTTCTTCCAGCGTCTCCAATACAGCAAGAAACATGAGCATGCCCAGAAAAAAAGAACTGTGTTTCCTACTCATACGGACCAAATCTAGTTGAACTCTGCTTATGAAACTGTAACAAACCACAGCATGTGTTACATAGATGCTCTTTAGTTAATAGTGACAAACGTTTTGGTTTCAAGAACTGTGTAAATTCATTTGATCCGAAAAATCACTGGGTTTACCAGATATGAACTCTTGCTTGTAGGAAGACACAGAGACTATGGTTTAACTCCGTATCTGAAGGAAAATTCAGACCAGTGTTCTCATCCTTGAAACATACTCTGTTATAACGCAAGAAGCATGCTCTTCTTCCAGCGTCTCCAATACAGCAAGAAACATGAGCATGCCCAGAAAAGAAGAACTGTGTTTCTTACTCATATGGACCATATCTAGTTAAACTCTGCTTCTGAAACTGTAACAAACCACAGCATGTGTTACATAGATGCTCTTTACTTAATAGTTGAAAACGTGTTGGGTTCATGAACGTTGTAAATTCATTTGAGCAGAAAAATCACTGGGTTTACCGGAAATGAACTCTTGCTTGTAGGAAGACACAGAGGCTTTGGTTTAACTCCCTTTGTGAAGGAAATTTCAGACCAGTGCTCTCATCCATGAAACACCCTCTGTTTTAACACAAGAAGCTTCCTCTTCTTTCCAGAGTCTGCAATACAGCAAGAAATATGAGCATGCCCAGAAAAAAAGAACTGTGTTTCCTACTCATACGGACAATATCTAGTTGAACTCTGCTTATGAAACTGTAACAAACCACAGAATGTGTTACATAGATGCTCTTTAGTTAATAGTGAAAAACGTGTTGGTTTCAAGAACTTTGTAAATTCATTTGAGCCAAAAAATCACTGGGTTTACCGGATATGAACTCTTGCTTGTAGGAAGACACAGAGACTTTGGTTAAACTCCGTTTCTGAAGGAAAATTCAGACCACGGTTCTCATCCATGAAACATACTCTGTTATAACGCAAGAAGCATGCCCTTCTTCCAGGATCTCTAATACAGCAAGAAACATGAGCATGCCTAGAAAAAAAGAACTGAGTTTCCTACTCATTAGGACCATATCTAGTTGAACTCTGCTTATGAAACTGTAACAAACCACAGCATTTGTTACATAGATGCTCTTATGTTAATAGTGAAAAACGTGTTGGTTTCAGGAACTGTGTAAATTCATTTGAGCCGAAAAATCACTGGGTTTACCGGATATGAACTCTTGCTTGTAGGGAGACACAGAGGCTGTGGTTTAACTCCGTTTGTGAAGGGAAATTCAGACCAGTGTTCTCATCCATGAAACACCCTCTGTTTTTACGCAAGAAGCTTCCTCTTCTTTCCCGAGTCTGCAATATAGCAAGAAACATGTGCATGCCCAGAAAAAAAGAGCTGTGTTTCCTACTCATACGGACCATATCTAGTTGAACTCTGCTTCTGAAACTGTAACAAACCACAGCATGTGTTACATAGATGCTCTTTACTTAATAGTTGAAAACGTGTTGGGTTCATGAACTGTGTAAATTCATTTGAGCAGAAAAATCACTGGGTTTACCGGAAATGAACCCTTGCTAATAGGAAAACACAGAGGCATTGGTTTCACTCCTTTTGTGAAGGGAAATTCAGACCAGAGTTCTCATCCATGAAACACACTCTGTTTTAGCGCAAAGAGCATGCTCTTCTTTCCAGTCTCTAATACAGCAAGAAACATGAGCATGCCCAGAAAAAAAGAACTGTGGTTCCTACTCATATGGACCATATCTAGTTGAACTCTGATTATGAAACTGTAACAAACCACAGCAACTCTTACATAGATGCTCTTTAGTTAATAGTGAAAAACGTGTTGGGTTCGTGAACTGTGTATATTCATTTGAGCCGAAAAATCACTGGGTTTACCGGAAATGAACTCTTGCTTGTAGGAAGACACAGAGGATGTGGTTTAACTCCGTTTGGGAAGGGAAATTGAGACCAGTGTTCTCATCAATGAAACACCCTCTGTTTTAACGAAAGAAGCTTCCTCTTCTTTCCTAGGGCCTGCAATATAGCAAGAAACATGAGCATGCCCAGAAAAAAAAGAGCTGTGTTTCCTACTCATACGGACCATATCTAGTTGAACTCTGCTTATGAAACTGTAACAAACCACAGCATTTTTTACATAGATGCTCTTTAGTTAATAGTGAAAAACGTGATGGGTTCGTAAATGTGTAAATTCATTTGAGCCGAAAATTCACTGGGTTTACCAGAAAGGAACTCTTGCTTGTAGGAAGACACAGAGACTTTGGTTTAATTCCATTTCTGAAGGAAAATACAGACCAGTGTTCTCATCCAAGAAACATACTCTGTTTTAACGCAAGAAGCATGCTCTTCTTTCCAGCGTCTCCAATACAGCAAGAAACATGAGCATGCCCAGAAAAAAAGAACTGTGTTTCTTACTCATACGGACCATATCTAGTTAAACTCTGCTTATGAAACTGTAACAAACAACAGCATGTGTTACATAGATGCTCTTTAGTTAATAGTGACAAACGTTTCGGTTTCAAGAACTGTGTAAATTCATTTGATCCGAAAAATCACAGGGTTCACCAGAAATGAACTCTTGCTTGTAGGAAGACACAGAGACTTTGGTTTAACTCCGTATCTGAAGGAAAATTCAGACCAGTGTTCTCATCCTTGAAACATACTCTGTTATAACGCAAGAAGCATGCTCTTCTTCCAGCGTCTCCAATACAGCAAGAAACATGAGCATGCCCAGAAAAGAAGAACTGTGTTTCTTACTCATATGGACCATATCTAGTTAAACTCTGCTTCTGAAACTGTAACAAACCACAGCATGTGTTACATAGATGCTCTTTACTTAATAGTTGAAAACGTGTTGGGTTCATGAACTGTGTAAATTCATTTGAGCAGAAAAATCACTGGGTTTACCGGAAATGAACTCTTGCTTGTAGGAAGACACAGAGGCTTTGGTTTAACTCCCTTTGTGAAGGAAATTTCAGACCAGTATTCTCATCCATGAAACACCCTCTGTTTTAACGCAAGAAGCTTCCTCTTCTTTCCAGAGTCTGCAATACAGCAAGAAATATGAGCATGCACAGAAAAAAAGAACTGTGTTTCCTACTCATACAGACAATATCTAGTTGAACTCTGCTTATGAAACTGTAACAAACCACATAATGTGTTACATAGATGCTCTTTAGTTAATAGTGAAAAACGTGTTGGTTTCAAGAACTTTGTAAATTCATTTGAGCCGAAAAATCACTGGGTTTACCGGATATGAACTCTTGCTTGTAGGAAGACACAGAGACTTTGGTTAAACTCTGTTTCTGAAGGAAAATTCAGACCACGATTCTCATCCATGAAACATACTCTGTTATAACGCAAGAAGCATGCCCTTCTTCCAGGATCTCTAATACAGCAAGAAACATGAGCATGCCTAGAAAAAAAGAACTGAGTTTCCTACTCATTAGGACCATATATAGTTGAACTCTGCTTATGAAACTGTAACAAACCACAGCATTTGTTACATAGATGCTCTTTAGTTAATAGTGAAAAACTTGTTGGTTTCAGGAACTGTGTAAATTCATTTGAGCCGAAAAATCACTGGGTTTACCGGATATGAACTCTTGCTTGTAGGAAGACACAGAGACTTTGGTTTAACCCCGTTTCTGAAGGAAAATTCAGATCAGTGTTCTCATCCATGAAACATACTCTGTTATAACGCAAGAAGCATGCTCTTCTTCCAGCATCTCCAATACAGCAAGAAACATGAGCATGCCCAGAAAAGAAGAACTGTGTTTCTTACTCATACGGACCATATCTAGTTAAACTGTGCTTATGAAACTGTAACAAACCCCAGCATGTGTTACATAGATGCTCCTTAGTTAATAGTGAAAAACATGTTGGGTTCGTGAACTGTGTAAATTCATTTGAGCCGAAAAATCACTGGGTTTACCGGAAATGAACTCTTGCTTGTAGGGAGACACAGAGGCTGTGGTTTAACTCCGTTTGTGAAGGGAAATTCAGACCAGTGTTCTCATCCATGGAACACCCTCTGTTTTTACGCAAGAAGCTTCCTCTTCTTTCCCGAGTCTGCAATATAGCAAGAAATATGAGCATGCCCAGAAAAAAAGAGCTGTGTTTCCTACTCATACGGACCATATCTAGTTGAACTCTGCTTAGGAATCTGTAACAAGCCACAGCATTTGTTACATAGATGCTCTTTAGTTAATAGTGTAAAACGTGTTGGGTTCATGAACTGTGTAAATTCATTTGAGCCGAAAAACTCCTGGGTTTACCGGAAATGAACTCTTGCTTGTAGTAAGACACAGAGGCTTTGGTTCAACGCCTTTTCTGAAGGAAAATTCAGACCAGTGTTCTCATCCAAGAAACATACTCTGTTTTAACGCAACAAGCATGCTCTTCTTCCAGCGTCTCCAATACAGCAAGAAACATGAGCATGCCCAGAAAAAAAGAACTGTGTTTCCTACTCATACGGACCAAATCTAGTTGAACTCTGCTTATGAAACTGTAACAAACCACAGCATGTGTTACATAGATGCTCTTTAGTTAATAGTGACAAACGTTTCGGTTTCAAGAACTGTGTAAATTCATTTGATCCGAAAAATCACTGGGTTTACCAGATATGAACTCTTGCTTGTAGGAAGACACAGAGACTTTGGTTTAAGTCCGTATCTGAAGGAAAATTCAGACCAGTGTTCTCATCCTTGAAACATACTCTGTTATAACGCAAGAAGCATGCTCTTCTTCCAGCGTCTCCAATACAGCAAGAAACATGAGCATGCCCAGAAAAGAAGAACTATGTTTCTTACTCATATGGACCATATCTAGTTAAACTCTGCTTCTGAAACTGTAACAAACCACAGCATGTGTTACATAGATGCTCTTTACTTAATAGTTGAAAACGTGTTGGTTTCATGAACTGTGTAAATTCATTTGAGCAGAAAAATCACTGGGTTTACCGGAAATGAACCCTTGCTAATAGGAAAGCACAGAGGCATTGGATTCACTCCTTTTGTGAAGGGAAATTCAGACCAGAGTTCTCATCCATGAAACATACTCTGTTTTAATGCAACAAGCATGCTCTTCTTCCAGCGTCTCCAATACAGCAAGAAACATGAGCATGCCCAGAAAAAAAGAACTGTGTTTCCTACTCATACGGACCAAATCTAGTTGAACTCTGCTTATGAAACTGTAACAAACCACAGCATGTGTTACATAGATGCTCTTTAGTTAATAGTGACAAACGTTTTGGTTTCAAGAACTGTGTAAATTCATTTGATCCGAAAAATCACTGGGTTTACCAGATATGAACTCTTGCTTGTAGGAAGACACAGAGACTATGGTTTAACTCCGTATCTGAAGGAAAATTCAGACCAGTGTTCTCATCCTTGAAACATACTCTGTTATAACGCAAGAAGCATGCTCTTCTTCCAGCGTCTCCAATACAGCAAGAAACATGAGCATGCCCAGAAAAGAAGAACTGTGTTTCTTACTCATATGGACCATATCTAGTTAAACTCTGCTTCTGAAACTGTAACAAACCACAGCATGTGTTACATAGATGCTCTTTACTTAATAGTTGAAAACGTGTTGGGTTCATGAACGTTGTAAATTCATTTGAGCAGAAAAATCACTGGGTTTACCGGAAATGAACTCTTGCTTGTAGGAAGACACAGAGGCTTTGGTTTAACTCCCTTTGTGAAGGAAATTTCAGACCAGTGTTCTCATCCATGAAACACCCTCTGTTTTAACACAAGAAGCTTCCTCTTCTTTCCAGAGTCTGCAATACAGCAAGAAATATGAGCATGCCCAGAAAAAAAGAACTGTGTTTCCTACTCATACGGACAATATCTAGTTGAACTCTGCTTATGAAACTGTAACAAACCCCAGCATGTGTTACATAGATGCTCTTTAGTTAATAGTGAAAAACGTGTTGGGTTCGTGAACTGTGTAAATTCATTTTAGCTGAAAAATCACTTGGTTTACCGGAAATGAACTCTTGCTTGTAGGGAGACACAGAGGCTGTGGTTTAACTCCGTTTGTGAAGGGAAATTCAGAACAGTGTTCTCATCCATGAAACACCCTCTGTTTTTACGCAAGAAGCTTCCTCTTCTTTCCCGAGTCTGCATTATAGCAAGAAACATGAGCATGCCCAGAAAAAAAGAGCTGTGTTTCCTACTCATACGGACCATATCTAGTTGAACTCTGCTTAGGAATCTGTAACAAACCACAGCATTTGTTACATAGATGCTCTTTAGTTAATAGTGAAAAACGTGTTGGGTTCATGAACTGTGTAAATTCATTTGAGCCGAAAAACTCCTGGGTTTACCGGAAATGAACTCTTGCTTGTAGTAAGACACAGAGGCTTTGGTTCAACCCCTTTTCTGAAGGAAAATTCAGACCAGTGTTCTCATCCAAGAAACATACTCTGTTTTAACGCAACAAGCATGCTCTTCTTCCAGTGTCTCCAATACAGCAAGAAACATGAGCATGCCCAGAAAAAAAGAACTGTGTTTCCTACTAATACAAACCAAATCTAGTTGAACTCTGCTTATGAAACTGTAACAAACCACAGCATGTGTTATATAGATGCTCTTTAGTTAATAGGACAAACGTTTTGGTTTCAAGAACTGTGTAAATTCATTTGATCCGAAAAATCACTGGGTTTACCAGATATGAACTCTTGCTTGTAGGAAGACACAGAGACTTTGGTTTAACTCCGTATCTGAAGGAAAATTCAGACCAGTGTTCTCATCCTTGAAACATACTCTGTTATAACGCAAGAAGCATGCTCTTCTTCCAGCGTCTCCAATACAGCAAGAAACATGAGCATGCCCAGAAAAGAAGAACTGTGTTTCTTACTCATATGGACCATATCTAGTTAAACTCTGCTTCTGAAACTGTAACAAACCACAGCATGTGTTACATAGATGCTCTTTACTTAATAGTTGAAAACGTGTTGGGTTCATGAACTGTGTAAATTCATTTGAGCAGAAAAATCACTGGGTTTACCAGAAATGAACCCTTGCTAATAGGAAAACACAGAGGCATAGGTTTCACTCCTTTTGTGAAGGGAAATTCAGACCAGAGTTCTCATCCATGAAACACACTCTGTTTTAGCGCAAAGAGCATGCTCTTCTTTCCAGTCTCTAATACAGCAAGAAACATGAGCATGCCCAGAAAAAAAGAACTGTAGTTCCTACTCATATGGATCATATCTAGTTGAACTCTGATTATGAAACTGTAACAAACCACAGCAACTCTTACATAGATGCTCTTTAGTTAATAGTGAAAAACGTGTTGGGTTCGTGAACTGTGTATATTCATTTGAGCCGAAAAATCACTGGGTTTACCGGAAATGAACTCTTGCTTGTAGGAAGACACAGAGGATGTGGTTTAACTCCGTTTGGGAAGGGAAATTGAGACCAGTGTTCTCATCAATGAAACACCCTCTGTTTTAACGAAAGAAGCTTCCTCTTCTTTCCTAGGGCCTGCAATATAGCAAGAAACATGAGCATGCCCAGAAAAAAAAGAGCTGTGTTTCCTACTCATACGGACCATATCTAGTTGAACTCTGCTTATGAAACTGTAACAAACCACAGCATTTTTTACATAGATGCTCTTTAGTTAATAGTGAAAAACGTGATGGGTTCGTAAATGTGTAAATTCATTTGAGCCGAAAATTCACTGGGTTTACCAGAAAGGAACTCTTGCTTGTAGGAAGACACAGAGACTTTGGTTTAATTCCATTTCTGAAGGAAAATACAGACCAGTGTTCTCATCCAAGAAACATACTCTGTTTTAATGCAAGAAGCATGCTCTTCTTTCCAGCGTCTCCAATACAGCAAGAAACATGAGCATGCCCAGAAAAAAAGAACTGTGTTTCTTACTCATACGGACCATATCTAGTTAAACTCTGCTTATGAAACTGTAACAAACCACAGCATGTGTTACATAGATGCTCATTAGTTAATAGTGACAAACGTTTCGGTTTCAAGAACTGTGTAAATTCATTTGATCCGAAAAATCACAGGGTTCACCAGAAATGAACTCTTGCTTGTAGGAAGACACAGAGACTTTGGTTTAACTCCGTATCTGAAGGAAAATTCAGACCAGTGTTCTCATCCTTGAAACATACTCTGTTATAACGCAAGAAGCATGCTCTTCTTCCAGCGTCTCCAATACAGCAAGAAACATGAGCATGCCCAGAAAAGAAGAACTGTGTTTCTTACTCATATGGACCATATCTAGTTAAACTCTGCTTCTGAAACTGTAACAAACCACAGCATGTGTTACATAGATGCTCTTTACTTAATAGTTGAAAACGTGTTGGGTTCATGAACTGTGTAAATTCATTTGAGCAGAAAAATCACTGGGTTTACCGGAAATGAACTCTTGCTTGTAGGAAGACACAGAGGCTTTGGTTTAACTCCCTTTGTGAAGGAAATTTCAGACCAGTATTCTCATCCATGAAACACCCTCTGTTTTAACGCAAGAAGCTTCCTCTTCTTTCCAGAGTCTGCAATACAGCAAGAAATATGAGCATGCCCAGAAAAAAAGAACTGTGTTTCCTACTCATACAGACAATATCTAGTTGAACTCTGCTTATGAAACTGTAACAAACCACATAATGTGTTACATAGATGCTCTTTAGTTAATAGTGAAAAACGTGTTGGTTTCAAGAACTTTGTAAATTCATTTGAGCCGAAAAATCACTGGGTTTACCGGATATGAACTCTTGCTTGTAGGAAGACACAGAGACTTTGGTTAAACTCTGTTTCTGAAGGAAAATTCAGACCACGGTTCTCATCCATGAAACATACTCTGTTATAACGCAAGAAGCATGCCCTTCTTCCAGGATCTCTAATACAGCAAGAAACATGAGCATGCCTAGAAAAAAAGAACTGAGTTTCCTACTCATTAGGACCATATCTAGTTGAACTCTGCTTATGAAACTGTAACAAACCACAGCATTTGTTACATAGATGCTCTTTAGTTAATAGTGAAAAACTTGTTGGTTTCAGGAACTGTGTAAATTCATTTGAGCCGAAAAATCACTGGGTTTACCGGATATGAACTCTTGCTTGTAGGAAGACACAGAGACTTTGGTTTAACCCCGTTTCTGAAGGAAAATTCAGATCAGTGTTCTCATCCATGAAACATACTCTGTTATAACGAAAGAAGCATGCTCTTCTTCCAGCATCTCCAATACAGCAAGAAACATGAGCATGCCCAGAAAAGAAGAACTGTGTTTCTTACTCATACGGACCATATCTAGTTAAACTGTGCTTATGAAACTGTAACAAACCCCAGCATGTGTTACATAGATGCTCTTTAGTTAATAGTGAAAAACGTGTTGGGTTTGTGAACTGTGTAAATTCATTTTAGCTGAAAAATCACTTGGTTTACCGGAAATGAACTCTTGCTTGTAGGGAGACACAGAGGCTGTGGTTTAACTCCGTTTGTGAAGGGAAATTCAGACCAGTGTTCTCATCCATGAAACACCCTCTGTTTTTACGCAAGAAGCTTCCTCTTCTTTCCCGAGTCTGCATTATAGCAAGAAACATGAGCATGCCCAGAAAAAAAGAGCAGTGTTTCCTACTCATACGGACCATATCTAGTTGAACTCTGCTTAGGAATCTGTAACAAACCACAGCATTTGTTACATAGATGCTCTTTAGTTAATAGTGAAAAACGTGTTGGGTTCATGAACTGTGTAAATTCATTTGAGCCGAAAAACTCCTGGGTTTACCGGAAATGAACTCTTGCTTGTAGTAAGACACAGAGGCTTTGGTTCAACCCCTTTTCTGAAGGAAAATTCAGACCAGTGTTCTCATCCAAGAAACATACTCTGTTTTAACGCAACAAGCATGCTCTTCTTCCAGTGTCTCCAATACAGCAAGAAACATGAGCATGCCCAGAAAAAAAGAACTGTGTTTCCTACTAATACAGACCAAATCTAGTTGAACTCTGCTTATGAAACTGTAACAAACCACAGCATGTGTTATATAGATGCTCTTTAGTTAATAGGACAAACGTTTTGGTTTCAAGAACTGTGTAAATTCATTTGATCCGAAAAATCACTGGGTTTACCAGATATGAACTCTTGCTTGTAGGAAGACACAGAGACTTTGGTTTAACTCCGTATCTGAAGGAAAATTCAGACCAGTGTTCTCATCCTTGAAACATACTCTGTTATAACGCAAGAAGCATGCTCTTCTTCCAGCGTCTCCAATACAGCAAGAAACATGAGCATGCCCAGAAAAGAAGAACTGTGTTTCTTACTCATATGGACCATATCTAGTTAAACTCTGCTTCTGAAACTGTAACAAACCACAGCATGTGTTACATAGATGCTCTTTACTTAATAGTTGAAAACGTGTTGGGTTCATGAACTGTGTAAATTCATTTGAGCAGAAAAATCACTGGGTTTACCGGAAATGAACCCTTGCTAATAGGAAAACACAGAGGCATTGGTTTCACTCCTTTTGTGAAGGGAAATTCAGACCAGAGTTCTCATCCATGAAACACACTCTGTTTTAGCGCAAAGAGCATGCTCTTCTTTCCAGTCTCTAATACAGCAAGAAACATGAGCATGCCCAGAAAAAAAGAACTGTGGTTCCTACTCATATGGACCATATCTAGTTGAACTCTGATTATGAAACTGTAACAAACCACAGCAACTCTTACATAGATGCTCTTTAGTTAATAGTGAAAAACGTGTTGGGTTCGTGAACTGTGTATATTCATTTGAGCCGAAAAATCACTGGGTTTACCGGAAATGAACTCTTGCTTGTAGGAAGACACAGAGGATGTGGTTTAACTCCGTTTGGGAAGGGAAATTGAGACCAGTGTTCTCATCAATGAAACACCCTCTGTTTTAACGAAAGAAGCTTCCTCTTCTTTCCTAGGGCCTGCAATATAGCAAGAAACATGAGCATGCCCAGAAAAAAAAGAGCTGTGTTTCCTACTCATACGGACCATATCTAGTTGAACTCTGCTTATGAAACTGTAACAAACCACAGCATTTTTTACATAGATGCTCTTTAGTTAATAGTGAAAAACGTGATGGGTTCGTAAATGTGTAAATTCATTTGAGCCGAAAATTCACTGGGTTTACCAGAAAGGAACTCTTGCTTGTAGGAAGACACAGAGACTTTGGTTTAATTCCATTTCTGAAGGAAAATACAGACCAGTGTTCTCATCCAAGAAACATACTCTGTTTTAACGCAAGAAGCATGCTCTTCTTTCCAGCGTGTCCAATACAGCAAGAAACATGAGCATGCCCAGAAAAAAAGAACTGTGTTTCTTACTCATACGGACCATATCTAGTTAAACTCTGCTTATGAAACTGTAACAAACCACAGCATGTGTTACATAGATGCTCTTTAGTTAATAGTGACAAACGTTTCGGTTTCAAGAACTGTGTAAATTCATTTGATCCGAAAAATCACAGGGTTCACCAGAAATGAACTCTTGCTTGTAGGAAGACACAGAGACTTTGGTTTAACTCCGTATCTGAAGGAAAATTCAGACCAGTGTTCTCATCCTTGAAACATACTCTGTTATAACGCAAGAAGCATGCTCTTCTTCCAGCGTCTCCAATACAGCAAGAAACATGAGCATGCCCAGAAAAGAAGAACTGTGTTTCTTACTCATATGGACCATATCTAGTTAAACTCTGCTTCTGAAACTGTAACAAACCACAGCATGTGTTACATAGATGCTCTTTACTTAATAGTTGAAAACGTGTTGGGTTCATGAACTGTGTAAATTCATTTGAGCAGAAAAATCACTGGGTTTACCGGAAATGAACTCTTGCTTGTAGGAAGACACAGAGGCTTTGGTTTAACTCCCTTTGTGAAGGAAATTTCAGACCAGTATTCTCATCCATGAAACACCCTCTGTTTTAACGCAAGAAGCTTCCTCTTCTTTCCAGAGTCTGCAATACAGCAAGAAATATGAGCATGCCCAGAAAAAAAGAACTGTGTTTCCTACTCATACAGACAATATCTAGTTGAACTCTGCTTATGAAACTGTAACAAACCACATAATGTGTTACATAGATGCTCTTTAGTTAATAGTGAAAAACGTGTTGGTTTCAAGAACTTTGTAAATTCATTTGAGCCGAAAAATCACTGGGTTTACCGGATATGAACTCTTGCTTGTAGGAAGACACAGAGACTTTGGTTAAACTCCGTTTCTGAAGGAAAATTCAGACCACGGTTCTCATCCATGAAACATACTACGTTATAACGCAAGAAGCATGCCCTTCTTCCAGGATCTCTAATACAGCAAGAAACATGAGCATGCCTAGAAAAAAAGAACTGAGTTTCCTACTCATTAGGACCATATCTAGTTGAACTCTGCTTATGAAACTGTAACAAACCACAGCATTTGTTACATAGATGCTCTTTAGTTAATAGTGAAAAACTTGTTGGTTTCAGGAACTGTGTAAATTCATTTGAGCCGAAAAATCACTGGGTTTACCGGATATGAACTCTTGCTTGTAGGAAGACACAGAGACTTTGGTTTAACCCCGTTTCTGAAGGAAAATTCAGATCAGTGTTCTCATCCATGAAACATACTCTGTTATAACGCAAGAAGCATGCTCTTCTTCCAGCATCTCCAATACAGCAAGAAACATGAGCATGCCCAGAAAAGAAGAACTGTGTTTCTTACTCATACGGACCATATCTAGTTAAACTGTGCTTATGAAACTGTAACAAACCCCAGCATGTGTTACATAGATGCTCTTTAGTTAATAGTGAAAAACGTGTTGGGTTCGTGAACTGTGTAAATTCATTTTAGCTGAAAAATCACTTGGTTTACCGGAAATGAACTCTTGCTTGTAGGGAGACACAGAGGCTGTGGTTTAACTCTGTTTGTGAAGGGAAATTCAGACCAGTGTTCTCATCCATGAAACACCCTCTGTTTTTACGCAAGAAGCTTCCTCTTCTTTCCCGAGTCTGCATTATAGCAAGAAACATGAGCATGCCCAGAAAAAAAGAGCTGTGTTTCCTACTCATACGGACCATATCTAGTTGAACTCTGCTTAGGAATCTGTAACAAACCACAGCATTTGTTACATAGATGCTCTTTAGTTAATAGTGAAAAACGTGTTGGGTTCATGAACTGTGTAAATTCATTTGAGCCGAAAAACTCCTGGGTTTACCGGAAATGAACTCTTGCTTGTAGTAAGACACAGAGGCTTTGGTTCAACCCCTTTTCTGAAGGAAAATTCAGACCAGTGTTCTCATCCAAGAAACATACTCTGTTTTAACGCAACAAGCATGCTCTTCTTCCAGTGTCTCCAATACAGCAAGAAACATGAGCATGCCCAGAAAAAAAGAACTGTGTTTCCTACTAATACAGACCAAATCTAGTTGAACTCTGCTAATGAAACTGTAACAAACCACAGCATGTGTTATATAGATGCTCTTTAGTTAATAGGACAAACGTTTTGGTTTCAAGAACTGTGTAAATTCATTTGATCCGAAAAATCACTGGGTTTACCAGATATGAACTCTTGCTTGTAGGAAGACACAGAGACTTTGGTTTAACTCCGTATCTGAAGGAAAATTCAGACCAGTGTTCTCATCCTTGAAACATACTCTGTTATAACGCAAGAAGCATGCTCTTCTTCCAGCGTCTCCAATACAGCAAGAAACATGAGCATGCCCAGAAAAGAAGAACTGTGTTTCTTACTCATATGGACCATATCTAGTTAAACTCTGCTTCTGAAACTGTAACAAACCACAGCATGTGTTACATAGATGCTCTTTACTTAATAGTTGAAAACGTGTTGGGTTCATGAACTGTGTAAATTCATTTGAGCAGAAAAATCACTGGGTTTACCGGAAATGAACCCTTGCTAATAGGAAAACACAGAGGCATTGGTTTCACTCCTTTGGTGAAGGGAAATTCAGACCAGAGTTCTCATCCATGAAACACACTCTGTTTTAGCGCAAAGAGCATGCTCTTCTTTCCAGTCTCTAATACAGCAAGAAACATGAGCATGCCCAGAAAAAAAGAACTGTGGTTCCTACTCATATGGACCATATCTAGTTGAACTCTGATTATGAAACTGTAACAAACCACAGCAACTCTTACATAGATGCTCTTTAGTTAATAGTGAAAAACGTGTTGGGTTCGTGAACTGTGTATATTCATTTGAGCCGAAAAATCACTGGGTTTACCGGAAATGAACTCTTGCTTGTAGGAAGACACAGAGGATGTGGTTTAACTCCGTTTGGGAAGGGAAATTGAGACCAGTGTTCTCATCAATGAAACACCCTCTGTTTTAACGAAAGAAGCTTCCTCTTCTTTCCTAGGGCCTGCAATATAGCAAGAAACATGAGCATGCCCAGAAAAAAAAGAGCTGTGTTTCCTACTCATACGGACCATATCTAGTTGAACTCTGCTTATGAAACTGTAACAAACCACAGCATTTTTTACATAGATGCTCTTTAGTTAATAGTGAAAAACGTGATGGGTTCGTAAATGTGTAAATTCATTTGAGCCGAAAATTCACTGGGTTTACCAGAAAGGAACTCTTGCTTGTAGGAAGACACAGAGACTTTGGTTTAATTCCATTTCTGAAGGAAAATACAGACCAGTGTTCTCATCCAAGAAACATACTCTGTTTTAACGCAAGAAGCATGCTCTTCTTTCCAGCGTCTCCAATACAGCAAGAAACATGAGCATGCCCAGAAAAAAAGAACTGTGTTTCTTCCTCATACGGACCATATCTAGTTAAACTCTGCTTATGAAACTGTAACAAACCACAGCATGTGTTACATAGATGCTCTTTACTTAATAGTTGAAAACGTGTTGGGTTCATGAACTGTGTAAATTCATTTGAGCAGAAAAATCACTGGGTTTACCGGAAATGAACTCTTGCTTGTAGGAAGACACAGAGGCTTTGGTTTAACTCCCTTTGTGAAGGAAATTTCAGACCAGTATTCTCATCCATGAAACACCCTCTGTTTTAACGCAAGAAGCTTCCTCTTCTTTCCAGAGTCTGCAATACAGCAAGAAATATGAGCATGCCCAGAAAAAAGAACTGTGTTTCCTACTCATACAGACAATATCTAGTTGAACTCTGCTTATGAAACTGTAACAAACCACAGCATTTGTTACATAGATGCTCTTTAGTTAATAGTGAAAAACTTGTTGGTTTCAGGAACTGTGTAAATTCATTTGAGCCGAAAAATCACTGGGTTTACCGGATATGAACTCTTGCTTGTAGGAAGACACAGAGACTTTGGTTTAACCCCGTTTCTGAAGGAAAATTCAGATCAGTGTTCTCATCCATGAAACATACTCTGTTATAACGCAAGAAGCATGCTCTTCTTCCAGCATCTCCAATACAGCAAGAAACATGAGCATGCCCAGAAAAGAAGAACTGTGTTTCTTACTCATACGGACCATATCTAGTTAAACTGTGCTTATGAAACTGTAACAAACCCCAGCATGTGTTACATAGATGCTCTTTAGTTAATAGTGAAAAACGTGTTGGGTTCGTGAACTGTGTAAATTCATTTTAGCTGAAAAATCACTTGGTTTACCGGAAATGAACTCTTGCTTGTAGGGAGACACAGAGGCTGTGGTTTAACTCTGTTTGTGAAGGGAAATTCAGACCAGTGTTCTCATCCATGAAACACCCTCTGTTTTTAGGCAAGAAGCTTCCTCTTCTTTCCCGAGTCTGCATTATAGCAAGAAACATGTGCATGCCCAGAAAAAAAGAGCTATGTTTCCTACTCATACGGACCATATCTAGTTGAACTCTGCTTAGGAATCTGTAACAAACCACAGCATTTGTTACATAGATGCTCTTTAGTTAATAGTGAAAAACGTGTTGGGTTCATGAACTGTGTAAATTCATTTGAGCCGAAAAACTCCTGGGTTTACCGGAAATGAACTCTTGCTTGTAGTAAGACACAGAGGCTTTGGTTCAACGCCTTTTCTGAAGGAAAATTCAGACCAGTGTTCTCATCCTTGAAACATACTCTGTTATAACGCAAGAAGCATGCTCTTCTTCCAGCGTCTCCAATAGAGCAAGAAACATGAGCATGCCCAGAAAAGAAGAACTGTGTTTCTTACTCATATGGACCATATCTAGTTAAACTCTGCTTCTGAAACTGTAGCAAACCACAGCATGTGTTACATAGATGCTCTTTACTTAATAGTTGAAAACGTGTTGGGTTCATGAACTGTGTAAATTCATTTGAGCAGAAAAATCACTGGGTTTACCGGAAATGAACCCTTGCTAATAGGAAAACACAGAGGCATTGGTTTCACTCCTTTGGTGAAGGGAAATTCAGACCAGAGTTCTCATCCATGAAACACACTCTGTTTTAGCGCAAAGAGCATGCTCTTCTTTCCAGTCTCTAATACAGCAAGAAACATGAGCATGGCCAGAAAAAAAGAACTGTGGTTCCTACTCATATGGACCATATCTAGTTGAACTCTGATTATGAAACTGTAACAAACCCCAGCATCTCTTACATAGATGCTCTTTAGTTAATAGTGAAAAACGTGTTGGGTTCGTGAACTTTGTAAATTCATTTGAGCCGAAAAATCACTGGGTTTACCAGAAAGGAACTCTTGCTTGTCGGAAGACACAGAGACTTTGGTTTAATTCCATTTCTGAAGGAAAATACAGACCAGTGTTCTCATCCAAGAAACATACTCTGTTTTAACGCAAGAAGCATGCTCTTCTTTCCAGCGTCTCCAATACAGCAAGAAACATGAGCATGCCCAGAAAAAAAGAACTGTGTTTCTTACTCATACGGACCATATCTAGTTAAACTCTGCTTATGAAAGTGTAACAAAGCACAGCATCTCTTACATAGATGCTCTTTAGTTAATAGTGAAAATCCTGTTGGGATCAAGAACTGTATATATTCATTTGATCCGAAAAATCACTGGGTTTACCGGAAATGAACTCTTGCTTGTAGGAAGACACAGAGGCTGTGGTTTAACTCCGTTTATGAAGGGAAATTCAGACCAGTGTTCTCATCCAAGAAACATACTCTGATATAACGCAAGAAGCATGCAATTCTTCAAGCGTCTGCAATACAGCAAGAAACATGAGCATGCCCAGAAAAAAAGAACTGTGTTTCCTACTCATACGGACCATATCTAGTTAAACTCTGCTTATGAAACTGTAACAAACCACAGCATCTCTTACATAGATGCTCTTTAGTTAATACTGAAAAACGTGTTGGGTTCGTGAACTGTGTAAATTCATTTGAGCCGAAAATTCACTGGGTTTACCGGAAAGGAACTCTTGCTTGTAGGAAGGCACAGAGACTTTGATTTAATTCCATTTCTGAAGGAAAATGAAGACCAGTGTTCTCATCCAAGAAACATACTCTGTTTTAACGCAAGAAGCATGCTCTTCTTTCCAGCGTCTCCAATACAGCAAGAAACATGAGCATGCCCAGAAAAAAAGAACTGTGTTTCTTATTCATATGGACCATATCTAGTTGAACTCTGCTTATGAAACTGTAACAAAGCACAGCATCTCTTACATAGATGCTCTTTAGTTAATAGTGAAAATCCTGTTGGGTTTCTGAACTGTGTAAATTCATTTGAGCCGAAAATCACTGGGTTCACCGAAATGAACTCTTGCTTGTAGGAAGACACAGAGACTTTGGTTTAACTCTGTTTCTTAAGGAAAATTCAGACCAGTGTTCTCATCAAAGAAACATACTCTGTTATAACGCAAGAAGCATGCACTTCTTCAAGCGTCTCCAATACAGCAAGAAACATGAGCATGCCCAGAAAAAAAGAACTGTGTTTCCTACTCATACGGACCATATCTAGTTCAACTCTGCTTATGAAACTGTAACAAACCACAGCATCTCTTACATAGATGCTCTTTAGTTAATACTGAAAAACGTGTTGGGTTCGTGAACTGTGTAAATTCATTTGAGCCGAAAAATCACTGGGTTTACCGGAAAGGAACTCTTGCTTGTAGGAAGGCACAGAGACTTTGGTTTAATTCCATTTCTGAAGGAAAATTCAGACCAGTGTTCTCATTCAAGAAACATACTCTGTTTAACGCAAGAAGCATGCTCTTCTTTCCAGCGTCTCCAATACAGCAAGAAACATGAGCATGCCCAGAAAAAAAGAACTGTGTTTCTTACTCATACCGACCATATCTGGTTAAACTCTGCTTATGAAACTGTAACAAAGCACAGCATCTCTTACATAGATGCTCTTTAGTTAATAGTGAAAAACGTTTTGAGTTCGTGAACTGTGTAAATTCATTTGAGCCGAAAAATCACTGGGTTTACCGGAAATGAACTCTTGCTTGTAGGAAGACACAGAAGCTGTGGTTTAACTCCGTTTGGGAAGGGAAATAGAGACCAGTGTTCTCATCCATAAAACACCCTCTGTTTTAACGCAAGAAGCTTCCTCTTCTTTCCTGAGCCTGCAATACAGCAAGAAACATGAGCATGCCCAGAAAAAAAGAACTGTGGTTCCTACTCATATGGACCATATCTAGTTGAACTCTGCTTATGAAACTGTAACAAACCACAGCATCTCTTACATAGATGCTCTTTAGTTAATAGTGAAAAACGTGATGGGTTGGTAAATGTGTAAATTCATTTGAGCCGAAAATTCACTGGGTTTACCAGAAAGGAACTCTTGCTTGTAGGAAGACACAGAGGCTTTGGTTTAACTCCCTTTGTGAAGGAAATTTCAGACCAGTTTTCTCATCCATGAAACACCCTCTGTTTTAACGCAAGAAGCTTCCTCTTCTTTCCAGAGTCTGCAATACAGCAAGAAATATGAGCATGCCCAGAAAAAAAGAACTGTGTTTCCTACTCATACAGACAATATCTAGTTGAACTCTGCTTATGACACTGTAACAAACCACATAATGTGTTACATAGATGCTCTTTAGTTAATAGTGAAAAACGTGTTGGTTTCAAGAACTTTGTAAATTCATTTGAGCCGAAAAATCACTGGGTTTACCGGATATGAACTCTTGCTTGTAGGAAGACACAGAGACTTTGGTTAAACTCCGTTTCTGAAGGAAAATTCAGACCACGGTTCTCATCCATGAAACATACTACGTTATAACGCAAGAAGCATGCCCTTCTTCCAGGATCTCTAATACAGCAAGAAACGTGAGCATGCCTAGAAAAAAAGAAATGAGTTTCCTACTCATTAGTACCATATCTAGTTGAACTCTGCTTATGAAACTGTAACAAACCACAGCATTTGTTACATAGATGCTCTTTAGTTAATACTGAAAAACTTGTTGGTTTCAGGAACTGTGTAAATTCATTTGAGCCGAAAAATCACTGGGTTTACCGGATATGAACTCTTGCTTGTAGGAAGACACAGAGACTTTGGTTTAACCTCGTTTCTAAAGGAAAATTCAGATCAGTGTTCTCATCCATGAAACATACTCTGTTATAACGCAAGAAGCATGCTCTTCTTCCAGCATCTCCAATACAGCAAGAAACATGAGCATGCCCAGAAAAGAAGAACTGTGTTTCTTACTCATACGGACCATATCTAGTTAAACTGTGCTTATGAAACTGTAACAAACCCCAGCATGTGTTACATAGATGCTCTTTAGTTAATAGTGAAAAACGTGGTGGGTTCGTGAACTGTGTAAATTCATTTTAGCTGAAAAATCACTTGGTTTACCGGAAATGAACTCTTGCTTGTAGGGAGACACAGAGGCTGTGGTTTAACTCTGTTTGTGAAGGGAAATTCAGACCAGTGTTCTCATCCATGAAACACCCTCTGTTTTTACGCAAGAAGCTTCCTCTTCTTTCCCGAGTCTGCATTATAGCAAGAAACATGAGCATGCCCAGAAAAAAAGAACTGTGTTTCCTACTCATACAGACAATATCTAGTTGAACTCTGCTTATGAAACTGTAACAAACCACATAATGTGTTACATAGATGCTCTTTAGTTAATAGTGAAAAACGTGTTGGTTTCAAGAACTTTGTAAATTCATTTGAGCCGAAAAATCACTGGGTTTACCGGATATGAACTCTTGCTTGTAGGAAGACACAGAGACTTTGGTTAAACTCTGTTTCTGAAGGAAAATTCAGACCACGGTTCTCATCCATGAAACATACTCTGTTATAACGCAAGAAGCATGCCCTTCTTCCAGGATCTCTAATACAGCAAGAAACATGAGCATGCCTAGAAAAAAAGAACTGAGTTTCCTACTCATTAGGACCATATCTAGTTGAACTCTGCTTATGAAACTGTAACAAACCACAGCATTTGTTACATAGATGCTCTTTAGTTAATAGTGAAAAACTTGTTGGTTTCAGGAACTGTGTAAATTCATTTGAGCCGAAAAATCACTGGGTTTACCGGATATGAACTCTTGCTTGTAGGAAGACACAGAGACTTTGGTTTAACCCCGTTTCTGAAGGAAAATTCAGATCAGTGTTCTCATCCATGAAACATACTCTGTTATAACGCAAGAAGCATGCTCTTCTTCCAGCATCTCAAATACAGCAAGAAACATGAGCATGCCCAGAAAAGAAGAACTGTGTTTCTTACTCATACGGACCATATCTAGTTAAACTGTGCTTATGAAACTGTAACAAACCCCAGCATGTGTTACATAGATGCTCTTTAGTTAATAGTGAAAAACGTGTTGGGTTTGTGAACTGTGTAAATTCATTTTAGCTGAAAAATCACTTGGTTTACCGGAAATGAACTCTTGCTTGTAGGGAGACACAGAGGCTGTGGTTTAACTCCGTTTGTGAAGGGAAATTCAGACCAGTGTTCTCATCCATGAAACACCCTCTGTTTTTACGCAAGAAGCTTCCTCTTCTTTCCCGAGTCTGCATTATAGCAAGAAACATGAGCATGCCCAGAAAAAAAGAGCAGTGTTTCCTACTCATACGGACCATATCTAGTTGAACTCTGCTTAGGAATCTGTAACAAACCACAGCATTTGTTACATAGATGCTCTTTAGTTAATAGTGAAAAACGTGTTGGGTTCATGAACTGTGTAAATTCATTTGAGCCGAAAAACTCCTGGGTTTACCGGAAATGAACTCTTGCTTGTAGTAAGACACAGAGGCTTTGGTTCAACCCCTTTTCTGAAGGAAAATTCAGACCAGTGTTCTCATCCAAGAAACATACTCTGTTTTAACGCAACAAGCATGCTCTTCTTCCAGTGTCTCCAATACAGCAAGAAACATGAGCATGCCCAGAAAAAAAGAACTGTGTTTCCTACTAATACAGACCAAATCTAGTTGAACTCTGCTTATGAAACTGTAACAAACCACAGCATGTGTTATATAGATGCTCTTTAGTTAATAGGAGAAACGTTTTGGTTTCAAGAACTGTGTAAATTCATTTGATCCGAAAAATCACTGGGTTTACCAGATATGAACTCTTGCTTGTAGGAAGACACAGAGACTTTGGTTTAACTCCGTATCTGAAGGAAAATTCAGACCAGTGTTCTCATCCTTGAAACATACTCTGTTATAACGCAAGAAGCATGCTCTTCTTCCAGCGTCTCCAATACAGCAAGAAACATGAGCATGCCCAGAAAAGAAGAACTGTGTTTCTTACTCATATGGACCATATCTAGTTAAACTCTGCTTCTGAAACTGTAACAAACCACAGCATGTGTTACATAGATGCTCTTTACTTAATAGTTGAAAACGTGTTGGGTTCATGAACTGTGTAAATTCATTTGAGCAGAAAAATCACTGGGTTTACCGGAAATGAACCCTTGCTAATAGGAAGACACAGAGGCATTGGTTTCACTCCTTTTGTGAAGGGAAATTCAGACCAGAGTTCTCATCCATGAAACACACTCTGTTTTAGCGCAAAGAGCATGCTCTTCTTTCCAGTCTCTAATACAGCAAGAAACATGAGCATGCCCAGAAAAAAAGAACTGTGGTTCCTACTCATATGGACCATATCTAGTTGAACTCTGATTATGAAACTGTAACAAACCACAGCAACTCTTACATAGATGCTCTTTAGTTAATAGTGAAAAACGTGTTGGGTTCGTGAACTGTGTATATTCATTTGAGCCGAAAAATCACTGGGTTTACCGGAAATGAACTCTTGCTTGTAGGAAGACACAGAGGATGTGGTTTAACTCCGTTTGGGAAGGGAAATTGAGACCAGTGTTCTCATCAATGAAACACCGTCTGTTTTAACGAAAGAAGCTTCCTCTTCTTTCCTAGGGCCTGCAATATAGCAAGAAACATGAGCATGCCCAGAAAAAAAAGAGCTGTGTTTCCTACTCATACGGACCATATCTAGTTGAACTCTGCTTATGAAACTGTAACAAACCACAGCATTTTTTACATAGATGCTCTTTAGTTAATAGTGAAAAACGTGATGGGTTCGTAAATGTGTAAATTCATTTGAGCCGAAAATTCACTGGGTTTACCAGAAAGGAACTCTTGCTTGTAGGAAGACACAGAGACTTTGGTTTAATTCCATTTCTGAAGGAAAATACAGACCAGTGTTCTCATCCAAGAAACATACTCTGTTTTAACGCAAGAAGCATGCTCTTCTTTCCAGCGTCTCCAATACAGCAAGAAACATGAGCATGCCCAGAAAAAAAGAACTGTGTTTCTTACTCATACGGACCATATCTAGTTAAACTCTGCTTATGAAACTGTAACAAACCACAGCATGTGTTACATAGATGCTCTTTACTTAATAGTTGAAAACGTGTTGGGTTCATGAACTGTGTAAATTCATTTGAGCAGAAAAATCACTGGGTTTACCGGAAATGAACTCTTGCTTGTAGGAAGACACAGAGGCTTTGGTTTAACTCCCTTTGTGAAGGAAATTTCAGACCAGTATTCTCATCCATGAAACACCCTCTGTTTTAACGCAAGAAGCTTCCTCTTCTTTCCAGAGTCTGCAATACAGCAAGAAATATGAGCATGCCCAGAAAAAAAGAACTGTGTTTCCTACTCATACAGACAATATCTAGTTGAACTCTGCTTATGAAACTGTAACAAACCACAGCATTTGTTACATAGATGCTCTTTAGTTAATAGTGAAAAACTTGTTGGTTTCAGGAACTGTGTAAATTCATTTGAGCCGAAAAATCACTGGGTTTACCGGATATGAACTCTTGCTTGTAGGAAGACACAGAGACTTTGGTTTAACCCCGTTTCTGAAGGAAAATTCAGATCAGTGTTCTCATCCATGAAACATACTCTGTTATAACGCAAGAAGCATGCTCTTCTTCCAGCATCTCCAATACAGCAAGAAACATGAGCATGCCCAGAAAAGAAGAACTGTGTTTCTTACTCATACGGACCATATCTAGTTAAACTGTGCTTATGAAACTGTAACAAACCCCAGCATGTGTTACATAGATGCTCTTTAGTTAATAGTGAAAAACGTGTTGGGTTCGTGAACTGTGTAAATTCATTTTAGCTGAAAAATCACTTGGTTTACCGGAAATGAACTCTTGCTTGTAGGGAGACACAGAGGCTGTGGTTTAACTCTGTTTGTGAAGGGAAATTCAGACCAGTGTTCTCATCCATGAAACACCCTCTGTTTTTACGCAAGAAGCTTCCTCTTCTTTCCCGAGTCTGCATTATAGCAAGAAACATGAGCATGCCCAGAAAAAAAGAGCTGTGTTTCCTACTCATACGGACCATATCTAGTTGAACTCTGCTTAGGAATCTGTAACAAACCACAGCATTTGTTACATAGATGCTCTTTAGTTAATAGTGAAAAACGTGTTGGGTTCATGAACTGTGTAAATTCATTTGAGCCGAAAAACTCCTGGGTTTACCGGAAATGAACTCTTGCTTGTAGTAAGACACAGAGGCTTTGGTTCAACGCCTTTTCTGAAGGAAAATTCAGACCAGTGTTCTCATCCTTGAAACATACTCTGTTATAACGCAAGAAGCATGCTCTTCTTCCAGCGTCTCCAATACAGCAAGAAACATGAGCATGCCCAGAAAAGAAGAACTGTGTTTCTTACTCATATGGACCATATCTAGTTAAACTCTGCTTCTGAAACTGTAGCAAACCACAGCATGTGTTACATAGATGCTCTTTACTTAATAGTTGAAAACGTGTTGGGTTCATGAACTGTGTAAATTCATTTGAGCAGAAAAATCACTGGGTTTACCGGAAATGAACCCTTGCTAATAGGAAAACACAGAGGCATTGGTTTCACTCCTTTGGTGAAGGGAAATTCAGACCAGAGTTCTCATCCATGAAACACACTCTGTTTTAGCGCAAAGAGCATGCTCTTCTTTCCAGTCTCTAATACAGCAAGAAACATGAGCATGGCCAGAAAAAAAGAACTGTGGTTCCTACTCATATGGACCATATCTATTTGAACTCTGATTATGAAACTGTAACAAACCACAGCATCTCTTACATAGATGCTCTTTAGTTAATAGTGAAAAGCGTGTTGGGTTCGTGAACTTTGTAAATTCATTTGAGCCGAAAAATCACTGGGTTTACCAGAAAGGAACTCTTGCTTGTCGGAAGACACGGAGACTTTGGTTTAATTCCATTTCTGAAGGAAAATACAGACCAGTGTTCTCATCCAAGAAACATACTCTGTTTTAACGCAAGAAGCATGCTCTTCTTTCCAGCGTCTCCAATACAGCAAGAAACATGAGCATGCCCAGAAAAAAAGAACTGTGTTTCTTACTCATACGGACCATATCTAGTTAAACTCTGCTTATGAAAGTGTAACAAAGCACAGCATCTCTTACATAGATGCTCTTTAGTTAATAGTGAAAATCCTGTTGGGATCAAGAACTGTGTATATTCATTTGATCCGAAAAATCCCTGGGTTTACCGGAAATGAACTCTTGCTTGTAGGAAGACACAGAGGCTGTGGTTTAACTCCGTTTATGAAGGGAAATTCAGACCAGTGTTCTCATCCAAGAAACATACTCTGTTATAACGCAAGAAGCATGCAATTCTTCAAGCGTCTGCAATACAGCAAGAAACATGAGCATGCCCAGAAAAAAAGAACTGTGTTTCCTACTCATACGGACCATATCTAGTTAAACTCTGCTTATGAAACTGTAACAAACCACAGCATCTCTTACATAGATGCTCTTTAGTTAATACTGAAAAACGTGTTGGGTTCGTGAACTGTGTAAATTCATTTGAGCCGAAAATTCACTGGGTTTACCGGAAAGGAACTCTTGCTTGTAGGAAGGCACAGAGACTTTGATTTAATTCCATTTCTGAAGGAAAATGAAGACCAGTGTTCTCATCCAAGAAACATACTCTGTTTTAATGCAAGAAGCATGCTCTTCTTTCCAGCGTCTCCAATACAGCAAGAAACATGAGCATGCCCAGAAAAAAAGAACTGTGTTTCTTATTTATATGGACCATATCTAGTTGAACTCTGCTTATGAAACTGTAACAAAGCACAGCATCTCTTACATAGATGCTCTTTAGTTAATAGTGAAAATCCTGTTGGGTTTCTGAACTGTGTAAATTCATTTGAGCCGAAAATCACTGGGTTCACCGAAATGAACTCTTGCTTGTAGGAAGACACAGAGACTTTGGTTTAACTCTGTTTCTTAAGGAAAATTCAGACCAGTGTTCTCATCAAAGAAACATACTCTGTTATAACGCAAGAAGCATGCACTTCTTCAAGCGTCTCCAATACAGCAAGAAACATGAGCATGCCCAGAAAAAAAGAACTGTGTTTCCTACTCATACGGACCATATCTAGTTCAACTCTGCTTATGAAACTGTAACAAACCACAGCATCTCTTACATAGATGCTCTTTAGTTAATACTGAAAAACGTGTTGGGTTCGTGAACTGTGTAAATTCATTTGAGCCGAAAAATCACTGGGTTTACCGGAAAGGAACTCTTGCTTGTAGGAAGGCACAGAGACTTTGGTTTAATTCCATTTCTGAAGGAAAATTCAGACCAGTGTTCTCATTCAAGAAACATACTCTGTTTAACGCAAGAAGCATGCTCTTCTTTCCAGCGTCTCCAATACAGCAAGAAACATGAGCATGCCCAGAAAAAAAGAACTGTGTTTCTTACTCATACCGACCATATCTGGTTAAACTCTGCTTATGAAACTGTAACAAAGCACAGCATCTCTTACATAGATGCTCTTTAGTTAATAGTGAAAAACGTTTTGAGTTCGTGAACTGTGTAAATTCATTTGAGCCGAAAAATCACTGGGTTTACCGGAAATGAACTCTTGCTTGTAGGAAGACACAGAAGCTGTGGTTTAACTCCGTTTGGGAAGGGAAATAGAGACCAGTGTTCTCATCCATAAAACACCCTCTGTTTTAACGCAAGAAGCTTCCTCTTCTTTCCTGAGCCTGCAATACAGCAAGAAACATGAGCATGCCCAGAAAAAAAGAACTGTGGTTCCTACTCATATGGACCATATCTAGTTGAACTCTGCTTATGAAACTGTAACAAACCACAGCATCTCTTACATAGATGCTCTTTAGTTAATAGTGAAAAACGTGATGGGTTGGTAAATGTATAAATTCATTTGAGCCGAAAATTCACTGGGTTTACCAGAAAGGAACTCTTGCTTGTAGGAAGACACAGCGACTTTGGTTTAATTCCATTTCTGAAGGAAAATACAGACCAGTGTTCTCATCCAAGAAACATACTCTGTTTTAACGCAAGAAGCATGCTCTTCTTTCCAGCGTCTCCAATACAGCAAGAAACATGAGCATGCCCAGAAAAAAAGAACTGTGTTTCTTACTCATACGGACCATATCTAGTTAAACTCTGCTTATGAAAGTGTAACAAAGCACAGCATCTCTTACATAGATGCTCTTTAGTTAATAGTGAAAATCCTGTTGGGATCAAAAACTGTGTATATTCATTTGATCCGAAAAATCACTGGGTTTACCGGAAATGAACTCTTGCTTGTAGGAAGACACAGAGGCTGTGGCTTAACTCCGTTTATGAAGGGAAATTCAGACCAGTGTTCTCATCCAAGAAACATACTCTGTTATAACGCAAGAAGCATGCACTTCTTCAAGCGTCTGCAATACAGCAAGAAACATGAGCATGCCCAGAAAAAAAGAACTGTGTTTCCTACTCATACGGACCAAATCTAGTTGAACTCTGCTTATGAAACTGTAACAAACCACAGCATGTGTTACATAGATGCTCTTTAGTTAATAGTGACAAACGTTTCGGTTTCAAGAACTGTGTAAATTCATTTGATCCGAAAAATCACTGGGTTTAACAGATATGAACTCTTGCTTGTAGGAAGACACAGAGACTTTGGTTTAACTCCGTATCTGAAGGAAAATTCAGACCAGTGTTCTCATCCTTGAAACATTCTCTGTTATAACGCAAGAAGCATGCTCTTCTTCCAGCGTCTCCAATACAGCAAGAAACATGAGCATGCCCAGAAAAGAAGAACTGTGTTTCTTACTCATACGGACCATATCTAGTTAAACTGTGCTTATGAAACTGTAACAAACCCCAGCATGTGTTACATAGATGCTCTTTAGTTAATAGTGAAAAACGTGTTGGGTTCGTGAGCTGTGTAAATTCATTTGAGCCGAAAAATCACTTGGTTTACCGGAAATGAACTCTTGCTTGTAGGAAGACACAGAAGCTGTGGTTTAACTCCGTTTGGGAAGGGAAATAGAGACCAGTGTTCTCATCCATAAAACACCCTCTGTTTTAACGCAAGAAGCTTCCTCTTCTTTCCTGAGCCTGCAATACAGCAAGAAACATGAGCATGCCCAGAAAAAAAGAACTGTGGTTCCTACTCATATGGACCATATCTAGTTGAACTCTGCTTATGAAACTGTAACAAACCACAGCATCTCTTACATAGATGCTCTTTAGTTAATAGTGAAAAACGTGATGGGTTGGTAAATGTATAAATTCATTTGAGCCGAAAATTCACTGGGTTTACCAGAAAGGAACTCTTGCTTGTAGGAAGACACAGAGACTTTGGTTTAATTCCATTTCTGAAGGAAAATACAGACCAGTGTTCTCATCCAAGAAACATACTCTGTTTTAACGCAAGAAGCATGCTCTTCTTTCCAGCGTCTCCAATACAGCAAGAAACATGAGCATGCCCAGAAAAAAAGAACTGTGTTTCTTACTCATACGGACCATATCTAGTTAAACTCTGCTTATGAAAGTGTAACAAAGCACAGCATCTCTTACATAGATGCTCTTTAGTTAATAGTGAAAATCCTGTTGGGATCAAAAACTGTGTATATTCATTTGATCCGAAAAATCACTGGGTTTACCGGAAATGAACTCTTGCTTGTAGGAAGACACAGAGGCTGTGGCTTAACTCCGTTTATGAAGGGAAATTCAGACCAGTGTTCTCATCCAAGAAACATACTCTGTTATAACGCAAGAAGCATGCACTTCTTCAAGCGTCTGCAATACAGCAAGAAACATGAGCATGCCCAGAAAAAAAGAACTGTGTTTCCTACTCATACGGACCAAATCTAGTTGAACTCTGCTTATGAAACTGTAACAAACCACAGCATGTGTTACATAGATGCTCTTTAGTTAATAGTGACAAACGTTTCGGTTTCAAGAACTGTGTAAATTCATTTGATCCGAAAAATCACTGGGTTTAACAGATATGAACTCTTGCTTGTAGGAAGACACAGAGACTTTGGTTTAACTCCGTATCTGAAGGAAAATTCAGACCAGTGTTCTCATCCTTGAAACATTCTCTGTTATAACGCAAGAAGCATGCTCTTCTTCCAGCGTCTCCAATACAGCAAGAAACATGAGCATGCCCAGAAAAGAAGAACTGTGTTTCTTACTCATACGGACCATATCTAGTTAAACTGTGCTTATGAAACTGTAACAAACCCCAGCATGTGTTACATAGATGCTCTTTAGTTAATAGTGAAAAACGTGTTGGGTTCGTGAGCTGTGTAAATTCATTTGAGCCGAAAAATCACTTGGTTTACCGGAAATGAACTCTTGCTTGTAGGGAGACACAGAGGCTGTGGTTTAACTCCGTTTGTGAAGGGAAATTCAGACCAGTGTTCTCATCCATGAAACACCCTCTGTTTTTACGCAAGAAGCTTCCTCTTCTTTCCCGAGTCTGCAATATAGCAAGAAACATGAGCATGCCCAGAAAAAAAGAGCTGTGTTTCCTACTCATACGGACCATATCTAGTTGAACTCTGCTTAGGAATCTGTAACAAACCACAGCATTTGTTACATAGATGCTCTTTAGTTAATAGTGAAAAACGTGTTGGGTTCATGAACTGTGTAAATTCATTTGAGCCGAAAAACTCCTGGGTTTACCGGAAATGAACTCTTGCTTGTAGTAAGACACAGAGGATTTGGTTCAACGCCTTTTCTGAAGGAAAATTCAGACCAGTGTTCTCATCCAAGAAACATACTCTGTTTTAACGCAACAAGCATGCTCTTCTTCCAGTGTCTCCAATACAGCAAGAAACATGAGCATGCCCAGAAAAAAAGAACTGTGTTTCCTACTAATACGAACCAAATCAAGTTGAACTCTGCTTATGAAACTGTAACAAACCACAGCATGTGTTATATAGATGCTCTTTAGTTAATAGGACAAACGTTTTGGTTTCAAGAACTGTGTAAATTCATTTGATCCGAAAAATCACTGGGTTTACCAGATATGAACTCTTGCTTGTAGGAAGACACAGAGACTTTGGTTTAACTCCGTATCTGAAGGAAAATTCAGACCAGTGTTCTCATCCTTGAAACATACTCTGTTATAACGCAAGAAGCATGCTCTTCTTCCAGCGTCTCCAATACAGCAAGAAACATGAGCATGCCCAGAAAAGAAGAACTGTGTTTCTTACTCATATGGACCATATCTAGTTAAACTCTGCTTCTGAAACTGTAACAAACCACAGCATGTGTTACATAGATGCTCTTTACTTAATAGTTGAAAACGTGTTGGGTTCATGAACTGTGTAAATTCATTTGAGCAGAAAAATCACTGGGTTTACCGGAAATGAACCCTTGCTAATAGGAAAACACAGAGGCATTGGTTTCACTCCTTTTGTGAAGGGAAATTCAGACCAGAGTTCTCATCCATGAAACACACTCTGTTTTAGCGCAAAGAGCATGCTCTTCTTTCCAGTCTCTAATACTGCAAGAAACAAGAGCATGCCCAGAAAAAAAGAACTGTGGTTCCTACTCATATGGACCATATCTAGTTGAACTCTGATTATGAAACTGTAACAAACCACAGCATCTCTTACATAGATGTTCTTTAGTTAATAGTGAAAAACGTGTTGGGTTCGTGAACTGTGTAAATTCATTTGAGCCGAAAAATCACTGGGTTTACCGGAAATGAACTCTTGATTGTAGGAAGACACAGAGACTTTGATTTAACTCTGTTTCTGAAGGAAAATTCAGACCAGTGTTCTCATCCAAGAAACATACTCTGTTATAACGCAAGAAGCATGCACTTCTTCAAGCGTCTCCAATACAGCAAAAACATGAGCATGCCCAGAAAAAAAGAACTGTGTTTCCTACTCATACGGACCATATCTAGTTAAACTCTGCTTATGAAACTGTAACAAACGACAGCATCTCTTACATAGAGGGTCTTTAGTTAATACTGAAAAACGTGTTGGGTTCGTGAGCTGTGTAAATTCATTTGAGCCGAAAAATCACTGGGTTTACCGGATATGAACTTTTGCTTGTAGGAAGACACAGAGACTTTGGTTTAACCCCGTTTCTGAAGGAAAATTCAGACCAGTGTTCTCATCCATGAAACATACTCTGTTATAACGCAAGAAGCATGCCCTTCTTCCAGGATCTCTAATACAGCAAGAAACATGAGCATGCCCAGAAAAAAAGAACTGAGTTTCCTACTCATTAGGACCATATCTAGTTGAACTCTGCTTATGAAACTGTAACAAACCACAACATCTTTTACATAGATGCTCTTTAGTTAATAGTGAAAAACGTGATGGGTTCGTAAATGTTTAAATTCATTTGAGCCGAAAATTCACTGGGTTTACCGGAAATGAACTCTTGCTTGTAGGAAGACACAGAGACTTTGGTTAAACTCCGTTTCTGAAGGAAAATTCAGACCAGTGTTCTCATCCTTGAAACATACTCTGTTATAACGCAAGAAGCATGCTCTTCTTCCAGCGTCTCCAATTCAGCAAGAAACATGAGCATGCCCAGAAAAGAAGAACTGAGTTTCTTACTCATACGGACCATATCTATTTAAACTCTGCTTATGAAACTGTAACAAACCACAGCATCTCTTACATAGATGCTCTTTAGTTAATAGTGAAAAACGTGTTGGGTTCATGAACTGTGTAAATTCATTTGAGCCGAAAATTCACTGGGTTTACCGGAAAGGAACTCTTGCTTGTAGGAAGACACAGAGACTTCGGGTTAATTCCATTTCTGAAGGAAAATTCAGACCAGTGTTCTCATCCAAGAAACATACTCTGATTTAACGCAAGAAGCATGCTCTTCTTTCCAGCGTCTCCAATACAGCAAGAAACATGAGCATGCCCAGAAAAAAAGAACTGTGTTTCTTACTCATACCGACCATATCTGGTTAAACTCTGCTTATGAAACTGTAACAAAGCACAGCATCTCTTACATAGATGCTCTTTAGTTAATAGTGAAAAACGTTTTGAGTTCGTGAACTGTGTAAATTCATTTGAGCCGAAAAATCACTGGGTTTACCGGAAATGAACTCTTGCTTGTAGGAAGACACAGAGGCTGTGGTTTAACTCCGTTTGGGAAGGGAAATAGAGACCAGTGTTCTCATCCATGAAACACCCTCTGTTTTAACGCAAGAAGCTTACTCTTCTTTCCTGAGCCTGCAATACAGCAAGAAACATGAGCATGCCCAGAAAAAAAGAGCTGTGTTTCCTACTCATTCGCACCATATCTAGTTGAACTCTGCTTATGAAACTGTAACAAACCACAGCATTTGTTACATAGATGCTCTTTAGTTAATAGTGAAAAACGTGTTGGTTTCAGGAACTGTGTAAATTCATTTGAGCCGAAAATCACTGGGTTTACCGGATATGAACTCTTGCTTGTAGGAAGACACAGAGACTTTTGTTTAACCCCGTTTCTGATGGAAAATTCAGACCAATGTTCTCATCCATGGAACATACTCTGTTATAACGCAAGAAGCATGCTCTTCTTCCAGCATCTCCAACACAGCAAGAAACATGAGCATGCCCAGAAAAGAAGAACTGTGTTTCTTACTCATATGGACCATATCTAGTTAAACTGTGCTTATGAAACTGTAACAAACCACAGCATGTGTTACATAGATGCTCTTTAGTTAATAGTGAAAAACGTGTTGGGTTCGTGAACTGTGTAAATTCATTTGAGCCGAAAAATCACTGGGTTTACCGGAAATGAACTCTTGCTTGTAGGGAGACAGAGAGGCTGTGGTTTAACTCCGTTTCTGAAGGGAAATTCAGACCAGTGTTCTCATCCATGAAACACCCTCTGTTTTTACGAAAGAAGCTTCCTCTTCTTTCCCGAGTCTGCAATATAGCAAGAAACATGAGCTTGCCCAGAAAAAAAGAGCTGTGTTTCCTACTCATACGGACCATATCTAGTTGAACTCTGCTTAGGAATCTGTAACAAACCACAGCATTTGTTACATAGATGCTCTTTAGTTAATAGTGAAAAACGTGTTGGGTTCATGAACTGTGTAAATTCATTTGAGCCGAAAAACTCCTGGGTTTACCGGAAAGGAACTCTTGCTTGTAGTAAGACACAGAGGCTTTGGTTCAACGCCTTTTCTGAAGGAAAATTAAGACCAGTGTTCTCATTCAAGAAACATACTCTGTTTAACGCAAGAAGCATGCTCTTCTTTCCAGCGTCTCCAATACAGCAAGAAACATGAGCATGCCCAGAAAAAAAGAACTGTGTTTCTTACTCCTATGGACCATATCTGGTTAAACTCTGCTTATGAAACTGTAACAAAGCACAACATCTCTTACATAGATGCTCTTTAGTTAATAGTGAAAAACGTGTTGAGTTCGTGAACTGTGTAAATTCATTTGAGCCGAAAAATCACTGGGTTTACCAGAAATGAACTCTTGCTTGTAGGAAGACACAGAGACTTTGATTTAACTCTGTTTCTGAAGGAAAATTCAGACCAGTGTTCTCATCCAAGAAACATACTCTGTTATAACGCAAGAAGCATGCACTTCTTCAAGCGTCTCCAATACAGCAAAAACATGAGCATGCCCAGAAAAAAAGAACTGTGTTTCCTACTCATACGGACCATATCTAGTTAAACTCTGCTTATGAAACTGTAACAAACGACAGCATCTCTTACATAGATGCTCTTTAGTTAATACTGTAAAACGTGTTGGGTTCGTGAGCTGTGTAAATTCATTTGAGCCGAAAAATCACTGGGTTTACCGGATATGAACTTTTGCTTGTAGGAAGACACAGAGACTTTGGTTTAACCCCGTTTCTGAAGGAAAATTCAGACCAGTGTTCTCATCCATGAAACATACTCTGTTATAACGCAAGAAGCATGCCCTTCTTCCAGGATCTCTAATACAGCAAGAAACATGAGCATGCCCAGAAAAAAAGAACTGAGTTTCCTACTCATTAGGACCATATCTAGTTGAACTCTGCTTATGAAACTGTAATAAACCACAACATCTTTTACATAGATGCTCTTTAGTTAATAGTGAAAAACGTGTTGGGTTCATGAACTGTGTAAATTCATTTGAGCCGAAAATTCACTGGGTTTACCGGAAAGGAACTCTTGCTTGTAGGAAGACACAGAGACTTCGGGTTAATTCCATTTCTGAAGGAAAATTCAGACCAGTGTTCTCATCCAAGAAACATACTCTGTTTTAACTCAAGAAGCATGCTCTTCTTTCCAGCGTCTCCAATACAGCAAGAAACATGAGCATGCCCAGAAAAAAAGAACTGTGTTTCTTATTCATATGGACCATATCTAGTTGAACTCTGCTTATGAAAGTGTAACAAAGCACAGCATCTCTTACATAGATGCTCTTTAGTTAATACTGAAAAACGTGTTGGGTTCGTGAACTGTGTAAATTCACTTGAGCCGAAAAATCACTGGGTTTACCGGAAAGGAACTCTTGCTTGTAGGAAGGCACAGAGACTTTGGTTTAATTCCATTTCTGAAGGAAAATTCAGACCAGTGTTCTCATTCAAGAAACATACTCTCTTTAACGCAAGAAGCATGCTCTTCTTTCCAGCGTCTCCAATACAGCAAGAAACATGAGCATGCCCAGAAAAAAAGAACTGTGTTTCTTACTCATACCGACCATATCTGGTTAAACTCTGCTTATGAAACTGTAACAAAGCACAGCATCTCTTACATAGATGCTCTTTAGTTAATAGTGAAAATCGTGTTGGGATCAAGAACTGTGTATATTCATTTGATCCGAAAAATCACTGGGTTTACCGCAAATGAACAATTGCTTGTAGGAAGACACAGAGGCTGTGGTTTAACTCCGTTTATGAAGGGAAATTCAGACCAGTGTTCTCATCGATGAAACACCCTCTGTTTTAACGCAAGAAGCTTCCCCTTCTATCCAGAGTCTGCAATACAGCAAGAAATATGAGCATGCCCAGAAAAAAAGAACTGTGTTTCCTACACAAACGGACCATATCTAGTTGAACTCTGCTTATGAAACTGTAAGAAACCACAGCATGTGTTACATAGATGCTCTTTAGTTAATAGTGAAAAACGGGTTGGTTTCAAGAACTGTGTAAATTCATTTGAGCCAAATAATCAATGGGTTTACCGGATATGAACTCTTGCTTGTAGGAAGACACAGAGACTTTGGTTAAACTCCGTTTCTGAAGGAAAATTCAGACCAGTGTTCTCATCCTTGAAACATACTCTGTTACAACGCAAGAAGCATGCTCTTCTTCCAGCGTCTCCAATACAGCAAGAAACATGAGAATGCCCAGAAAAGAAGAACTGTGTTTCTGAATCATACGGACCATATCTAGTTAAACTCTGATTATGAAACTGTAACAAAGCACAGCATCTCTTACATAGATGCTCTTTAGTTAATAGTGAAAATCCTGTTGGGTTCAAGAACAGTGTAAATTCATTTTGGCCGAAAAATCACTGGGTTTACCGGAAATGAACTCTTGCTTGTAGGAAGACACAGAGGCTTTGGTTTAACTCTGTTAGTGAAGGAAAATTCAGACCAGTGTTCTCATCCATGAAACACCCTCTGTTTTAACGCAAGAAGCTTCCTCTTCTTTCCAGAATCTGCAATACAGCAAGAAATATGAGCATGCCCAGAAAAAAAGAACTGTGTTTCCTACTCATACGGACCATATCTAGTTGAACTCTGCTTATGAAACTGTAACAAACCACAGCATGTGTTACATAGATGCTCTTTAGTTAATAATGAAAAACGTGTTGGTTTCAAGAACTGTGTAAATTCATTTGAGCCGAAAAATCACTGGGTTTACCGGATATGAACTCTTGCTTGTAGGAAGACACAGAGACTTTGGTTAAACTCCGTTTCTGAAGGAAAATTCAGACCACGGTTCTCATCCATGAAACATACTCTGTTATATCGCAAGAAGCATGCCTTTCTTCCAGGATCTCTAATAGAGCAAGAAACATGAGCATGCCCAGAAAAAAAGAACTGAGTTTCCTACTCATTAGGACCATATCTAGTTGAACTCTGCTTATGAAACTATAACAAACCACAGCATCTCTTACATAGATGCTCTTTAGTTAATAGTGAACAACGTGAGGGGTTCGTAAATGTGTAAATTCATTTGAGCCGAAAATTCACTGGGTTTACCAGAAAGGAACTCTTGCTTGTAGGAAGACACAGAGACTTTGGTTAAACTCCATTTCTGAAGGAAAATTCAGACCAGTGTTCTCATCCTTGAAACATACTCTGTTATAACGCAAGAAGCATGCTCTTCTTCCAGCGTCTCCATTTCAGCAAGAAACATGAGCATGCCCAGAAAAGAAGAACTGTGTTTCTTACTCATATGGACCATATCTAGTTAAACTCTGCTTCTGAAACTGTAACAAAGCACAACATCTCTTACATAGATGCTCTTTAGTTAATAGTGAAAAACGTGTTGAGTTCGTGAACTGTGTAAATTCATTTGAGCCGAAAAATCACTGGGTTTACCGGAAATGAACTCTTGCTTGTAGGAAGACACAGAGACTTTGGTTTAACCCCATTTCTGAAGGAAAATTCAGATCAGTGTTCTCATCCATGAAACATACTCTGTTATAACGCAAGAAGCATGCTCTTCTTCCAGCATCTCCAATACAGCAAGAAACATGAGCATGCCCAGAAAAGAAGAACTGTGTTTCTTACTCATACGGACCATATCTAGTTAAACTGTGCTTATGAAACTGTAACAAACCACAGCATGTGTTACATAGATGCTCTTTAGTTAATAGTGAAAAACGTGTTGGGTTCGTGAACTGTGTAAATTCATTTTAGCTGAAAAATCACTTGGTTTACCGGAAATGAACTCTTGCTTGTAGGGAGACACAGAGGCTGTGGTTTAACTCCGTTTGTGAAGGGAAATTCAGACCAGTGTTCTCATCCATGAAACACCCTCTGTTTTTACGCAAGAAGCTTCCTCTTCTTTCCCGAGTCTGCAATATAGCAAGAAACATGAGCATGCCCAGAAAAAAAGAGCTGTGTTTCCTACTCATACGGACCATATCTAGTTGAACTCTGCTTAGGAATCTGTAACAAACCACAGCATTTGTTACATAGATGCTCTTTAGTTAATAGTGAAAAACGTGTTGGGTTCATGAACTGTGTAAATTCATTTGAGCCGAAAAACTCCTGGGTTTACCGGAAATGAACTCTTGCTTGTAGTAAGACACAGAGGATTTGGTTCAACGCCTTTTCTTAAGGAAAATTCAGACCAGTGTTCTCATCCAAGAAACATACTCTGTTTTAACGCAACAAGCATGCTCTTCTTCCAGTGTCTCCAATACAGCAAGAAACATGAGCATGCCCAAAAAAAAAGAACTGTGTTTCCTACTAATACAGACCAAATCTAGTTGAACTCTGCTTATGAAACTGTAACAAACCACAGCATGTGTTATATAGATGCTCTTTAGTTAATAGGACAAACGTTTTGGTTTCAAGAACTGTGTAAATTCATTTGATCCGAAAAATCACTGGGTTTACCAGATATGAACTCTTGCTTGTAGGAAGACACAGAGACTTTGGTTTAACTCCGTATCTGAAGGAAAATTCAGACCAGTGTTCTCATCCTTGAAACATACTCTGTTATAATGCAAGAAGCATGCTCTTCTTCCAGCGTCTCCAATACAGCAAGAAACATGAGCATGCCCAGAAAAGAAGAACTGTGTTTCTTACTCATATGGACCATATCTAGTTAAACTCTGCTTCTGAAACTGTAACAAACCACAGCATGTGTTACATAGATGCTCTTTACTTAATAGTTGAAAACGTGTTGGGTTCATGAACTGTGTAAATTCATTTGAGCAGAAAAATCACTGGGTTTACCGGAAATGAACCCTTGCTAATAGGAAAACACAGAGGCATTGGTTTCACTCCTTTTGTGAAGGGAAATTCAGACCAGAGTTCTCATCCATGAAACACACTCTGTTTTAGCGCAAAGAGCATGCTCTTCTTTCCAGTCTCTAATACTGCAAGAAAAAAGAGCATGCCCAGAAAAAAAGAACTGTGGTTCCTACTCATATGGACCATATCTAGTTGAACTCTGATTATGAAACTGTAACAAACCACAGCATCTCTTACATAGATGTTCTTTAGTTAATAGTGAAAAACGTGTTGGGTTCGTGAACTGTGTAAATTCATTTGAGCCGAAAAATCACTGGGTTTACCGGAAATGAACTCTTGCTTGTAGGAAGACACAGAGGATGTGGTTTAACTCCGTTTGGGAAGGGAAATTGAGACCAGTGTTCTCAATCAAGAAACATACTCTGTTTAACGCAAGAAGCATGCTCTTCTTTCCAGCGTCTCCAATACAGCAAGAAACATGAGCATGCCCAGAAAAAAAGAACTGTGTTTCTTATTCATATGGACCATATCTAGTTGACGCTGCTTATGAAACTGTAACAAAGCACAGCATCTCTTACATAGATGCTCTTTATTTAATAGTGAAAATCCTGTTTGGTTTGTGAACTGTGTAAATTCATTTGAGCCGAAAATCACTGGGTTCACCGGAAATGAACTCTTGATTGTAGGAAGACACAGAGACTTTGATTTAACTCTGTTTCTGAAGGAAAATTCAGACCAGTGTTCTCATCCAAGAAACATACTCTGTTATAACGCAAGAAGCATGCACTTCTTCAAGCGTCTCCAATACAGCAAAAACATGAGCATGCCCAGAAAAAAAGAACTGTGTTTCCTACTCATACGGACCATATCTAGTTAAACTCTGCTTATGAAACTGTAACAAACGACAGCATCTCTTACATAGATGCTCTTTAGTTAATACTGAAAAACGTGTTGGGTTCGTGAGCTGTGTAAATTCATTTGAGCCGAAAAATCACTGGGTTTACCGGATATGAACTTTTGCTTGTAGGAAGACACAGAGACTTCGGGTTAATTCCATTTCTGAAGGAAAATTCAGACCAGTGTTCTCATCCAAGAAACATACTCTGATTTAACGCAAGAAGCATGCTCTTCTTTCCAGCGTCTCCAATACAGCAAGAAACATGAGCATGCCCAGAAAAAAAGAACTGTGTTTCTTACTCATACCGACCATATCTGGTTAAACTCTGCTTATGAAACTGTAACAAAGCACAGCATCTCTTACATAGATGCTCTTTAGTTAATAGTGAAAAACGTTTTGAGTTCGTGAACTGTGTAAATTCATTTGAGCCGAAAAATCACTGGGTTTACCGGAAATGAACTCTTGCTTGTAGGAAGACACAGAGGCTGTGGTTTAACTCCGTTTTGAAGGGAAATAGAGACCAGTGTTCTCATCCATGAAACACCCTCTGTTTTAACGCAAGAAGCTTACTCTTCTTTCCTGAGCCTGCAATACAGCAAGAAACATGAGCTTGCCCAGAAAAAAAGAGCTGTGTTTCCTACTCATACGGACCATATCTAGTTGAACTCTGCTTAGGAATCTGTAACAAACCACAGCATTTGTTACATAGATGCTCTTTAGTTAATAGTGAAAAACGTGTTGGGTTCATGAACTGTGTAAATTCATTTGAGCCGAAAAACTCCTGGGTTTACCGGAAAGGAACTCTTGCTTGTAGTAAGACACAGAGGCTTTGGTTCAACGCCTTTTCTGAAGGAAAATTAAGACCAGTGTTCTCATTCAAGAAACATACTCTGTTTAACGCAAGAAGCATGCTCTTCTTTCCAGCGTCTCCAATACAGCAAGAAACATGAGCATGCCCAGAAAAAAAGAACTGTGTTTCTTACTCCTATGGACCATATCTGGTTAAACTCTGCTTATGAAACTGTAACAAAGCACAACATCTCTTACATAGATGCTCTTTAGTTAATAGTGAAAAACGTGTTGAGTTCGTGAACTGTGTAAATTCATTTGAGCCGAAAAATCACTGGGTTTACCAGAAATGAACTCTTGCTTGTAGGAAGACACAGAGACTTTGATTTAACTCTGTTTCTGAAGGAAAATTCAGACCAGTGTTCTCATCCAAGAAACATACTCTGTTATAACGCAAGAAGCATGCACTTCTTCAAGCGTCTCCAATACAGCAAAAACATGAGCATGCCCAGAAAAAAAGAACTGTGTTTCCTACTCATACGGACCATATCTAGTTAAACTCTGCTTATGAAACTGTAACAAACGACAGCATCTCTTACATAGATGCTCTTTAGTTAATACTGTAAAACGTGTTGGGTTCGTGAGCTGTGTAAATTCATTTGAGCCGAAAAATCACTGGGTTTACCGGATATGAACTTTTGCTTGTAGGAAGACACAGAGACTTTGGTTTAACCCCGTTTCTGAAGGAAAATTCAGACCAGTGTTCTCATCCATGAAACATACTCTGTTATAACGCAAGAAGCATGCCCTTCTTCCAGGATCTCTAATACAGCAAGAAACATGAGCATGCCCAGAAAAAAAGAACTGAGTTTCCTACTCATTAGGACCATATCTAGTTGAACTCTGCTTATGAAACTGTAACAAACCACAACATCTTTTACATAGATGCTCTTTAGTTAATAGTGAAAAACGTGTTGGGTTCATGAACTGTGTAAATTCATTTGAGCCGAAAATTCACTGGGTTTACCGGAAAGGAACTCTTGCTTGTAGGAAGACACAGAGACTTCGGGTTAATTCCATTTCTGAAGGAAAATTCAGACCAGTGTTCTCATCCAAGAAACATACTCTGTTTTAACGCAAGAAGCATGCTCTTCTTTCCAGCGTCTCCAATACAGCAAGAAACATGAGCATGCCCAGAAAAAAAGAACTGTGTTTCTTATTCATATGGACCATATCTAGTTGAACTCTGCTTATGAAAGTGTAACAAAGCACAGCATCTCTTACATAGATGCTCTTTAGTTAATACTGAAAAACGTGTTGGGTTCGTGAACTGTGTAAATTCACTTGAGCCGAAAAATCACTGGGTTTACCGGAAAGGAACTCTTGCTTGTAGGAAGGCACAGAGACTTTGGTTTAATTCCATTTCTGAAGGAAAATTCAGACCAGTGTTCTCATTCAAGAAACATACTCTCTTTAACGCAAGAAGCATGCTCTTCTTTCCAGCGTCTCCAATACAGCAAGAAACATGAGCATGCCCAGAAAAAAAGAACTGTGTTTCTTACTCATACCGACCATATCTGGTTAAACTCTGCTTATGAAACTGTAACAAAGCACAGCATCTCTTACATAGATGCTCTTTAGTTAATAGTGAAAAACGTTTTGAGTTCGTGAACTGTGTAAATTCATTTGAGCCGAAAAATCACTGGGTTTACCGGAAATGAACTCTTGCTTGTAGGAAGACACAGAGGCTTTGGTTCAACGCCTTTTCTGAAGGAAAATTCAGACCAGTGTTCTCATCCAAGAAACATACTCTGTTTTAACGCAACAAGCATGCTCTTCTTCCAGCGTCTCCAATACAGCAAGAAATATGAGCATGCCCAGAAAAAAAGAACTGTGTTTCCTACTCATACGGACCATATCTAGTTGAACTCTGCTTATGAAACTGTAACAAACCACAGCATCTCTTACATAGGTGCTCTTTAGTTAATAGTGAAAAACGTGATGGGTTCGTAAATGTGTAAATTCATTTGAGCCGAAAATTCACTGGGTTTACGGGAAAGGAACTCTTGCTTGTAGGAAGACACAGATACTTTGGTTTAATTCCATTTCTGAAGGAAAATTCAGACCAGTGTCTCATCCAAGAAACATACTCTGTTTTAACGCAAGAAGCATGCTCTTCTTTCCAGCGTCTCCAATATAGCAAGAAACATGAGCATGCCCAGAACAAAAGAACTGTGTTTCTTACTCATACGGACCATATCTAGTTAAACTCTGCTTATGATCTGTAACAAAGCACAGCATCTCTTACATAGATGCTCTTTAGTTAATAGTGAAAATCGTGTTGGGATCAAGAACTGTGTATATTCATTTGATCCGAAAAATCACTGGGTTTACCGCAAATGAACAATTGCTTGTAGGAAGACACAGAGGCTGTGGTTTAACTCCGTTTATGAAGGGAAATTCAGACCAGTGTTCTCATCCATGAAACACCCTCTGTTTTAACGCAAGAAGCTTCCCCTTCTATCCAGAGTCTGCAATACAGCAAGAAATATGAGCATGCCCAGAAAAAAAGAACTGTGTTTCCTACACAAACGGACCATATCTAGTTGAACTCTGCTTATGAAACTGTAAGAAACCACAGCATGTGTTACATAGATGCTCTTTAGTTAATAGTGAAAAACGGGTTGGTTTCAAGAACTGTGTAAATTCATTTGAGCCAAATAATCAATGGGTTTACCGGATATGAACTCTTGCTTGTAGGAAGACACAGAGACTTTGGTTAAACTCCGTTTCTGAAGGAAAATTCAGACCAGTGTTCTCATCCTTGAAACATACTCTGTTACAACGCAAGAAGCATGCTCTTCTTCCAGCGTCTCCAATACAGCAAGAAACATGAGAATGCCCAGAAAAGAAGAACTGTGTTTCTGAATCATACGGACCATATCTAGTTAAACTCTGATTATGAAACTGTAACAAAGCACAGCATCTCTTACATAGATGCTCTTTAGTTAATAGTGAAAATCCTGTTGGGTTCAAGAACAGTGTAAATTCATTTTAGCCGAAAAATCACTGGGTTTACCGGAAATGAACTCTTGCTTGTAGGAAGACACAGAGGCTTTGGTTTAACTCTGTTAGTGAAGGAAAATTCAGACCAGTGTTCTCATCCATGAAACACCCTCTGTTTTAACGCAAGAAGCTTCCTCTTCTTTCCAGAATCTGCAATACAGCAAGAAATATGAGCATGCCCAGAAAAAAAGAACTGTGTTTCCTACTCATACGGACCATATCTAGTTGAACTCTGCTTATGAAACTGTAACAAACCACAGCATGTGTTACATAGATGCTCTTTAGTTAATAATGAAAAACGTGTTGGTTTCAAGAACTGTGTAAATTCATTTGAGCCGAAAAATCACTGGGTTTGCCGGATATGAACTCTTGCTTGTAGGAAGACACAGAGACTTTGGTTAAACTCCGTTTCTGAAGGAAAATTCAGACCAAGGTTCTCATCCATGAAACATACTCCGTTATAACGCAAGAAGCATGCCCTTCTTCCAGGATCTCTAATAGAGCAAGAAACATGAGCATGCCCAGAAAAAAAGAACTGAGTTTCCTACTCATTAGGACCATATCTAGTTGAACTCTGCTTATGAAACTGTAACAAACCACAGCATCTCTTACATAGATGCTCTTTAGTTAATAGTGAAAAACGTGAGGGGTTCGTAAATGTGTAAATTCATTTGAGCCGAAAATTCACTGGGTTTACCAGAAAGGAACCCTTGCTTGTAGGAAGACACAGAGACTTTGGTTAAACTCCATTTCTGAAGGAAAATTCAGACCAGTGTTCTCATCCTTGAAACATACTCTGTTATAACGCAAGAAGCATGCTCTTCTTCCAGCGTCTCCAATTCAGCAAGAAACATGAGCATGCCCAGAAAAGAAGAACTGAGTTTCTTACTCATACGGACCATATCTAGTTAAACTCTGCTTATGAAACTGTAACAAACCACAGCATCTCTTACATAGATGCTCTTTAGTTAATAGTGAAAAACGTGTTGGGTTCATGAACTGTGTAAATTCATTTGAGCCGAAAATTCACTGCGTTTACCGGAAAGGAACTCTTGCTCGTAGGAAGACACAGAGACTTCGGGTTAATTCCATTTCTGAAGGAAAATTCAGACCAGTGTTCTTATCCAAGAAACATACTCTGTTTTAACGCAAGAAATATGCTCTTCTTTCCAGCGTCTCCAATACAGCAAGAAATATGAGCATGCCCAGAAAAAAAGAACTGTGTTTCTTATTCATATGGACCATATCTAGTTGACTCTGCTTATGAAACTGTAACAAAGCACAGCATCTCTTACATAGATGCTCTTTATTTAATAGTGAAAATCCTGTTGGGTTTGTGAACTGTGTAAATTCATTTGAGCCGAAAATCACTGGGTTCACCGGAAATGAACTCTTGCTTGTAGGAAGACACAGAGACTTTGATTTAACTCTGTGTCTGAAGGAAAATTCAGACCAGTGTTCTCATCCAAGAAACATACTCTGTTATAACGCAAGAAGCATGCACTTCTTCAAGCGTCTCCAATACAGCAAAAACATGAGCATGCCCAGAAAAAAAGAACTGTGTTTCCTACTCATACGGACCATATCTAGTTAAACTCTGCTTATGAAACTGTAACAAACGACAGCATCTCTTACATAGATGCTCTTTAGTTAATACTGAAAAACGTGTTGGGTTCGTGAGCTGTGTAAATTCATTTGAGCCGAAAAATCACTGCGTTTACCGGATATGAACTCTTGTTTGTAGGAAGACACAGAGACTTTTGTTTAACCCCGTTTCTGAAGGAAAATTCAGACCAGTGTTCTCATCCATGAAACATACTCTGTGATAACGCAAGAAGCATGCCCTTCTTCCCGGATCTCTAATACAGCAAGAAACATGAGCATGCCCAGAAAAAAAGAACTGAGTTTCCTACTCATTAGGACCATATCTAGTTGAACTCTGCTTATGAAACTGTAACAAACCACAACATCTTTTACATAGATGCTCTTTAGTTAATAGTGAAAAACGTGTTGGTTTCAAGAACTGTGTAAATTCATTTGAGCCGAAAAATCACTGGTTTTACCGGATATGAACTCTTGCTTGTAGGAAGACACAGAGACTTTGGTTAAACTCCGTTTCTGAAGGAAAATTCAGACCACGGTTCTCATCCATGAAACATACTCTGTTATAACGCAAGAAGCATGCCTTTCTTCCAGGATCTCTAATACAGCAAGAAACATGAGCATGCCCAGAAAAAAAGAACTGAGTTTCCTACTCATTAGGACCATATCTAGTTGAACTCTGCTTATGAAACTGTAACAAACCACAGCATCTCTTACATAGATGCTCTTTAGTTAATAGTGAAAAACGTGATGGGTTCGTAAATGTGTAAATTCATTTGAGCCTAAAATTCACTGGGTTTACCAGAAAGGAACTCTTGCTTGTAGGAAGACACAGAGACTTTGGTTTAATTCCATTTCTGAAGGAAAATTCAGACCAGTGTTCTCATCCAAGAAACATACTCTGTTTTAACGCAAGAAGCATGCTCTTCTTTCCAGCGTCTCCAAAACAGCAAGAAACATGAGCATGCCCAGAAAAAAAGAACTGTGTTTCTTACTCATACGGACCATATCTAGTTAAACTCTGCTTATGAAAGTGTAACAAAGCACAACATCTCTTACATAGATGCTCTTTAGTTAATAGTGAAAATCATGTTGGGATCAAGAACTGTGTATATTCATTTGATCCGAAAAATCACTGGGTTTACCGGAAATGAACAATTGCTTGTAGGAAGACACAGAGGCTTTGGTTTAACTCCGTTTATGAAGGGAAATTCAGACCAGTGTTCTCATCCATGAAACACCCTCTGTTTTAACGCAAGAAGCTTCCTCTTCTTTCCAGAGTCTGCAATACAGCAAGAAATATGAGCATGCCCAGAAAAAAAGAACTGTGTTTCCTACACATACGGACCATATCTAGTTGAACTCTGCTTATGAAACTGTAAGAAACCACAGCATGTATTACATAGATGCTCTTTAGTTAATAGTGAAAAACGGGTTGGTTTCAAGAACTGTGTAAATTCATTTGAGCCAAAAAATCACTGGGTTTACTGGATATGAACTCTTGCTTGTATGAAGACACAGAGACTTTGGTTAAACTCCGTTTCGGAAGGAAAATTCAGACCAGTGTTCTCATCCTTGAAACATACTCTGTTACAACGCAAGAAGCATGCTCTTCTTCCAGCGTCTCCAATACAGCAAGAAACATGAGCATGCCCAGAAAAGAAGAACTGTGTTTCTTAATCATACGGACCATATCTAGTTAAACTCTGATTATGAAACTGTAACAAAGCACAGCATCTCTTACATAGATGCTCTTTAGTTAATAGTGAAAATCCTGTTGGGTTCAAGAACAGTGTAAATTCATTTTAGCCGAAAAATCACTGGGTTTACCGGAAATGAACTCTTGCTTGTAGGAAGACACAGAGGCTTTGGTTTAACTCCGTTTGTGAAGGAAAATTCAGACCAGTGTTCTCATCCATGAAACACCCTCTGTTTTAACGCAAGAAGCTTCCTCTTCTTTTCAGAATCTGCAATACAGCAAGAAATATGAGCATGCCCAGAAAAAAAGAACTGTGTTTCCTACTCATACGGACCATATCTAGTTGAACTCTGCTTATGAAACTGTAACAAACCACAGCATGTGTTACATAGATGCTCTTTAGTTAATAGTGAAAAACGTGTTGGTTTCAAGAACTGTGTAAATTCATTTGAGCCGAAAAATCACTGGGTTTGCCGGATATGAACTCTTGCTTGTAGGAAGACACAGAGACTTTGGTTAAACTCCGTTTCTGAAGGAAAATTCAGACCAAGGTTCTCATCCATGAAACATACTCCGTTATAACGCAAGAAGCATGCCCTTCTTCCAGGATCTCTAATACAGCAAGAAACATGAGCATGCCCAGAAAAAAAGAACTGAGTTTCCTACTCATTAGGACAATATCTAGTTGAACTCTGCTTATGAAACTGTAACAAACCACAGCATCTCTTACATAGATGCTCTTTAGTTAATAGTGAAAAACGTGATGGGTTCGTAAATGTGTAAATTCATTTGAGCCGAAAATTCACTGGGTTTACCAGAAAGGAACTCTTGCTTGTAGGAGGACACAGAGACTTTGGTTTAATTCCATTTCTGAAAGAAAATTCAGACCAGTGTTCTCATCAAAGAAACATACTCTGTTTTAACGCAAGAAGCATGCTCTTCTTTCCAGCGTCTCCAATACAGCAAGAAACATGAGCATGCCCAGAAAAAAAGAACTGTGTTTCTTACTCATACGGACCATATCTAGTTAAACTCTGCTTATGAAAGTGTAACAAAGCACAGCATCTCTTACATAGATGCTCTTTAGTTAATAGTGAAAATCATGTTGGGATCAAGAACTGTGTATATTCATTTGATCCGAAAAATCACTGGGTTTACCGGAAATGAACAATTGCTTGTAGGAAGACACAGAGGCTGTGGTTTAACTCCGTTTATGAAGGGAAATTCAGACCAGTGTTCTTATCCATGAAACACCCTCTGTTTTAACGCAAGAAGCTTCCTCTTCTTTCCAGAGTCTGCAATACAGCAAGAAATATGAGCATGCCCAGAAAAAAAGAACTGTGTTTCCTACACATACGGACCATATCTAGTTGAACTCTGCTTATGAAACTGTAAGAAACCACAGCATGTGTTACATAGACGCTCTTTAGTTAATAGTGAAAAACGGGTTGGTTTCAAGGACTGTGTAAATTCATTTGAGCCAAAAAATCACTGGGTTTACCGGATATGAACTCTTGCTTGTATGAAGACACAGAGACTTTGGTTAAACTCCGTTTCTGAAGGAAAATTCAGACCAGTGTTCTCATCCTTGAAACATACTCTGTTACAACGCAAGAAGCATGCTCTTCTTCCAGCGTCTCCAATACAGCAAGAAACATGAGCATGCCCAGAAAAGAAGAACTGTGTTTCTTAATCATACGGACCATATCTAGTTAAACTCTGATTATGAAACTGTAACAAAGCACAGCATCTCTTACATAGATGCTCTTTAGTTAATAGTGAAAATCCTGTTGGGTTCAAGAACAGTGTAAATTCATTTTAGCCGAAAAATCACTGGGTTTACCGGAAATGAACTCTTGCTTGTAGGAAGACACAGAGGCTTTGGTTTAACTCCGTTTGTGAAGGAAAATTCAGACCAGTGTTCTCATCCATGAAACACCCTCTGTTTTAACGCAAGAAGCTTCCTCTTCTTTTCAGAATCTGCAATACAGCAAGAAATATGAGCATGCCCAGAAAAAAAGAACTGTGTTTCCTACTCATACGGACCATATCTAGTTGAACTCTGCTTATGAAACTGTAAGAAACCACAGCATGTGTTACATAGATGCTCTTTAGTTAATAGTGAAAAACGTGTTGGTTTCAAGAACTGTGTAAATTCATTTGAGCCGAAAAATCACTGGGTTTACCGGATATGAACTCTTGCTTGTAGGAAGACACAGAGACTTTGGTTAAACTCCGTTTCTGAAGGAAAATTCAGACCACGGTTTTCATCCATGAAACATACTCCGTTATAACGCAAGAAGCATGCCCTTCTTCCAGGATCTCTAATACAGCAAGAAACATGAGCATGCCCAGAAAAAAAGAACTGAGTTTCCTACTCATTAGGACCATATCTAGTTGAACTCTGCTTATGAAACTGTAACAAACCACAGCATCTCTTACATAGATGCTCTTTAGTTAATAGTGAAAAACGTGATGGGTTCGTAAATGTGTAAATTCATTTGAGCCGAAAATTCACTGGGTTTACCAGAAAGGAAATCGTGCTTGTAGGAAGACACAGAGACTTTGGTTTAATTCCATTTCTGAAGGAAAATTCAGACCAGTGTTCTCATCCAAGAAACATACTCTGTTTTAACGCAAGAAGCATGCTCTTCTTTCCAGCGTCTCCAATACAGCAAGAAACATGAGCATGCCCAGAAAAAAAGAACTGTGTTTCTTACACATACGGACCATATCTAGTTAAACTCTGCTTATGAAAGTGTAACAAAGCACAGCATCTCTTACATAGATGCTCTTTAGTTAATAGTGAAAATCCTGTTGGGATCAAGAACTGTGTATATTCATTTGATCCGAAAAATCACTGGGTTTACCGGAAATGAACTATTGCTTGTAGGAAGACACAGAGGCTGTGGTTTAACTCCGTTTATGAAGGGAAATTCAGACCAGTGTTCTCATCCATGAAAAACCCTCTGTTATAACGCAAGAAGCATGCTCTTCTTCAAGCGTCTCCAATACAGCAAGAAACATGAGCATGCCCAGAAAAAAAGAACTGTGTTTCCTACTCATACGGACCATATACAGTTGAACTCTGCTTATGAAACTGTAACAAACCACAGCATCTGTGACATAGGTGCTCTTTAGTTAATAGTGAAAATCGTGTTGGGTTTGTGAACTGTGTAAATTCATTTGAGCCGAAAAATCACTGGTTTCACCGGAAATGAACTCTTGCTTGTAGGGAGACACAGAGGCTTTGGTTTAAATCCGTTTGTTACGGGAAATTCAGACCAGTGTGCTCATCCATGAAACAACCTCTGTTTTAACACAAGTAGCATCGTCTTTTTTCCAGAGTCTGCAATACAGCAAGAAATATGAGCATGTCCAGAAAAAAAGAACTGTGTTTCCTACTCATACGGACCATATCTAGTTGAACTCTGCTTATGAAACTGTAACAAACCACAGCATCTCTGACATAGGTGCTCTTTAGTTAATAGTGAAAATCCTGTTGGGTTCGTGAACTGTGTAAATACATTTGAGCGAAAAAATCACTGTGTTCACCGGAAATGAACTCTTGCTTGTAGGAAGACACAGAGACTTTGGTTTAACTCCGTTTCTGAAGGAAAATTCAGACCAGTCTTCTCATCCAAGAAACATACTCTGCTATAACGCAAGAAGCATGCTCTTCTTCAAGCGTCTCCAATACAGCAAGAAACATGAGCATGCCCAGAAAAAAAGAACTGTGTTTCCTACTCATACGGACCATATGTAGTTAAACTCTGCTTATGAAACTGTAACAAACCACAGCATGTGTTACATAGATGCTCTTTAGTTAATAGTTGAAAACGTTTTGGGTTCATGAACTGTGTAAATTCATTTGAGCAGAAAAACCCCTGGGTTTACTGGAAATGAACTCTTGCTCATAGGAAAACACAGAGGCTTTGGTTTCATTCCGTTTGTGAAGGGAAATTCAGACCAGAGTTCTCACCCATGAAAAACACTCTGTTTTAGCACAAAGAGCATGCTCTTCTTTCCAGGTCTCTAATACAGAAAGAAACATGAGCATGCCCAGAGAAAAAGAACTGTGTTTCCTACTCATTAGGACCATATATAGTTGAACTCTGCTTATGAAACTGTAACAAACCACAGCATGTGTTACATAGATGCTCTTTAGTTAATAGTGAAAAACGTGTTGAGTTCGTGAACTGTGTAAATTCAATTGAGCCGAAAATTCACTGGGTTTACCGGAAAGGAACTCTTGCTTGTAGGAAGATACGGAGACTTTGGTTTAACTCCGTTTCTGAAGGAAAATTCAGACCAGTGTTCTCATCCAAGAAACATACTCTGTTATAACGCAAGAAGCATGCTCTTCTTCAAGTGTCTCCAATACAGCAAGAAACATGAGCATGCCCAGAAAAAAAGGACTGTGTTTCCTACTCATACGGACCATATGCAGTTGAACTCTGCTTATGAAACTGTAACAAACCACAGCATCTCTGAAATAGGTGCTCTTTAGTTCATAGTGAAATTCCTTTTGGGTTCAAGAACTGTGTAAATTCTTTGATCCGAAAAATCACTGGTTTTACCGGAAATGAACTCTTGCTTGTAGGAACACACAGAGGCTGTGGTTTAACTCCGTTTGTGATGGGAAATTCAGACCAGTGTTCTCATCCATGAAACACCCTCTGTTTTAACGCAAGAAGCTTCCTCTTCTTTCCCGAGTCTGCAATATAGCAAGAGGCATGAGCATGCCCAGAAAAAAAGAGCTGTGTTTCCTACTCATACGGACCATATCTAGTTGAACTCTGCTTATGAAACTGTAACAAACCACAGCATGTGTTACATAGATGCTCTTTAGTTAATACTGAAAAACTTGTTGGTTTCAAGAACTGTGTACATTCATTTGAGCCGAAAAATCACTGGTTTACCAGATATGAACTCTTGCTTGTAGGAAGACACAGAGGCTTTGGTTTAACTCCGTTTGTGAAGGGAAATTCACACCAGAGTTCTCATCCCTGAAACACACTCTGTTTTAAAGCAAAGAGCATGCTCTTCTTTCCAGCGTCTCTAATACAGCAAGAAACATGAGCATGTCCAGAAAAAAAGAGCTGTGTCTCCTACTCATACGGACCGTATCTAGTTGAACTCTGCTTATGAAACTGTAACAAACCACAGCATCTCTTACATATATGCTCTTTCGTTTATAGTGAAAAACGTGTTGGGTTCGTGAACTGTGTAAATTCATTTGAGCCGAAAAATCACTGGGTTTACCAGAAATGAACTCTTGCTTGTAGGAAGACACAGAGGCTTTGGTTTAACTCCGTTTGTGAAGGGAAATTCAGACCAGATTTCTCATCCATGAAACACTCTCTGTTTTAACGCAAGAAGCTTCCTCTTCTTTCCCGAGACTGCAATAGAGCAAGAAACATGAGCATGCCCAGAAAATAAGAGCTGTGTTTCCTAATCATATGGACCATATCTAGTTGAACTCTGCTTATGAAACTGTAACAAACCACAGCATGTGTTACATAGATGCTCTTTAGTTAATAGTGAAAAACGTGTTGGTTTCAAGAACTATGTAAATTCTTTTGAGCCGAAAAATCACTGGGTTTACCGGATATGAACTCTTGCTTGTAGGAAGACACAGAGACTTTGGTTTAACTCCGTTTCTGAAGGAAAATTCAGACCAGTGTTCTCATCCAAGAAACATACTCTCTTATAACGCAAGAAGCATGCTCTTCTTCAAGGGTCTCCAATACAGCAAGGAACATGAGCATGCCCAGAAAAAAAGAACTGTGTTTCCTACTCATACGGACCATATATAGTTGAACTCTGCTTATGAAACTGTAACAAACCACAGCATCTCTTACATATATGCTCTTTCGTTTATAGTGAAAAACGTGTTGGGTTCGTGAACTGTGTATATTCATTTGAGCCGAAAAATCACTGGGTTTACCGGAAATGATCTCTTGCTTGTAGGAAGACACAGAGGCTTTGGTTTAACTCCGTTTGTGAAGGGAAATTCAGACCAGTGTTCTCATCCATGAAACACACTCTGTTTTAGAGCAAAGAGCATGCACTTCTTTCCAGGTCTCTAATACAGCAAGAAACATGAGCATGCCCAGAAAAAATGAACTGTGTTTCCTATTCATTAGGACCATATCTAGTTGAACTCTGCTTATGAAACTGTAACAAACCACAGCATGTGTTACATAGATGCTCTTTAGTTAATACTGAAAAACTTGTTGGTTTCCAGAACTGTGTAAATTCATTTGAGCTGAAAAATCACTGGTTTTACCGGATATTAAGTCTTGCTTCTAGGAAGACACAGAGTATTTGGTTTAACTCCGTTTGTGAAGGGAAATTCATACCAGTGTTCACATCCATGAAACATACTCTGTTATAACGTAAGAAGCATGCTCTTCTTCAAGCCTCTTCAATACAGCAAGAAACATGAGCATGCCCAGAAAAAAAGAACTGTGTTTCCTACTCATACGGACCATATATAGTTGAACTCTGCTTATGAAACTGTAACAAACCACAGCATCTCTGACATAGGTGATCTTTAGTTAATAGTGAAAATCCTGTTGGGTTCGTGAACTGTGTAAATTCATTTGAGCCGAAAAATCACTGGGTTCACCGGAAATGAACTCTTGCTTGTAGGGAGACACAGAGCTTTGGTTTAACTCCGTTTGTGAAGGGATATTCAGACCAGTGTGCTCATCCATGAAACACCCTCTGTTTTAACGCAAGTAGCATCCTCTTCTTTCCAGAATATGCAATACAGCAAGAAATATGAGCATGTCCAAAAAAAAAAGAACTGAGTTTCCGACTCATATGGACCATATCTCGTTGAACTCTGCTTATGAAACTGTAACAAACCAAAGCATCTCTTACATAGATGCTCTTTAGTTAATAGTGAAAAACGTGTTGGGTTCGTGAACTGTGTAAATTCATTTGAGCCGAAAAAACACTGGGTTTAACAGAAATGAACTCTTGCTTGTAGGAAGACACAGAGACTTTGATTTAACTCCGTTTGTGAAGGGAAATTCACAACAGAGTTCTCATCCATGAAACAGACTCTGTTTTAAAGCAAAGAGCATGCTCTTCTTTCCAGAGTCTCTAATACAGCAGGAAACATGAGCATGCCCAGAAAAAAAGAACTTTGTTTCCTACTCATACGG